>OU342745.1:57882824-58482824 GCA_910589775.1 Avena eriantha | reverse complement strand
ATTTTTTCTGAGAAGTTTTTTACCATCTTATTTCCGAATGATCATGTCACAGTCGAAAATCCCAGAATACTTGAAAGTACTTTATGCTCATGTTTGTTCTGGTTTAGATTTCCGATTCTAAAATTGCTACCTTCGGGTACAAGTTTAATTTTAATAGTGTGTGCTTTGGTTATTTGTCTGATTGCCGGATGCGGGTATTTTCCGAGTAGTGAATTGTTGGTACTGGAAGCTGGCTTTGTTTCCGAGTTTAAACTGGTTTAGCAATTGAGCTCCATTGCTCGGCAAAGTTTCCGTGCTAAAGGTTGGCCGGCTCATGAAAGGGACGAGGCGGAAAGCCAGATAAACGATAAGTGCAGACAAAAAACAAAAGTGCTTATGCAAATATTTTAGGCACATAAACATTTAAACCAAAAGTGCTGAATAGATAAAATAAAACTTGGCACTAGCAAAAGTTTCATACTACTTATTTACATATCCATATTGTTTTCAGAATAACAAATTGTTTTCCTGATGCTCTATGATGCAGGGGAAGAGGTAGGAGTTGCTGGCTCGCTGGATACATTGCCATGATAACGGTCCGAGATGTTCAAATCCGATACGGTTTGTTCATCATCGGAAACTTCTGCCGTCTCTTCGGTAGGCGGAGGTGGCGTGTCCACGCGGGTGAAGAACGGGGTGTCGTAGCTGGTTAAGTCGGCTACGTGACACCCATATCCGGCGCAGGAGTCCATGATGGCCTTGATGTCTTGCTCCTATCCGTCTTCGTCCACTTTGCAGTACCCTCTGGTTACTTGCCAGATTTCCATGTTTCCATGGTGGCTCATAACCATGGTAAGGGCATTCTGCAACGCGGTCCGTGCGTAGGACATGTTCCAGTCCTGGACAAGCTGCGACATCTCCTTGGCCTTATCTCGCACTTGAAAGCCGGACATGATATGCATATCCGGAACCTTGAGAACTTCGCCAATATCCTTGATCGATTGGCGGAAGTCATGAAGCAGATCGCCGACTTGTGTAAGCCGGCTGGTGCGAGACTCGGCAGAGGCAGAGGCTGAGTCCAGTAAGTTCAGAGGACCTATGCATATAATGCAAAATGGTTAGTAGATGAAATCTGACATCGAAAGAGTTGAAGAATATAGACAAGTCAGAAAGATGGAAACATACCAAAGATGACATTGTCGACTTTGGTCTTCTCCTCACGAAGGCTCTGGAGCTTAGCCCGGAGTGCATCAGCAATATCCCTCTCTCTGAACAAGTCATTGTTGAGATCCGAGATTTTCTTATCCTGGGATGCAATCTTTTGATCACGCTCATCAGTGGCCATGGAGGTGGGTTCGAGAATTTGAGCAATGCTCTTCTCATGATCTGTCTTAAGCTTATCCAACTCTTGGCGGAGTTCCTTGTTTTCCACCACCAGGGTCTTAAGATTCTCGGCCTCTTCAATCATAGCGCAGGACTGATTTACCAGTGTTGTAAGTCAAAAGAACAACAGTTCAACAAAATATTCGACTATGAAAACACAAGACAAGGTTTGAGTTTCGGAAATGTTTACCTTCGGCCTCATCCTTGGAAACTTTCAGTTGTGCATTTTCAAGCCGGAGAGCTTTGATATCTTTCCGCTTGTTGCAAACATTCTTCAATAAATCCTGGTTATAGGAATATACTTTCTGTAAGTCAGAATACCCAAAGTCAGAAGTCTACTAAAGACTTGGGCCAATATTTTTACTAATATCAGCACGAGCCTTGGGGGCTACACTAGTTCATTCTTTGGCATCCTAGTAAAGCATAAACCCGGATTATCTATCCAACTTCATGCTTGGGGGTTAGAGGATATGATATAAAGTAACATAAAGAAAAATGTGAGTTGGAATTCCGACTTACATATTGTTCACGAGCGAGCTTGTTCAAACTTGCATTCACTTCGGTGGTAACCTTCTCGGCGAGGGTTAGGGGGACAACTGGCGCAGTTGGAAGTTCGCCAGTCCTCAGCTTCTCGTCTCGAAGACAGACTTGTTCAAGAAGATCAGAGTTCTTGATGTCCTCTGCTTCTTGTGCTTCTTTTTTGGCAGAAATGGTCCGGCTTTCAAGGCATGCCCTAGCCAACTATTGGATCTCCTCCATAGGTTTCCGAGATACGCCAAATTTGGCAAGTCTCGGATTGCTCAGGAGGTTGTCGGTGAAAACTTATGCCGAGGGATCATTACCCGAAGAGGGTTCACCCTTATCAAAACCTGAGTCACCCATGGTGACGTCAGTCTGCGACTCAAGGATCACTGGCTCTGTTGAAGGAGCCGGATGTTCTACAACGGTCGGAGATGGAGTAATCTCTGGCGCTGCAGAAGGCTGAGGGGCATAAGTCAGAGGAGCCACGGTAGGAGAAGCCAAAGTTAACTTCCTCGGACGTAGGGGCTTAGAAGTAGCTCCCTTCCTCGTGCCCTGGATGAGCTTTTTAGCTATGAGAAGGTAATAGAACAAAGAACATTACATCTCGGAAGAAATCACAAATGAAGTACAAAGGCAGTGAGGAAAGTTACCTCTTCACAATGGGCACCTCCTTTGTGCTGATAGCCATTGTCGGACCTTTATGCTTCCGAGGAACAACGTCCGGCAGTGGAACCAATTCCTCCTCCTGAGAAAATTCAGGAGGATATCCCTCGATAGGAGCTAATTCCGACTCGGGGAGGTCGGCAAGCTGAAAAGAAGATAATATCTCAGTATTGCAAAATAACTTAAAGATGAGCGCATAAAAAGGGTTGTGGTTAAAGCTTACCAGCACAACAGGATCTTCCGTTGTATGCATGTCCAGGGATACCTCCGGAATCTTCCTCTCGATCCGCTCCCTAATCAGCCATTTGATTTGCCTTATATAATTTTTCTCTGTGTAGGATTTGGGGCTGATGCGGAGGGAATCTTTCTTAGACAACGTGATGGAATGCATCAGTCGATCTCCGTGGTGTTGGAGGGGTTGGATCCGGCGTGGTACCCAGCACTGGACCAAGTCGGACCCTCTCAGGCCCTTGTGCTTCATCAGATATTCAATCCGCCTCTTGGCAAGAACCAGATCGTCACTAAGAGCCGGAGCGACCTCGTCCCAAGATTCTCGAGGCGTGGCGGCTCCATCGACGAAAGCCGGCAAAGTAGTAGCTTTGCTGGGAGTTGGAATATCCTTATGATAGAAAAAGGTAGCCGGCCATTGCTTGACCGACTCACTATCTAAGATCCGAGGATAGATGCGCTCACGCCTAACCGAAAAACTAATCGTACCGGTAATGTAAGGATTACCGGCAGTGATGGAATTTCTTCGGACTAAGAAGTAGTACCAGAAAAGAGTAAGGCTCGGCCTAATGCCGAGATACCCCTCGCACAAAGATGTGAATGCACTCATCTCTAAGATGGAGTTTGGGGGGAGAGGGTGGAGTTGAACTCCATAGTGATCAATAACCTTGGAAAAGAAATCCGAGGGAGGAAAACTCAGACCTCTGTCAAGGCGAGTGCCGAAGTGCACTTGCTCGCCGTCGCGAGGGTTGGGGACGACCTCGCCGAGGACGCTCCGCCAATCACCGGTGCGGAGGAGCCCTTCTTCTTCTACGCCATGGAGCTTGGCGTCGTCGAGGACGCACCGGATCTAGACCCCGCGATTGTTCTCCCTCTCCACCGCCACTGCCGTCGCTACCGTCGCCGTTGCGCCGGAAGATGATGTGGAAGCCATTTTTTAGGTGCGCCGGTGACCGTGGATGGGCGTCGCTGGGAATTTTTGGGGGCAAAGAAGCTTGATGTCTACGCACTTCTATTCTTGTAGACAGCTGTTGGGCCTCCAAGTGCAGAGGTTTGTAGAACAGCAGCAAGTTTTCCTTTAAGTGGATCACCCAAGGTTTATCGAACTCAGGAAGGAAGTGGTCAAAGGTATCCCCTCTCAACCAACCCTGCAATCAAGATACAAGAAGTCTCTTGTGTCCCCAACACACCCAATACACTTGTTAGGTGTATAGGTGCACTAGTTCGGCAAAGAGATAGTGAAATACAAGTGGTATAGATAATTATAAGTGGTAACGATGCTAGAAAATAACTTGATGGCGTGGAAAATACTAAAGGCAAACTTAAATAAAGATGGAAGCAAGCAAACATGTAACAGATCTAGTTGCAAACGGTGTTTCAATGTTTAGAAACAAGGCCTAGGGATCATACTTTCACTAGTGAACACTCTCATATAAATATATTCTTCTTTATGATACTACGCTGAACTATTCTCCGGTTGGACACTCTAATCCATGGTAGGGCTATAACAGCACTCCTCAAAGTTCATCTTTCCCATCTAGAAAACCCCACACTGTCACCTTCAGCACTAGATGGTTCCAACAAACACCACAATTTCATAAAGACATCCAACTCCAAATATAACTCATAACAAGTATTTGAAATCTCTAGCCTAAGTGCCACCATGGTGTGCACGCTGTCACTTTCACACACATGGGGAGAGCAATGATCTATTAAAGCACTTGAGTAGCAAGGTAGATCTATAGATTACAAGCTCATGATCTCAATAAGATCACGCATAGAGAGAGAGATGAACACATAGCTACCGGTAAAACCCTTAGCCTCGAGAGAGAACTACTCCCTCCTCATCATGGGAATCAGCAATGGTGATGGAGATGGTGGTGGATATCGATGGAGATGGCTCCGGGGGCACTTCCCCGTCCCGGCAGGGTGCCGAAACAGAGATTTTCTGTCCCCCGAATCTCCCCTTCGGTGGCGGCGGCGCTGCAGAACTTTTCGTGGCTGGAGGCTTGGCGATTTAGGGTTTATGCCTTGGGAGGCTTCTTATAGGCCAGAGGGCAAGGTCGGTGGGTGGCCAGGGGGCCCACACAATGCCCTAGCGCGGTCTGGGGGACCCGCGCCATGGGGTGGTGTGGCCACCCTGTGGCCCCTCTCCGACTCTCCTTCTGGCTCTGTGAGTCTTCCGGGAAAATATCAACTTTGGCTTTTGTCCGGTCCAATTCCGAGAATATTGATTTTCTGACTTTGCTGGAACCAAAAACAGCAGAAAACAGGCAGATGGCACTATGGCTCTTGTTAATAGGTTAGTCCAAGAAATCATATGAAAAGTACTCCAAAGTGTGGACAAAACACAAGAAAGTAGATAAAACTAAGCATAGAACATCAAAAATTATAGATACATTTGCAATGTATCAACATCCCCAAGCTTAACTCCTGCTCGTCCTCGAGTAGGTAAGTGATCAAAAGAAAGAATAATTTTTGAGGTGACATGCACAATTAAAGACTTGATCAACGTATTTGTAAAACATTCAAAGCTAGGATCATAGTACTTCAACATAGCATGAAAGACAAAGTTCTAGCAATAAGACATAGCAACTATGTTGCAACATGAAAAGGCAAAAACAAAATATTCATGCATAAGAATGCTTTGCAAGACATTTGTTTGTTTCACATAAAGAAAACATAGCATAATAGTATTCAGCTTGTCCCTCATAGAGTAGCAAATATAAATGCATAGGACACCTTCAAAGTACGTAAGAGTGACTAGATACAAATAGTTTAAAACAAGCAATATCAAGTTATGCATCAATCAACTAGTCTTGGGACAATGCACATAGAACTAAGAATGGCCACTATGCTTTCAAAGTAGGTGCATACATATAGAAGGTGGAGACTCAATATAATGGTGGAAGAAAGGCCTTCATAAAAGGAAGTAGAGATTCAAGTTTCATAAAGACCTTCCAAAAATTATCGTACTTATAGCTTTTAGCTCTCATTGCCCCTATCATAAGCATCTTGAAGATGATTAAGGTTAAAGTGAACAAACTATGGTGTACATGCTTGACGAAGTATAAGTTAGAAATCTCATCTCCCTTGAATACGAGGGCCGCTCCTCATGCTACTCAAGTTTAGTCACCGGTAAGTTCTTGTCATCGTAAGTACATGTGTATCATAGAGAACCGCCAACGGGGTACCCCTTGCCTGATGATACGGAAGAATCCCCATATCAAAATGACAAGGCAAGCAGACAACGAGCATCTCAGCAATCTTCTTACCATGGGAATATGGTGCTTTTTTTCTCTTTCCTCTTTTCATAATATCTTTTTTCTTTTCTTTTTCTCTTTTCTTTTTCTCTTTATTTCTCAATATAGGACTCTTTTTTTATAAGAAGAATGCTTCATAGACAGCTCATTATGGTTACGCTGCAGGTTTCCACCATGTCAGCATGGATTAGACCAGCGGCCCAAGCGTTTCTCTAACACATATACATAACTCCATGTACTTACAAGCTCCCCTTTCATTTCACACCGACGACATCCATATACAAAAGAGCATGATATCAACTACGTACAAGTACTAGTGCAATATTGAAAGCGTTCCCCATGACAGCATGGTTCTGCTAATCCCCAACAAATAAGTGCAAGCATATACAACATAGACAACACAATGGTTCACGTTTATTAAGGGCAAGAAAAGTAAAGTGCGCCATCAAGTTCGTGAGAGCTTTAATCACTAATTTTCTCATAACAAGTTTAATTCGGAAGGTAAACAAAAGCATGAATATACTTGGAATAGCATAAGCTAGTAGGTAGGTATGGTGGACTCTTTGGAATAACTTGGTTTAGGGAGTTGGATGCATGAGTGGAACTCATACTTGGTTCTGGAGGCTAGCAAAAGACTGGGAGCGATAAGCTAAGAGAGCAATAATGGCCATTATCATGTAGAGCGACAAAACATCATTGATCAAAGCATAAAGTGATACTACAAGTTGAAAACTAAAGGATCATAAAGGCTATGGTGACATGAGATAGTCATAACATGGTGTGAGCATGTCCCAAGTCAACCCAAATAAAGCATCAAAGGAGAATACCACTATACTATGCTTTAATATGCTCAAACAACACATGATTCATCCAAGGCACATTAAGCAATCTCAGTTGTTTATAACAAGTCATGCTGCAACAAAGAATACTAAGCATAAATCCAAAACAATATCAAGCATGGCATGACAAAGCATAGGCCATAATCAAAAACGAGCTCTTTTTACCACATAAGCATGAACTTTTCCTACTCTTTTCCAATCCAAACCAAACTATTTGAAAACCAATGTATGAAAGAGGGGGTCCAACCAATTTATTCATCAAACTAAGAAAAAAAAGCAAACGAAAAACCAAAACGAAAACAAAAAAGAAGACGCTCCAAGAACAACACAACTGTGCATGAAACTATAAAATGAAGCGTTTGGAAGAAACCTGAGATTTTTATTGATGAAGAAGGGGATGTCTTGGGCATCCCCAAGCTTTGACGCTTGTACTTATTGGATATTTCTTGGGGTGACACGTGTAGCATCCCCAAGTTTGAGATTTAGTCCATCCTTCATCTCATTACTCATTCCTTACATACACCTGAAATTTTTCCTTCATACAAAACTTCACACAATCTTTATTAGCAACATTAGTTCACTCAAGATAATAAGTCTTTGGGTTCAGTTTCAACACCAATAAAACTTCCATTAAAACACAAGCTACTGTAGCACTTCCCTCAAAAATCTCAATTCCCCAAAAGAACTCAAAAAGGAACCAACAAGAAGCAAATGCAGAAAATGGCAGAAATCTATCAAAACAGACCAACAGGTAAAGAAGATTTTTTTAGAAGTCCTTATGTTGCTAAAATCAAAATGTTTTGAACTATCAAAAGCTAGATAAAACCCTTGGACAGAAGCACAACAATTCATGCCTCAAAAGGACGTACAGAGATTTTACACGAATTTTTGCGGTGAAGCACAAAAATCTGTTTCGGGACAACAATTTTCCCAATCATTACTTCTCTCTCATTAGAGGTTACCCTTGGCACAAAAAGCAAATAAAAAGGATAAGGAGTGGTTATTACAGAGGTAATAACTTCCAAGACTCATCTAAAACTTTTGGGTTATCTCCTAATAAGTACTTTTCTTTAACGCCTTTAAGTTAGGCATGATAGTTTGAGAAGATGCTCACATAAGAAATATGAATTGAAGTAAAAGAGAGCATCAAGAAGAAAATTCAAAGCAAATTTAAGTCTAACCCACTTCCTATGCATAAGAATCTTGTAAAGAAACAAGTCATGAAAGCACAAAGCAACAAGCATAGGAAAGCAAAACAAGTGCAACTTCAAGACTTTCAACATAAAGAGGGGAAACTTAATATTATTGAAATGCATGAAACCATGTTTCCCTCTCTCATAATAACTTTCAGTAGCATCATGAATAAAATTAACAATATAACTATCACATAAAACATTCTTATCATGAGCCACATGCATATAATAATTATTACTCTCCACATAAGCATAGTTATTCTTATTAATTATAGTGGGAGAAAATTCAACAAAAAGCTATCATTATTATTCTCATCACCATAATCATCAAATATAGGAGGCATACAGTAATCATAGTTAATTTTCTCCTCAACAGTAGGTGGACTGAAAATATCATGTTCATCATTGCAATCATCATATATTGGGGGTATAGTATCATCATAAGCAATAGAATAGTTATCTTCCAAAGTGTGTTCATTTGTAAACATATCATCATTGGAAGGAACATGGATAACACTAATAGTACAACAATTATTAATATCATCATTTTCAGAATTGGTACCAAAGAGATTTTCAATATCAAAAGAAGTGTGATTTTCCCAATCATGATCACTACTATAGGTAACAGGCATAGGAACATCATCGAGTTTAGACTCATCAAAAACTATAATAGGAGCTACATGCTTAGGGGAAAATACCGTTTCCTCCCTCCTTTTACTCCTCCTTTTCTTCTTTATCTTCTTCTCTTTAGGAGGGAGAGGCTTGAAAGGAAGCTTCTCCATATACCCTGGTTCATTGTTAGATATAATAGAAGAAACTTTGGAGGATTCCTTCTTTTCATTAATAAGATCAAACCACATATTAGTCCTATCATATTTTTGGTAAAATCTCATATTCTATAATATTTTGTATGCATGTATTTGTGTGGCAATTATCAACACAATAAAGATGACAACCATGCAGGACACTATTCATATCAAAAGCACCCATATCTACCAAAGAGGTTTTTCTTGATAACTCTTCACAGCCCAAAAATAATGTAAGTTCATCATGCTGATTAGGAGTGATCATGTCATCACAATACAAACTTGCAGTACTCATTAGATTAGAAGGGCTATTATTATGGCCTGAGCATTGAAAATTGAAATGACCCACTTTGAAGCAAAGTTCACAAATAAAAGGATAAAGGGCACAAACTTTTTTACCAAGATCATTTAAAGCCCTATACCACATTCTAGTTTTTTCATTCCTGTGGGTGATACAATATTAGGGTTGACTGGAGGCTTGACGATTTAGGGTTTATGCCTCGGGAGGCTTCTTATAGGCCAGAGGGCAAGGTCGGTGGGTGGCCAGGGGGCCCACACCATGCCCTGGCGCGGCCTGGGGGGACTCGCGCCATGGGGTGGTGTGGCCACCCTATGGCCCCTCTCCGACTCTCCTTCTGGCTCCGTGAGTCTTCCGAGAAAATATCAACTTTGGCTTTTGTCCGGTCCAATTCCGAGAATATTGATTTTCTGACTTTCCTGGAACCAAAAACAGCAGAAAACAGGCAGCTGGTACTGTGGCTCTTGATAATAGGTTAGTCCAAGAAATCATATGAAAAGTACTCCAAAGTGTGGACAAAACACAAGAAAGTAGATAAAACTAAGCATGGAACATCAAAAATTATAGATACATTTGCAATGTATCAAAGCTCTGTGTGCGCAGAAGGAGTAGAGGAGAAGGAAACGGCGCTGGGAACAGGTGAAGAAGATGAGGAAAAGAAATCCTCACCCCTTATAATCACCAGCCGCGTCAAGATTCGTGCAAATGCGACAGTAAACATGCCACGTGTCGTGGAAAGGACTGGGAAGCCCCCACGCGATGATTACGCCGCCTCGATCTCCACGCACGCATTGTAATGGCGCCTCAGTCCCGCGAAAGACGGACCCACCAATGGTCGTGCTGATAGGAAATGTCTATCAGTGACGTGACTTGACCATGACTGGTGTCAGATGACGTTAGAGGCCAAGTTCCGGCTTATTTTGATTTCGAGCTGGAAATCCGAATAACGTATTTATAGGTCTGACTCGCTTTTGAGACCCGGATGGTATCTTTTCTTGTGAAGTTTCAGGAACCCTTCAAGATTCTACAAGCTGAAGATCAATCTAGACGATGATAAATCCGACTTTGGATCTTGGAGGCCTCCGGGGGCTGCTATTGGGGATATACTTTTCGAGTATCCTCACTGTACCTCACTGACCAGGGTGGCCTACTTCGGTTTAGAGCTTTGCTTCACGGGTGGCCCAGTCAGGGAGAAGAGACGGAGTCTAGTCCGGCTATGTGACGGCCCAGAAGACTTACCGACATAGGGCCATAGTGTTACTTGTAGTCCAAGATGTACTCTGTAATCGACTCTTAGTCGTAGCCGGATAGATCTCTCATGTAAACCCTAGGACGGATATCTTTATAAGCCATCCTAGGGTTAGCCTTTAGGGCAACTCCCACAATAGGCTACAATCTCAACTCACACATGCGAAACCCTTGTGACCCATATTCCGGCTCAGCCGTATTACTGGATTGCTAGCAGGAGTAGGATCCATCCAAAGCCAGTGGATTCGAACCTAGGTAAACTTGTGCGCCCACCATCCCAGAATCATGTATGACTCACACCCCTCTCTTCCACACTCCTCGAGGACCCCCTCATGGTGTACTTGTCATCAATTTGATGACAAGGGGAGCTCTATAAGTTATCTTCCAGGGCCGTTCTCTATAGTAGTCGTGAACAATGCGCCACCTTGAGACTCGGCCATGCCTCTGGGTTGGATAAAACACAGTTGGTGATACCTTTAGATACGCGCGTAGTTATGGGACAATTCTTGTTGTGAGATTCGGAAGGCACGCGTATATAGTTGGCTGAAGGGTTGAACATGCGTTTGGGTACAGTAGTGCATCCCTGTAGGGTAAATATTTTCGAGAAGCCGTGTGTCCACGGTTATGGACGCCTCAGGAGTATGGTGTCATGATCATAGATAACACCACTAATGTTTTGCCTCTAATAATATGATTAGTAATTAGCCTTATCAACTAAACACCTGCTTAACTAAAATTGCCACCGTGTGTGTTTCGCAAGTGGACTTCCTCGACTGGTCTTCGAGGGGGAAACCTTCGGATGGGTTATGTTTCGTGTTATACTATACTTATTGTATAGCTCTCTCTTATCTTGTTCTAATAGCCGAAGTTGTAGTGTTTCTCTATAAGTTAGATAGTGCAAGCTTTGCTGCCGCTGAGCCCACCATACCCATGTAGGCGAGGACCACCGAATTCTAGCCTCGTCATGTAGTGGCCTCAGTACTGACCGCTCTCTTTTTCCTTTGCCCTTTATCGGCACCCCTTTGGCTTTGACAGGTATGTGATTGACGACGTTAACAAGGTTACCCTTCTGGCTTGGCCTGGGCAGGATTATGGATGCCATTGGTTATTCTTCAGGACTCTTAGTCCAATTTGGATCTTGTTCGTACTCGGACATTACTTGGCTTTCATCTTGATTTGCATCCTTGTATTGTATCTTCGTATTCTTGACTCGTTGAGTCACTGTTGTATATATAAGTCTTTGCGGATTCTGTTGTAAACTACTATGATGTAACTACTTGTAATACAAACCCACCCACACAAAAGTGTCCGGTGGGCGTCTTTAAATTGTTTCTATGCGGATTTTGGCGGGAGATGCTGAGATCTGCATAGACCCGATTCTGGGGCGTTACAAGTGGTATCAGAGCAAAGGTTTACGATACCCCACTGGTCCAGCATGTAGGATAACCTAGCTAACGGCCAATGTCTAGTGTCAAAACTATTTTACTACAAATGCGTTGGATAGATCAGATTAGTTCTGATTTTACTCCTTACCTTTATTCTTTCTCCTCTTATCTTTGCGTGTTTCAGTCTGCTCCCTTTCCTTTATTCAAGTCTAGGATTTCCCGTGGTTGGGTTTCCGTCGTACCTCTAGGGTTTCGTCTCCTTCCTTTTGTAACGGTGGAGCTACCTCTTGATTTCATTCTACCTGATCTTTTTTCAAATGTTTCTCGGTGTTCCGCAGCTCCTGCGAGGACGTCATCTTTCTGAATCTTTGTTAATACCGGTTGTCAAGATCTTCAGTCTGAATCCTGAGAATTAGGGTTGCATAATTCTCCTATTCATGTGTAGAGTAATGCTTTGGGTGCACGATGGACTGATCCCCATCCGACTACTCTTATCATTCGCCCTTGTACATTGAATTGGTGGATCCGTGCGATTCTTACTCCTTTGGAAGTTAGAGGTGACCCCGTGACCTTTTTCTCGCCTTTGTTTTTCTGGAGTGTTTCCTCGAAGGGCGTGAACAACAACCCTTGTTAGTGGTGTCGACAATGTCAAGACGGAGTAAGAATTCTTGTTAGTGGTGTCACGACCATCAACCCGATGCAAGAAGATATGATCCTCAAACGTCTCCCCCTCTCAGTGTGTTTGCTTGGATCTTGGGACGCGATCCTTGTTAGTGGTGTCCAGTTGTAATGCCCGGGAAAATATCCATAATTAGATTTACATGTTTGTTTTTTTATGCATCAACATGACATCATGCATATTTTACCTCAAAATATTCTTCCAAAAGCCTATTTTGTTCTCTAATTAGTCTCCTTCTTTAATTTCAAATTAAAACCCCGGCCTTTTCCGGATCTTTTATTTGTCTAAAAACTATTTACAAAAGTCTCTCTAAAAATAAAACAAATCAAATAAATGTTTTCTGGGGGAGACCGCTAGCCTACCAGGCCAAAAGCCCAGCAAGCCAGCAGCCTACAACCCCCGACCGAACCCTAGCTACCACATCGCCGCACCCACCCACTGTCACACACCGCACGCCCCGTGCACACCATGCGGTACACGCACGTAACACACGCACGGGAGGGGCCTCCATGCCTCGCTAGCGGTCACCTACCCCGCGTCGCCCATCCCCATCCTCTTCCCGATCGGGATCCCCTACCTCGACTCCGTCCTCGCTGCAGTCCATCCCCAACATCATGTGGCCTCCAGCCTCGCTCCATGTCGCGCCACCGCTAGGTATGGCGCCCAAATTCAGCACCTCGCCAACAACCGCCGCCTTCCTCGCTTCCCAGAACCTAATACCTCACCGCCTCACCTGCGCGATGTCTTCCCGGTAGCAAGCTCGTCCAGCCGCCGCCGCCACCGTCGAGCTGCCCCTCGCCCGCAAGCCGCGACCTCCTCTTTACTGCAGCGACGCTAGCTCTGCTGTTCCTCGGAATCATGGCCAGGCCCGCCGCCTAGGCCTCGTCGACCGCCGTCCGCCTGAGCACATCCCCTTCCACTTCAGGCCCCGCTGCCTCTGCTCCGCTTGGTACTAGCTGCAGCAAGCCGCATCGCTCCTCACGCGGTCACCCCGATGTTCTCCTGCCGGCAAACTCGACCACGCCCATCTGCTCCGCTCGGCTCAGCTCATGCGTCATCCACTATTGAGTTCTGTGTGTCGCCGTGAGTCTCAGTCGCCGCCATGAATGACTCCGTCTAGGAACGCCAAGGATCGTGCCCACTAAGGGGATACCAGTTTCAACTTTCCCGTTTGCCTCGAGCTCTGATGCCGTCCTACAAGATCTTCGAGAGAGAATCTCAAGGCCACCGGTGCCGAACCCCGAGACCCTCGACACGGAACCCGAGCACGGCGATGCCTACGCCCAAGATCTCAGGAATGGATCGCCAAGACCTCCTTCACAGATCCGATGGTCAAGACCTTGAAGACCCCGATCTTGGAGTCTGAAGACCAAACCTCGAAGACTGATCCCCGTCAAACCCCAAGACCCCGGATCCGAACCCCAATGTGTGACCCTAAGCCCCTATTTTTCTATAACATGATATATACTTGTTGCATATGAATCATTCATACTCTCATGCATATTGTGGATGTTTGGGGGAATTTATATGATTCACCTAAATTAAATATGGAGACCATATGTGGGTTTTTCTAGCCTTATATTGGCTTCATTTAAATTTGTGTGGCGAATCGATGCCTTGCTTTGCCTTGCTAACTCAACATTTAATTTGTGGGGTAGTTAAATAACTTGAACCATAATACTTATTTACCGGGACTCTGTTTCCCCTTAATATTGCTAAGTTAGACCGCATATTGCCATGTCATGCATCATATCATAAACATGCCGGATCTTCGCCATATCATTAAATATTACACCGTTTGTTCTTTCTAGTGCTTTGCTTCTGCACCGGTTAGGACGATGAATCGATGCGAGATGCGATGAGGCTTCGGATGACATTCTCAGGCAAGCATCCTCCCTCTTCTACCTATTTTGTATTTATAGTATGTACTTCCTTCCTTTGATCTATTGTTATCCTTATTATCGATGCTCTAGTACCGTTCCCTTTATTTACCAGCTCTACTATAAAGCCTTGGTTATCCTATTGCCTTGTTTGATTAGCTAGATTTGCCTTGAGAGTCGTAGCGCACGCTTAGGTCTGCTGCCCGCTCTCATACAGGTGAACCGTGATATCTGATTTTGGTTGATAACATGATAAATTAAATTGGTCATGTTGGTTATGGTTATGGTTATGGGTTCACCTAATGATAAGGCCCTGGCAAGGACCACCTTTGGGAACTGCTTGAGCCGACCTAGGACCCGTTCGTTCTAAGATACTAGTTTTGAGCTGATCGCACTAACCAAACATGGGGGCCCCTGGGATCCCCCCTCAACTACCGGCGCTATTCATTTATCTAGAGAGTCACAAAATTGGTTTTACATTTGGTGCATACGCATAATATGTCCTCGGACATGGGTGAGTTTATATGTCTTCGGACTTGGTTATGATATGATTTGGTGGAAACCTAGGCATTGCATACATAAAAGTGGTACATGTCGTCGGTTCAAGGGGAGCTCTACAAGTTATCTTCCAGGGCCGTTCGGTATAGTAGTCGTGAACGATGTGCCACCTTGAGACTCGGCCGTGCCTCTAGGCTGGATAAAACACGGTAGGTGATACCTTGGGATACACACGTAGTTATGGGATAGTTCTTGTTGTGAGATTCATAAGGAACGCGTATTATGTTGCCTGAAGGGTTGAACATGCGTTTGGGTAAAGTAATGCACCCCTGCAGGGTAAATATTTTCGAGAAGTCGTGTGTCCACGGTTATGGACGCCTCAGGAGTATGGTGTCATGATCATAGATAACGGCACTAATGTTTTGCCTCTAATAATATGATTAGTAATTAACCTTATCAACTAAACACATGCTTAACTAAAATTGTCACCGTGTGTGTTCTGCAAGTGGACTTCCTCGATTGGTCTTCGAGGGGGAAACCTTCGGCTGGGTTATGTTTGGTGTTATACTATACTTATTGTATAGCTCTCTCTTATCTTGCTCTAATAGCCGAAGTTGTAGTGTGTCTCTATAAGTTAGATAGTGCAAGATTTGTTGCCGCTGAGCCCACCATACCTATGTAGGCGAGGACCACCGAATTCTACCCTCGTCATGTACTGGCCTCAGTACTGACCGCTCTATTTTTCCTTTGCCCTTTGTCGGCACCCCTTTGGCTTTGAAAGGTATGTGATTGACGACGTTAGTAAGGTTACCCTTCCGGCTTGGCCTGGGCAGGGTTATGGACGCCATTGGTTATTCTTCAGGACTCTTAGTCCAATTTGGATCTTATCCGTACTCGGACATTACTTGGCTTTCTTCTTGATTTGCATCCTTGTATTGTATCTTCGTATTCTTGACTCGTTGAGTCGCTGTTGTATATATAAGTCTTTGTGGATTCTGTTGTAAACTACTGTGATGTAACTACTGGTAATACAAACCCAACCACACGAAAGTGTCTAGTGGCCGTCTTTGAATCGTTTCTATGCGTATTTTGGCAGGAGATTCTGAGATATTCATAGACCTGATTCTGGGGCGTTACATCCTAGTCCTCGCAAAGGCTGCTTACATCAACTGCAACCTATCACTCAACTTGGGCGACATCCTTGTGCGCTACCTGGAGCACCAAGCCTCCCAAAGCCAAGGGCCAATCACAGGAGGAGGCGTCATCATCGAGCTTGCCCATGCCCTAGATATCAATCTAGGTGAGTTGCAACCCATGCTAGGTGCGACACGTGTTGGTTTCTCCACCTTGAGAGCCTATGGAATGCTCACTAGGAGAGGTGGTGTTTATTATCTGCATATTGCTGGAGTTAGGCGTCTCTACCCCGCTCCTTTGCCTAATGGTCTTTTCTCTATCAAGGAAGGAAGTTTGCTATATGACTTGCAGGTTGGGCAACACCAACCCGAGGAGGAGATTCCGAAAGAGGATGAGGACCAAGAGGAGGAGAAATAAGTTCCTTACCAAGAGGAGGAGCCACAAACCCAGTTCGCCACATACTAAGATTTCCAAGGACTTGGAGGGACTGTGGAGAGGATGCATATCCTCTCTTTGAACCTCTGAGAATCAACTAGTAACCTCTCAACTCAATTTGTGCACTAGAGTAATGACTTTTTCACACCACCACAATGATTTTAAGGGCTTGCAAAAGCCTAAGATTGGGGAAGTTTCCTCATGTATTTTTATTTGGCGTTAATTTGCTTTTATTCTTTTTTCGAGGTTGCGTTTTTATTTGATTTTATAAGCACTCGTGTTGGTTTCCCCAACACTTTATTTTCTAAGTTCTTTATTTGCTTTCGAGATTTTCTAGCGAGCTTTGCTGCCAATTTTCTATTCTTTAAACTCCCTCTCTTAAAAATCACAAAAAGATTTCTCCCTTTTTCTTTATTTTTCCTCTTTCTTTTATTTCCGCCTCAAGGTCTTCATATGTTTGCAGGAGAGTGATCGACTTCGAGTTTCCAAGAAGCAAATAAAAAAGGAAGAGAGAAGTGGGACCAAACATGAGAGGTATGCCTTATGACTCCCCACTTTTGAAGTTTTAGAAACCCATGCTAGTTAGTAGTAAATTTGTGAAGATATTATATTAGTGGAGTGAGTCTTTGTATCGTAGAAAGATCTTTTGTTTGCATGGGTATTCAATTGGGTACATTTTGATCTAGCTCTCGTAATTAACCAAGTCTTGCCTAAAAATTGCTAAACAATTGTAATAAGAAAATGTCTCACAATTGAAGGCTTGGGTGTTGTAGTGCTTAGTCTTGAAGGTTTATTTCTAGAGACACTCAACACCACTGAAAATGTTGATTGACTTGATAGCTCTCTTTAAAAGGATTTGTTCGATTGAATTAATGTTTAGCGGTTTTTGTGAGCATGCCAAAGTTTGACTTGTTAATCATAAGAATGATATAGCTTTATGCGTGTCAAACTTCATGGGATGCCAACAACTCCTCTGGCCTACAAATGATCTTCATGGAGGAAACTCCTAGATTTCGGCTATGAGTTGATTAAACACGTGTAGCAGCAATACTATAGTGGGTAAGATTCTTGGCACTCCCGGGTAGCTGTAATCATGATGGAATCACTCCTTTGGCTATTATGAGAAATCATTATGAAAAAGGAACAAAAACCTTAGTGATGCCACGAGTGTCCATCACATCCCAGTAAACTAATAAAAATCTTTGGCATGCTCTCAATTACTTAAAAACTGAAATTCTTGAATGACAATGAATAGAAAAGTAGTGCTTGAAAAGTCTGGATTTATTGATGTGGGAGAATTGAGATACTCTAGTGTATATGCTTTCATGACAACTCTCACACTCTTAATTTACATGATTATGCTTTATTATTCAAAGGCAATCCTATGAGTTCATTACTTGATATGGAATAAAATTTACTCCTTTTGAATCATCCATGCTAACAATAATTTTGCTGCACTATAAGGATGCATAAAACCCGTATGATATGCTTGCCATTACTCTATCTATGCTGAAGTTTTTCAGATTTATGAAGTGGAGGGAACATGAGTCTACTAATCATGAGTAAGATCACCATCTCGTTATTTCAGTTTAAATGCTGAGTTCCTTTTTGATTTTGGTTTTTTTGCTCAGACATGATCAAGTTTAAGCTTGGGAAGGTTGATAGCTCTGAAATATAGCCATCTACGTCCACATTTAAATTGGATATTACTCATAATTTTGATGAAATATCTCTCTAAACCCTACCACTAATGCTAATATTTAGAGGGGTATGCAATCCTTTCTTTTATATTTTTCCTACGCAGATAATGTCATTTAAAGGAGGGAATCACTACATTAAACTCAAAGATACGAGATTTCCAACAACTAGAAGAAACCAGGAGCCGTAAGACGGAGGCAGACGCTTTAACAACCAACTATACCCGGAGCAAAAATTCTAGTCGTATAGCTCCGGTCGTATAGTTGGCGCCGCCACCGTTACGTCAAACAGAACAACTTTCATGAAGGGACCCCTATATAAAGAAGTCTCGGACGACGAGAAAACAAGCCAGACCTCGCAAAACAGTCTCAGCCAGATCTCCAAACCCTTCTCCATCTCCATAGCCATATTCCACCACTTGTAATAGTATATCTCTTCTTCGATTGGCGACATTGTAATACTATTTCTATCAATCTTATGATTTTCATTACAATGTTTTTGATTGTTGATCTCATCTCTATGTGTGAGTAATTCTCCTTGGGCTAAGGGCTTTGGCCTAGCCATGTAGCAATTATGCATGTTATTTATCATAGATGGGATCATGTATTATTTTGTATGACACGATGATTATTGTATCTCTCTTGCCTCAATCCAAGGGTATTGTTTGTTTGCGGCCCGAAAGTTCCTGAGCGAGCGCATGGTGGTACCCAAGTTCCCTATAATTGCCGCGTTTCGTAAAGTTGGGCTGCCAACTACTGAGAGGGGCCATTTCGAGGCAAACTCATCTCACCCCTGCCAAATTCAAACATTCCGTTAAACTGCCCCATGAAGTAGACGGTTGGGACCCACATGTCGGCCATCTGTCCGTGACGCGAGCGCCATCGCGGCAACCTCTTAGGAAAATCGAGGAACTAAGTGGATTGGATGCGTTGACCAATTTCACAAATTCATTCCCTCCTTTCCCCTAGCTTCGGCAGCGTCGGAATCCACCCTCCAGGCAGGACGATCCCTTCGGACATTTTACTTCCGGCGCCAAGTTGATGCGCCTAGTTGCTACGCCCAGTCGCTGATCCCGAGCTCCAATGGCGCATGCCATAGCCACCGTTGCGAGGCTCTAGCCCGCCTCCTCCGCCAACGAGCCGAGCAGCTCAGAGGATGGCAGATCCTACTACCAAGGAAGAAGAAGTTCTGGCTACATGTAGGTGAGCTATCCTTCTATTTGCTATTCGCACTAATTATAACTTCTAGCTAGCTACTGAACCTAAAATTGTTTGTTAGCCCAACGCTAACAAAAATATTTTTTGTCCATAGTTTTCTGTCAAGTGGGATCTCCGTGGCCCACCCTTACCTGGTTACGGTAGTCCTCTTCAGGTATGACTCTAAATCAGCAAGGGTGAAGGGCAAGTGGTATGGACACCATTGTATCACGATGGAAGAAGCGCCTGCATAGATCTGCACTATATCTGGTATGGTTGCTGCTCTGCGTAATCATGATGAATTATGGCCGAAGCAGACTGAAAAGTTCAGCTTCATGGATGAACGTGGCATCATGGTTCCTCTAACGTGTGACAGCCAACTAATTGGATTGATGAAAAGGTATGCTTTGGCTTGCATGTTTGAGATGAATTGTGATGTACTGGATGTGGAAGCTGCTGTAACTGGGAGTCGCCCTTCTATTCTTGGACAAGGTGGTTGCTCGAACCCAATTAGCTCTTGGTAAGCAAAAGTCTCTTGGGGTTCGCATGTTTGTGCTAAATTGTAATTTTTGTTTTATTTACTCTGTAGATATTGGGCAGTTATGCAACAGTCTTGTTTCTTTGACACGAAGCGCCACAAGGTTACAACATGACTGTCAGGTCAGTCATTTTGCTGCCCAAAGAAATTAAAAACAAGTGGAAAGATGATGTTGGACACGATTCTAGTGCTGATTGTCCCGGCGATGCAGAGTACGTGAAGCTAAGAAAATTGGCACCGAGGAAGAGGAAGAAGGCAGGAAATGAAGAAGCCAGTGGACATGAAGGCTTGGCACCCAGGCTGCGGAAGAAGGCTGTTGGAAATGAAGATGCATAGTAATGTGTTGAACTTGAACCTATATATCTAATTCGGTTAAATTCTGGAGCTCTGTGTGTGGAACTTTGCTGAGCGAAACAATCTACCCACGTTCTCTGAGTAAAATGTACCGCGACTTAGGGTTTGGAAATGCCCGAGTTAGTAGTTGAATCCGAAATTGTGATTGTGCCACTACTATCTGAAAACATGCAGCACCGGTTCCACGATTGCTGAGGGGCAGGATGTCTCCAAATTTGATGGAATGTAAGTGGCACAGAAATAAATTATTTAAGATGCTACACTCCACGAAGCAGTAACTTATTTCAGCTACTGCACACAATGACATGGCAACATAAATAGCAATGGCAACCGATAATGCCCAGATGAGGAGGAAATCGGTACCACTTTCTGGCCTAATCTTGAGCCCGTCTATCTCACTGCCTCCCTGCTCCTGCATCCCCTGCATCTGGCGAAGCTCCCAGATCTCCAGTAACCGGGTGTACATGCTTCCACTTTATAAATTGTGGTTGTGCCATTTTCATGTGGCACAATCCACGTAGATTACGTTTAAACAAACCACCAATGTCAGAATACCACCATGATTAGATAAAAGGAAGTAATGCAGGGTTAAGACAGATTAACGGGCGACCAAATTTTTTCCTCCCAGGACTTCGGGACCACTAGTTCAGACCGCTAGGTCAACAAGTACTACTATTATAACTTAAAAAGGAATGGATCTCAAGCTAAATAGAACTAGTTATCACACATCTCCTTGATCTTCCTAATATTAGCCCGATGCACATCTTCCTGCGAGAGCAAGGATTGAATCGTCTGCTCCTTCCTTTTAGCATCATCCTTGTACAGCTTCAAGTATTTCTCTGCATTTTTCCTCATTCACTTGTCAATACTCGTAGTTGTGAACTGCAGGACTTTGTCCTGGTGAATATCATTCCTTGCTTGAGTCAGTTCTTGCTCTGCTTTAGCCTTCAGGGCCAACACCACGTCCCTCTCCTTCTCGACTTTGCTAACCTTGTCTTGCACCCTCCTGAGATCTTGGTTAAGCTTGGTCGTGTCATCTGGTTCCCATAGCTTCATCTCAACACTGTCAAGAAGTGAGATGACTACAGATTCTTTCAACTCAACAATCATATCCCATAGTTTGTCCAGCGTTTTCTGCATCGATTTGGGCCACTCTAGATCTACCCATTTGACAACATCGCAACTTCCACCTTGCATCATTGCACGATGTCCTTGACACCGTAAAAACCTCCTGCCCACGCTTCGTCCTTCGAATGCTACAAATTTAGCAGGCACATATCCATGTTTACATAGCAGAGGACTGTCTTCATCCGCTAAACCATGATAGTCAGAGTCATACATCGTTTGGTTGGCCTAACACATCATACACGCATGAGTAAATAGAGTAGATCTAGCTCAAAATAGATAACTGGCCACAGATGATAGAGATAGAGATGAGATGACTCACATCAAAATCACCATACCCATCATCACGACGCGTTTCCTCGTCGTCTCCCCTTGAACCCATGGTGAGAGGGGAGGGGGTGTGGCTGCCGGAGAGATAGCTGGAGGGAGCCGCTGGCTTGCGGCTACGGCATGATGGGAGAGAAGTGGGGAAAGTGGCTTCGAGGGGAAGGAAGAGAAGTATGGGGAGGAAGAGAAGTAATGGGGACGTGACACTGGCATATGGCCCACTAAACTCGTGAGTCGTGACACTCGCAAAAGGGGACCGCCCGGTGTTGCCAGTTTGTCCAGAGCAAGTGGGTAGCAAGTGTGGCCAATCATGCCGTAGAACAGCCTACTCGTGGATCGCTCTCATGAAGACCATCCCAATCGTCCAAGCGCCCCGATCGAACGGTATGTAACAATCGTCATGCAGAACAACTGTGTTAGGGCGTGCCTTCTAGAAGGAGAATATCAAACAGCCACCATTGGGTGGCTAAGGTTAGGGCTCTCCTAAGGTTAGGATCCATATATGGTTTATGAGAAGAACACACATGCAATTACACTGGTGGATCTATATGTGGTTTGTGAAAAGAACACACATGCAATGACTCTAACTATGGATTGTGAAAAGAATAGGCAATCCAATGACATACATTCACTGACTCTAGTTGTGGTTCATGGAAAGAACACACATGCAATGACACTGGTGGATCCATATGTGGTTTGTGAAAAGAACAGACATCCAATGACACTGGTGGATCCATTGTGGTTTGTGAAAAGAACAGACATCCAATGACTCTAGTTGTGGTTTGTGAAAAGAACACACATCCAATGACACTGGTGGATCCATGTGTGGTTTGTGAGAAGAATAGACATGCAATGACTCTAGCTGTGGTTTGCGAAAAGAACATACATGTGAAGCACAACAGGTCAAAACAGTCCAACAGGTAAAAACTATTTTTTTCGAAGCCCTTGTGTTACTCAAATAGAAAAGTGTTGAACTAACGAAAGTTGGATAACAACCTGGGGCAGAAGCACAAAAAATTACAGCTCAAACCGACATACAGAGATATTTCACGAATTTTCACAGCGAAGCACAAAATTCTGTTTCGGGACAACAACTTTCCCAAGCATTACTTCTCTCTCATTAGAGGTTACTCTTGGCACAAAAACCACACAACAATGATAAGGAGAGCTTATTACTGAAGCAATAACTTCTAAGACTCAAGTAAAACTTTTGGGTTATCTCCCAATAAGTACTTTTCTTTAAAGCTTTTAAGTTAGGCATGATAGTTTGAGAAGATGCTCACATAGGAAATATGAATTGAAGTAAAAGAGAGCATCGAGAAGCAAATTAAAAACACATTTAAGTCTAACCCACTTCCTATGCATAGTAATCTTGTAAAGAAACAAGTCATGAAAGCACAAAGCAACAAGCATAGGAAAACAGAACAAGTGCAACTTCAAGACTTTCAACATAAAGAGGGGAAGCCTAATATTATTGAAATGCATGAAACCATGTTTCCCTCTCTCATAATAACTTTCAGTAGCATCATGAATAAAATTAACAATATAACTATCACATAAAACATTCTTATCATGAGCCACATGCATATAATAATTATTACTCTCCACATAAGCATAGTTATTCTTATTAATTATAGTGGGAGAAAATTCAACAAAAAGCTATCATTATTATTCTCATCACCATAATCATCAAATATAGGAGGCATACAGTAATCATAGTTAATTTTCTCCTCAACAGTAGGTGGACTGAAAATATCATGTTCATCATTGCAATCATCATATATTGGGGGTATAGTATCATCATAAGCAATAGAATAGTTATCTTCCAAAGTGTGTTCATTTGTAAACATATCATCATTGGAAGGAACATGGATAACACTAATAGTACAACAATTATTCATATCATCATTTTCAGAATTGGTACCAAAGAGATTTTCAATATCAAAAGAAGTGTGATTTTCCCAATCATGATCACTACTATAGGTAACAGGCATAGGAACATCATCGAGTTTAGACTCATCAAAAACTATAATAGGAGCTACATGCTTAGGGGAAAATACCGTTTCCTCCCTCCTTTTACTCCTCCTTTTCTTCTTTATCTTCTTCTCTTTAGGAGGGAGAGGCTTGAAAGGAAGCTTCTCCATATACCCTGGTTCATTGTTAGATATAATAGAAGAAACTTTGGAGGATTCCTTCTTTTCATTAATAAGATCAAACCACATATTAGTCCTATCATATTTTTGGTAAAATCTCATATTCTATAATATTTTGTATGCATGTATTTGTGTGGCAATTATCAACACAATAAAGATGACAACCATGCAGGACACTATTCATATCAAAAGCACCCATATCTACCAAAGAGGTTTTTCTTGATAACTCTTCACAGCCCAAAAATAATGTAAGTTCATCATGCTGATTAGGAGTGATCATGTCATCACAATAGTACTCATTGGATTAGAAGGGCTATTATTATGGCCTGAGCATTGAAAATTGAAATGACCCACTTTGGAGCAAAGTTCACAAATAAAAGGATAAAGGGCACAAACTTTTTTACCAAGATCATTTAAAGCCCTATACCACATTCTAGTTTTTTCATTCCTATGGGTGATACAATATTCTTATTCAATTTGATTATTCTCACAAGGTCTATGTATTCCACAAAAATTCACATGCTTATAAGAAATAGTACTTTTTAGAGGTTTGAGCATGTTTATTGCTATCATTAATAACAATTTCATTTTCCATGCAAGTGTCTCTAAAAGGCTCATGATACATGTCCCATTTTTCTTTAGGAGAATTAATATGAGAAGCAGAGGTTCTATAACAATCAACAAGAATTTGAGGATCAAGACCATATTTAGCACTAAGATCTTGAAAATCAGCTGTTTCAGCGAAAGACTTAATGCAATCATACTCATAGTTTATACCTGGTTCTTTACCTTTGTTGTTATCCCAATCTTTGGTATTGCTTTGAATTGTGTCAAGAAGATCCCACTTAGCTTTGACCTCCTTACTTGTAAAGGATCCCTCTAAACAAGTATCTAGATAGTCCTTGTAATGTCCTGAAAGCCTTGCATAGAAATTATTAATAACAATATTACTGGGGAGCTCATGAATGAGACATTTGAGCATTAGTGACTTCAGTCTCCCCCATGCCTGGGCAATACTTTCTCCATCATGTGGATGAAAATTATAAATGTAATTCCTATCTTTATGAACTTCATGAGAAGGATAAAATTTAGAGTAAAAGAGAGGTACTATTTCCTCCCATTCAAGAGCTTGACCATTCTTCAGCATCTTATACCATTCTTCAGCTCTTCCTTTCAGTGATAATGAGAATAACTTCTTCTTAACTTGATCTGTTGTAATACCTGCACACATGAACAACCCGCATAATTCGTGTATAAAGAGCAAATGATCACCGGGATGGATAGTTCCATCTCCAACATAATAGTTGTTTATAACACGTTCAACAATTTTATAGGTATTTTAAAAGAGATGCTTTCAGTATGTGGATTTAAAATATCACAAGTATCATTAGAATTACCACATACGGGAGATAAAGTATCATCAGAGCAAATTTTCTTCTTTAAAACTGGGGAACTAAAAAGATCATTTTCATAAAAACTAACTTCCCCAAGCTTAGACATTTCCATAGCATTAGTAACAAAGGTGTTCAAAAGATTCATACTAATAACATTGCTATTAGCATGTAAAGAAGGTTCCAAGGGTTTTTTAATTTTCCTTTCAAAGAACTCATGTTCTACATTAGGAAAAATACTAAAAAGCTCTCTAATTTTTCTGTTGTTTTCCATTAAGCCTAACTAGTGAAAAACAAGAAACAAAAAGACAAAATTGCAGAATCTAAAGGAAATAACTTCGAGCACTCATACCGGAGGATGTGAGTACCTTTTACCTTACATCCCCGACAATGGCGCCAGAAAATAGGTGTTTTCCGTGGGAGGTTCTTCTTCTTTAATCCTCTGGTGTGAATACCTTTTACCTTACCTCCCCGGCAACGGCGCCAGAAAATAGCTTGATGTCTACGCACTTCTATTAATGTAGACAGTTGTTGGGCCTCCAAGTGTAGAGGTTTGTAGAATAGCAGCAAGTTTTCCCTTAAGTGGATCACCCAAGGTTTATCGAACTTAGGGAGGAAGTGGTCAAAGGTATCCCCTCTCAAGCAACCCTACAATCAAGATACAAGAAGTCTCTTGTGTCCCCAACACACCCAATACACTTGTCAAGTGTATAGGTGCACTAGTTCGGCAAAGAGATAGTGAAATACAAGTGGTATAGATAATTATAAGTGGTAACGATGCTAGAAAATAACTTGATGGCATGGAAAAGACTAAAGGAAAACTGAAATAAAGATGGAAGCAAGCAAACATGTAACAGATCTAGTTGCAAACGGTGTTTCAATGTTTAGAAACAAGGCCTAGGGATCATACTTTCACTAGTGAACACTCTCATATAAATGTATTCTTCTTTATGATACTACGCTGAACTACTCTCCGGTTGGACACTCTAATCCATGGTAGGGCTATAACGGCACTCCTCAAAGTTCATCTTTCCCATCTAGAAAACCCCACACTGTCACCTTGAGCACTAGATGGTTCCAACAAACACCACAATTTCATAAAGACATCCAACTCCAAATATAACTCATAACAAGTATTTGAAATCTCTAGCCTAAGTGCCACCATGGTGTGCACGCTATCACTTTCACACACATGGGGAGAGCAGAGATCTATTAAAGCACTTGAGTAGCAAGGTAGATCTATAGATTACAAGCTCATGATCTCAATAAGATCATGCATAGAGAGAGAGATGAACACATAGCTACCGGTAAAACCCTTAGCCTCGAGAGAGAACTACTCCCTCCTCATCATGGGAATCAACAATGGTGATGGAGATGGTGGTGGAGATCGATGGAGATGGCTTCGGGGGCACTTCCCCGTCCCGACAGGGTGCCAGAACAGAGACTTTCTGTCCCCCGAATCTCCCCTTCGGTGGTGGCGGCGCTGCAGAACTGTTCGTGGCTGGAGGCTTGACGATTTAGGGTTTATGCCTCGGGAGGCTTCTTATAGGCCAGAGGGCAAGGTCGGTGGGTGGCCAGGGGGCCCACACCATGCCCTGACGTGGCCTGGGGGGACTCCCGCCATGGGGTGGTGTGGCCACCCTGTGGCCCCTCTCCGACTCTCCTTCTGGCTCCGTGAGTCTTCCGAGAAAATATCAACTTTGGCTTTTGTCCGGTCCAATTCCGAGAATATTGATTTTCTGACTTTCCTGGAACCAAAAACAGTAGAAAACAGGCAGCTGGCACTGTGGCTCTTGATAATAGGTTAGTCCAAGAAATCATATGAAAAGTACTCCAAAGTGTGGACAAAACACAAGAAAGTAGATAAAACTAGCATGGAACATCAAAAATTATAGATACATTTGCAATGTATCAAAGCTCTGTGTGCGCAGAAGGAGTAGAGGAGAAGGAAACGGCGCTGGGAACAGGTGAAGAAGATGAGGAAAAGAAATCCTCACCCCTTATAATCACCAGCCGCGTCAAGATTCGTGCAAATGCGACAGTAAACATGCCACGTGTCGTGGAAAGGACTGGGAAGCCCCCAGGCGATGATTACGCCGCCTCGATCTCCACGCACGCATTGTAACGGCGCCTCAGTTCCGCGAAAGACGGACCCACCAGTGGTCGTGCTGATAGGAAATGTCTGTCAGTGACGTGACTTGACGATGACTGGTGTCAGATGACGTTAGAGACCAAGTTCCGGCTTATTTTGAATTTCGAGCTGGAAATCCGAATAACGTATTTATAGGTCTGACTCGCTTTTGAGACCCGGATGGTATCTTTTCTTGTGAAGTTTCAGGAACCCTTCAAGATTTTGCAAGCTGAAGATCAATCTAGACGATGATAAATCCGACTTTGGATCTTGGAGGCCTCCGGGGGCTGCTATTGGGGATATACTTTTCGAGTATCCTCACTGTACCTCACTGACCAGGGTGGCCTACTTCGGTTTAGAGCTTTGCTTCACGGGCGGCCCAGTCAGGGAGAAGAGACGGAGTCTAGTCCGGCTACGTGACGGCCCAGAAGACTTACCGACATAGGGCCATAGTGTTACTTGTAGTCCAAGATGTACTCTGTAACCGACTCTTAGTCATAGCCAGATAGATCTCTCATGTAAACCCTAGGACGGATATCTTTATAAGCCATCCTAGGGTTAGCCTTTAGGGGAACTCCCACAATAGGCTACAACCTCAACTCACACATGCGAAACCCTTGTGACCCATATTCCGGCTCGGCCGTATTACTGGATTGCTAGCAGGAGTAGGATCCATCCAAAGCCAGTGGATTTGAACCTAGGTAAACTTGTGCGCCCACCATCCCAGAATCATGTATGACTCACACCCCTCTCTTCCACACTCCTCGAGGACCCCCTCATGGTGTACTTGTCATCAATCTGATGACAAGGGGAGCTCTATAAGTTATCTTCCAGGGCCGTTCTCTATAGTAGTCGTGAACAATGCGCCACCTTGAGACTCGGCCATGCCTCTGGGTTGGATAAAACACAGTTGGTGATACCTTTAGATACGCGCGTAGTTATGGGACAATTCTTGTTGTGAGATTCGGAAGGCACGCGTATATAGTTGGCTGAAGGGTTGAACATGCGTTTGGGTACAGTAGTGCATCCCTGTAGGGTAAATATTTTCGAGAAGACGTGTGTCCACGGTTATGGACGCCTCAGGAGTATGGTGTCATGATCATAGATAACACCACTAATGTTTTGCCTCTAATAATATGATTAGTAATTAGCCTTGTCAACTAAACACCTGCTTAACTAAAATTGCCACCGTGTGTGTTTCACAAGTGGACTTCCTCGACTGGTCTTCGAGGGGGAAACCTTCGGATGGGTTATGTTTCGTGTTATACTATACTTATTGTATAGCTCTCTCTTATCTCGTTCTAATAGCCGAAGTTGTAGTGTTTCTCTATAAGTTAGATAGTGCAAGCTTTGCTGCCGCTGAGCCCACCATACCCATGTAGGCGAGGACCACCGAATTCTAGCCTCGCCATGTAGTGGCCTCAGTACTGACCGCTCTCTTTTTCCTTTGCCCTTTATCGGCACCCCTTTGGCTTTGACAGGTATGTGATTGACGATGTTAACAAGGTTACCCTTCTGGCTTGGCCTGGGCAGGATTATGGATGCCATTGGTTATTCTTCAGGACTCTTAGTCCAATTTGGATCTTGTTCGTACTCGGACATTACTTGGCTTTCATCTTGATTTGCATCCTTGTATTGTATCTTCGTATTCTTGACTCGTTGAGTCACTGTTGTATATATAAGTCTTTGCGGATTCTGTTGTAAACTACTATGATGTAACTACTTGTAATACAAACCCACCCACACGAAAGTGTCCGGTGGGCGTCTTTAAATTGTTTCTATGCGGATTTTGGCGGGAGATGCTGAGATCTGCATAGACCCGATTCTGGGGCGTTACAAGTGGTATCAGAGCAAAGGTTTACGATACCCCACTGGTCCAGCATGTAGGATAACCTAGCTAACGGCCAATGTCTAGTGTCAAAACTATTTTACTACAAATGCGTTGGATAGATCAGATTAGTTCTGATTTTACTCCTTACCTTTATTCTTTCTCCTCTTATCTTTGCGTGTTTCAGTCTGCTCCCTTTCCTTTATTCAAGTCTAGGATTTCCCGTGGTTGGGTTTCCGTCGTACCTCTAGGGTTTCGTCTCCTTCCTTTTGTAACGGTGGAGCTACCTCTTGATTTCATTCTACCTGATCTTTTTTCAAATGTTTCTCGGTGTTCCGCAGCTCCTGCGAGGACGTCATCTTTCTGAATCTTTGTTAATACCGGTTGTCAAGATCTTCAGTCTGAATCCTGAGAATTAGGGTTGCATAATTCTCCTATTCATGTGTAGAGTAATGCTTTGGGTGCACGATGGACTGATCCCCATCCGACTACTCTTATCATTCGCCCTTGTACATTGAATTGGTGGATCCGTGCGATTCTTACTCCTTTGGAAGTTAGAGGTGACCCCGTGACCTTTTTCTCGCCTTTGTTTTTCTGGAGTGTTTCCTCGAAGGGCGTGAACAACAACCCTTGTTAGTGGTGTCGACAATGTCAAGACGGAGTAAGAATTCTTGTTAGTGGTGTCACGACCATCAACCCGATGCAAGAAGATATCATCATCAAACGTCTCCCCCCCTCAGTGTGTTTGCTTGGATCTTGGGACGCGATCCTTGTTAGTGGTGTCCAGTTGTAATGCCCGGGAAAATATCCATAATTAGATTTACATGTTTGTTTTTTTATGCATCAACATGACATCATGCATATTTTACCTCAAAATATTCTTCCAAAAGCCTATTTTGTTCTCTAATTAGTCTCCTTCTTTAATTTCAAATTAAAACCCTGGCCTTTTCCGGATCTTTTATTTATCTAAAAACTATTTACAAAAGTCTCTCTAAAAATAAAAAAAATAAAATAAATCTTTTCTGGGGGAGACCGCTAGCCTACCAGGCCAAAAGCCCAGCAAGACAGCAGCCTACAACCCCCGACCGAACCCTAGCTACCACATCGCCGCACCCACCCACTGTCACACACCGCACGCCCCGTGCACACCATGCGGTACACGCACGTAACACACGCACGGGAGGGGCCTCCATGCCGCGCTAGCGGTCACCTACCCCGCGTCGCCCATCCCCATCCTCTGCCCGATCGGGATCCCCTACCTCGACTCCTTCCTCGCTGCAGTCCATCCCCAACATCATGTGGCCTCCAGCCTCGCTCCATGTCGCGCCACCGCCAGGTATGGCGTCCAAATTCAGCACCTCGCCAACAACCGCCGCCTTCCTCGCTTCCCAGAACCTAATACCTCACCGCCTCACCTGCGCGATGTCTTCCCGGTAGCAAGCTCGTCCAGCCGCCGCCGCCACCGTCGAGCTGCCCCTCGCCCGCAAGCCGCGACCTCCTCTTTACTGCAGTGACGCTAGCTCTGCTGTTCCTCGGCATCATGGCCAGGCCCGCCGCCTAGGCCTCGTCGACCGCCGTCCGCCTGAGCACATCCCCTTCCACTTCAGGCCCCGCTGCCTCTGCTCCGCTTGGTACTAGCTGCAGCAAGCCGCATCGCTCCTCACGCGGTCGCCCCGATGTTCTCCTGCCGGCAAACTCGACCACGCCCATCTGCTCCGCTCGGCTCAGCTCATGCGTCATCCACTATTGAGTTCTGTGTGTCGCCGCGAGTCTCAGTCGCCGCCATGAATGACTCCGTCCAGGAACGCCAAGGATCGTGCCCACTAAGGGGATACCAGTTTCAACTTCCCCGTTTGCCTCGAGCTCTGATGCCGTCCTACAAGATCTTCGAGAGAGAATCTGAAGGCCACCGGTGCCGAACCCCGAGACCCTCGACATGGAACCCGAGCACGGCGATGCCTACGCCCAAGATCTCAGGCATGGATCGCCAAGACCTCCTTCACAGATCCGATGGTCAAGACCTTGAAGACCCCGATCTTGGAGTCTGAAGACCAAACCTCGAAGACTGATCCCCGTCAAACCCCAAGACCCCGGATCCGAACCCCAATGTGTGACCCTAAGCCCCTATTTTTCTATAACATGATATATACTTGTTGCATATGAATCATTCATACTCTCATGCATATTGTGGATGTTTGGGGGAATTTATATGATTCACCTAAATTAAATATGGAGACCATACGTGGGTTTTTCTAGCCTTATATTGGCTTCATTTAAATTTGTGTAGCGAATCGATGCCTTGCTTTGCCTTGCTAACTCAACATTTAATTTGTGGGGTAGTTAAATAACTTGAACCATAATACTTATTTACTGGGACTCTGTTTCCCCTTAATATTGCTAAGTTAGACCGCATATTGCCATGTCATGCATCATATCATAAACATGCCGGATCTTCGCCATAGCATTAAATATTGCACCGTTTGTTCTTTCTAGTGCTTTGCTTCTGCACCGGTTAGGACGATGAATCGATGCGAGATGCGATGAGGCTTCGGATGACATTCTCAGGCAAGCATCCTCCCTCTTCTACCTATTTTGCATTTATAGTCTTTACTTCCTTCCTTTGATCTATTGTTATCCTTATTATCGATGCTCTAGTACCGTTCCCTTTATTTACCAGCTCTACTATAAAGTCTTGGTTATCCTATTGCCTTGTTTGATTAGCTAGATTTGCCTTGCGAGTCGTAGCGCACGCTTAGGTCTGCTGCCCGCTCTCATACAGGTGAACCGTGATATCTGATTTTGGTTGATAACATGATAAATTAAATTGGTCATGTTGGTTATGGTTATGGTTATGGGTTCACCTAATAATAAGGCCCTGGCAAGGACCACCTTTAGGAACTGCTTGAGCCGACCTAGGACCCGTTCGTTCTAAGATACTAGTTTTGAGCTGATCGCACTAACCAAACATGGGGGCTCCTGGGATCCCCCCTCAACTACCGGCGCTATTCATTTATCCAGAGGGTCACAAAATTGGTTTTACATTTGGTGCATACGCATAATATGTCCTCGGACATGGGTGAGTTTATATGTCTTCGGACTTGGTTATGATATGATTTGGTGGAAAACCTGGGCATTGCATACATAAAAGTGGTACATGTCGTCGGTTCAAGGGGAGCTCTACAAGTTATCTTCCAGGGCCGTTCGGTATAGTAGTTGTGAACGATGTGCCACCTTGAGACTCGGCCGTGCCTCTGGGCTGGATAAAACACGGTAGGTGATACCTTGGGATACACACGTAGTTATGGGATAGTTCTTGTTGTGAGATTCATAAGGAACGCGTATTATGTTGCCTGAAGGGTTGAACATGCGTTTGGGTACAGTAATGCACCCCTGCAGGGTAAATATTTTCGAGAAGTCATGTGTCCACGGTTATGGACGCCTCAGGAGTATAGTGTCATGATCATAGATAACGCCACTAATGTTTTGCCTCTAATAATATGATTAGTAATTAACCTTATCAACTAAACACATGCTTAACTAAAATTGTCACCGTGTGTGTTCTGCAAGTGGACTTCCTCGATTGGTCTTCGAGGGGGAAACCTTCGGCTGGGATATGTTTGGTGTTATACTATACTTATTGTATAGCTCTCTCTTATCTTGCTCTAATAGCCGAAGTTGTAGTGTGTCTCTATAAGTTAGATAGTGCAAGCTTTGTTGCCGCTGAGCCCACCATACCTATGTAGGCGAGGACCACCGAATTCTAGCCTCGTCGTGTACTGGCCTCAGTACTGACCGCTCTATTTTTCCTTTGCCCTTTGTCGGCACCCCTTTGGCTTTGAAAGGTATGTGATTGACGACGTTAGTAAGGTTACCCTTCCGGCTTGGCCTGGGCAGGGTTATGGACGCCATTGGTTATTCTTCAGGACTCTTAGTCCAATTTGGATCTTATCCGTACTCGGACATTACTTGGCTTTCTTCTTGATTTGCATCCTTGTATTGTATATTCGTATTCTTGACTCGTTGAGTCGCTGTTGTATATATAAGTCTTTGTGGATTCTGTTGTAAACTACTGTGATGTAACTACTGGTAATATAAACCCACCCACACGAAAGTGTCTAGTGGCCGTCTTTGAATCGTTTCTATGCGGATTTTGGCGGGAGATTCTGAGATTTTCATAGACCCGATTCTGGGGCGTTACATCCTAGTCCTCGCAAAGGCGGCTTACATCAACTGCAACCTATCACTCAACTTGGGCGACATCCTTGTGCGCTACCTGGAGCACCAAGCCTCCCAAAGCCAAGGGCCAATCACAGGAGGAGGCGCCATCATCGTGCTTGCCCATGCCCTAGATATCAATCTAGGTGAGTTGCAACCCGTGCTAGGTGAGACACGTGTTGGTTTCTCCACCTTGAGAGCCTATGGAATGCTCACTAGGAGAGGTGGTGTTTATTATCTGCATATTGCTGGAGTTAGGCGTCTCTATCCCGCTCCTTTGCCTAATGGTCTTTTCTCTATCAAGGAAGAAAGTTTGCTATATGACTTGCAGGTTGGGCAACACCAACCCAAGGAGGAGATTCCGAAAGAGGATGAGGACCAAGAGGAGGAGCAAGAAGTTCCTTACCAAGAGGAGGAGCCACAAACCCAGTTCGCCACATACTAAGATTTCCAAGGACTTGGAGGGACTATGGAGAGGATGCATATCCTCTCTTTGAACCTCTGAGAATCAACTAGTAACCTCTCAACTCAATTTGTGCACTAGAGTAATGACTTTTTCCCACCACCACAATGATTTTAAGGGCTTGCAAAAGCCTAATATTGGGGAAGTTTTCTCATGTATTTTTATTTGGCGTTCATTTGCTTTTATTCTTTTTTCGAGGTTGCGTTTTTATTTGAGTTTATAAGCACTCGTGTTGGTTTCCCCAACACTTTATTTTCTAAGTTCTTTATTTGCTTTCGAGATTTTCTAGCGAGCTTTGCTACCAATTTTCTATTCTTTAAACTCCCTCTCTTAAAAATCACAAAAAGATTTCTCCCTTTTTCTTTATTTTTCCTCTTTCTTTTATTTCCGCCTCAAGGTCTTCATATGTTTGCAGGAGAGTGATCGACTTCGAGTTTCCAAGAAGCAAATAAAAAAGGAAGAGAGAAGTGGGACCAAACATGAGAGGTATGCCTTATGACTCCCCACTTTTGAAGTTTGAGAAACCCATGCTAGTTAGTAGTAAGTTTGTGAAGATATTATATTAGTGGAGTGAGTCTTTGTATCGTAGAAAGATCTTTTGTTTGCATGGGTATTCAATTGGGTACATTTTGATCTAGCTCTCGTAATTAACCAAGTCTTGCCTAAAAATTGCTAAACGATTGTAATAAGAAAAAGTCTCACAATTGAAGGCTTGGGTGTTGTAGTGCTTAGTCTTGAAGGTTTATTTCTAGAGACACTCAACACCACTGAAAATGTTGATTGACTTGATAGCTCTCTTTAAAAGGATTTGTTCGATTGAATTAATGTTTAGCGGTTTTTGTGAGCATGCCAAAGTTTGACTTGTTAATCATAAGAATGATATAGCTTTATGCGTGTCAAACTTCATGGGATGCCAACAACTCCGCTGGCCTACAAATGATCTTCATGGAGGAAACTCCTAGATTTCGGCTATGAGTTGATTAAACACGTGTAGCAGCAATACTATAGTGGGTAAGATTCTTGGCACTCCCGGGTAGCTGTAATCATGATGGAATCACTCCTTTGGCTATTATGAGAAATCATTATGAAAAAGGAACAAAAACCTTAGTGATGCCACGAGTGTCCATCACATCCCAGTAAACTAATAAAAATCTTTGGCATGCTCTCAATTACTTAAAAACTGAAATTCTTGAATGACAATGAATAGAAAAGTAGTGCTTGAAAAGTCTTGATTTATTGATGTGGGAGAATTGAGATACTCTAGTGTATATGCTTTCATGACAACTCTCACACTCTTAATTTACATGATTATGCTTTATTATTCAAAGGCAATCCTATGAGTTCATTACTTGATATGGAATAAAATTTACTCCTTTTGAATCATCCATGCTAACAATAATTTTGCTGCACTATAAGGATGCATAAAACCCGTATGATATGCTTGCCATTACTCTATCTATGCTGAAGTTTTTCAGATTTATGAAGTGGAGGAAACATGAGTCTACTAATCATGAGTAAGATCACCATCTCGTTATTTCAGTTTAAATGTTGAGTTCCTTTTTGATTTTGGTTTTTTTGCTCAGAAATGATCAAGTTTAAGCTTGGGAAGGTTGATAGCTCTGAAATATAGCCATCTACGTCCACATTTAAATTGGATATTATTCATAATTTTGATGAAATATCTCTCTAAACCCTACCACTAATGCTAATATTTAGAGGGGTATGCAATCCTTTCTTTTATATTTTTCCTACGCAGATAATGTCATTTAAAGGAGGGAATCACTACATTAAACTCAAAGATACGAGATTTCCAACAACTAGAAGAAACCAGGAGCCGTAAGACGGAGGCAGACGCTTTAACAACCAACTATACCCGGAGCAAAAATTCTAGTCGTATAGCTCCGGTCGTATAGTTGGCGCCGCCACCGTTACGTCAAACAGAACAACTTTCATGAAGGGACCCCTATATAAAGAAGTCTCGGACGACGAGAAAACAAGCCAGACCTCGCAAAACAGTCTCAGCCAGATCTCCAAACCCTTCTCCATCTCCATAGCCATATTCCACCACTTGTAATAGTATATCTCTTCTTCGATTGGCGACATTGTAATACTATTTCTATCAATCTTATGATTTTCATTACAATGTTTTTGATTGTTGATCTCATCTCTATGTGTGAGTAATTCTCCTTGGGCTAAGGGCTTTGGCCTAGCCATGTAGCAATTATGCATGTTATTTATCATAGATGGGATCATGTATTATTTTGTATGACACGATGATTATTGTATCTCTCTTGCCTCAATCCAAGGGTATTGTTTGTTTGCGGCCCGAAAGTTCCTGAGCGAGCGCATGGTGGTACCCAAGTTCCCTATAATTGCCGCGTTTCGTAAAGTTGGGCTGCCAACTACTGAGAGGGGCCATTTCGAGGCAAACTCATCTCACCCCTGCCAAATTCAAACATTCCGTTAAACTGCCCCATGAAGTAGACGATTGGGACCCACATGTCGGCCATCTGTCCGTGACGCGAGCGCCATCGCGGCAACCTCTTAGGCAAATCGAGGAACTAAGTGGATTGGATGCGTTGACCAATTTCACAAATTCATTCCCTCCTTTCCCCTAGCTTCGGCAGCGTCGGAATCCACCCTCCAGGCAGGACGATCCCTTCGGACATTTTACTTCCGGCGCCAAGTTGATGCGCCTAGTTGCTACGCCCAGTCGCTGATCCCGAGCTCCAATGGCGCATGCCATAGCCACCGTTGCGAGGCTCTAGCCCGCCTCCTCCGCCAACGAGCCGAGCAGCTCAGAGGATGGCAGATCCTACTACCAAGGAAGAAGAAGTTCTGGCTACATGTAGGTGAGCTATCCTTCTATTTGCTATTCGCACTAATTATAACTTCTAGCTAGCTACTGAACCTAAAATTGTTTGTTAGCCCAACGCTAACAAAAATATTTTTTGTCCATAGTTTTCTGTCAAGTGGGATCTCCGTGGCCCACCCTTACCTGGTTACGGTAGTCCTCTTCAGGTATGACTCTAAATCAGCAAGGGTGAAGGGCAAGTGGTATGGACACCATTGTATCACGATGGAAGAAGCGCCTGCATAGATCTGCACTATATCTGGTATGGTTGCTGCTCTGCGTAATCATGATGAATTATGGCCGAAGCAGACTGAAAAGTTCAGCTTCATGGATGAACGTGGCATCATGGTTCCTCTAACGTGTGATAGCCAACTAATTGGATTGATGAAAAGGTATGCTTTGGCTTGCATGTTTGAGATGAATTGTGATGTACTGGATGTGGAAGCTGCTGTAACTGGGAGTCGCCCTTCTATTCTTGGACAAGGTGGTTGCTCGAACCCAATTAGCTCTTGGTAAGCAAAAGTCTCTTGGGGTTCGCATGTTTGTGCTAAATTGTAATTTTTGTTTTATTTACTCTGTAGATATTGGGCAGTTATGCAACAGTCTTGTTTCTTTGACACGAAGCGCCACAAGGTTAGAAACATGACTGTCAGGTCAGTCATTTTGCTGCCCAAAGAAATTAAAAACAAGTGGAAAGATGATGTTGGACACGATTCTAGTGCTGATTGTCCCGGCGATGCAGAGTACGTGAAGCTAAGAAAATTGGCACCGAGGAAGAGGAAGAAGGCAGGAAATGAAGAAGCCAGTGGACATGAAGGCTTGGCACCCAGGCTACGGAAGAAGGCTGTTGGAAATGAAGATGCATAGTAATGTGTTGAACTTGAACCTATATATGTAATTCGGTTAAATTCTGGAGCTCTGTGTGTGGAACTTTGCTGAGCGAAACAATCTACCCACGTTCTCTGAGTAAAATGTACCGCGACTTAGGGTTTGGAAACGCCCGAGTTAGTAGTTGAATCCGAAATTGTGATTGTGCCACTACTATCTGAAAACATGCAGCACCGGTTCCACGATTGCTGAGGGGCAGGATGTCTCGAAATTTGATGGAATGTAAGTGGCACAGAAATAAAGTATTTAAGATGCTACACTCCACGAAGCAGTAACTTATTTCAGCTACTTCACACAATGACATGGCAACATAAATAGCAATGGCAACCGATAATGCCCAGATGAGGAGGAAATCGGTACCACTTTCTGGCCTAATCTTGAGCCCGTCTATCTCACTGCCTCCCTGCTCCTGCATCCCCTGCATCTGGCGAAGCTCCCAGATCACCAGTAACCGGGTGTACGTGCTTCCACTTTATAAATTGTGGTTGTGCCATTTGCATGTGGCACAATCCACGTAGATTACATTTAAACAAACCACCAATGTCAGAATACCACCATGATTAGACAAAAGGAAGTAATGCAGGGTTAAGACAGATTAACGGGCGACCAAATTTTTTCCTCCCGGGACTTCGGGACCACTAGTTCAGACCGCTAGGTCAACAAGTACTACTATTATAACTTAAAAAGGAATGGATCTCAAGCTAAATAGAACTAGTTATCACACATCTCCTTGATCTTCCTAATCTTAGCCCGATGCGCATCTTCCTGCGAGAGCAAGGATTGAATCGTCTGCTCCTTCCTTTTAGCATCATCCTTGTACAGCTTCAAGTATTTCTCTGCATTTTTCCTCATGCACTTGTCAATTCTCGTAGTTGTGAACTGCAGGACTTTGTCCTGGTGAATATCATTCCTTGCTTGAGTCAGTTCTTGCTCTGCTTTAGCCTTCAGGGCCAACACCACGTCCCTCTCCTTCTCGACTTTGCTAACCTTGTCTTGCACCCTCCTGAGATCTTGGTTAAGCTTGGTCGTGTCATCTGGTTCCCATAGCTTCATCTCAACACTGTCAAGAAGTGAGATGACTACAGATTCTTTCAACTCAACAATCATATCCCATAGTTTGTCCAGCGTTTTCTGCATCGATTTGGGCCACTCTAGATCTACCCATTTGATAACATCGCAACTTCCACCTTGCATCATTGCACGATGTCCTTGACACCGTAAAAACCTCCTGCCCGCGCTTCGTCCTTCGAATGCTACAAATTTAGCGGGCACATATCCATGTTTACATAGCAGAGGACTGTCTTCATCCGCTAAACCATGATAGTCAGAGTCATACATCGTTTGGTTGGCCTAACACATCATACGCGCATGAGTAAATAGAGTAGATCTAGCTCAAAATAGATAACTGGCCACAGATGATAGAGATAGAGATGAGATGACTCACATCAAAATCACCATACCCATCATCACGACGCGTTTCCTCGTCGTCTCCCCTTGAACCCATGGCGAGAGGGGAGGGGGTGTGGCTGCCGGAGAGATAGCTGGAGGTAGCCGGTGGCTTGCGGCTACGACAGGATGGGAGAGAAGTGGGGAAAGTGGCTTCGAGGGGAAGGAAGAGAAGTATGGGGAGGAAGAGAAGTAATGGGGACGTGACACTAGCATATGGCCCACTAATCTCGTGAGTCGTGACACTCGCAAAAGGGGAGCGCCCGGTGTTGCCAGTTTGTCCAGAGCAAGTGGGTAGCAAGTGTGGCCAATCATGCCGCGGAACAGCCTACTCGTGGATCGCTCTCACGAAGACCATCCCAATCGTCCAAGCACCCCGATCGAACGGTATGTAACAATCGTCATGCAGAACAACTGTGTTAGGGCGTGCCTTCTAGAAGGACAATATCAAACAACCACCATTGGGCGGCTAAGGTTAGGGCTCTCCTAAGGTTAGGATCCATATATGGTTTATGAGAAGAACACACATGCAATTACACTTGTGGATCTATATGTGGTTTGTGAAAAGAACACACATGCAATGATTCTAACTATGGATTGTGAAAAGAATAGGCAATCCAATGACACTGGAAGATCCATGTGTGGTTTGTGAAAGAACATACATTCACTGACTCTAGTTGTGGTTCATGGAAAGAACACACATGCAATGACACTGGTGGATCCATATGTGGTTTGTGAAAAGAACAGACATCCAATGACACTGGTGGATCCATTGTGGTTTGTGAAAAGAACAGACATCCAATGACTCTAGTTGTGGTTTGTGAAAAGAACACACATCCAATGACACTAGTTGTGGTTTGTGAAAAGAACACTGGTGGATCCATGTGTGGTTTGTGAGAAGAATAGACATGCAATGACTCTAGCTGTGGTTTGCGAAAAGAACATACATGCAATGAAATCTGGTGGATCCATATGTGGTTTGTGAGAAGAACACACATGCAATGACTCTAGATGTGGTTTGTGAAAAGACCAGACATCCAATGACTCTGGATGTGGTTTGTGAAATGAACACACATGCAATGACACTGGTGGATCCATGTGTGGTTTGTCAGAAGAACAGACATGTAATGACTCTAGTTGTGGTTTGTGAAAAGAACACACATGCAATGAACTCTAGTGGATCCATATGTCGTTTGTGAGAAGAACACACATGCAATGACTATAGATGTGGTTTGTGAAAAGAACAGACATGCAATGACTCTAGTTGTGGTTTGTGAAAAGAACACACATGCAATGATCTGGTGGATCCATGTGTGGTTTGTGAGAAGAACAGAAATGCAATGACTCTAGATGTGGTTTGTGAAAAGAACAGGCATACAATGAACTCTGGTGGATCCATATGTGGTTTGTGAGAAGAACACACATGCAATGACTCTAGATGTGGTTTGTGAAAAGAACAGACATCCAGTGACACTTGTGGATCCATATGTGGTTTGTGAAAAGAACACACATGCAATGACTCTGTATGTGGTTAATGAAAAGAACACACATGCAATGACTCTAGCTGGTTTGTGAAAAGAACACACATGCAATGACACTCGTGGATCCATATGTGGTTTGTGAAAACAACAGACATGCAATGACTCTAGATATGGTTAATGAAAAGAACACACATGCAATTACTCTAGCTATGGTTCGTGAAAAGAACACACATGCAATGAGACTGGTGGATCCATATGTGCATTGTGAAATGAACAGACATCCAATGACTCTAGATGTAGTTTGTGAAATGAACACACATGCAATGACACTGGTGGATCCATGTGTGGTTTGTTAGAAGAACACACATGCAATGACTCTAGATGTGGTTTGCGAAATGAACAAACATCCAATGACACTAGTGGATCCATATGTGGTTTGTGAAAAGAACAACCATCCAAGGATCCATATGTGGTTTGTGAAAAGAACAACCATCCAATGACTCTAGCTGTGGTTTGTGAAAAGAACACACATGCAATGACACTGGTGGATCCATGTGTGGTTTGTGAGAAGAACTGACATGCAATGACTCTGGCTGTGGTTTGTGAAAAGAACATACATGCAATGAACTCTGGTGGATCCATATGTGGTTTGTGAGAAGAACAAAGATGCAATGACTCTAGATGTGGTTTGTGAAAAGAATATACATCCAATGACTCTAGATGCGGTCTGTGAAATGAACACATATGCAATGACACTGGTGGATCCATGTGTGGTTTCTAAGAAGAACACAACAATGACTCTTGATGTGGTTTGTGAAAAGAACACACATGCAATGAACTCTGGTGGATCCGTATGTGGTTTGTGAGAAGAACACACATGCAATGACACTAGATGTGTTTTGTGAAAAGAATAGACATGCAATGACTCTAGCTGTGGTTTGTGAAAAGAACACACATGCAATGACTCTGGTGGATCCATGTGTGGTTTGTGAGAAGAACAGACATGCAATGAATCTAGCCGTGGTTTGTGAAAAGAATAGACATACAATGAACTCTGGTGGATCCATATGTCTTTTGTGAGAAGAACAGACATCCAATGACTGTAGATGTGGTTTGTGAAAAGAACAGACATCCAATGACACTGGTGGATCCATATGTGGTTTGTGAAAAGAACACACATGCAATAACTCTGAATGTGGTTAATGAATAGAACACACATGCAATGACTCTAGCTGTGGTTTGTGAAAGGAACACACATACAATGACACTGGTGGATCCATATGTGGTTTGTGAAACCAACACAAATGCAATGAAACTAGATGTGGTTAATGAAAAGAACACACATGCAATGACTCTAGGAGTGGTTTGTGAAAAGAACACACATGCAATGACACTAGTGGATCCATATGTGGTTTGTGAGAAGAACAGACATGCAATGACTCTAGCTGTGGTTAATGAAAAGAACACACGTGCAATGACTCAAGCTGTGGTCTGTGAATAGAACACACATTCAATGAACTCTGGTGGATCCATATCTGGTTTGTGAGAAGAACACAGATGCAATGACTCTAGATGTGGTTTGTGAAAAGAACAGACATCCAGTGACTCTAGATGTAGTTTGTGAAATGAACACACATGCAATGACACTGGTGGATCCATGTGTGGTTTGTGAGAAGAACACACATGCAATGACTCTAGATGTGGTTTGTGAGAAGAACACACATGCAATGAAATCTGGTGGATCCATATGTGGTTTGTGAGAACAACACACATGCAATGACTCAAGATGTGGTTTGTGAAAAGAACAGACATGCAATGACTCTAGCTGTGGTTTGTGAAAAGAAGACACATGCACTGACTCTGGTGGATCCATGTGTGGTTTGTGAGAAGAAGAGACATGCAATGACTCTAACCATGGTTTGTGAAAAGAATATACATACAATGAACTCTGGTGGATCCATATGTGGTTTGTCAAAAAAAACATACATGCAATGACTCTAGATGTGGTTTGTGAAAAGAACAGACATCCAATGACACTAGTGGATCCATATGTGGTTTGTGAAAAGAACACACATACAATGACTCTAGCTGTGGTTTGAGAAAAGAACACACATGCAATGACCCTGCTAGATCCATATGTGGTTTGTGAAAAGAACATACATGCAATGACACTGGTGGATCCATACGTGGTTTGTGAAAAGAACAGACATGCAATGACTCTAGCTGTGGTTAATGAAAAGAAAACACATGCAATCACACTGGTGGATCCATATGTGCTTTGTGAAAAGAACACAGATGCAATGACTCTAGATGTGGTTTGTGAAAAGAACAGGCATCCAATGACACTAGTGGATCCATATGTGGTTTGTGAAAAGAACAGACATCCAATGACTCTAGCTGTGGTTTGTGAAAAGAACACACATGCAATCACACTGGTGGATCCATGTGTGGTTTGTGAGAAGAACTGACATGCAATGAACTCTGGTGGATCCATATGTGGTTTGTGAGAAGAACACAGATGCAATGACTCTAGATGTGGTTTGTGAAAAGAATAGACATCCAATGACTCTAGATGCGGTTTGCGAAATGAACACACATGAACACAACAATGACTCTTGATGTGGTTTGTGAATAGAACACACATGCAATGAACTCTGGTGGATCCATATGTGGTTTGTGAGAAGAACACACATGCAATGACACTAGATGTGGTTTGTGAAAAGAACAGAGATGCAATGACTCTAGCTGTGGTTTGTGAAAAGAACACACATGCAATGACTCTGGTGGATCCATGTGTGGTTTGTGAGAAGAACACACATGCAATGACTCTAGCCGTGGTTTGTGAAAAGAATAGACATACAATGAACTCTGGTGTATCCATATGTGGTTTGTGAGAAGAACAGACATGCAATGACTCTAGATGTGGTCTGTGAAAAGAATAGACATACAATGACACTGGTGGATACATATGTGGTTTGTGAAAAGAACACACATGCAATAACTCTGAATGTGGTTAATGAATAGAACACACATGCAATGACTCTAGCTGTGGTTTGTGAAAAGAACACACATACAATGACACTGGTGGATCCATATGTTGTTTGTGAAAAGAACACAAATGCAATGACACTGGATGTGGTTAATGAAAAGAACACACATGCAATGACTCTAGGAGTGGTTTGTGAAAAGAACACACATGGAATGACACAAGTGCATCCATATGTGGTTTGTGAGAAGAACATACATGCAATGACTCTAGCTATGGTTAATGAAAAGAACAAACGTGCAATGACTCTAGCTGTGGTCTGTGAACAGAACACACATGCAATGAACTATGGTGGATCCATATCTGGTTTGTGAGAAGAACACAGATACAATGACTCTAGATGTGGTTTGTGAAAAGAACAGACATCCAATGACTCTAGATGTAGTTTGTGAAATGAACACACATGCAATGACACTGGTGGATCCATGTGTGGTTCGTGAGAAGAATACAAATTCAATGACTCTAGATGTGGTTTGTGAAAAGAACACACATGCAATGAACTCTGGTGCATCCATATGTGGTTTGTGAGAAGAACACACATGCAATGAATCAAGATGTGGTTTGTGAAAAGAACAGACATGCAATGACTCTAGATGTGGTTTGTGAAAAGAAGACACATGCAATGACTCTGGTGGATCCATGTGTGGTTTGTGAGAAGAACAGACATGCAATGACTCTAACCATGGTTTGTGAAAAGAATATGCATACAATGAACTCTGGTGGTTCGATATGTGGTTTGTGAGAAGAACATAGATGCAATGACTCTAGATGTGGTTTGTGAAAAGAACAGACATCCAATGACACTGGTGGATCCATATGTGGTTTGTGAAAAGAACACACATGCAATGACTCTAGTTGTGGTTTGAGAAAAGAACACACATGCAATGACACTGCTGGATCCATATGTGGTTTGTGAAAAGAACACACATGCAATGACACTGGTGGATCCATATGTCGTTTGGAGAAGAACACACATGCAATGGCTGTAGCTCTGGTTAAGGAAAAGAACACACATGCAATCACACTGGTGGATACGTATGTGGTTTGTGAAAAGAACACACATGCAATGACTCTAGATGTGGTTTGTGAAAAGAACAGACATCCAATGACACTAGTGGATCCATATGTGGTTTGTGAAAAGAACAGACATCCAATGACTCTAGCTGTGGTTTGTGAAAAGAACACACATGCAATGACACTGGTTGATCCATGTGTGGTTTGTGAGAAGAACTGACATGCAATTACTCTAGCTGTGGTTTATGAAAAAAACATACATGCAATGACTCTGGTGGATCCATATGTGGTTTGTGAGAAGAACACAGATGCAATGACTCGAGATGTGCTTTGTGAAAAGAATAGACATCCAATGACTCTAGATGTGGTTTGTGAAATGAACACACATGCAATGACACTGGTGGATCCATGTGTGGTTCGTGAGAAGAACACACATGCAATGACTCTTGATGTGGTTTGTGAAAAGAACACACATGCAATGAACTCTGGTGGATCCATATGTGATTTGTGAGAAGAACACACATGCAATGACACTAGATGTGGTTTGTGAAAAGAACAGACATGCAATGACTCTAGTTGTGGTTTGTGAAAAGAACACACATGCAATGACTCTGGTGGATCCATGTGTGGTTTGTGAGAAGAACAAACATGCAATGACTCTAGCCGTGGTTTGTGAAAAGAATAGACATACAATGAACTCTGGTGGATCCATATGTGGTTTGTGAGAAGAACAGACATGCAATGACACTAGATGTGGTTTGTGAAAAGAAAAGACATCCAATGACACTAGTGGATCCATATGTGGTTTGTGAAAAGAACACACATGCAATGACTCTGAATGTGGTTAATGAAAAGAACACACATGCAATGACTCTAGCTGTGGTTTGTGACAATAACACACATGCAATGACATTGGTGGATCCATATGTGGTTTGTGAAAAGAACACACATGCAATGACACTGGATGTGGTTAATGAAAAGAATACACATGCAATGACTCTAGCAGTGGTTTGTGAAAAGAACACACATGCAATGACACTAGTGGATTCATTTGTGCTTTGTGAGAAGAACAGACATGCAATGACTCTAGCTGTGGTTAATGAAAAGAACACACATGCAATGACTCTAGTTGTGGTTTGTGAAAAGAACACGCATGCAATGACTCTGGTGGATCCATGTGTGGCTTGTGAGAAGAACACACATGCAATGACTCTAGATGTGGTTTGTGAAAAGAACAGACATGCAATGAACTCTGGTGGATCTATATGTGGTTTGTGGGAGGAACACACATGTAATGACTCTATATGTGGTTTGTGAAAAGAACACACATGCAATGACACTAGAGGATCCATATGTGGTTTGTGAAAAGAACACACATGCAATGACTCTAGATGTGGTTAATGAAGAGAACACACATGGAATGGCTCTAGCTGTGGTTTGTGAAAAGAACACACATGCAATGACACTGGTGGATCCACATGTGGTTTGTGAAAAGAAGACACATGCAATGACACTGGTGGATCCATATGTGGTTTGTGAGAAGAACACACATGCAATGACTCTAGATGTGGTTTGTGAAAAGAACACACATGCAATCACACTGGTGGATCCATATGTGGTTTGTGAAAAGAACACACATGCAATGACTCTAGCTATGGTTAATGAAAATAACACACATGCAATCACACTGGTGGATCCATATATGTTTGTGAAAGGAACAGACATCCAATGACTCTAGCTGCGGTTTGTGAAAAGAACACACATGCAATGACACTGGTGGATCAGTATGTGGTTTGTGAAAAGAACAGACATCCAATGACTGTAGTTGTGATTTGTGAAAAGAATAGACATCCATATGTAGTTGTGAACCCATTATCGAGCATAAATACTAACTCTTGGAGTTGCTAGCATCTACTTGGCCAAGATAGCTACTAACAACGGAAAGCATGCAAGATCTCAAATAACAAAGACATGATAGAATCAATAATCAATCTGAAATAGCATCTCAATATCCATCGGATCCCCACAAACACAACATGTATGAATTACAAATAGATGATCTTGATCATGAACGGAGCTCACAAGATCTAAACATGAAAGCACAAAGGAGGAGAGACCAGCCATCTAGCTACTACATGGATCCGTAGTCCAAGGATGAACTACTCACGCATCACACTGGAGGCTTGCATGGTGATGAAGAAGGCCTCCAGGGTGAATTCCCCTCTCCGGCAGGGTGCCGGGAAGAGCTTAAGATCCCCCTGATCTAGGGACAGAGACGACGGCGGCTACAGACTCTTTCGTGGATTTTTGATCGGGTACTTAGGGTTTTCTTCCCGAAGGCAACTTATAGGCGGAAGGAGAGGCCGAGGGGGTGCTGGGGTCGGCCAGACCACCCCCTGGCGCAGGCCAAGCCTGGCCACGCAGCCAGGTGGTGTGGCCGGCCCCTGGCCCCTCTCAGTCTCGTATTTTGGCACTTGATCCCTTCTAGAAAAATAGGCACTTTGGCTTTTGTCCCGTCCAATTCCGAGAATATTCATTTTCTGACTTTCCTGGAACCAAAAATAGCAGAAAACAGGCAGCTGGCACTGTGGCTCTTGTTAATAGGTTAGTCCAAGAAATCATAATAAAAGTACTCCAAAGTTGGAACAAAACACAAGAAAGTGGATAAAACTAAGCATGGAACATCAAAAATTATAGATACATTTGCAATGTATCAACATCCCCAAGCTTAACTCCTGCTCGTCCTCGAGTAGGTAAGTGATAAAAAGAAAGAAGTTTTGAGGTGACATGCACCATCAAAGACTTGATCAAAATATTTGCAAAACATTCAAAGCTGGGATCATAGTACTTCAATCATAACATGAAAGACAAAGTTCTACCAATAAGCAAAGAAACTAAGATGCAACATGAAAAGGCACAAACAAAAAGATTCATGAATAACAATGCTTTGCAAGACGTTTGTTTGTTTCACATAAAGAAAACATAGCATAAAAGTATTCAGCTTGTCCCTCAATAGAGTAGCAGATATAAATGCATAGGACACCTTCAAAGTTCATAAGAGTGACTAGATACAATAGTTTCAAACAATTAATAACAAGTTATGCATCAATCAACTAGTCTTGGGACAATGCACATAGAACTAAGAATGGCCACTATGCTCTCAAAGTAGGTGCATAAAGTTAGAAGGTGAGACTCAATATAATGGTGGAAGAAAAGCCTTTTGTAAAAGGAAGTAGGGATTCAAGTCTCATAAAGAGCTTCCAAAAATTATGGTACCTGTAGTTTTCAGCTCTCATTGCCCCTATCATAAGCATCTTGAAGGTGATTAAGGTTAAAGTGACACAACTAAGAGGATATGCTTGACAAGTTATAAACCGAAATCTCATACCCCTTACTTACGAAGACCGATCCTCATGCTACTCAACTTCAGTCACGAGTAAGCTCTTGTCATTGTAAGCATATGTGTATCATTAAGAACCGCCAACGGGGTACCCCTTGAACATGATACGGGAGCTTTCCCATAATCAAAATGACAAGGCAAGCAGACAATGAGCATCTCAGCAATCTTTTTATTTGCTATTTGCATAGGTTTTTATTGAGGATGCTTCATAGAGTGCTCATTATGGTGATGCTACAAGTTTCCACCATGATTAGGCATGGTTTAGGCTAGCAGCCCAGGCGTTTCTCTAACACACATACAAACTCCGTGATCTTACAAGTTCCACTTTTATTTCACACCGCCGGGATCCGTAAGCAAAAGAACATAATATCAACGGGGTACAAAGTACAAGTGCAATGTTGAAAGCGTTCCCCATGAAACATGGTTCTGCTAATTTCAACTTATAAAGCGCAAGCATATACGCAAAAAAGAAGGACCCAATGGTTCAAGTTTATTAGAGGCAATAAAGTAAAGTGTGCCATCAAGTTCGGGAGAGCTTTAATCACTAGTTTTCTCATAACAAGTGGAAGGTAAACAAAAGCATGAATATACTTGGAATAACATAAGCTAGTAGGTAGGTATGGTGGACTCTTTGGAATAACTTGGTTTAGGGAGTTGGATGCATGAGTGGAACTCATACTTTGTTGTGGAGGCTAGCAAACGACTGGGAGCGACAAACTAAGAGAGAAATAATGGCCAGAATCATGCAGAGCGACAAAACATCATTGATCAAAGCATAAAGTGATACTACAAGTTGAAAACTAAAGGATCAAAAGGCTATGGTGACTTGAGATAGTCATAACATGGTGTGAGCATGCGCTAAGTCAACCCAAATAAAGCATCAAAGGAGAATACCACTATACTATGCTTTAATATGCTAAAACAACGCATGATTCATCCAAGGCACATTAAGAAATCTTAATTGTTTATAACAAGTCATGCTACAGCAAAGAATACTAAGCATAAGGCCAAAACAATATCAAGCATGGCATGACAAAGCATAGGCCACAGTCAAAAGATTTTTTTACCACATAAGCATGAACTTTCCTACTCTTTTCCAAACCAAACCAAACTATTTGCAAACCAATGCATGAAAGAGGGGGTCCAACCAATTTATTAAGAGAACTAAGAAAACCAAGCAAACTAAAAACAAAAACAAAAACGAAAAAGAAGATGCTCCAAGAAAAACACAACTGTGCATGAAACAATAAAAATGAAGCGTTTGGAAGAAACCTGGGATTTTTATTGATGAAGAAGGGGATGCCTTGGGCATCCCCAAGCTTTGACGTTTGTACTTCTTGGATATTTCTTGGGGTGACACGCGTGGCATCCCCAAGCTTGAGCTTTAGTCCATCCTTCATCTCATTACTCATTCCTTCCATACACCTGAAATTTTTCCTTCATACAAAACTTCACACAATCTCATTAGCAACATTAGTGCACTTTAACATAAATAAGTCTCAAGGTTCAGTTCTAACACCAAATAAACTTGCATTAGAACACTAGCTACTGTAGCAGCTCCATCCAAAAGCTCAATTCCCCAAAGGAACTCAAGAAGGAACTAACAAGAAGCAAATGCAGAAAATGGCAGAAATCTGTCAAAATAGACCAGCAGGTAAAGACAAATTTTGTCGAAGACCTTCTGTTTCTCAAATAAAAAAGTGTTGGAATGAAAGTTAGATAACAACCTGGGGCATAAGAACGAAAAATTACAGCTCAATCTGACGTACATAGCTCTCTCAGGAATTTTTACGGTGAAGCACAGAAATCTGTTTCGGGACAGCAACTTTCCCAATCATTACTTCACTCTCATTAGAGGTTACTCTTGCCACAAAAAGCAAATAAAAAGGATAAGGAGAGGTTATCACAGAGGTAATAACTTCCAAGACTCAACTAAAACACTTGGGTTATCTCCCAACAAGTACTTTTCTTTAACGCCTTTAAGTTAGGCATAAGAACCAAAGAAAAAATCAAGTGTTCTCAAATGAAGAAGCATTAAGACCAATACCAGAAATATTTTCAACAAGGCAAGGTATATCATCCAAATAGGTTCTATAGGATCCTCTCTCAATGCTCTTAGGTTCACTATTCTCATCAAAAGGGTTTGCAGGAACAATCCAATCAAGATTCTTTTCTATGGCATCATGTATTGCTACTAGTTTAAAGGGTATTGGTATCTTAGGTTCCTCCCCATTATGTTCGGTTTTCATCATCTTTTCTCGTGTACCAACAACCTCTACACATGAGCCTAGCATATTGAAACGTTCAAAAACTTTTCTAACTTCCTTGGCAACATCATAGAACTCCTTAAACAAAGTTTCTAGAATAAAATCCCTCTTTTCAGGGTCTTCAATTTCTTTCAGCTTAAGAAACATTACTTGCATTAAGTGGTTGAGGTTAACAAACCTAGCTTCTAACATGTGAATTACAGAAGCTCCAGCAATCTCATAGTTTGGAGCAAGTTCTGCAAAGGGGTCTATCCTCAGTATCTTCATGCTTACTAACAGGATTAAAGAATTCTTCAATATTGTCTTTCCCAATTATAGAACCACTACCAATTGAAAGGTCTTTCAAGGTGAATGTAGGGATCAACATGGTGAGCTAAGGAAGGGGTGACAACTAAAGGAGACTTAATTTTTGTGTGTTTTTGAAATAAGAAAGCAAACAAGTAAACTATTTTTTTGTGTTTTTTGAAGAACAAAACAAGTAAACAAAGCAAAAAGAAACTAAGCAAAACAAAAACAACAAAGTAAAGAGATTGGTTATGAGGGACTCCCCTTGTGAAGATGTCCTTGACTCCCCGGCAACGGCGCCAGAAAAATCTTTAATGGCGTGTAGTTCACGTGGGAGTTTCTTCTTCTTTGTTCCCCAGCAACGGCGCCAGAAAAATGCTTGATGGCTCAATGCACGGCGCCCAGAAAAATGCTTGATGGCGGTGTTGATGTAGAGCTCATTGGGAACCCCAAGAGGAAGGTATGATGAGCACAGCAGCAAGTTTCCCTCAGTTATGAAACCAAGGTTTAATCGAACCAGTAGGAGCAAGGAAACACCCAAAAGGTGTTACTAGCTGAGCTTTGGCATGGCGCACTACCGGTGCTAATAGCAACGTGGAGACCTGCACAACACAACCACAGAACTTTGTCCCCAACTTGCGATGAGGTTGTGAATCTCACCGTGTTTTGCGGAAAACAAAGGATTAAACGTATCGAATGGAAAGAAGTAAAAGTTTGTAGAAAGTAAACACAAAGCAGTAAACAGTTGTAGATTGTATGTAAAGAAAAAGGACTGAGATCCATAGTTCACTAGAGGTGGCTCTCCTTAGATAGATAACATGATGGGTGAACAAATTACAGCGGGGCAATTGACAAACACCGAGAAAGCAATATATGCATATACTAATCATCTTGACTCCTCTGAGACTTGATTGGGCATTACAACATAATACATAGACCGCCATTGTAGCATCCCAATTGTCTAACAATTGTAATGCTACTTGGTCTAGTAAGATAATGGCTACTTCCTACATATAATTATTGCATCAAAATTATATCATGCTCATGTCATCTTGCCACCTTGCATTTGAGCATCATATAAAACCCTTTTGATTTAGTTCTTCTCTCATATGCATTATTAATTGTATTTGGCTCTGGATATATTGTGTTTGAATCTTGATTAATGCTTGATGCCCAAATTGAGTTGGGGGCATATCTTTTATTCCAAACCACCATCTTGCTTTGTCACCACCTTATTATTCCACCATCCTTTTTCACCCATGAGTTTTATTTTCTTTTGGCTTTGCACCTAGCTCATGTGGGTTGGGTTGAATCCAATTATCTTTTCCTATAGCTTGGCCTTACACCATATTTTGGAATGCATATGTATAAAGGCCATGGATATTTATTTTGTTGTCACAAGAATGAAACATGGCATTTATTACACATGCATGGGCCATGCAAATCTTCACCACCATCTTTTCCCCTTTTTGTTTTCCCTTTGGTTTTGAGTGGATCTTTCCTTTTGTTAAACATCTCTTTCTCTCTCTCTCTCATACCTCCTCCTCTGGATCTTTGTCCTTGTTATGTGTATCAAGCCTTAACCTCTTTTAAACCATCACCTCAGCCATGCATGATCATTTGAGGTTATATCTTATACCCACCTCTATCTCTCACCTCACCCTTCTCTTTTCACCTTGTTGGATCTTGATAGATCATAAACCCTAAAACCACCTAACCTACCCCTCTCTTTAATACCTCACCACCTTCTCTCTCTCTAGCTAACACCAACCCTAAGCTAAACCCTAAACATAAACTCACCCTCACCTTCCTCTCTAAGCCATCACCACCACCCCTTCATCTACCCCACTCTCTACCCTAACCAACTTGAGCCACCTAACAAAACCCTAACCGAGCCCTCCACCTAGCTAACCCGAGCCACCCCTCTCTAGCTAACCCTAGCTACCCGACCCTCTCTCTCGGCCTCTCTCCCTTTCTCTATGCCATGCAGGCCCCACCTAGCTACCCCATCTACCCCCACTCCTAAGCCCTAGCGAGCCCGAGCCTCCTCTCTCCTCTCTCTTTCTCTCTTCCTGCTGAGCTAGCCCCACCCCGAGCTCCCCTCACTCCCTAGCCCACCTGGCAGCCTCCACCTACCCTGCCGTGGCCTCCCACGCCGAGCCCCTGCTCGAGAGGACAAGGAGGAAAGGTGGCACCCGAGCCACCTTTTTCTTCTCCTCTCTACTGATTCCCCACGGCACCTTCCCCTTCTACTTTCCTCTTTCCCACGTTTCCTCTGCCTCTCCCAGATCCACCCATGGGCCTTGCCCTCTTCCCCCTTCTTCTCCACCGACGCCATCTCCCCTCTCGCCGGTCCTCGCCAGTACCACCGCCGTTCCGTCGTTCCGACCGGCGAGCGCGACTTGGAGGTGATCATGGAGCACGAGGAGGTTCTACTGCATCGCCCCGAACACGCCAACGAGAAGACGACGCCCTGCTACCGCCAGAACCCTCGCCGCTCCGCCGCAAACCCTAGATCCGGGTCGTCTGCAACCTCGCCGCTCCGCAGCTCCCCGCCTTGATCTGAGCCCTCTGTCGAGCCCGCGGTAAGCCCCTGTACCTCCCAGACACCCCAATCTTCGCCGTCGTCGTCTGGCCACGCCGGACCATACACCAAACACCCTCTGCATGCTGGCGGTCGCTGCGTTCGCTCGTCGCAACGCCTCGCAGACGGCATATCTAGCCCCCATCCACCTTGCCATCACCATCCATCAACCAGCCGCATTGGTTACCGCCTCCGCGCGCGAGCCCCAGTTCCCCGGATCGAGTCCCACGCGCGCCGTGCTCCGCTGTCGCGCACGAAACTGACCGCGGGTCAGAGAGAGAAGAACAACAGTACGGGTCGGTGGTCGTTTACAAATAGGCCCTCCTTTTTATTTTCGCCTCAACCCGCGGTACACCGAGCCCCACCAGTCAGCCTCCCTATCCATTTTACAAAAACGCCCCCGCAGTTTTGAACACCCAACCCGCGCTCCAGCACGTCCCTACCTGTCAGCCGCAGCGGGTTCAGCCACTGACCCGTGGGCCTCTAGCCGCTGGCCCACCTGTCAATCGCAGCGGCTAGGTAGCGCCGCGGTGAGAAAGCTTTTTCATGTGCGCGTGTGCCCAGTCAATAGTGGCCCACCCATCTGTGGCTTGGGTCAAATTCATCTGGGTGTAAAAAGTTTCCTGGTTATCTGATTTAACAAACAAATTCACAATTGTTTTAAATCAAATTCAAATCTGTTTTTAAATAACTTTTAAATTACAATTCCAAATAATACAAATGATATATGTTTTTGAATCAGAAAAATGTGAGGAATTCAAATATGGTATTCAAAATAATGTTTGAGCACTTTAAAATTTCGAGATGATTAAAATTACAATAAAATGCCCTTTTCTTAATAAATTAATAACTTTAATTCTACAACTCCAAATTTGACAAATAATATGTCTAAATCGATCAGCACGACGAGCCCGTTCTATCTATGCACTCCTTGTTCTGAATTGCAGCATGCATCATGCCATGTTTAAAAATCAGAACTGTTTATGACAATAAAACTTGGCTAAGTAATTAATAAAATGCTTTATTCTTGTACCACACCTCACCCTTGCCATGCTACTTTAATGCCATGTAAAATGTGCATCATTCATCATGGCATGCTTGTTTGCTTGTCACATTTTAATTCATATGCTTGTGCACTTTATTTATGTTGGACCTTGTTTGTTTGGTTCTTCTTTGGATAGACGCCCAGCAGGAGAATTACCAGGAATCACAGGAGTACTACCCAGATCCATCTCCCGCTTCAACTGAGCTGCCAGGTAAGCACTACCACATGCTTGCATACATATAGTACCTATTGCCTCTATCTTTTTCTTGCATCATTGAGTCGCGATTGCATTAAATTGAATCCCAAGTACTGCATAGCCTTTACTTTTAAACTCCACTGAAGCTTGTTCCTCCATCCCATGAGCCATTACTACAGGAGTTGTTTGAGCCATGCGAGTCGTAAAAAAGCATGTGTAGGGTATGTGAGTGTCTGATGAATAACGAGGTACCTACACAACATAACCTGAGTAGTAATGGGATAACTAATGAAAGAGGCACCGGTGAGCAATATCTGCTATTTGGTTTTTCATGCTCACTTGTGTGTCGTAGGACCCCGAGTACTTGATTCTTGTTCCTTGTTTATTCGCACTATCCACATCCGGGAGGCCTTATGGACCCCCCTGAGCCAGAGCTTGATTCATACTTATTTCTTGGGGCCACAATTAGTTTGGGGCTTTATTACTATACTGTACTTATGCCATGCATTACTGTTTCATTTAAGATTGTGCGAGGAGCACCTGTACTGTTTAAGAATTGCGGAATGTTTTCGCGGTATCGACAAGCCTAGTCACATTTTCGGGTTCCCAGTCGTTTACAGCCATTGTCGCAAACCCTGGGTCCGTCTCGGAGCCGGCCAACTTCATTGCGGGTAGCTTATTGGGGTGGCCCCCTGAAATATTTTTGAATCCTGTGATCGCTTTGTCGTGAATGCTTCGTTGGGTTTTGAGCTGGTTTTTCCGAGGTTGATTGAGTGTGTGTTGCTATTTGTGCACCCCTGCAGGGTAAATCTTTCTGAAAGCCGTGTCCGCGGTTATGGACGACTTGGAGCACAGTTTCTCGATCATAGACAAGTACAACTAAAGTACCGCTTTTAAATTGACTAAGTAACTGACTAGTAACTAGTGTAATACTCATGGAATGGATAATAAAACTGCCAACGGATGGGGGTTTGTTCGTCCACTTCCTCGTTGGTAAGCGAGGAGGAGGATGAATCTGTTAATTATACTGTTATAACTGTTGTTCTTAATTAATGGACATCCGTCTATCATTGGTTAGGCGGATGGTTAGCGAGTATCTATAGACTTGTTAGTTAGTATATTTTGCTGCAATTGCGTCACCCTAGGTTGTGTCCCCTTTAGCGGCATAAAGACTTGCTGAGTACCCTAGGGTCTCACACGATAAATTGTTTGATTCAGATGAACAGGTGTACTCGCAAGAAGGATACTGGGTGGAGGAGACGGATGATATTGGCAACGACCACTCGGTGTAGAGATTCCGGTAACGGGGATCCGTGAGATCTGTGGGCGGGATGTGTTTATTTATGTGTCATATTATGCCGATTTGCTTCTTATCCGTACTCGGATCTTGTTTACCGCTTCCGCCTGATACTCTGATGTTTACTGTATGAGGAGCTATCCTAAAATATTATCACTATCTAGGATATTTGAATCTTGCTGTATGGCGTTGCAATATTTCTATTTCTTTTAGATGGAGTGGCTCTGAGAACTATTGTATGTGGCTTGCATACATACTCACTTGTGTATGTAGTTGATCCCTTCGCCTGCCGATTACGCCGCTCGTTCTTGTCCCGATGTTCTGAAAGTGGTTAGGACGGCCGAAAGGTCTACCGTGAGTGGCCTTGGGCCCACCGTACTATTTTAACCACTTTCGCTCATCCAGGCATGTAACTAAGAGCGTAATTCATCGAGGTAGTTACAATTGGTATCAGAGCCATCCCGCCCTTCAGGTTCTCAGCCAAAATGGTCGTTGTCAGTCTAGCAAATATTTTTGGTAGTTATGTATACTAGGGAAAAACAAAACGTGAGAGTAGGACTGCTTCCATTTTTCTTCTTACCCACCCACCCACCCTTTTCTGGTAAGGAAGTGTAACGTTTTCAATCCTCTTCTAAAAATTCAAACTAGGATTCACGTGTTCTGGGTTCCGTAGTACCATAGGTTGTGTGAGTGTGTGTGTGTGAATTCCTTGTCTATCTGTTGCATCCAAATGTTATCTCTATCTGCCTTTTGGTTATCAACTGTTGGTACATTCCATACCGACAGTCCTTTGTAAACCGACGCGATCTATCTGATTCGTTGTATACCGATGCGATCTGTCTTATTCTTAGTTATCCAACGCTATCTTGTTTGGGGTGTTCGTTTCCGTAGTTACTGATCTTTAGGTTCATCTTAGGAAGAAGGTATTGGGATATGTGTTTTACTTATTCATGTGCGGAGTAATGATTTGAGTGCGGGATGGAGTCACGACCATACCACTTCTTTTACCATTCGCTCTTGTATATTGAATTAGTAGAGTTACTAATCTTGATTCGTTAAGTGGTTTTGCGCATGTAGTGGTATGCCGAAATTTGCGGAAATTTTTTCTTTGTTAGCTTGTGTACCACACTCCTTGTTCAGTCGTGTGCGATATGCTTAATATCTTCTAGTTGCCTTGAACTTTGTTGATATTTTAATATCATCTCAGTGAATTGTATCCTTTAATCTTTGTTAATTCCATTTTGGTACTATTTTGGATTATTATTATTCTCCATCATAGTACTAACTTGTGTTTTATATCAATCACAGGATGGCACCACCACGCCGTTCTGAGGAGGACATACCACCTGAACTGGGGGCTGCTTTGGCAAGTATTGCAAATGCTTTGGGCAATATGCAGCAGAACCAGCAGCGCTTCGAAGAAAGCGTGAGGAGGAATGAGTTTGTTCCGCTACCTCCACCTGCCAAGCGAGGAGACATCAAGAGTTTTCTCAAGTTCAACCCACGCCAATTTGAGGTGTCTGATCAGCCACTTGATGCAGATGATTGGCTGCGGGAAGTGTCAAGGTTGCTGATGACTGCGGATGTTCCCGAGCAAGAATGGGTCAAATGTGCCACTCACCTTCTGAAGGGATATGCAGCTCTGTGGTGGGAAAATTACCTCAAGGCAGACCTCTCTGGTTTTCAGCCTACTTGGGAGCAATTCACTGGGGCTTTCAAAGAGCAATATCTGTCAGAAATTGTCATGGAAAGGATGAAGGAAGTGTTTCTCAACCTCAAGCAGGGCACTGACAATGTCAACACCTACATCAGAAACTTCATGAACCTTTCTCGGTATGGTGGCGATGAGATCTCTGATGACAAGAAGAAGCAAAAGAGGTTTAGGCAAGGGCTCAATGCATCAATTAAGTATGCAATCACTCATGCAAGGCCGACGTCTTTTCTGGAACTCCAACACACAGCTCTGCAGGAAGAAGCAAGTAGGCAAGTGTTTGAGGAGTCAAAGAAACACAGCCGTGGTGCAGCAAGCTCTTCTGCTATGACAGCTCCTTCTAAGCGTCGTGTCTGGGTTCCTAACACCCCACCGTCGCTCCCAGCTCTACCAAGACCGTCAAGCTACGCGGCAAGGCCACCAAACTCCTTCACTGCGCCTCCCAGGGGCTACAACCACAACCACCCTGGAGCGCCTGGCGGAGTCCCTGGCTACGTGGCTCCACGTCCACCTGGTGCTTGCTATACTTGTGGAAACACTGGGCATCAGCACTGGAATTGTCCAATGAATAACAAAGCTCTTCCACCACCACCTCCTAGACCTGCGGCAAGTTCTCCTATGGTTCGTGCACCTCCACCTCGGGCTCTCAACATCAACACCAAGCCTGGGTCTACGGTTGCTCGTGCCAACTGTGTCAACGTCGCTCAAGCTGAGCATGCACCTGGAGTTGTGTTGGGTACGCTTCTTGTTAACTCAGTACCTGCACGAGTTTTATTTGATTCTGGAGCATCGCATTCTTTTGTGTCCTTTAAATTTGCTCAAGAGAACGGGTTGCCTTATGATTCGTTACCTAAAAAGCTGATGGTCCTTTCCCCTGGGGCAAGGATGTTAACTTCCAAGATCAGTTATGATAATCAGGTTCAAATTGGGAATTCTTTCTTTCCGGCCTCTTTGATTATTCTGGGCAGCTCAGATATTGATGTCATTTTAGGCATGGATTGGCTAGCTGCAAATAAAGTTGTGATCGATTGTGCTGAACATTCGGTTTCTCTGAAAATTCCTGAAGGTCATATAGTCTATTCTCCAAGTCTGACTCCTACAATTCAGCTTTATTCTTTGGCGGCTCTGAATAATGATGCTATGGAAGGTATTCAGAGCGTTCCGGTGGTCTGTGAGTTTCCAGATGTTTTTCCTGAAGAGTTACCGGGGATGCCTCCTGATCGTGAGGTCGAGTTTGTCATTGAACTTGAACCTGGTACCGCTCCTATCTCCAAGCGGCCTTATAAAATGGGTCCTGCTGAGTTGGCTGAACTCAAACGCCAGCTGGATGAACAAGAGAAGTTGGGTTTCATTCAGCACAGTACTTCTTCTTGGGGTAGCCCAACCATCTTTGTGAAGAAGCGAGACACGACTGGTAGACTTTGTGTTGACTATCGGGCACTCAATGCAAAAACCATCAAGAATAAATATCCCCTTTCGCGGATTAATGATCTCTTCGATCAGCTAGCTGGAGCTGTGGTATTCTCTAAGCTTGATTTGAGAAGTGGATATCATCAAATCAAGATCCGCAAGGAAGATGTTCCTAAAACAGCTTTCACCACCCGCTATGGCCTGTATGAGTACATGGTCATGTCTTTCGGCCTCACCAATGCACCTGCCACCTTCTCGAGGCTTATGAACTCGGTTTTCATGGAGTCTCTTGATAAGTTCGTTGTGGTCTATCTGGATGACATTCTAGTCTATTCTAAGTCGAAGGAAGAACATGAAGAACACCTTCGGTGTGTCCTAAACAAGCTTCGTGAGAACCGCTTGTATGCAAAGTTCTCCAAGTGTGAATTCTGGCTGCCTCAAGTCACCTACCTTGGTCACATCATCTCTGCCAAGGGCATTGCCATCAACCTAGAAACTATTAAGACAATTATGGACTGGCTTCCACCCATAAATGTCAAAGAAGTCCGGAGTTTCCTTGGTTTGGCTAGTTACTATTGTCGCTTCGTTCAAAACGTCTCAAAGATCACGAAGCCTCTTACCGATCTCCTCAAGAAAGGCAAGAAATACCTTTGGACTCCTGCATGTCAAGCAAGCTTTGAAACACTCAAAGAGAAGCTCACTTCCACACCAGTCTTGGTTCCTCCAGATACATCAAAGCCTTTCAAGATATTCTGTGACGCCTCATTTCAAGGATTGGGTGCGGTCCTTATGCAAGAAAAACAAGTTGTTGCTTATGCCTCTCGACAGTTGAAGACACATGAGATCAACTATCCTACACATGACCTCGAACTCGCAGCAGTTGTCTTTGCTTTGAAAGTATGGAGGCATTACTTGCTTGGTAACCATTGTGAGATCTTTTCTGATCACAAGAGTCTGAACTATATATTCACATAGCCTGATCTCAACCTTTGTCAGAGGAGGTGGGTTGAAACAATCAATGATTTCGATTTGACCATCAACTACACTCCGGGTAAAGCCAATGTCATGGCCGATGCTCTCAGCCGAAAAGCTTATGTCAACAATCTCATGATGGAAGAACAACAACCTCTCTTGTGCGAGGAATTCATCAAGCTCAACCTTGAAATTGTGGATCAAGGGTACCTCCTGAACCTTCTGGCAACACCGCTCTTGGAAGAAAAAGTTCGCTCCATTCAGCTTGGGGATCCTTACACTAAAAAGATCATCTCCAACATTCAGCTTCCGAAGTATGAGTCTTTCCACGTTGACGACCAAGGCACTCTTTTCTTTGAACACCGGATGTTTGTTCCGAACTACCCGGGTTTAAGAGAGCAAGTTCTCAAGGAGGCGCATGATTCTGTTCTTTCTATCCACCCTGGCAGCACTAAGATGTACATGGATCTGAAAACACAATATTGGTGGCCTAGATTGAAACGATATTGTGCCAAGTACGTCTCGGAGTGTGATGTCTGTCGCAGAGTTAAAGCTGTCCATCAGAAACCTTCCGGTCTTCTATAGCCATTGAAGCCTCCGGAATGGAAATGGGAGAAAGTAGAGATGGACTTCATCACTGGTTTTCCAAGGTCGCAAAAGGGCAACAATGCAATCTTTGTTGTCATCGACATGCTTTCTAAAGTAGCTCACTTCTTTCCAGTCAAGGAAACAATTTCTGCAATTCAGTTGGCTGAGCTCTATATCAACAGAATTGTCTCTCTGTATGGAGTTCCTCTTGAGATCAGTTCAGACCGTGGAAGCATCTTCACTTCCAAGTTCTGGGGAAGTTTCCAAAATGCTTTGGGAACAAAATTGAACTTCAGCACAGCTTACCACCCTCAGTCGCAAGGACAAGTTGAAAGGATCAATCAGATTCTGGAAGATATGCTCCGTGCTTGCGTTATCTCTTTCGGCATGAAGTGGGAAGAATGTCTTCCTTATGCTGAATTCTCTTACAACAACAGCTTCCAGAAAAGTCTAAAGATGGCACCATTTGAGGGTCTCTATGGTCGCAAATGCAGAACTCCGATTGGTTGGTCGGGCGCAGGTGAAAGAATATTGTTTGGCCCCGACATTGTAACTCAAGCGGAGGAGAAAGTTCACATCATTCTTGAAAACCTGAAGATTGCTCAAAGTCACCAGAAGAGCAATTATGACAGAAAGCACACGGACATGGAGTATGTCCCTGGTGATCTCGTTTACCTTCGTGTCACTCCCATGAGAGGCACGCACCGTTTTGGTATCAAAGGAAAACTGGCTCCTAGATACATCGGTCCTTTCAAAATTCGTGGAAGAAGAGGAGAAGTTGCTTATGCTCTGGAGCTCCCTGAAAAACTCAAGGTCCACGATGTTTTCCACATCTCTCAACTCAAGAAGTGCTTCAAGGATCCCGGCAGGACCGTGGACCATGAACTCATCAATCTACAAGAAGATATGTCTTATCAAGATCACCCCATAAAAATCCTTGAAGTCGCAGAAAGAAGGACTCGCAACAAGTCCATCAAGTTCTGCAAGGTGCAGTGGTCGCACCATTCCGTTGATGAAGCCACTTGGGAACGTGAAGATGAGCTCCGTGCCAAGCATCCTACCCTCTTTGAGTCTTCTTCTTCTTCCTAGAATCTCGGGGCAAGATTCCTGTTTAGTGGGGGGGAGTTGTAGCATCCCAATTGTCTAACAATTGTAATGCTACTTGGTCTAGTAAGATAATGGCTACTTCCTACATATAATTGTTGCATCATAATTATATCATGCTCATGTCATCATGCCACCTTGCATTTGAGCATCATATAAAACCCTTTTGATTTAGTTCTTCTCTCATATGCATTATTAATTGTATTTGGCTCTGGATATATTGTATTTGAATCTTGATTAATGCTTGATTCCCAAATTGAGTTGGGGGCATATCTTTTATTCCAAACCACCATCTTGCTTTGTCACCACCTTATTATTCCACCATCCTTTTTCACCCATGAGTTTTATTTTCTTTTGGCTTTGCACCTAGCTCATGTGGGTTGGGTTGAATCCAATTATATTTTCCTATAGCTTGGCCTTACACCATATTTTGGAATGCATATGTATAAAGCCCATGGATATTTATTTTGTTGTCACAAGAATAAAACATGGCATTTATTACACATGCATGGGCCATGCAAATCTTCACCACCATCTTTTCCCCTTTTGTTTTCCCTTTGGTTTTGAGTGGATCTTTCCTTTTGTTAAACATCTCTTTCTCTCTCTCTCATACCTCCTCCTCTGGATCTTTGTCCTTGTTATGTGTATCAAGCCTTAACCTATTTTGAACCATCACCTCATCCATGCATGATCATTTGAGGTTATATCTTATACCCACCTCTATCTCTCACCCCACCCTTCTCTTTTCACCTTGTTGGATCTTGATAGATCATAAACCCTAAAACCACCTAACCTACCCCTCTCTTTAATACCTCAACACCTTCTCTCTCTCTCTCTAGCTAACACCAACCCTAAGATAAACCCTAAACATAAACTCACCCTCACCTTCCTCTCTAAGCCATCACCACCACCCCTTCATCTACCCCACTCTCTACCCTAACCAACTTGAGCCCCCCTAACAAAACCCTAACCAAGCCCTCCACCTAGCTAACCCGAGCCACCCCTCTCTAGCTAACCCTAGCTACCCGACCCTCTCTCTCGGCCTCTCTCCCTTTCTCTATGCCATGCAGGCCCCACCTAGCTACCCCATCTACCCCCACTCCTAAGCCCTAGCCGAGGCTAGCCCTAGCTCGCCCGAGCCTCCTCTCTCCTCTCTCTTTCTCTCTTCCTACCGAGCTAGCCCCACCCCGAGCTCCCCTCACTCCCTGGCCCACCTGGCAGCCTCCACCTACCCTGCCCTGGCCTCCCACGCCGAGCCCCTGCTCGAGACGACAAGGAGGAAAGGTGGCACCTGAGCCACCTTTTTCTTCTCCTGTCTACTGATTCCCCACGGCACCTTCCCCTTCTACTTTCCTCTTTCCCACATTTCCTCTGCCTCTCCCAGATCCACCCCAGGGCCTTGCCCTCTTCCCCCTTCTTCTCCACCGACGCCATCTCCCCTCTTGCTGGTCCCCGCCAGTACCACCGCAGTTCCATCATTCCGACCGGCGAGCGCGACTTGGAGGTGATCAAGGAGAACGAGGAGGTTCTTCTGCATCGCCCGGAACACGCCAACGAGAAGACGACGCCCTGCTGCCGCTAGAACCCTCGCCGCTCCGCCGCAAACCCTAGATCCGGGTCGTCTGCAACCTCGCCGCTCCACAGCTCCCCGCTTCGATGCGAGCCCTCCGTCGAGCCCGTGGTGAGCCCCTGTACCTCCCAGACACCCCCATCTTCGCCGTCGTCATCTGGCTGCGCCAGACCATACACCAAACACCCACTACGCGCCGGCGGTCGCTGCGTTCGCTCGTTGCAGCGCCTCGCAGACGGCATATCTAGCCCCCATCCACCTTGCTGTCACCATCCATCAACCAGCCGCATTGGGTACCGCCTCCGCGCGTGAGCCCCAGGTCCCCGGATCGAGTCCCCCGCGTGTCGCGCTCCGCTGTCGCGCACGAAACTGACCGCAGGTCAGAGAGAGAAGAACAACAGTACGGGCCGATGGTCGTTTACAAATAGCCCCTCCTTTTTATTTTCGCCTCAACCCGCGGTACACCGAGCCCCACCAGTCAGCCTCCCTGTCCATTTTACAAAAACGCCCCCGCAGTTTTGAACACCCAACCCGCGCTCCAGCACGTCCCTACCTGTCAGCCACGGCGGGTTCAGCCACTGGCCCGTGGGCCTCTAGCCGCTGGCCCACCTGTCAATCGCAGCGGCTAGGTAGCGCCGCGGTGAGAAAGCTTTTTCCTGTGCGCGTGTGCCCAGTCAATAGTGGCCCACCCGTCTGTGGCTTGGGTCAAATTCATCAGGGTGTAAAAAGTTTCCTGGTTATCTGATTTAACAAACAAATTCAAAATTGTTTTAAATCAAATTCAAATCTGTTTTTAAATAACTTTTAAATTACAATTCCAAATAATACAAATGATATATGTTTTTGAATCAGAAAAATGTGAGGAATTCAAATGTGCTATTCAAAATAATGTTTGAGCACTTTAAAATTTCGAGATGATTAAAATTATAATATAATGCCCTTTTCTTAATAAATTAATAACTTTAATTCTACAACTCCAAATTTGACAAATAATATGTCTAAATCGATCAGCACGATGAGCCCGTTCTATCTATGCACTCCTTGTTCTGAATTGCAGCATACATCATGCCATGTTTAAAAATCAGAACTGTTTATGACAATAAAACTTGGCTAAGTAATTAATAAAATGCTTTATTCTTGTACCACACCTCACCCTTGCCATGCTACTTTAATGCCATGTAAATTGTGCATCATTCATCATGGCATGCTTGTTTGCTTGTCGCATTTTAATTCATATGCTTGTGCACTTTATTTATGTTGGCCCTTGTTTGTTTGGTTCTTCTTCGGATAGACGTCCAGCAGGAGAATTACCAGGAATCACAGGAGTACTACCCAGATCCATGTCCCGCTTCAACTGAGCTGCCAGGCAAGCACTACCACATGCTTGCATACATATAGTACATATTGCCTCTATCTTTTTCATGCATCATTGAGTCGCGATTGCATTAAATTGAATCCCAAGTACTGCATAGCCTTTACTTTTAAACCCCACCGAAGCTTGTTCCTCCATCCCATGAGCCATTACTACAGGAGTTGTTTGAGCCATGCGAGTCGTAGAAAAGCATGTGTAGGGTATGTGAGTGTCTGATGAATAACGAGGTACCTACACAACATAACCTGAGTAGTAATGGGATAACTAATGAAAGAGGCACCGGTGAGCAATATCTGCTATTTGGTTTTTCATGCTCACTTGTGTCCCGTAGGACCCCGAGTACTTGATTCCTGTTCCTTCTTTATTCGCACTATCCACATCCGGGAGGCCTTATGGACCCCCCTGAGCCAGAGCTTGATTCATACTTATTTCTTGGGGCCACAATTAGTTTGGGGCTTTATTACTATACTGTACTTATGCCATGCCTTACTGTTTTATTTAAGATTGTGCGAGGAGCACCTGTACTGTTTAAGAATTGCGGAATGTTTTCGCGGTATCGACAAGACCAGTCACATTTTCGGGTTCCCAGTCGTTTACAGCCATTGTCGCAAACCCTGGGTCCGTCTCGGAGCCGGCCAACTTCATTGCGGGTAGCTTATTGGGGTGGCCCCCTGAAATATTTTTGAATCCTGTGATCGCTTTGTCGTGAATGCTTCGTTGGGTTTTGAGTTGGTTTTTCCGAGGTTGATTGAGTGTGTGTTGCTATTTGTGCACCCCTGCAGGGTAAATCTTTCTGAAAGCCGTGTCCGCGGTTATGGACGACTTGGAGCACAGTTTCTCGATCATAGACAAGTACAACTAAAGTACCGCTTTTAAATTGACTAAGTAACTGACTAGTAACTAGTGTAATACTCATGGAATGGATAATAAAACTGCCAACGGATGGGGGGTTGTTCGTCCGCTTCCTCGTTGGTAAGCGAGGAGGAGGATGAATCTGTTAATTATACTGTTATAACTGTTGTTCTTAATTAACGGACATCCGTCTATCATTGGTTAGGCGGATGGTTAGCGAGTATCTATAGACTTGTTAGTTAGTATATTTTGCTGCAATTGCGTCACCCTAGGTTGTGTCCCCTTTAGCGGCATAAAGACTTGCTGAGTACCCCTAGGGTCTCACACGATAAATTGTTTGATTCAGATGAACAGGTGTACTCGCAAGAAGGATACTGGGTGGAGGAGACGGATGATATTGGCAACGACCACTCGGTGTAGAGATTCCGGGAACGGGGATCCGTGAGATCTGTGGGCGGGATGTGTTTATTTATGTGGCATCTTATGCCGATTTGCTTCTTATCCGTACTCGGATCTTGTTTACCGCTTCTGCCTGATACTCTGATGTTTACTGTATGAGGAGCTATCCTAAAATATTATCACTATCTAGGATATTTGAATCTTGCCGTATGGCGTTGCAATATTTCTATTTCTTTTAGATGGAGTGGCTCTGAGAACTATTGTATGTGGCTTGCATACATACTCACTTGTGTATGTAGTTGATCCCTTCGCCTGCCGATTACGCCGCTTGTTCTTGTCCCGATGTTCTGAAAGTGGTTAGGACGGCCGAAAGGTCTACCGTGAGTGGCTCTGGGCCCCACAGTACTATTTTAACCACTTTCGCTCATCCAGGCATGTAACTAAGAGCGTAATTCATCGAGGTAGTTACAGCCATCCAACTGCATCTATGACTAGTAATCCACCTTCAGGTTATCATCCGAACCCCCTCCAGTATTAAGTTGCAAGCACCAGATTATTGCTTTACGAACTACGCGTAAAGTAAACAATACAATTGTTCTATGAACAAAGGATCGTTGTTTTCTCCCTAGTAGCAACAACACATCTATTACCTTAGAGATTTCTGTCACTTCCCCAGATTACTAGAGGCATGAACCCACTATCGAGCATAAATACTAACTCTTGGAGTTGCTAGCATCTACTTGGCCAAGATAGCTACTAACAACGGAAAGCATGCAAGATCTCAAATAACAAAGACATGATAGAATCAATAATCAATCTGAAATAGCATCTCAATATCCAGAAGATCCCCGCAAACACAACATGTATGAATTACAAATAGATGATCTTGATCATGAACGGAGCTCACAAGATCTACACATGAAAGTACAAAGGAGGAGAGACCAGCCATCTAGCTACTACATGGATCTGTAGTCCAAGGATGAACTACTCACGCATCACCCCGGAGGTTTGCATGGTGATGAAGAAGGCCTCCAGGGTGAATTCCCCTCTCCGGCAGGGTGCCGGGAAGAGCTTCAGATCCCCCCCCCCCCCCCCCCCGATCTAGGGACAGAGACGACGACGGCTACAGACTCTTTCGTGGATTTTTGATCGGGTACTTAGGGTTTTCGTCCCGAAGGCAACTTATAGGCGGAAGGAGAGGCCGAGGGGGTGCTGGGGTCGGTCAGACCACCCCCTGGCGCAGGACAAGCCTGGCCGTGCGGCCAGGTGGTGTGGCCGGCCCCTGGCCCCTCTCCGTCTCGTATTCTAGTACTTGATCCCTTCCGGAAAAATAGGCACTTTGGCTTTTGTCCTGTCCAATTCCGAGAATATTCATTTTCTGACTTTCCTGGAACCAAAAACAGTAGAAAACAGGCAACTGGCACTGTGGCTCTTGTTAAAAGGTTAGTCCAAGAAATCATAATAAAAGTACTCCAAAGTTGGAACAAAACACAAGAAAGTGGATAAAACTAAGCATGGAACATCAAAAATTATAGATACATTTGCAATGTATCAACATGCAACGACTCTAGTTGTGGTTTGTGAAAATAACACACATTCAATGAACTTTGGTGGATCCATATGTGGTTTGTGAGAAGAACACACATGCAATGACTCTAGATGTGGTTTGTGAAAAGAATGGACATGCAATGACTCTAGCTGTGGTTTGTGAAAAGAACACTCATGCAATGACTCCAGTGGTCCCTTGTGTGGTTTGTGAGAAGAACAGACATGCAATGACTCTAGCTGTGGTTTGTGAAAAGAACAGACATGCAATGAACTCTGGTGGATCCATATGTGGTTTGTGAGAAGAACATACATGCAATGACTCTAGATGTGGTTTGTGAAAAGAACGGACATCCAATGCCACTGGTGGATCCATATGTGGTTTGTGAAAAGAACACACATGCAATGACTCTTGATGTGGTTAATGAAAAGAACACACATGTAATGACTCTATATGTGGTTAATGAAAACAACACACATGCAATGACTCTGGTGGATCCATGTGTGATCTGTGAGAAGAAAACACATGCAATGACTCTAGAGGTGGTTTGTGAAAAGAACAAACATGCAATGAACTCTGGTGGATCCATATGTGGTTTGTGAGAAGAACACACATGCAATGACTCTAGATGTGGTTTGTGAAAAGAACGCACATGCAATGACACTAGTGGATCCATATGTGGTTTGTGAAAAGAACACACATGCAATGAACCTAGATGTGGTTAATGAAAAGAACACACATGCAATGACTCTAGCTGTGGTTTGTGAAAAGAACACACATGCAATGACACTGGTGGATCCATATGTGGTATGTGAGAAGAACAGACATGCAATGAACTCTGGTGGATCCACATGTGGTTTGTGAGAAGAACACACATGCAATGACTCTAGATGTGGTTTGTGAAAAGAACACTTGTGCAATGACACTGGCGGATCCATATGTGGCTTGTGAAAAGAACACACATGCAATGACGCTGGATGTGGTTAATGAAAAGAACACACATGCGATGACTCTAGCAGTTGTTTGTGAAAAGAACATACATGCAATGACATTCGTGGATCCATATGTGGTTTGTGAAAAGAACACACATGCAATGACTCTAGCTATGGTTAGTGAAAATAACACACATGCAATCACACTGTTGAATCCATATGTGGTTTGTGAAATAAACACACATGCAATGAATCTAGATGTGGTTTGTGAAAAGAACACACTTGCAATGACATTAGTGGACAATATGTGGTTTGTGAAAAGAACAGACATCCAATGACTCTAGCTATGGTTTGTGAAAAGAACACACATGCAATGACTCTAGTGGATCCATGTGTAGTTTGTGAAAAGAACATACATGCAATGACTCTAGATGTGGTTTGTGAAAGGAACAGACATGCAATGAAATCTGGTGGATCCATATGTGGTTTGTGATAAGAATACACATGCAATGACTCTAGATGTGGTTTGTGAAAAGAACAGACAGCCAATGACTCTAGATGTGGTTTGTGAAAAGAACACACATGCAATGACACTAGTGTATCCATGTGTGGTTTGTGAGAAGAACAGACATGCAATGACTCTAGCTGTGGTTTGTAAAAAGAACACACATGCAATGAACTCTGGTGGATCCATATGTGGTTTGTGAGAAGAACACACATGCAATGACTCTAGATGTGGTTTGTGAAAAGAACATACATGCAATGACTCTAGCTGTGGTTTGTGAAAAGAACACACATGCAATGAATCTGGTGGATCCATGTGTGGTTTGTGAGAAGAACAGAAATGCAATAACTCTAGCTATGGTTTGTGAGAAGAACAGACATGCAATGAACTCTGGTGGATCCATATGTGGTTTGTGAGAAGAACACACATGCAATGACTTTAGATGTGGTTTCTGAAAAGAAGAAATATCCAATGACACTGGTGGATCCATATGTGGTTTGTTAAAAGAACACACATGCAATGACTCTAGATGTGGTTAATGAAAAGAACACACATGCAATGACTCTAGCTGTGGTTTGTGAAAAGAACACACATGCAATGACACTGGTGGATCCATATGTGGTTTGTGAGAAGAACAGACATGCAACGAAGTCTGGTGGATCCGTATGTGGTTTGTGAGAAGAACACACATGCAATGACTCTAGATGTGGTTTGTGAATGGGACACACATGCAATGACACTGGTGGATCCATATGTGGTTTGTGAAAAGAACACACATGCAAGGACTCTGGATGTGGTTAATGAAAAGAACACACATGCAATGACTCTAGCTGTGGTTTGTGAAAAGAACACACATGCAATGACACTGGTGGATCCATATGTGGTTTGTGAGAAGAACAAACATGCAATGACTTTAGGTGTGTGATACATTCCAAACGTATCTATAATTTTTGATGTGCAATGCTTGTTTTATATCTATTTTGTTATGTTTTGTCCACTGTTTGGAGTATTTCTACACATTTTCTAGAACTAACCTATTAACAAGATGCCATAGTGCCAGTTGCCTATTTTCTTCTGTTTTTGGTTCCAGAAAATCAATATTCTCGGAATTGGATGGGACAAAAGCCAAAGTCAATATTTCACCGAGGGGAACATGGAGCCAGAAGATGAGACAGAGAGGGGCCAAGGGCTGGCCACACCATGTGGTGGCACGGGCTAGCCCTGGCCACGCCACCAGGTGGTGTGGGCCCCTCAGGCCTCCACCGACCTTGCCTCTTCGCCTATAAGAAGCCTCCCAATGCAAAAACCCTAAATCGTCCAGCCTCCAGCCACGAAAAGTTCTGCAGCGCCGCCGCCACCAAAGTTGAGATTCGGGGGATAGAAAGTCTCTGTTCCGGCACCCTACCGGGACGGGGAAGTGCCCCCGGAGCCATCTCCATCGATCTCCACCACCATCTCCATCATCGTTGCTGATTACCATGATGAGGAGGGAGTAGTTCTTCCTCGAGGCTAAGGGTTCTACCGGTAGCTATGTGTTCATCTCTCTCTATGCATGATCATATTGTGATCATGAGATTTGTAATCAAGTAGATCGACCTTGCTACTCAAGTGCTTTATTAGATCTCTGCTTTCCCCATGTGTGTGAAGTTGACAGTGTGCACACCATGGTGGCACTTAGGCTAGAGATTACAAATAATTGTTATGAGTTATATTTGGAGTTGGATGTCTCTATAAAATTGTTGTGTTTGTTGGAACCATCTAGTGCTCAAGGTGACAGTGTGGGGTTATCTAGATGCGGAAAGCGAACTTTGAGGTGTGCTATTATAGCCCTATCATAGATTAGAGTGTCCAACCGGAGAGTAGTTCAGAGTAGTATCATAAAGAGATAATATTTATATGAGCGTTTTCACTAGTGAAAGTATGATCCCTAGGCCTTGTTTCTAAGCATTGAAACACCGTTTGCAACTAGATTTGTTACATGTTTGCTTGTTGCCATCTTTATTTCAGTTTGCCTTTAGTCTCTTCCACGCCATCAAGCTATTTTCTGGCACCATTGTCTTATATCCATACCACTTGTATTTTACTATATCTTTCGAACTAGTGCACCTATACACCTGAAAAGTGTATTGGGTGTGTTGGGGACAAGAGAGACTGCTTGTATCTTGATTGCAGGGTTGCTTGAGAGCGATACCTTCGACCACTTCCTCCCTGAGTTCGATAAACCTTGGGTAATCCACTTAAGGGAAACTTGCTGTTGTTCTACAAATCTCTGCACTTGGAGGCCCAAAAACTGTCTACAAGAATAGAAGTGCGTAGATATCAGTGTGGTTAATGAAAAGAACACACATGCAATCACACTGGTGGGTCCATATGTGGTTTGTGAAAAGAACACACATGCATTGACTCTAGATGTGGTTTGTGAAAAGAACACACATGCAATGACACTGGTGGATCAATATGTGGTTTGTGAAAAGAACAGACATCCAATGACTCTAGTTGTGGTTTTTGAAAAGAACACACATGCAATGACTCTGGTGGATCCATGTGTGGTTCGTGAGAAGAACAGACATGCAATGACTCTAGGTGTGGTTTGTGAAAAGAATAGACATGCAATGAACTCTGGTGGAATATGTGGTTTGTGAGAAGAACACACATGCAATGACTCTAGATGTGGTTTGTGAAAAGAATAGGCATCCAATGACTCTAGATGTGGTTTGTGAAAAGAACACACATGCAATGACACTGGTGGATCCATGTGTGTTTTGTGAGAAGAACAGACATGCAATGACTCTAGCTGTGCTTTGTGAAAAGATACACATGCAATGAACTCTGGTGGATCCATATGAGGTTTGTGAGAAGAACACACATGCAATGACTCTAGATGTGGTTTGTGAAAAGAACAGACATGCAATGACTCTAGCTGTGGTTTGTGAAAAGAACACACATGCAATGACCCTGTAGGATCCATGTGTGGCTCGTGAGAAGAACAGACATGCTATGACTCTAGCTGTGGTTTGTGAGAAGAGCAGACATGCAATGAACTCTGGTGGATCCATATGTGGTTTGTGAGAAGAACACACATGCAATGACTCGAGATGTGGTTTGTGAAAAGAACAGACATGCAATGACTCTAGCTGTGGTTTGTGAAAAGAACACATATGCAATGACTCTGGTGGATCCATGTGTGGTTTGTGAGAAGAACAGACATGCAATGACTCTAGCTGTGGTTTGTGAAAAGAATAGACATGCAATGAACTCTGGTGGATCCATATGTGGTTTGTGAGAAGAACACACATGCAATGACTCTAGATGTGGTTTGTGAAAAGAACAGACATCCAATGACTTTAGATGTGGTTTGTGAAAAGAACACACATCCAATGAACTCTAGTGGATCTATCTTGGCATAATTTGATGTATTCCATGATGTATTTCATTGTACAAGACACTCACTTTCCATTTTTATACTACTCAGTTTTGCCCTTGGTTTTTTTATACTACTCAGTTTTGCCCTTTGTTTTTTGATACTACTCAGCCCTCTATATATCTTTCGTAGAAGCCCAAACCTGTGCTCACTCTGACTGCTACGCCCTGATTGGTTGTCACAGTTGTCACGCGGATCGTGCGCACCAATCGTTGATTCTGTGTGATCCAACGATGATCGTTGCGCACGTCGTGCCCTTCATAGTACAGCGTGAGACAGCACGGATGTCTCCGTCAGCGAGACTTCTACAAGAAGGAACACAAAGCCGTCCATGGAAAAAGTTGTCGACTGGTCATGTCATGTTTAATCAAGTCTGAAAAGCCTACTACTGCTACTACTATGCCACAACACATTCATCACCGAGTGCACGATCGTCGATGGATAGCTGCAATTTATTGCCACTTGATTTTAATAAGACATATCCCATTTTTTACGCAACGGCTCTCAATCTCACTTCCAATTGGGCCCCACCGTAAGAAACTTGCACGCGCTAGCCGGAGGCTGAAGAGCTGAGCTTGATGAGACCTAACATCTTCGCCTTCATCGAGTCACTCGCAGTCATCAACACATCCCTCTACCCGATCTAGCACAACCCCACAAATCTCGCCGTACAGCCACCTACCTTCCCCTCTACATTTCCACTTTTAATTATCGCCAATTTTAGGGCCGTGCAAACTTCGTACATAGAAATTGTGTATGCGCCCTTTGCATGCGGCTCAATACAAAATTGCCATGCATGGCCCGGGAAAAAAACATGACGTACCGTGCGCATGTCGCAGTGCACGGTGCAGTAGCCTGCGCGGCGCGTTGCTCGGTGATGCAACAAAACGTGCCTTGCTTCCATTCACCTTAACTATAGAGCCCCTCTCCGCACACCCACTCTCACTCTCCTCACGCAACCCTCTCCACTATCCCACCAGCATCTGCAAACTCCTAAGAAAACCCCGTCCATGCCGGCGATGGCGGAGGAGCATACGGTGGCCATCGTCGCCTCTGAGGCCGCCGGTGGGGAGGCCCCGTCTCCTTGCCGGTCCCCCTCGACACGTTGAAAGTAGCCGCCATCCCTGTCCAGGCCCCTATCAAGGCATCGATGGCAGCCATCGTTCCTGTCCAAGCCCCTGTCCCCGCTACCAACGTAGCCGCCGGCGAGGAGGTTCCCGCTGGTCACGAACAGATCCAGCTCTTCAGGGACCCCTACGATCTAGATGAGTACATCGCTCCGGCGAACCCCTACGACATCAGCATCGATGACCCATGGTCGGAGGTAACTAGGGTTTGCTCCCCTTCCCTAGTTCTTCTACCGTTCCCATCGTTGGATGATAGATATTGGTTTATTAGGATTCGCTTGTTCGCATTTCAATTGCTCGATCTTCTTACATCATCTACTCCCCCATTTTCCTTTTCTTCCAATAGGTTTATGGCAGCGACATCTGCAGAGATGACGAGTCCAGGCACACCAAGACTCATCAGGTGCTGAGAAGGCTGCAGGCCGGCCAGTACGACGCCTTCTTCACTGGCGGCGACTACAGTTGCCCCTTCTGTAGGGGGGTCTCCTTCTGCAGGGCGAGTCTCGCCGGCACCGACTTCAACTCCTTAGTGATGCATGCAGAGGGCCCAAGCTCCGGTACCCATAATGGCGGCCAGACTGTGAACATCAACTCCTACATCACTGAACACTAGGCTCTCGGCATTCACCGCCAAAACCTCCAATGCGTGGCCATCGAAGAAGGTCGCATGCCTCCAATCAAGCCCAAGGCCCCCAAGATCAAGGAACTGGGTAGCAAGAAGTGGAAGAAGCGCCAGAGGGAGGAGGCGGAGGCACAGGCGCATGCAAGGAGGGGTTTAATGTGTCTGCTGATGCTAAGCAACTTCTTTTGATTTTCTATATTTTGCATCTATCCTAGTTTTGCATGCAAGGAAGGGGTTGAATGTATCGAACCTCGTTAAGCAACCTACTTTCTATCGCTATATCCTATTTAGATATGCATAGCTATATCTACATTTGTTTTATTTTCTAAATGAATGTATTCTGCCTAGTGTGATTTGCTGCTCTAGATTTGCTACCAGATTAGAGGCAAAAAGAGGTCCAAAAGGGAACGAATTATCGAAGAGAGAAGCTTCTCTAGATTTGCTACCAATTTGGGCAAAATGAAACATATATGTTTAGCAAATGAGGAAAAGGGTACTCTTTCAAACTGCCAATTAATGAGCTATCATCTTGACAAGCTATTAGACACATACAGAAACATAACACAAAGAAGTAAAATTTATTTTACTACTCTCACTTGAGGCGGTAGCCATCTTGACAAGCTAACTGAGTTCCAGAAAACAAAAAGATAACACAAAGGAGTAACATTTAATTCACTTCTCATCAGACCACTTGAGGAGCTTGCCATCGTTCCTAGGCAACCAACTACGATCATTTCAGGTGGATCTTACATTATTGGCACTCCACAGCTCAGGAAATGCAATTTCATCCCACCTGGGATCTGACTTGGCTTCACTTTCCTCAGCATCCTGTGGCACAATTAGTGGTGTATCACAGGCCTAATTGTTACCGCTAGAAGATCCTGCCTCTAAGTTTGTGATACGTTGCAAACGTATCTATAATTTTTGATGTTACATGCTTGTTTTATATCTACTTTATTATGTTTTGTCCTCACTTTGGAGTATTTCTACACATTTTCTAGAACTAACCTATTAACAAGATGCCACAGTGCTAGTTGCCTGTTTTCTGCTGTTTTTGGTTTCAGAAAAGCTGGAAAAGAAATATTCTTGGAATTGGACCAGACAAAAGCCAAAGTCAATATTTTACCGGAAGACTCACAGAGCCAGAAGACGAGACAGAGAGGGGCAGGGGCTGGCCACACCACCTGGTGGCGCAGGCTAGGCCAGGCCGTGCCAGGGGGTGGTGTGGCCCCCTTCAGCCTCCAACGACCTTGCTCCTTCGCCTATATATGCCTCTCGGGACGAAAACCCTAAGTACAAGATCAGAATTCCACGAAAAGTTTCGTAGCACCGCCACCACCGAAGAGGAGATTCGGAGGACAGAAGTCTCTGTTTTGGCACCCTGCCGGGATGGGGAAGTGCCCCGGGAGCCATCTCCATCAATCTCCACCACCATCTCCATCGCTTTTGCTGATTCCCATGATGATGAGGGAGTAGTTCTTCCTCGAGGCTAAGGGTTCTACCGGTAGCTATGTGTTCATATCTCTCTATGCATGATCATATTGTGATCATGAGCTTTGTAATCAAGTAGATCTACCTTGCTACTCAAGTGCTTTAATAGATCTCTGGCTCTCCCCATGTGGGTGAAAGTGATAGCGTGCACACCATGGTGGCACTTAGGCTAAAGATTACAAATACTTGTTATGAGTTATATTTGGAGTTGGATGTCTCTATGAAATTGTGGTGTTTGGTGGAACCATCTAGCTCTCAAGGTGACAGTGTGGGGTTATTTAGATGGGGAAATCAAAGTTTGAGGAGTGTTGTTATAGCCCTACCATGGATTAGAGTGTCCAATCGGAGAGTAGGTCAGAGTAGTATCATAAAGAGAAGATATTTATATGAGAGTGTTCACTAGTGAAAGTATGATCCCTAGGCCTTTTTCTAAGCATTGAAACGACGTTTGCAACTAGATCTGTTACATGTTTTCTTGCTTCCATCTTTATTTCAGATTGCCTTTAGTCTCTTCCTACTCGTCAAGCTCTTTTCTAGCACCGTTACCACTTATAATTATCCATACCACTTGTATTTCACTATCTCTTCGCCGAACTAATGCACCTATACACCTGACAAGTGTATTGGGTGTGCTGTGGACACAAGAGACTTCTTGTATCTTGATTGTAGGGTTGCTTGAGAGGGATACCTTTGACCACTTCCTCCCTAAGTTTGATAAACCTTGGATAATCCACTTAAGGGAAACTTGCTGCTGTTCTACAAACCTCTACACTTGGAGGCCCAACAACTATCTACAAGAATAAAAGTGCATAGACATCAACCTATTTTTTGGCGCCATTGCCGGGGAGGTAAGGTAAAAGGTACTCACATCCTCTGGCTACTAAGCTATCTTCTAGCGCGGTTGCTGGTGTGTGAGTGCTCGAAGTTATTTCCTTTAGATTCTGCAATTTTGTCTTTTTGTTTCTTGTTTTTATTTTCACTAGTTAGGCTTAATGGAAAACAACAAAAGAATTAGAGAGCTTTTTAGTATTTTTCCTAAGGTAGAACATGAATTGTGTGAAAATAAAATTAAAAAACCCATGGAACTTTCTTTGCATGCTAATATCAATGTTATTAGTATGAATCTTTTGAACACCTTTGTTACTAATGCTATGGAAACGTGTAAGCTTGGGGAAGTTAGTTTTTATGAAAATGACCCTTTTAGTTCCCCAGCTTTAAAGAAGAAAATTTGCTCTCATGGTACTTTATCTCCCATATGTGGTAATTCTAATGATACTTGTGATATTTTAAATCCACATACTGAAAGCATCCCTTTTAAAATACCTATAAAAATTGTTGAATGTGTTATGAATAACTATTATTTTGGTGATGGAACTGTCCATCTAGGTGATCATTTACTCTTTATACACGAATTATGAGAGTTGTTCAAGTGTGAAGGTATTTCAATGAACCAAGTTAAGAGGAAGCTATTCCCTTTTTCACTTAAGGGCAAAGCAATGGAGTGGTATGAGCTACTAGATGATCCTCATCATTTGGAGTGGATGGAACTTGAATCTCTCTTTTACTCTAAATTTTATCCTCCTCATGAAATTCATAAAGATAGGAATTACATTTATAATTTTCATCCACATGATGGAGAAAGTATTGCCCAAGCATGGGGGATATTGAAGTCACTAATGCTCAAATGTCCCATTCATGAGCTCCCTAGTAATATTGTCATTAATAATTTTTATGGAAGGCTTTAAAGACATTACAAGGACTATCTAGATACCTGTTTAGAGGGATCCTTCACAATTAATGAGGTCAAAGCTAAGTGGGGTCTTCTTGAAACAATTCAAAGCAATACCAAAGATTGGGATAACGACAAAGGTAAAGAACTAGGTATAAACTATGAGTATGATTGCATTAAGTCTTTCGCTGAAACTGCTGATTTTCAAGAGCTTGGTGCTAAATATGGTCTTGATCCTCAAATTCTTGTTGATTATTATAGTGCCTTTGCTTCTCATATTAATGCTCCTAAATAAAAATGGGACATGTATCATGAGCCTTTTAAAGATACTTGCTTGGAAAATGAAATTGTTAGTAATGATAGCAATAAACATGCTCAAACCTCTGAAAGTACTATTTCTTATAAGCATGTTAATTTTTGTGGAATACATACACATGTGAGAATAATAAAATTGAAGAAGAATATTGTATCACCCACAGGAATGAAAAAACTAGAACATGGTATAGGGATCTAAATGATCTTGGTAAAAAGTTTGTGCCCTCTATCCTTTTATTTGTGAACTTTGATTTGAAGTGGGTCATTTCAATTTTCAATGCTCATGCCATAATAATAGCCCTTTTAATCCAATGAGTACTACAAGTTTGTATTGTGATGACATGATCACTCTTAATCAGCATGATGAACTTACATTATTTTTGGGATGTGAAGAGTTATCAAGAAAAACCTCTTTGGTAGATATGGGTGCTTTTGATATGAATAGTGTCCTACATGTGTGTCATCTTTATTGTGTTGATAATTGCCACACAAATACTTCCATACAAAATATTATAAAAGATGAGGTTTTACCAAAATATGATAGGACTAATATATGTTTTGATCTTATTAATGAAAAGGAGGAATCCTCCAAAGTTTCTTCTATTGTCTCTAACAATAAACCAGGGTATATGGAGAAGCTTCCTTTCAAGCATCTCCCTCCTAAAGAGAAGAAGAAAAAGAAGAAAAGGAGTAGTAAAAGGAGAGAGGAAACGGTATTTTCCCCTAAGCATGTTGCTCACATTAGTCCTTGATGAGTCTGAACTCGATGATGTTCATATGCCTGTTACCTATAGTAGTGATCATGATTGGGAAAAGCACACTTATTTTGATATTGAAAATCTCTTCGATACCAATTCTGAAAATGATGATATTAATAATTCTTGTACTATTAGTGCTACCCATGTTCCTTCCAATGATGATATGTTTACAAATGAACACACTTTGAAAGATAATAATTTTATTGCTTATGATGATACTACACCTCCAATATATGATGATTACAATAATGTATATGATATTTTCAGTCCACCTACTATCGAGGAGAAAATTAATTATGATTACAATATGCCTCCTATATTTGATGATTATGGTGATGAGAATAATAATGACAGCTCTTTTGTTGAATTTACTCCCACTACAATTAATAAAAATGACTATGTTTATGTGGGGAGTATTAATTCTTTTATGCATGTGGCTCATGATAAGAATGTTTCATGTAATTGTTATATTGTTAATTTTATTCATGATGCTACTGAAAGTTATTATGAGAGAGGGAAACATGGTTTTATGCATCTCAATAATATTAGGTTTCCCCTCTTTATGTTGAAAGTCTTGAAGTTGCACTTGTTCTGTTTTCCTATGCTTGTTGCTTTGTGCTTTCATGACTTGTTTCTTTACAAGATTACTATGCATAGGAAGTGGGTTAGACTTAAATGTGTTTTTAATTTGCTTCTTGATGCTCTCTTTTACTTCAATTCATATTTCCTATGTGAGCATCTTCTCAAACTATCATGCCTAACTTAAAAGCTTTAAAGAAAAGTACTTATTGGGAGATAACCCAAAAGTTTTAGTTGAGTGTTGGAAGTTATTGCTTCAGTAATAAGCTCTCCTTATCATTGTTGTGTGGTTTTTGTGCCAAGAGTAACCTCTAATGAGAGAGAAGTAATGCTTGGGAAAGTTGTTGTCCCGAAACAGAATTTTGTGCTTCGCTGTGAAAATTCGTGAAATATCTCTGTATGTCGGTTTGAGCTGTAATTTTTTGTGCTTCTGCCCCAGGTTGTTATGCAACTTTCGCTAGTTCAACACTTTTCTATTTGAGTAACACAAGGGCTTCGAAAAAAATAGTTTTTACCTGTTGGACTGTTTTGACAGATTTCTGCTATTATTTGCATTTGCCTCTTAATCTCTTTCTCTTTGAGTTCTCCTTGATCATTTGAACTTTTTAAAGAAAGTGATACAGTAGCTTGTGTTTTAATGGAAGTTTTACTTGTGTTGAAGTTGAACCAAAAGACTTATTATCCTGAGTGCACTAATGTTGCTAATGAAGATTGTGTAAAGTTTTGTATGAAGGAAATTTTCAGGTGTAGGGAAAGAATGATGTAATGAGATGAAGAATGGACTAAAGCTCAAGCTTGGGTGTAACACCCTCGAATTGGCCCTATGCAAGTTTTAGCCCTTTCCACCAAACCCGCATAGAAACGATTCAAGGACGCCCACCAGGCACTTTCGTGCGGGTGGAAAACAAAGTAATACCATTACACAACAGTCCTCGATGGGACCCACAGAACAGATATATATACAACAGCGACTCAGCGAGTCAAGAATACAGATATACAGTACAAAGATCCAAATCACCTTGAAATCGATACAGCATCCGAGTACGGACAAGATGCAAATGGGGCTAAGAGCCCTGAAGAATAACCAATGGCGTCCATAACCCTGCCCATGCCAAGCCGGAAGGGTAACCCTGCTAATGACGTCGATCTCAAACCTGCTAGAACAAAAGGGGGTGCCGACAAAGGGAAAAGGAAAAAAGAGGAGCGTCAGTACTGAGGCCAATACACGGCGAGGCTAGAATTCGGCGGCTCTCGCCTACACAGGTATGGTGGACTGAAGCGGCAGCGCAGCGGCACTAAACAACCTATAGAGACTCGGTATCACTGGCGGCTATTAGAGAGGGGTAAGAAAGACCTATTCGGGTCCTACCTGATACTAACACCAAACATACCCATCCTGGTATTTCCCCCTCGAGACCAAACAAGGAAGTCGGACCAAGAAACTCACACAGTTGGCAGTTTTACTCATTCCATTATAGTTGCAGCATTTACTAGTCAAATATATAGCATGAGTCATCCTGATAGCATAAGTAGTGGGCAGTTTTAGTTAACCATTCCGTTGTAGTTGGAACATTTACTAGTCAGATATAATTGTCCTAAGGAATCCCAAAACCCAGCAGTTGTTTGCACTTTTATTACATTCCATTGGAGTTGCAATACTTACTAGGCAGGTATAGTATGACACAGATCACCACAGATCCACCAGTTGTTGGCATTTTTAATATCCATTCTGTTGTAGTTGAATCTGATTACTAGTCACATATTGAGGCAAATTTATAACACTACTTTAGTTATGCTTGTCTATGATCGAGATATTGTGCTCCAAGTTATCCATAACCGCGGACACGGCTTTCAGAAAGTTTTACCCTGCAGGGGTGCACAAATAGCAACACACACTCGATCAACCTCGGAAAAACCAACGCAAAACCCAACGAGGCTTTCACGACAAAGCAATCACAGGATTCATAAATATTTTAGGGGGCCACCCCACTAAGCTACCCGCAACAAAGTTGGCCGGCTCCGGAACAGACCCAGGGTTTGCGAGAACGGTTGTAAACGAGTGGGAACCCGAAAGTGTGACTGGGCTTGTCGATACCGTGAAATCGTGCCGCGATTCGAAACAGTACAGGTGCCCCACGTACAATCTTAAATAAAGTGGTAAAGCATGGCATAAGTACAGGATAGTAATAAAGCCCCAAACTACTTTGTGGCCCCAAGAAATAAGAAATGAATCAAGCTCTGGCTAAGGGGGATCCCATAGGGTCTCCCGGATGTGGATAGTGTGAATAGTCAAGGAACAGGTATCAAGTACTCGGGGTCCTATGGGACACAAGTGAGTGTGGAAGAACCAAATAACATATATTGCCCACCGATGCCTCTGCATTAGTTATATCTAGCAATTTAATAGTTGTATTTAAAGTCATGATCATCTCCACCACAAACATCTGCCAGCATTCCAACAACTGTGGTACTTGACAACACGAGATCGCACCTGAGCAAGCAACTACGACTCGCAAGCCCAGCTATCTACCAAACACAGGTAATAGGAGGTGTCCAAGGTAATATAGAGGCTGCACGGGGTATAACTGGTGTATGGAAACTAAAGCAATGCGACACGGATAGCAATAGATCAATAGGAGGAAATAAAGACTATAAATGCAAAATAGGTAGAAAGGGGGAGAGATGCTCGCCTGGGAAACACTGCCGAAGGTTCATATCCATAGAACTTGTCGATACTCGCATCAACTCATCGGCCTAATCCGCGGAGAAGCAAACACTAGAAAAAACACCGGATGCAATATTTAATACTACGGCAGAAGATCCGGCATGCTTATGATATGATGCATGGCATGGCACAGATGCGGTGCAATTAGGCAATATTAAGCGGAACCGGGGTCCCGACATTTAATTAATAGGTTCAAGTTATTTAGATACCCCGCAAATTAAATGCTGGATTAGCAAGACAAAACATGGCATCGGCTCACTACACCAATTTAAATGGAGTCCGGAATAAGACAAAGATGTCCCGCATATGTACTCCATATTTAATTATGAGGTGAATCGGCATAATGCCCCAAAACCACAGATAGGTATGCATGCATGAACAATTTAATATGCGACAGTTGATAATGTCATATTATATAAATAGGGGCTTAGGGGCACACATCTGGGTTCGGAAGATCTTGGGTTCCAGGGGTTGCGGGGGAGGACTCAAGGTTCGACGGGGAGCGGTTCGACAGAATCAGCGGGATCAGATACAAGATGGAGAACTTGGGTTCCATGCGGTCGGTCTTGTTGTCGATGGCAAACTTGAGTGGATCGGGTACCGGGGTCTTCGAATCCGGGAAGTAGATCTTGTCGCACGGTGTCCTTGTAGGCAAACTTGTCGGTTCTACGGTTTCGATGGTCGGTGTCGAACTCGGGTCGCGGCGTCAGGAGATCTTGGTGTTCCGGGATGGAGAACTTGTCATTTCGTGTAGGCGACCTTGGCGTCCGGGTTCTCGGCAAACTTGGCGTCCGGTCCTCAGGCATCGGTCTTGACGTTCCGAGAAGGAGAACTTAGAGTTCCGCGTCGAAGGCCTTCGGGTATCCGTGAAGGCGATCATGGTGTCTGGGATGAAGAACTTGGCTTCCGTGAAGGAGGTCTTGTCGCATCCTATGGATTGGTCCTCGGGGTCGAAGGACTTGGCGCGCCAGGGTTCGGTCTTCGGATCCGGGGTTCGTGGCTTCGAATCCATTGCGATGCTCTTGTCGTACCGGGTTGAAGACCTTGGTTGTCTCGGGTTCGGTCTTCAGACTCCAGGACTTCGGGGTCTTGGCGTCTATGATGGAGTACTTGATGCTACGTGATGGATGGCTCGAGTGGCGTTTCGAAGTTCTTGTAGACTGGTAGATATTGGTCGGAAACATCTTGCCGAGAGGTGGTAGTAGTAGAACAAAGCACCATCGAATTGGGACGCCGGGACGACCATCGTCCAAGGAGTGTGGACACCCAACAGCAGGGAAAAATTGGCCTGCTGCAGAAGATGATGAACACAGCAAGGGGGTCCAGCGGCTTGGAGGTGACACGCGCGGGGCGTCAAGGAGCACGGCCGGCAGCGACTTAAGGCAATGCTACGGTCGGCGAGGAGGCTGTTGGGTGGAGTTCGTTGTCGATAGTGGCGGCCGGGTCGATGTAGGCCTCGCCGGCTCAACGGGCTTGTAGGGGATGATGTCGATGGCGGGCCCGAGGAGGAGGGCGGCGGACAACAGCGGGGCGCAGAAGTACTCGAGGGCGAGAGGCCATGTGGGTAGAGGCCGACGGGGTCCAGCTGGGCATGCACGATAGGGAAACAGGGGGCGTGGCCGGAGGCGAGGGCGACCGCAGCGAGGCGGCAGGGTCGGCAACGTGCCCAGGTCGAGGGCGGGTTGGGCGGCCCGATGCGGTTCTCGCGTAGGCGGCACGGCGCACTCTCGTGGAAAACGACCGCGATAGAGGAGGCTCGGGGCCCGAGGAAGGCGGCATCACGCAGGGCGAGCTCCCGTCGGCGGTGAGAAGGACGACTGGGGGGGCCTCGCGCAGGCGGTGACCCTGAGAGGAGGCAGACCGGAACCAAGGTGAGAAGAGGGGCAGCCCCAGGTCGAGGAAGGGCCCATGGGCGGCGGCGCCTGGAGCCGAGAGGAGGGAAATCGGCGCCGGCGGCGCCTTGGCGGTTTCTAATGGGGAAGGAGAAGAAGCCGGGGTTGGTGAGGAGAGACGCAGAGGGAGAGAGCTAGTGGGGCCCGAGAGCAGGGACGTGTGTGGGTGCTATGTTGCGTGAGTGCGGGTGGATAGGACAGAGCGGGAGGCGGCAGGTTGGAGCGGGGACAAGGAACGTGGGTGGGAGGCGCCGGGTAGAAGCGCGTTGCGGCAGGTGGCGGGGGTCGCGTGGGGGCGTGCGTGCAGGTGGCGTTGGGGCGTGGGCAGGTGGTGTGGTCTGGTGAGGTGGCGAGACGGGGTTGGTCGGGGTGAGGTGGAGGTGTGTGTGCGGTGGAGAGAGAGAGTGGTGGCGGCTGAGTGTGGTTTTGGGGTAGGTAGCTGGGGTTTGACTGGGGTAGGATAGGATTTTATTTTTAGGGTTTCGAGGTGGCCGGCCGGGCTTTCGGGCCTGGCTGGCTGCCTCCTACAAAAATAATATAAATTTTGTTTATTAAAAACAGGGCTTTTGTAAACCGTTTTTAGACAAAACAAAATAATCCGGAAGACCGGTGTTTTAATTTGAAATAAAGACTAGGTTATTTAGAAAACAGAAATAGGTTTTTCGAAAATAGTTTCAGACAACAGATGCATGATGATGACGATGCTCAAATGCAATGTGGCATGATGACATGAGCATGCGGTCATGATGATGCAATGCACAAAAACACCGCGATTTTCTAGTAGTGGTTTTAGCGGGATGCCACATTGGGGATGCCACCCGTGTCACCCCAAGAAATATCCAAGAAGTACAAGCGTCGAAGCTTGGGGATGCCCAAGGCATCCCCTTCTTCATCAATAAAAGTCTCGGGTTTCTTCCAAACACTTCATTTTTATTGTTTCATGCACAATTGTATTGTTCTTGGAGGGTATTCGTTTTGTTTTTGTTTTTGGTTTGCTTAGTTTGCTTGAATAAATTGGTTGGACCCCCTCATTCACACATTAGTTTTCAAATAAGTTGGGTTGGATTGGAAAAGAGTAGGAAAAGTTCATGCTTTAGTGGTAAAAAGGAGCTTGTTTTTGACTATGGCCTATGCTTTGTCATGTCATGCTTGATATTGTTTTGGCTTTATTCTTAATGATTTTTGCTATAGCATGACATGTTATAAACAATTGAGATTGCTTAATGTGCCTTGAAAGAATCATGCGTTGTTTTAGCATATTAAAGCATAGTATTGTGGTATTCTCCTTTGATACTTTATTTGGGTTGACTTGGCGCATGCTCACACCATGTTATGACTATCCCAAGTCACCATAGCCTCTATGATCATTTAGTTTTCGACTTGTAATATCACTTTATGCTTTAATTAATGATGTTTTGTTGTTTTGCATGATTATGACCATTATTGCTCTCTTAGTTGGTCGCTCCTAGTCTTTTGCTAGCCTCCATAACCAAGTATGAGTTCCTCTCATGCATCCAACTCCAAATAAAACCAAGTTATTCCAAAGAGTCCACCATACCTACCTATTAGCATTTGCTACTCCGAGTATATTCATGTTTTTATCTACCTTCCGAATTAAACTTGTTATGTGAAAATTAGTGATTAAAGCTCTCACGAACTTGATGGCACACTTTAATTTCTTGCACTTAATAAACTTGAACCATTGTGTCCTTCTTTGTTGCGTATATGCTTGCGCTTTATAAGTTGAAGTTAGCACAACCATGTATCATGAGGAACGCTTTCAACATTGCACTTATATTCCGTTGATATCATGATTCTTTTGCTTCTGGATCCCGGCGGTGTGAAATAAAAGGGGAACTTGTAAGATCATGGAGTTTGTATGTGTGTTAGAGAAACGCCTAGGCCGCTAGCCTAAGCCATGCCTAATCATGGTGGAAACTTGCAGCATAACCATAATGAGCATTCTATGAAGCATCCTCAATAAAAACCTATGCAAATAACAAATAAAAAGATCACCGAGATGCTCATTGTCTGTTGCCTTGTCATTTTGATATGGGATAGCTCCTGTGTCATGGGGCAACGGGTACCCCGTTGGCGGTTCTCTATGAGACATATGTACTTACAATGACAAGAGCTTACTTGTGACTAAAGTTGAGTAGCATGAGGTTCGGTACTCTTAAGCAAGGGGAATGAGATTTCAACTTATAACTTGTCAAGCATATCCTCTTAGTTGTGTCACTTTAACCTTAATCACTTTAAGATGCCTATGATAGGGGCAATGAGAGCTGAAAGCTAATAAGTACCATAATTTTTGGAATCTTTTTATGAGACTTGAATCCCTGCTTCCTTCTATGAAGGCCTTTATTTTACTTTTATGTTGAGTCTCCATCTTCTATCTTTATGCACGTATTAAGAGAGCATAGTGGTCATTCTTAGTTTAATGTGCATTGTCCCAAAACTTATTGATTGATTCATAATGTTGATATTGCTTGTTCTTGAACTATTTGTATCTAGTCACCCTTATGAACTTTGAAGGTGTCCTATGCATTTATGTTTTGCTACTCCATGAGGGACAAGCTGAATGCCACTATGCTATGTTTTCTATATGTGAAAAAAACAAACATCTTTCAATGCATTGTTATTCAAGAACCTTTGTTTGTATCCTTTCATGTTGCAGCATAATTACTTTGTCTTATTGTTAGAACTTGATCTTTCATGCTCACGTCTAGAGTAATATGATCCCAGCTATCAATGTTATAAATACCTTGATCAAATGGTACATGTCACCTCAAAAATTCTTCTTCTTTTTATCACTTACCTACTCGAGGACGAGCAGGAGTTAAGCTTGGGGATGTTGATACATTGCAAACATATCTATAATTTTTGATGTTCCATGCTTGTTTATATCTACTTTCTTATGTTTTGTCCTCATTTTGGAGTATTTCTACACATTTTCTAGAACTAACCTTTTAACAAGATGCCATAGTGCCAGTTGCCCGTTTTCTGCTGTTTTTGGTTTCAGAAAAGCTAGAAAAGAAATATTGTCGGAATTGGACCGGACAAAAGCCAAAGTTGATATTTTACCGGAAGACTCACAAAGCCAGAAGATGAGACAGAGAGGGGCCAGGGGCTGGCCACACCACCTGGTGGCGCGGGCCAGGCCAGGCCGCGCTAGGGGGTGGTGTGGGCCCCTCCGTCCTCCACCGACCTTGCTCTTTTGCCTATATATGCCTCCAGGACGAAAACCCTAAGTACAAGATCAGAATTCCATGAAAAGTTCTGTAGCACCGCCGCCACTGAAGAGGAGATTCGGGGGATAGAAGTCTCTGTTCCAGCACCCTGCCGGGACGAGGAAGTGCCCCCGGAGCCATCTCCCACCACCATCTCCATCACCGATGCTGATTCCCATGATGATGAGGGAGTAGTTCTTCCTCGAGGCTAAGGGTTCTACCGGTAGCTATGTGTTCATATATCTCTATGCTTGCTCATATTGTGATCATGAGCTTTGTAATCAAGTAGATCTACCTTGCTACTCAAGTGCTTTAATAGATCTCTGGCTCTCCCCATGTGTGTGGACGTGATAGCATGCACACCATGGTGGCACTTAGGCTAGAGAGTACAAATACTTGTTATGAGTTATATTTGGAGTTGGATGTCTCTATGAAATTGTGGTGTTTGTTGGAACCATCTAGCGCTCAAGGTGATAGTGTGGGGTTATTTAGATGGGGAAAGCGAACTTTGAGGAGTGTTGTTATAGCCCTACCATGGATTAGAGTGTCCAACTGGAGAGTAGTTCAGAGTAGTATCAGAAAGAGAAGATATTTAGATGAGAGTGTTCACTAGTGAAAGTATGATCCCTAGGCCTTGTTTCTAAGCATTGAAACACCGTTTGCAACTAGATCTGTTACATGTTTTCTTGCTTCCATTTTTATTTCAGATTGCCTTTAGTCTCTTCCTACCCTTCAAGCTCTTTTCTAGCACCGTTACCACTTATAATTATCCATACCACTTATATTTCACTATCTCTTTGTCGAACTAGTGCACCTATACACCTGACAAGTGTATTGGGTGTGTTGGGGACACAAGAGACTTCTTGTATCTTGATTGTAGGGTTGCTTGAGAGGGATACCTTTGACCACTTCCTCCCTGAGTTCGATAAACCTTGGGTAATCCACTTAAGGGAAACTTGTTGCCGTTCTACAAACCTCTGCACTTGGAGGCCCAACAATTGTCTACAAGAATAGAAGTGCGTAGACATCAGTTTGCTGCTTCAGCTGCAGCTTCTCTATCAGCTGCTTCTGCTTCAGCTGCAAGCTCTCTCTCAGCTGCTTCTGCAGCCTCTCTATCAGCTGCTTCAGATGCAGCCATTTTGTTTGCATCTATAGCTTCAAACTCAGCTATTTTGCATTTTCTACAAAGGGCTCCCCTAAGCTCGTCTTCCCTCTTCCAAATAGGGAAAAACACGAGGTAACGTAGAAAGAAATGGATCTTCTTGTACACCTGGTAGGTCACGTAAGCATCTATGGCTGCATACTTCAGGTTTATATCAGACAACAGCCACTCCTCCTAGAAATCGTGCCTATCCGTAGGGAAATCTTCCTTCATTGTGTCGTATGGCTCATCGAGGATTCTAGTTGTGAGTGATGCCATTCCATCCTTCCTCGAGGCCCCTAAGATCTTGACAAGACTCTGAATATCGATCCAGTTGTGCGTAGGAATTGTAATTCCCTCTTGATGAAATTTCCAAAAATCAGGTGTATTGTCGATAGTGCAAAAAACAATTCCTTTTTCTACAAGGAACTGGCGCAGCGCCAGACAATTCCTATCAGTCTTGAAAGTATGTAGTTTGTCATCACCAAAATTTGCAACTACAAATATTTTGTCAATGGAAGATCATCATCTGAATATAATGTTAAAAAGTTTAGTAAATGCAAGATCAAGACTCTCAACATTGTCTTGTCATAATTTATATGGTCCTAAATAAAATTCAGCAGTTGCAAGATGACAAAATGGATAAAGAACAAGAGGAGAAAACCCTAAAAGCGGTTAGCTACAGAGATCAGATCTACAAACCGGGAGAAGTGGTAGACGAGGACATGTTTCCTCATGGAAGTTGAACGACGGCGACTTCATTCCCTTCATATGGGTGCTCCGGGGTGTACTCAAGGTCCAATCCCACAAACTTGTCCTCGCCTTTCTCAAGCCAACCCTCGTACATCCTCAGGAGTCGCACCACTATCTCCTCCTCGTTGGTGTAGACGACGTCTATCTTCTTATTGGCATGGGTAGTGAAGCTTGTCTCTAGAGTGCGACGATCTTCCATGGCGGCTAGGAGAATACCGGAAGAAGACAGATGACAGGGAGAAGAAGAGTGGTTTCTGCAAGACAGGGGAATGGTGGAACCGTCAATGCGTTTCTAAGGTAGTGGTTAACGACGGGGACGGAAGTCCAAAAGAGAGACGCGTGGCGGTGGCCGTTCCAGCTTCTGAGTAAACAATAAATAATTATAACGACAATATATCTGCCCTGTTTTGTCACGTCAATACACTGTGCTGGTCGTGTCGTCCTATCCACTATGCCAGCGCTGCAAGCCTACATGACAGCCACCCCGCCTAAGCGACAGGAGCGACATAACAACGAGAACTGATAGGCGGGCCCAACTTGATGGCCGTTAGCCTGATATTTTGTATTGAAATGTAAAGTTGAATTCGTGTCGAAGAAGACCCTCTGAGTATTTGGCACGCTAAATGTAGTTATCGCGGCTGATTACAGGCAACTTGAGTACCGCGTTGCCTGGGCACCCCAACTTTCGGGCCGCAAAATGATATTCTCCAATCCAAGGACTAGTCAGGTATCCAAGACCCCAAGGGTTGATCCAGGTATAGGGAGTATAAGTAATGACTGATCTGCAGGTTGTGAACCATAGTGACAGAAGGGGTAGTACGACTGTATGTGAGGTATTTACTTGGGATTAACGGTGACATAACTATGCATATCATTAGTTATCTTTCTTCTATGGATGAGACTAGTAGGTTATTGCTACAAGCGGTTGCAGAGGCAATAGCAATTATGGATGCACTGCCCATATATAATTTATCTTGCTCTAACAAGTACATGCATACTTTATCTCTATCTTTTATTCCCATCAGATGTTTTGCAAAACTACAGGTGAAACCAAACACCCTAGGCCCCCTCTCTCTCCATCATCGACAACAACAAAAAGACGCAAGCTATTGGTCTGGTAAAAACACAAAAAGAATTCTAAAACTCCCTAAGGTCCATTAAAGTAACTTCACTACGCATTCGCTTCCCGAGGATTCGATAACCTAGGTCTACTAGGGAAAAACAAGCTACACTATATCCGTAATCTGGATCGAAGGTATCAGCGGCCTGTGGATTTGACCGTTGAACGTCTCTAGAAGAATGGCGTAAAGAGACAGTAGTTGGCTGCTAGAGTGAATGCGCGAGTTGGAAGGCGCGAGTGGGAAAGTTTTGGCGTGCGTGGGGTATGTGTCCTGGTTTTCAACAATTTTCACGTGAAATATTAGCCAAAAATTTCTCCCTCATTTTTTTCTTCCTTGTTGAGGTCTGGAATTTTTATTACTGAGCCCATGAAATTAGCCTATTACGCCCAAGCATAGCCCAAAACCTTCCAATTCGGCATTTTCATTGTCTTGTGACCGCCGACCATAGCGCATTCAGTTTGAGAGTGAGCCCATGAAGAATATGGCATCCGCCCCAGTTAGCTCATAATCTTTTTAATTCAGCCTTTATGGTCATTCCCTTCCACACCCCCTAAAAAAGCTCTGCCTACCTATGTTTTTTAGAAACTATTGCATTACTAGTAAGTTCCACGTACCCTACATGTGAGACCTAGATAATAGACATATGACATATCATCACTATATAAAATTATAATAGGTAATGCTCAAAAAACTATAATTTGATCAACATCTATATAGTATGGGTGTATATTTGGTCCTTTACTTTGTATCATGTATATTTAGACCTAGCAACGGACCAATGTCAAAAAAAGGACGGGGCTGAAAAAAAGTCCATCATGTGCATGTTTCATTTATAGAGAGGCTGACACATGGGACCCAGCAGCACGGCCTTATAGAGATGCTGCATCGAGCAACATTGCCAAGTTTGAAATAGGGAGGCACGAGCGAGAAAAAAATCCATCGTGCTGAGAGGCTAACATGGAGGACCCAGCAACATTATCAAGTTCGACCCAAAAAAATAGTCCAACATACACATGCCTTTTCGGGGTCTGGGAACTGCTTTTTTTTAGCGCAGGGTCAGGGAACTGCTGATCACATGCCAGTGAAATTTGAGAAAGGGTCCCATCGAGCATAGGCAATAATATTTTTAATTCGGCCTTGTCAGGATCAAGGGACTGCTTAGCACAGCCCAGTGAAATTTAAGAAAGGACCCCATAGAATATAGCGCATGTAGATATACCATATAGAACAGCCCAAAATATTTTTAATTCAGCCTTTTGAGCATTGCCCCCACCTCTTAAAAAAACTACGCCTCTACCTCTTAAAAAACTCCGCTATATTATTAAGAAACTTGTCCATTATATATGTGGCATTTTATAAATTGAAATGCTAGGAGGCTGTGCTTTTATTTTTAAAATATAAACACAAACACACAACATCTTTATAAAAACATTAAAACATAACTTGAAGGTACTAAGGAATGTTTAATAATATATTTTCTATAAATATCTTTAGCGTAGTGGCAACACACACAGTTTAAATCTATTGGAAGTCTTGAATTTTTTCTTCTATTGTAGTAATATTGCATTACGGAGAGGCTGACATCATGGACCCACAAGCTGTAGCATCCCTCGAGTTTATTGGTCGGGTTTGAAAAAAAATTAATACTTGTATAGAGAGGTTGGCATCAGAGAACTACCCGCTAGAACATACAAGGCTGCATCAGGGACCCACAAGCCAGAACATACCAGAAAGCTGACATGGGGGCCCCGGCAGCAAGAACATACACAACTGCCACATGGAGCAATGTTGCAAAGCTCAAAACAGCGGACGCGGCCAAAACAAGTTTTATCATACACACATTTTGTTTAAAGATAGACCGACATGTGGGTCCAACCAGTGCGGCCTTATACAGGTGTTGTATCGAGCAACGTTGCCAAGTTCGAAATAGGGAGGCGCGAGCACGAAAAAAGTCCATCATGCACACGTTTGTTGTAATGAGAGGCTGACATGGGGGACCCAGCAGCTTGAAAAAACGGCTGATGCAGTGAGCAACGGTATCAAGTTTGAAACACGGAGGCACGAGTAGAGAAAAAAGTCAATCATACAACCAATCCTTCTAATGAGAGGCTATCATGTGGGACCTAGCTATGTGACCAAACGGCAGATTCGTCAAGCAATACTATCTAGTTAGGAACAGGGTAGCACTAGGGTATAAAAAAAGTCCGTCATACCCACGATTCTTCTAATGTGAGACAGACATAAGGAACCCACCAGCACGGCTGATGCAACGAGCAACGCTATCAAGTTCGGAACACGGAGGCGCGACCAAGGGGAAAAATTCCATCATAAACACGTTTCTCCTAATGAGAGGATGACATGTGGATCCCATCAGTCTAATTAAATGGTAGACGCATCGAGTAATGCTATCAAGTTCGGAACAGGGTAGCACAAGTGGAAAAAAAATCCATCATACACGATTCTGCTAATGAGAGGTTGACATGTGGGACCCAGTAACCTGACTAAACGGCAGATGCATCGAGCAACGTTATCGAGTTCGAATTAGGGAGGCGTGAGTGAAAAGTATGGTCCGCTAGAGACACTGGCGTCTGGGACCCACGCGCCTCAAAACACTTCGGCGAGTCAACATCGAGCGAGGAACCGAAAATCTTGCTTCTGCCACGCGCCGGCCGAGCTTCCTCCATGTTTTTAGTGGTTCCATCATATTAGAAGGCCATGAAACCGGGAATTGTTTTTTCATCGACCACGGTCGAGCCGAGAATTTTGTCACAGAATACACGCCTTCTATGATGACTGATAGCTATGAGATTTGACATATTTTTGATGGTTCTTATTGATGGTTTTCTCCTGGATTTGATCATTTTCTAGCTTTACCTAACGCTAATACTTTGATAGCGAAGAAAACTTGATTTTTAATGTGTGTTTCAGGTTCTGAACGTAAACAGAAGGTTTTAACAAGAGAAGCACAATATTTCAGCGAAAACAAGCAAGTCCCTTTTTGGAAGCAACCGACGGAGGCATACAGAAGCTTTAACAAGCAACTATACGGCAGGAATATTTTTTTGGCCATATAGTTCTCGCCGTATAGCCGCCGCCTCCATCTTGTCAAAAGGAACAACTTTCGTGAAGAGGCTAGACGCAAAATCATACCACAGCAGCCGGCACCCCATCCAGAACGGAAAAGGAGGAGATCCGGAGAAGAAGGGGAAGACATTCTTCATCTCGCTCCACGATCTTCGACCTCCCAACCATCACACCCTCTTAGCCATTACTTGTACTTGAGAGAGAGATCTTCACCTTGCAAGATTAGGGTTTGAGATTGTTTCTTCCTATCTTGAATTGTGTTGGATTATTTTTATATTCTTATTGTGGATCTCCATGGTAATATCGAGAAGAACTCCCTTTATTTAATTATATTGATGATGCTTTCTTCTCTCATGTGTGAGTAAGTTACTTAGGTGTGGGAGATGTGAGGGATTGGTGAGATGTGATGTGCCTCCATATATTTTCCATTAGTTCATGATTGATTTTAATTACTATATTATGTGTGTTGACTATCTGTGGGATGCCTAATGCTTGTTGTCCAATTAAGGGCCTAGACAACATGATGCTTTGTTCTACATAGATAGGATCTTGATTGCTAGCAGACCGGTGACCCCCGAGTGACATGGGGATATCAATGGTAAACTAGTTTGACTCGAGGATAATGAGGAACCACTATGCTTATTGCATTAGTCCAATCCAAGGAGCTTAATTTCTAAGCAACCTGAAGGATCTTAATCGTCTAGTAACTGACCATGGTTTTGGTAACAGGCTAGTAGGATTATTGAAGTTGGGATGAAATCTACCAAGAGGAGTTTCGGCTAATTATGGGTTGCTCGCCTACACATATATTTATAAGATTATAATTGTTACACTTATCATTCGTCCACCTGGCAAACTCACTATCACCATGAACTGTATCTCCCGCACCTTTCTTTGTCATCTGTAGAAAACCTCAGACAATCAAATCATTCTTTACTTTTATGCTCTTTATTCCTAAAGTTTACATTTTAGTTTTATTTAATTACATCCAGTTTAATCCAAATTTCATTCTTATTTCCACACTTGCAGTCAATTCACTCGAAGACCTGTGACAACTTTGAGTGTGACAGAGACTTCACTCATAAACACTTACCTTTGGGCTCCCCGTGAGATCGATATCTATACTTCAAAACTAGCTACGAATGATCTGTGCACTTGCAGACATCAAGCTATTTCTGGCGTCGTTGTCGGGGAGCTAAGCTCTAAGTGTTTGTCTCTTGACATTTCAGGTGTTACTACTACAAAATGGTCTCCCTAGGAGACAAAGGGTCTACACGTTCTGGTAGGACCTATTTACCAGATTATTTTGAGCGCGTGCCTATACAAAGGCGTGAGGAAATTATTGAAAAACTTTTAAGATCAGACAAGGTTGAGGTTGAAAACCTAAGTGATTTTATGCAAATCATGTCTATTTACAGGACAACTCACAAGAAACCTGAGAAAACTCTCAAAGAATCCGGTGCTCCAAACTCTGCTTTCTTTAAACAATCAATAGAATTTCCTAACCCTGGAGTTAGAGAATATCGATTTGATGGTGGAATTATTAAAATTTTGCAGGAAAAAGCTTTCAGTGGAAGGGAAGATGAAGACCCAGGAAAGCATATTAGAGAGTTTGACGATGTGATGACAACACTTGGACCAAAAGGTTTGCCGAGAGACTTCTCTTGTCTAATTTTTTTGTTCGTCTCTTAAAGGTAAAGCTCTAGACTGGTTATATTCTCTCCCTCGTCATTACATAAAATGTTGGGAAAATTGTATTGTCAAATTCATAAATAGGTTTCATCCTTTTGAAAAGGTAACTGAAACTAGAAAGAATATAGGCAACTTTAGTCAGAACGTGGGAGAAAACTACCCACAAGCTTGGGATAGATTGTTTAGAATGATCAATAGAATTCCTAATCATGGCTATTCTGAATCAACTATTTGCCATTTATTTTACCATGGTCTTAATACTCAAAGCAGAGAGTTGCTTGACTTATCAGCAGGAGGATCGATAAATACCTTAACCGTTAAAGCATGTTTGGAATTGATGTCTACTAGGGCTAAGAATGATTCTTTATATAATCATGATTTCAACACTAAGCTAGAAAAAGGGATGTTTTGTATAAATCCTGATCTTATGTCTGAAGTACGCAAAATAATGAAACAAAAAAGGTATACCTTATGAACTTGTTAAGGAAAACAAAGTAGACTTGTTACAAGTTTTTAGTGAAGAAGATGAAACTAGAAAAGTTTTTCAAGAATTAAAACATCGACTAGCAAACTCTCATAATAACCCGCATAAGAATTTTCAAAAACATAAAAAGATTTTGGCAGAACTCATAGAAAATTATGATGAGATTGGCAAAGAAATAAAATTATTTCACAAGTCTTAGTATGATTGAAACCCAATGTGAACAAATAGCATCTGGTTACCAAATTTTTCTTCAAGATGATATAAATGTTCCTATTTCTACTAATGTTGTTACAAGAAGAGATGCAGTTGTTATAGGTCCATTAGGACCACCAGAATATGAAGCTGAAAAAGAGCGAAAGGAAAAAATCCTTGCTCAAAGTAAGCCACGAAGATGATACACTAGTGGATCCTCAAGATGAAACTGTTCAAGAAACACAAGATCAAACCAAGGAGGACCAAAATGATGCACAGATGACTGTTATGACTCTGATGCAGAGACGGTTGTTCCAAGAGAAGAAAAAGAGATTAGCAATGAAGATGAAATTTTGTTGTAGTCAAAAAGAACAAAAGCGATAAGCAGCAACAAAAGAAAGCAACAAAAGAGCCTGATCCCCCACAAAAGGTAAAATACAAGAATAAGAAAGGTGAGCAAAAGCTTCCTTATCCAGATTGAAAAAAGAAAGCACCATATCAAGTAATCTAAAATTCTTTCAAAAAGGCACTTGGTGATCTTTGTCTAGAAATTTTGTTTGCGGATGCAATAAAAGTTCCTACCTATTCTAAATTCCTCTGTGATATTCTTAGTAGAAAGAAAGAAATAACTGAAAACATTGCCATGGTGACTAGTTATCATTCTAATGGGAAGCTACTGTCTAAATCGGGAGATCCCGGAATACCAACTATTTCATGCTCAATTGGCAAAACTTATATTCACAATGCCTTGTGTGATTTAGGTGCAGGAGTTAGTGTAATGCCATATTCCTTCTATAAAAGGTTAGGATTAGGGGAGTATTCCCCTACTACTATCACTTTACAAATGGCTGACAAGTCCACTAAACAACCCATTGGTATGATTGAGGATGTTCTACTTAGAATAGATGAGCATGTTATTCCCACTGATTTTATTATTCTTGAAATGCCAGAGGATGAAAAATTATCCATAATACTTGGAAGGCCTTTCCTTAGTACTACAGGAGCGTCAGTTGATTGTGCTGGGGGGAAAATCATCTTCAATGTTTATGATGCTGAAATCATCCGGTATTTTCCAAAGAAGCTAGGAGCAGGAGAAAGATATATTCCACCGGCAAAACAAGTTCATGTGGTAAGTGCCTATGATAAGGGGCAACCCAAGGTAAGAATTCTAGAATATAGAAGGGGTTGAGTTATTCAACCATTCCAAATAAATTCTTAATAGGAGTCAACCCATTACATTAATAAAATAAACTAAAGAATAAAATGTTCATCGCATTCCTACAACTTTTTTACAGACATTCTTGCGGAAGCGCGCCCGTGAAGATGCAGTTGTCAAAAAGTAGTAGAAATATCGATTGAACAAGCGTATAATAAGTATAAAAATAAAAGTTTTAGTTTTATCTACAAAGACTAGCTTAATCATTTTGTCCAGATTAAAAAGTGAACCTCCAGTTGAGGAGAACAAGTTAGGTAGTACTAGAAATCCTGCTCTATACATATTGTTATTGGTCGACAATTTTTACTGTCATTTTCTGTCAAAAACAAGGTGTTTCGCTAAGTTTCAGGATAAGAAGGTATTCTCGAAGAAATAGAATTTTTTTGATGAGTACTGAAGGTTTAATGACCAACTATACAGCAAGAATAAAAATTATGGCCGTATAGTTTGGACGTATAAATATCTTTGCCATCAACAAATTTTATTTCGTAGGCACAGAGGATTTAACGACCAACTATATGGCGGGAATAAAAATTCCGATCGTATAGTTCCAGCCGTATAGATATCGATGCCTTTGTCGAATTTCTTCTCAAAGGTACTGATGGTTTCATGACCAACTATACGGCGGGAATAAAAATTCTGGCCGTATAGTTATCGAGGTCTATCCAAGAAAATTTATCTCAAGGACACAGACACTTTGATGACCAACTATACGGCGGGACCATTATGATCCGGCTGTATAGTTGTGCCCATATAGCTGTGTTCTGGCATAAAGAAACCCTAATTGGCGGCGCCGCCACAACTATATGGCGGGAACTACATATCCCGCCCGTATAGTTGCGCCCGTATAGTTCGGCGTGACCATTTAATCGCACCAGGGTGGCTAGGACTCTCCTTCCTCCATACTTTTTCTCTCATATTCTCTCTCCAAACCTCTCCAAACCCACCTAGAAATCTTGATTATTCGCGGATTTGATTCGTTTGAGTTGGGGAATCAACATATCAGTATGTTTCTCTCCCTATCCATGCTTTATTTTTAGATTTCCATGGTTGAAACACTCACATTGATCTAGTGGATGAACTCAAGCTTATTTTGTTTTTCCTTATGATTTCTCATGTTAGGATTAGATTTTTCCACGTAGAATCGTTCGTATATCATATAGAAACTATATGCCTAAGGTTTCATGGTGAAATTTTGTGGTGCATCAAGATAAACAAAATTGGTAGCATTTTTCACAAGAGCAAGCGCCAACATGGCGAGAGTTTCGAGCACCGGGCCAGGCTCAACCCCAAGTTGGCCATTGTTTCATCAAGGAGGATGATGCCCACACGTTGGGCCGATGTTAGCTTTCTCGCCGCGGCAGGGTTGAGGGTGGACTTCAACCTCATGTGTCACTACTCGCCTATGCAAGCCACAATACCTATGCTGAGCTCACCTATGAGTTCGTTGCCTCCTCCTATGATGACCACAGGGAGAAAGGTAATGTGTGCACGATAAGTGTCAATACCCGGATTTTTAATCCCAGATGCCTGTTATGCCATACCTCGCAATCCTAGGATTACCATTTTTGCGAGACATAACAGATTGGATATCATAGTACTTCATCCATTACAAACCATACATAAGGTCTTACACAAATAAAGGATCTCATGATCTAGTCTTAATACAACAAGCAGCGGAATAAATAATAAGTGTAGCGGTGGGGTCCATCTTCAGGGGCACAGGCAATGCTGACGAAGGTAGATAGTCCTAGTTATCATAGACGTCCTGCTAACCATCATCTTGGTAGTCTCCTTCATAGTCTGGCCATGAGAATAGCCAGGGACAAAAGCCATGAGTACTCTTTAAGTACTCACAAACTACCACTAACAAGTAGGATAGTACTAAAGGAAAGTGCTAACTCTAAGTTTAATTATAAAGTTAAGTTTGAAACCTAAGCTGAGTTCAGAAACAAAGAAAGATAAAATAAAGTTCTAGAATCACTTAAGTTGGGAAGCTAGTGTCATAGTCACAACCCTGTTGTGGTCAAGTCAAGATTCATCATTCATTTCATAAGTCATTTTGAAAACATCTGACAACGAAATAGTGTGGCCACTCCAACTGTCCATAACCGTGGACGCGGCTATTCGAATAGTTTGACACTCTGCAGAGGTGGTACACTTTCACCACAAGATTCGATACATCTGCTGGGGATAACCCTGAATCATCATACTTAGTATGTAGATAATCAAACATAACCTTTCCTTTACACACCCTAGTATAAGCACCTATCCTATGAGCATGGCCTCCCAACCATGACCATCTATCATCTTGGGCACTACATAGGTGGACAACATTGAGAGGTAGCCTCAGCTCAAACCTCTCCCGCGAGGGAACTAATACTAATGCATATAAATTTCCGGCTAAGCCTTACCCAATTCAGGTATTGTGGTTGTATAGTAAATTTGGAATGGTATCGCATCTAAATCCAACCATCCGTTTTGTAAAAGGGTTAAGGCTCATGCCTCAACATTTTCATCATCATAAACCACTTGTGTTTCTCAACACATGTCAAAACATCTCAATAGAATGACTCATCATTCCAAGGTTTTCACAATTCATTTTCACCAAGTATTCCCATCTAAAAAGTGACTCAAGTTTTGATCTAGCTCTAATCTACTAAGTTAAGAGTGTTCACTAAGGTGGAAAGATGGGATCAATCTCATTCCCTAGAATGACATCTAAAAGTTATCTAGATAGGTCAAGTTTTATACTTTTTATGCTACCTTCAAAACAAGTAAAGGACTTTGGTAAAGTAAAGAAGTAAAAGCTTGGAAATAATACTTGGGGTAAGTAATAGTCAAGGTGGTATAACCCAAGCATGCCTAGTGCATCTTGCTCAGATTATCTAGCTTAATTTTAGCTTGCTAAGCATTATACTTGCAAGTGTTAGCTTGCATTGTTAATGATGGCTTGCCTTGGTTGGTGTAGTGGTTGAAGTTTTCTTCCTCCTCTTGATAGAACTCCTCCTCCTCGAAAGCTTGGTCGGTACTATCGTCTATAAATACATACGGAGTACACAATCACTAATCAAAGCTTAACTAGTCCGCTTAGCATACTAAGGCACACATTTGATGATCTATTATCATCACAAGCATCGCAAGGTTTACTTAACTAGTTTTATTCTTTTTATTTGAGAAAAGTAATTTCTACTCATTGAAAAATAACTAAGATTTAATATTCACCACTTAAAATATGGGATCATGTGGACACATGCCCTCACCACATATTCTAACATGTGGGAATGTGATTTACGGGTTGGATCATATTTACTTAAGTTTAAGTTTATTATTTAATGATTTAAAGTGACTGGAAATGCCAATATAGCATTATTTTGGTACTAGTCCAAAGTAACTGCATGTAAACCTTAATATTATTACATATTCAGATAGGTATGGTGAAATGTGATTTTTGAGAGTTGTAATCAACTCAAAAGCTCACATGGTTGATTTTATAAAAATGTTGCAAGGTGCAAATGCTTATGTTTTGTTATTTTTACTACGAGAGATCTTTAACTCTAAATAAATTAAATCCAATGGGCTTGGATAGATCTTTTCAGAAGCTTTCCAACATAATTGGAATTACTCCATTTGGATTTGTAAATCTCTCAGAAATGATTTTCAAACTAGGGGACAGAAGTAAGTTTAAACGTAAATAGAAAAACCTAAATTTGAATTCACGGGCTAGCGCGGGAAGGAAAATGGGTCGGCCCAGTGGCGTTCTGCGGCGCAGAGAACAGCTGACAGGGGCGGTCCACATGTCATTGGCTCTTTACACGCGAAGCGGTACGGGGCGATGTGGGCCGTTAGATTAAAAGTGAGATCTATGGCTGAGGACTGTCGTCTCCGGAGAATAGTTCGCCAGCAAGAACTAACCCTAGCGGCTCGGTGGGGGTGCACAAGGGGCATACCAGGGCTCCAGCTACTACGGTGATGGGGGCGATCGAACGTGCTGTCGACGGCGGACTCAGGGGTAGTCGCGGTAGCTCCTGGGGTGGAAAAAATCGACGGCGCCTTCTCCTCCTCTGCAGCGGGCTCCTCCGGCGCAATTTCAGCGAACTATGGCTCGAGCGGCTCCGGCGAGAGGTGGGGAAGGATCAATGAGGAGAGGGGAGTGGAATTGTGTGAGTCGTTGGTGCTGGGGAGGGCTCCTTTTATAGGCCGACGAGGGGACCGAGCGGCACGACGGCAAGCTCGTCGGTGACGCTGATACAGGCGGCTAGCGGCATGGGCGGTGTAGGCGGATGGTGGCCTGCCTCCTGGTAGTGCTCCACGGCGTTAATGCGCAGCTAGGGGCAGTGGCGTTTGTTCAGGAGCGTCTCGCGCTCTAGGAGACAGAGGCGGTGCTCGATGCGGCGCACGGTGACTGTGGGTCGCACGGCGGCGCACGGCCATGTCTGGAGGGGTGCTGGGGTCGAGGCAGAGCGGCATGCGGGATTTTATGTCTAGTGGCAGTCTGCAGCGTGCTAGCAATGATCGCGCTCTGGTGCGCGCTGAGCATGGCGCAGAGAGAATGGGCGACGATGTTGGGGTGTGGTCCAGGGCCTGGGGGTGATCGAGGGGTGGACAGGGAGCGGCGGTAGGGTTGGGCGGAGCTAGTGGTGCCGCTGGAATAATGGCGCTGCACGGTCTGTGGCGCTCTGTCCACGATCGGTCGGCGGCAACCACAAAGTGGCAGCGCTCCACTGTTGTTGCGGCTTAGGGGTAGGCCGGTGCTGGCTTGGTTGGACTCGGGAGGACAATGGAGTGCGGAGTGGGTCAAATGGGGGATAAAGGCTTAAGTACAAACAGTAATAGTTAGGCAGTTTATTTTCTGCATGTCACTTGTTCGACACAATGGCCGCATGAACTCAAGTTTTGAATTTTTGGGTGATTTTTGGTGGAGTTTCTAGACACATGCTTAAGCCTCTGTGGTTGCATGGTTTTGAAAATGGAGCTCATTTGAGTGGTTTTTGAATTAGTGTGATCTTGATACATACACTAGATTCAATTTCAAATGTCATTTAAAATTAGAGTTTGAATGTTTTTGGGAGATCACAAAGTGGGCCTTGGCACATCACTACTTGTACTAGCAAGGGGTGCAAAGATCCACATTTGTTTCTGTTAAGAATTGAGTTCTAGGAATAGCCAAAGTAGGCATGTTGATAAAAATGGCACAAATGACCATTTCTTTCTTTTATTCATTTTGATTTGTTTTTCTTTGGGATTGGTTTGGGAATGATCTAGATGATGTTTATTTCACCTAAGAATCATTTTACAAGCAATGGATCACTTAATCATGGCAATTCAAAACAACTCCTATTTAAATGCACACACATATGAATGCTTTAATAATTTTAATTGGAAAAGTTTTTGTTAACCCTAATTTTGATGATTTGGATCTTAATAACCTTGGATTTAAGTTTTGGGATGTTACAAACCTTCCCCCCTTAAACAAAATCTCATCCCGAGATTTACGAAAAAAAACTAGGAACTAAAGAGATCTGGGAACTCTGTCCTAATGTAATCTTCTCGCTCCCAGGTGGCTTCTTCTTCGGTATGGTTGCTCCATTGAATCTTGATAAACTTGATACTCCTGGTCATGGTGGTTCTGTAAGATTCCTCTAAGATACGGATGGGTACTTCACGATACGTCAGGTCCTTGTTGATCTCCACAGCTCTGTGATCGATGTTCTTGAAAACTTCAGTCTTCTCCGACACTTCCAGGATTTTCGAAGTAACGAGATATGGAACACATTGTGGATGGCTGACATCTCTTCTGGCAGTTCTAGTTGATACGATACTTCTCCTCGGCGGTTCAGAATCTTGAAGGGCCCGATATATCTGGGGGCTAACTTTCCTTTCAGACTAAAGCGTTGGGTTCCTTTCAATGGCAAAACCTTGAGATATACAAAATCTCCGACATTGAAAGTCAGGTCTCTCCTTCTTTTGTCAGCATAACTCTTCTGTCTGGACTGGGCGGTCTTGAGATGCTCACGGACTTTGTGAACCTTCTCTTCAGCTTCTCGGAGAATGTCGGGTACAAAGATCTGACTCTCTCCTACTTGCGACCAATTCAATGGGTACGACACTTCCTCCCGTATAGGAACTCTAATGGTGCCATATGTAAACTAGCTTGATAACTGTTGTTATATGAAAATTCTATGAAAGGCGGGCAGTCTTCCCATTTTGATCCATACTCCAAAACACATGCTCTCAACATATCCTCTAGGATTTGGTTGACTCTTTCAGTCTGTCCATCAGTTTGCGGGTGATAAGCGGTGTTGAAATTCAACTTGGTTCCCAATCCTTCCTGGACTTTCTGCCACAATCTCAAGGTAAATTGGGTTCCTCGATCTGATACTATGGTCTTGGGGGTTCCATGCATACTAACAATTCTAGCAATATACAGCTCTGCTAGCTTCGAACTCTAGTAGGTGGTCTTGACAGGTATAAAGTGGGCTACCGTGGACAATCGATCAACAATGACCCAGATTGAGTCATTTCCTCTACTCGAAGTAGGCAAACCAGTGATAAAGTCCATTCCGACGGAATCCCATTTCCATTCCGGAATCTACAAAGGTTGCAACAGTCATGCGGGTCTCTGATGCTCTGCTTTGAATCTTTGGCAGATGTCACACTTGGCGATGTAGCTTCCGATTTCTCTCTTCATATTGTGCCACCAAAATTGCTCTTTCAAATCTTGATACATCTCCGTTCCTCCGGGGTGGATAGAATAAAGAGTATCATGAGCTTCTTGCATGATAACTTGCTTCAGCTCCGAATCTGCTGGCACACAGATATGTCCTTTGTACCATAGAACTCCTTCTTCGTCTTCAAGTTATCCAGGTACCTTTCCTGTACCAATACAATGTTTGATTCCGTCGATACTTTCATTTCCCTTCTGGGCTTCCTTGATTTGGCTGATTAATGTGGGTTGAAGTTCAATGCTAGCTAAGAATCCTTTGCTAACTAGCTTAGTCCTAAACTGCTCCAACTCCTCATACAAACTTGGCGGCTTCTCCTTGATCATGGTGTTTAGCCTACACGGCAATCTGCTAAGAGCATCCGCTACCACATTGGCTTTGCCGGGGTGATAGTGAATGTCAAGGTCATAATCCTTGATTAACTCTATCCATCTCCTTTGCCTCATATTCAGCTCCTTCTGAGTGAAAATATACTTCAAGCTCTTGTGGTCTGAGTAAATCTCACAGCGATTACCCATCAGATAGTGACGCCATGTCTTCAATGCCAAGACTACGACTGCTAACTCAAGATCATGGGTCGGATAATTCTGCTCATGCTGCTTCAGTTATCGAGACAAATAGGCGATGACTTTGCCTTCTTGCATCAATACACATCCGAGACCAATATTGGATGCATCACAATACACATCAAACGGCTTCTTGATATCTGGCATGATCAATATTGGGGCTGATATCAATCTCTTCTTCAGCTCTTGAAAACTGGCTTCACATTTGTCAGTCCATTCAAACTTCTTGTCCTTCTTCAACAATTGGGTCATGGGTCTGGCGATGCTCGAGAATCCTTCTACGAACTTGCGGTAATATCCCGCTAATCAGAGAAATGCACGGACTTGGGTTTGAGTGGTTGGGGCTTCCCATTCTTCGACATCTTTGATCTTGGCGGGATCAACAGAGACTCCTCTGGCAGACACAATATGTCCTAGGACTCCTACTTCTTTCAGCCAAAACTCACACTTGCTGAACTTAGCATACAACCGATGCTCTCTCAAGGTTTCTAGGATGATTCTCAGATGTTGCTCATGTTCTTCTTCTGACTTGGAGTAGATAAGGATATCGTCGATAAACACGACTACAAACTTGTCTAGAAAATTCATAAAGATCTTATTCATGAGATTCATGAAATAAGCAGGGGCATTGGTTAATCCAAAAGACATAACCGTATACTCGTATAAACCATAGCGAGTAGTAAAGGCGGTCTTCGGAATATCCGTTGCACGAATCTTAAGTTGGTGATAACCAGTCCTAAGATCAATCTTTGAGAATACATGGGCACCAGTCAACTGGTCAAATAGATCTTCTATCTTCGGCAAAGGGTACTTGTTTTTGATGGTGACATCATTCAGCTTTCTGTAATCTGTGCACAGACGGTTGCCTCCATCTTTCTTGTCGACGAATAACACTGGTGATCTCCATGGTGATGCACTTGGTTGAATCAAGCCTGTTGCTAACATAGCATCCAACTGCTTCTTTAGCTCTACTAACTCTGAGGGGTTCATGCTATAGGGTCTCTGGGCTATGGGTCCGGTTCCGGGGATTAGTTCGATAATGAACTCAATATCCCTATCCGGGGGCATACCTGGCAATTCATCTGGGAATACGTCGGGGTATTCACAGACTACTCTTACTTGGTCTATGGTGGGCAGGGCTAGACTCTTGTTGCACTTGAATTGACGAGGTAAGGTTTCAGAGATATGCTCTACTGTGACTCTAGAGCTACTGGTCATGGTGATGGCTTTCTTAGCACAATCTATTAGTCCTTTATGCCTTGACATCTAGTCCATACCTAGTACTACTTCCAATCCGTTGGTTCCGAGTACTATTAGGTTCGCATAAAAATCTATCCCATGTATTCTGATAGGCACAGCTTTGCAAATTTTTCTAGCTTTTGTAGTTGAACCGGGGATTTTAACTATCATGACATGCTTCAAGTTGGATGGGTGAATCTTACCAGTGCATGCAAATTCTTCGGTGACAAATGAATGTGATGCTCCTGAATCAAACAACACTCTTGCTACAACTGAGTTGACAGAAAACATACCCAGCACTACGTCTGGCGCTTCTTGGGCTTCCTCTGCGTTCATGTGGAAGAGATGATCGTTGCGGTTGTGACGGTTCCCTGGGGCAAATCTTCTCCCTGGTTGAACACGACGCTGCTGTTGAGCTGGGGCATTCACATTGGCAGTGGCGGCAGTCTTCTTAGGACACTCATTGGAATAGTGACCCTTCACTCCACACTCGAAACAGGTGATCTGGGACTTGTCTTTTGCTGCGACGGGCACAGCATTGCTGCCAGTTCTAGGTGTAGTATTGTTGTTGTTGTTCTTGGGAGGGGCACGGTTGAAATTGTTGGTGTTGCCAGAGTTGTTGTTGTTTCCTCCGGACTTCACATTTCCTCCGCTATGGTTGGGGTAGCTTGGGTGAGACATTGGGGGTCAGTTGTTCCTTGGTGCATATCTTGGTGAGGGGTTGGGACGGTACTTCTGGTGACTGCTGGATCCAAATTGCTGCATCATATGACGTTTGCGGTTGTCGTTTGACTGATTAATCTTCCCTTCCATCTGAATGGCAGAGTCGACTAGCTCTTCGAGATCCTCGAAGCGGATGTTGACAAGGATAGTCTGCATCTCGTCATGCAGTTTGTTCAGGAATCTCTCCTTCTTCTTGGCCTCCATGTTGATATCATCAGGGGCGTACCTTGCAAGCGACATGAATCTGTCACGGTACTCCACCACAGTCATTCTGCCTTTCTTCAAGTCGCGGAACTCATCCCTCATTCTGGTGACTAGACCCTGCGGCACGTGGGTGCGGCTGAACTTGATTTTGAAGGCTTCCCATGTCATCACTTGACCATGGTTCATGTTACAGACACTAGTCCACCAAGCTCTTGCATCTCCTGCCAGATAGTGGGTGGCGAAGAGAACTTTCTCATTGTCATCAACTCCTGCTACTTCTAAGTTGTTTTCCATTGTCTATAACCAACCGTCAGCATCTAGTGGGTTTTCAGCCTGGTTAAAGATTGGGGGATTGGTATTCTGAAAGTTTTTGAGTTTGGATCCAAGATGATCCTGATTTCCATGCCCTTGATTGTTTTGGGCCATCCGAGCTATCTGCTGCAATGTTGCTAAGTTGGCATGGCGCTCTGCCCTGCTTGCTTCACGGTCTGCAACTAACATCTGCATAATCTGCAGCAATGGGTCTTGCGACGATCTGCTCCCTCCTTGGTTTCCACGAGTCATCTGAAGATTGAGGTAGATAAAGGGGGTAAGAGGGAAAGTTCTATGGTTCATGATTTTGGTTTCAAAGCTAAAACTTTGAGTTTGACTCAGGTTTTTGCATCTAACTTCATTTCATTCATGTAAGCAAACACACGATACAAACACACACCACAACATCAAAGGAAAACAGATGGTTTTAAGAACCATTCTGCAGACTACGATACAGTGGGACCGATACATCTCCTGCTACGACAATGCTCTAGTGCATCTACTCATCGTCGATGAAGTCGCAGTCCTCATCGTCAGTGTAGAAGTCCACAACATCCTCCTCTAGAAAGTCATTATCATTGATGAGGTAAGAATCCATGTCTCCCTGGATGTCTTCACCCTCGTCTTCTTCTTCCTTCATGGCAAGCTGAGCTTCTTGCTCCTTGACGGTCTTCTTGAGGTCGGTCACCTTCTTGCAAAGACGGGTGATGATGCGATCCTTCTTCTCACGCTGGCGGCGAAGAGACTGACATTCTTTGACAAGCAGTGAGAAAGTCTGGGCCTTCTGATCAGCAATGGCACGGTTGTGGTTGGCGAACTCCCTAGCATTGTCCAACTCCTTCTAACGATCGTACAACAGGAAGTCGATGTTATCCACTTGGTGCTTCAGTTCTGGATGACTTGGCATCTCCATCGGCATTCCCATGAAGTCGTGTCTTGCATAGTGAGCAAAACGGGTTCCTTGGATCTGGTTGACACTGAGGGCACATAGACGTGCGAGAGCTTCATGCATTGCCCTGGCTAATCCATCTAGCCAGTTGTTCTCTCTCATGGAGAACTAGATACTCCCGGACGTTGGTGCTTCGATGCTTCCTCGAAGATCAGCGGTGACGAGTCACTGCAAATCTCCTCCTGGGGGTCCTGGAAATTGAGCTCCAAGAAACTCCGGATGTGGGCGTCCTAGTAACTCCGACAGTGAATCTAGGTCCCTCTCGAAGATCAGCTGACCTCCATTTCCCAACTGGTAAAACTTGCTGAACCGAGTCTCCATCTACAAGAATTAAGGATGAGGAAGTTAGTGAAGTGATCAAGTGTGTCAAATTTTAAGTAGTAATGTAAGAATTGGAGGAACATGAATTTTTGAGAAAGAATGAATTCCCAAGGGTAAGAGAGGGAATAGTTTTTCATAATTACTCACTTTGGTTTTTGAAACTAAGTTTTTGGTTTAGACGTCCATTCTAACTAGGGTCTCCTATGGTCAGGATGGCTCTGATACCAACTTGTCAACACTCGGATTTTTAATCCCAGATGCCTGTTCTGCCATACCTCGTAATCCTAGGATTACCATTTTTGCGAGACATAACAGATTGGATATCACAGTACTTCATCCATTACAAACCATACATAAGGTCTTACACAAATAAAGGATCTCATGATCCAGTCTTAATACAACAAGCAGCGGAATAAATAATAAGCGTAGCGGTGGGGTCCATCTTCAGGGGCATAGGCAATGCTGACGAAGGCAGATAGTCCTAGTTATCATAGCCATCCTGCTGACCATCATCTTGGTAGTATCCTTCATAGTCTGGCCATGAGAATAGCCAGGAACAAAAGCCATGAGTACTCTTCAAGTACTCGCAAACTACCACTAACAAGTAGGATGGTACTAAAGGAAAGTGCTAACTCTAAGTTTAATTATAAAGTTAAGTTTGAAACCTAAGCTGAGTTCAGAAACAAAGAAAGATAAAATAAAGTTCTAGAATCACTTAAGTTGGGAAGCTAGTGTCATAGTCACAACCTTGTTGTGGTCAAGTCAAGATTCATCATTCATTTCATAAGTCATTTTGAAAACATCTGACAACGAAACAGTATGGCCACTCCAACTTTCCATAACCGCGGACGTGGCTATTCGAATAGTTTGACACTCTGCAGAGGTGGTACACTTTCACCACAAGATTCGAGACATCTGTCAGGGATAACCCTGAATCATCATACTTAGTATGTAGATAATCAAACATAACCTTTCCTTTACACACCCTAGTATAAGCACCTCTCCTATGAGCATGGCCTCCCAACCATGACCATCTGTCATCTTGGGCACTGCATAGGTGGACAGCATTGAGAGGTAGCCTCAGCTCAAACCTCTCCCGCGAGGGAACTAATACCATATAAATTTCCGGCTAAGCCTTACCCAATTCAGGTATTGTGGTTGTACGGTAAATTTGGAATGGTATCGCATCTGAATCCAACCATCAGTTTTGTAAAAGGGTTAAGGCTCATGCCTCAACATTTTCATCATCATAAACCACTTGTGTTTCTCAACACATGTCAAAACATCTAAATAGAATGACTCATCATTCCAAGGTTTTCACAATTCATTTTCATCAAGTATTCCCATCTAAAAAGTGACTCAAGTTTTGATCTAGCTCTAATCTACTAAGTTAAGAGTGTTCACTAAGGTGGAAAGATGGGATCAATCTCATGCCCTAGGATGACATCTAAAGTTATCTAGATAGGTCAAGTTTTATACTTTTTATGCTACCTTCAAAACAAGTAAAGGACTTTGGTAAAGTAAAGAAGTAAAAGCTTGGAAATAATACTTGGGGTAAGTAATAGTCAAGGTGGTATAACCCAAGCATGCCTAGTGCATATTGCTCAGATTATCTAGCTTAATTCTAGCTTGCTAAGCATTATACTTGCAAGTGTTAGCTTGCATTGTTAATGATGGCTTGCCTTGGTTGGTGCAGTGGTTGAAGTTTTCTTCCTCCTCCTCGAAAGCTTGATCGGTACTATCGTCTATAAATACATACGGAGTACACAATCACCAATCAAAGTTTAACTAGTCTACTTAGCATACTATTAAGATTTATAGAAAGCTTGGTCGGTACTATCGTCTATAAAGGCTCACATTTGATGATCTATTATCATCACAAGCATCACAAGGTTAAATTAACTAGTTTTATTCTTTTTATTTGAGAAAAGTAATTTCTACTCATTGAAAAATAACTAAGATTTAATATTCAACACTTAAATTATGGGATCATGTGGACACATGTCCTCACCACATATTCTAACATGTGGGAATGTGATTTAAGGGTTGGATCATATTTACTTAAGTTTAAGTTTATTATTTAATGATTTAAAGTGACTAGAAATGCCTATATAGCATTATTTTGGTACTAGTCCAAAGTAACTGCATGTAAACCTTAATATTATTACATATTCTGATAGGTATGGTGAAATGTGATTTTTGAGAGTTGTAATCAACTCAAAAGCTCACATGGTTCATTTTATAAAAATGTTGCAAGGTGCAAATGCTTCTGTTTTGTTATTTTTACTAGGAGAGATCTTTAACTCTAAATGAATTAAATCCAACGGGCTTAGATAGATCTTTTCAGAATCTTTCCAACACAATTGGAATCACTCCATTTGGATTTGTAAATCTCTCAGAAATGATTTTCAAACTAGGGGACAGAAGTAAGTTTAAACCTAAATAGAAAAACCTAAATTTGAATTCGCGGGCTAGCGCGGGAAGGAAAATGGGCTGGCCTAGTGGCGTTCTGCGGCGCAGAGAACAGCTGACAGGGGCGGTCCACATGTCATTGGCTCTTTACACGCGAAGCGGTACGGGGCGATGTGGGCCGTTAGATTAAAAGTGAGATCTACGACTGAGGAGTGTCGTCTCCAGAGAACAGTTCACAGGCGAGAACTAACCCTAGCGGCTCGGTGGGGGTGCACAAGGGGCATACCAGGGCTCCAGCTACTGCGGTGATGGGGGCGATCGAACGTGCTGTCGACGGCGGACTCAGGGGTAGTCGCGGTAGCTCCTGGGGTGGAAAAAATCGACGGCGCCTTCTCCTCCTCTGCAGTGGGCTCCTCCGGCGCAATTCCAGCGAACTATGGCTCGAGCGGCTCCGGCGAGAGGTGGGGAAGGATCAATGAGGAGAGGGGAGTGGAATGGTGTGAGTCGTTGGTGCTGGGGAGGGCTCCTTTTATAGGCCGACGAGGGGACCGAGTGGCACGACGGCAAGCTCGTCGGTGACGCTGATACAGGCGGCTAGCGGCATGGGCGGTGTAGGCGGACGGTGGCCTGCCTCCTGGCAGTGCTCCACGGCGTTAATGCGCAGCTAGGGGCGGTGGCGTTTGTTCAGGAGCGTCTCGCGCTCTAGGAGACAGAGGTGGTGCTCGACGCGGCGCACGGTGACTGTGGGTCGCACGGTAGAGGACGGCCATGTCTGGCGGGGTGCTAGGGTCGAGGCGGATCGGTGTGTGGGATTATATGTCCAGTGGCGGTCTGCAGCGTGCTAGCGACGATCGCGCTCTGGTGTGCGCTGAGCATGGTGCAGAGAGAATGGGCGGCGGCACTAGGGTGTGGTCCAAGGCCTGGGGGTGATCGAGGGCAGGACAGGGAGCGGCGGTAGGGTTGGGTGGAGCTAGTAGTGGCGCTGGAATGGCGTTGCGCGGTCTGTGGCGCTCTGTCCATGATCGGTCGGCAGCGACCACAAAGTGGTGGCGCTCCACTGTTGTTGCGGCTTAGGGGTAGGCCGGTGCTGGCTTGGTTGGACTCGGGGGGACAATGGAGTGCGGAGTGGGTCAAATGGGGGACAAAGGCTTAAGTACAAACAGTAATAGTTAGGCAGTTTATTTTCTGCATGCCACCTGTTCGACACAATGGCCACATGAACTCAAGTTTTGAATTTTTGGGTGATTTTTGGTGGAGTTGCTAGACACATGCTTAAGCCTCTGTGGTTGCTTGGGTTTTGAAAATGGAGCTCATTTGAGTGGTTTTTGAATTAGTGTGATCTTGATACATACACTAGATTCAATTTCAAATGTCATTTAAAATTAGAGTTTGAATGTTTTTGGGAGATCACAAAGTGGGCCTTGGCACATCACTACTTGTACTAGCAAGGGGTGCAAAGATCCACATTTTTTTCTGTTAAGAATTGAGTTCTAGGAATAGCCAAAGTAGACATGTTGATAAAAATGGCACAAATGACCATTTCTTTCTTTTATTCATTTTGATTTGTTTTTCTTTGGGATTGGTTTGGGAATGATCTAGATGATGTTTATTTCACCTAAGAATCATTTTACAAGCAATGGATCACTTAATCATGGAAATTCAAAACAACTCCTATTTAAATGCACACACATATGAATGCTTTAATAATTTTAATTGGAAAAGTTTTTGTTAACCCTAATTTTGATGATTTGGATCTTAATAACCTTGGATTGAAGTTTTGGGATGTTACAGTAAGCTTCACCATGAACCAGCTGCCATATGAAATAAATTTCGAACAATTTTCTAATGCTTTTGGCTTCCCTCACGATGGGGAGTCAACTGTTACAAATTTATATAGCGTCTCAAGTGGAGAAACTTGGGAGGTTATTTCTGTTAACAGTGGCATGGACTTCTACCAGAATAAGATGTCCACCATTCAGAACCCACCAATTCGCTACTATGCATTGTTCCTCGCCAACACACTGTTGGGAAGAGGAGATACCAGTTCGATGGCCAATGCGGACATGGCCATGATCACCAAGGCACTCTTCCCCAATGCACCGCAAAGCCCCAATCACGTGGCTCTACTCATCCAGTACTTTCGTCACCAAAGCAACAAGACGAAAGGTGATATTCGCATTGGTGGATTGGTAACCCACCGTGCCCATGCATTAAACATTGTATTACCTATGATGCAACCTGTTGATGGCTCCAAACTTATGGATATCAAGTATTTCATTGCATATGGTTTCCTTGGTGTTTACCGAGCTAACAAGAGGCTCCGAGCATATCAGTTTGGTTATCCCGGTGATGCACAGGTTGAGCAGGTTCCGTTGCCCTGTCCACAAGCCTTCATGATTGTGGAGAAGGACAACTGGATCCTCACCAAGGATCAAGTGGTGGAGATCATGGCTGAATTCCAGCCTGATCAAGAAGAAGATGAAGAAGGAGAGCAGCAGGATTAGGGTGAGCATGAGCAGGAGCAGGAATACACTCCTGCTTGGGAGGGATAGCAGCAGCAGCAACAGCAAGGAAGATCTTGGGACCCATGGCCGAATCAGCCGCAGCAGGGGTTCAACTATGTCCCCTATCAAGAATTTCAGCAGCTCAACCAGCGCGTTGGGGAGATTGACCACACTCTACAAGGAGTTAATGAAGATGTGAGTACCTTAACTCAAAACTTCAGTCACTTCATGACCAACTTCCCCAACTACTACCATTAGTATCCGCACTAGCCGTCGAATGACGACAACAACTGAGCCCGGCAATAGCCTAAGATCGGGGGGTTTAAAAACCTCCAAACCTTGCATTCATATTTTTGTTTCTTCTTTTTATTTATTTTACTTCTTCAAAATTGCATGTTTACTATCAGTTTGCATTCCTAAACCAAAAATACAAAAAAATTAGTTGTAACTTTTATCAGCTTGCTAACCTATAAATTCTATTCCTTTGCTAGTGTCTCCTTTTTAGCTTTGAAACAATGAGCAATGAACTTGGTTAAAAATATCTCCTACATTTTTACAACAAGAAAAAGCATCCAAAAGATGACTTGAGTCCATGCTTAGCCCAAAGTATTTGATTTTAGAACTACTCCATCCCATTTGAGGTTAATGTAAATAAACTCGATAGCACCCTTGAATGAAATTGTCTGATAAAATGGATGTTTCAAAGTAGTAGAGATTATGCCACTACTTTTTCTAATAATTACCGTCAGATATTGCTTTATGCGTGTCATTACAACAATGTCGTGCTCCATGGGTAACTATTAACTACGCTCACCAACGAACAATCTAAATGTGGAAAACCACTTGATTTCGGCTATTGAGTTATGTAAACGTTTGTAGTAATGCTATGATGGGTAAAATTTCCTAGTGGTTTCACGTTCCAAGTGAAGTTGTAGTACTCCTCTAATCCACTATTGCTCAACAATTATTTATTGGCATGGTCACGAGTGCGCAACACGGTCCCAATTAAAATGTTAAAAACAGTGGCACGATTTCTCTATAAAAGGGCTGAAGTTTTTGAAAAATATTGAAAGAAAAAAGGTGCTTTGAGAGTCTTGAAATTTTGACATGGAAATAGATCAGTTGTTCTTAAATTGAATGTTTTTGGTGCCAACTTGAGTACTGTTAGTTGATTAAAGAAACAAGAGCAAAAAGTTTTCATCTCTCAACAAAGAGAGACACCAAAAGAATTTATTTCACTTTCCTAGCTAAACTTTTGACACTTGCTCGGGCATATGATTTATTTGCTAGCAAGATATATGTGGTTAGGAAGTGGACTCGGTGAAATCTTGTGAATACTTGTATGATCATGTTTAAGATTGCCGGAATTGTGAAGAAAAGAATTTGACACCAATTCGAGCTTGTAAGTTCTTTTATTTTAGTCTCGAATCTCCACTATTCTTCCTTATTTTCTTGTCACTTGAGGGCGAGCAACATCTAATCTTGGGGGAGTTGATAGCTGTGAGATTCGACATATTTTAGATGGTTTTTATTGATGGTTTTCTCCTGGATTTGATTGTTTTCTAGCTTTACCTAACGCTAATACTTCGGTAGCAAAGAAAACTTGGTTTTTAATGTGTGTTTCGGGTTCTGAACGTCAACAAAAGGTTTTAACAAGAGAAACACAATATTCAGGCGAAAACAAGCAAGTCTATTTTTTGGAAGCAATCGAGCAAGGCATACATAAGCTTTAACGAGCAACAATACGGTGGGAATATTTTTCCGGTCATATAGTTCCCACCGTATAGCTGCCACCGCCTCCGTCTTGTCAAAAGGGACAACTTTCGTGAAGAGGCCAGATGCAAAATCATAGCACAGCAACCGCCATCCCATCCAGAAAGGAAAAAGAGGAGATCCGAAGAAGAAGGGGAAGACGTTCTTCATCTCGCTCCACGATCTTCGACCTCCCAACCATCACACCCTCATAGCCATTACTTGTACTTGATAGAGAGAGATCTTCACCTTGCAAGACTAGGGTTTGAGATTGTTTCTTCCTATCTTGAATTGTGTTGGATTACTTTGCTATTCTTATTGTGGATCTCCACGGTAATATCGAGAACTCCCTTTATTTAATTATATTGATGATGCTTTCTTCTCTCTTGTGTGAGTAAGTTCCTTGGGCATGGGAGATGTGAGGGATTGGTGAGATGTGACGTGCCTCCATATATTTTCCATTAGTTAATGATTGATTTTAATTACTATATTATGTGTGCTTGACTATCTATGGGATGCCTAATGCTTGTTGTCCAATTAAGGGCCTAGACAACATGATGCTTTGTTCTACATAGATAGGATCTTGTTCGCTAGCAGACCGGCGACCCCCGAGTGACACATGGATATCAATGGGACACTAGTTTGACTCGAGGATAATGAGGAACCACTATTCTTATTGTATTAGTCTGATACAAGGAGCTTAATTGATAAGCAACCTGAATGGTCTTAATCATTTAGTGACTGACCATGATTTTGGTAACAGGCTAGTAGGATTATTGAAGTTGGGATGAAATCTACCAAGAGGAGTTCCGGCTAATTATGGGTTGCTCGCCTACACACATATTTATAATATTATAATTGTTACACTTATGATTTGTCCACCTAGCACTGTCACTACCACCATGAACTGTATCTCCCCGCGCCTTTCTTTGTCATCTGCAGAAAACCACAAACAATCAAATCGTTCTTTACTTTTATGCTTTTTATTCCTGAAGTTTACATTTTATTTTTATTTAATTACATCCATTTTAATCCAAATTTCATTCTTATGTCCACACTTGCAGTTAATTCACTCAAAGACCTGTGACAACTTTGAGTGTGACAGAGACTTCACTCATAAACACTTACCTTTGGGCTCCTTCTGGGATCGATATCTATACTTCGAAACTAGCTACAAACGATCAATGCACTTTCAGACATCAATGACCATCAGGCCAAGTCGTTGCGGAAGGAAACTTTTCTTGTAGTGTACCCCGATCCCGGAGCCGAAGACCGAACCCCGTTCGAAGCAAAGTTCTTCTAATCGAAATGTGCGACCCTTTCTAATGCCTTGTTTTGATAAATGCCATATAAATTGATGCATATTAAATCATTCATGCTCGCATAAATATTTATTTATTTATTTGGGGGACCTTGTTGAGTCACCTAATAATTAAATATGGAGTCTATATACGGGATAATCTTGTCTTATCTTGACTACATTTAAATTTGTGTAGCGAACTAATGTCATGTTTTGCCGTGTTATTACAATATTTAAATTGTGGGGTAGATAAACAACTTGAATCTTCTATTATAATATCAGGATCATGATTCTGCTTAATATTGCTAAGATAGACCCACATATTGCCATGTCATGCATTATATTATGAACATGCCAGATCTTCTACCATATTATTAAATATCGCATTGGGTGTTTGTTCTAGTGTTTTGCTTCTTCTCGGATAGGACGATGAGTTCATACGAGTTGCGACAAGCCTTTGGATACTGACTTTGTCTCACGGGTGAGCATTCTCACCCTTTACCTATTTTGCATTTATAGTCTTTATTTCCTTCCTTTGATCTATTGCTATCCTCTATTGTCGATGCTTTAGTACCACTCCTTTATTTACCTGCTCTACTATATTGCCTTGGTTATCCTATTGCCTTGTTTGATTAGCTAGCTTTGTCCTTGCGAGTCGTAGGCATGCTTAGTATCGCTCTCATATAGGTGGAACATGATACTTGGATATTGTTGGTGATAAGATAGTTATTCTGATGTTGTTGGTTATGGTTTCACCTAATGATAAGGCCCTGGCAGGGACCACCTTTGGAAACTGCTTGAGCCGACCTAGTACGATACCAGTTCTGAATTGATCGTGCTAACCAAACGTGGGGGCCTCTAGGATCCCCTCCTCAACTACTAGCGTTATTCGTTTATTGAGAGGGTCACAAATTGGTTTTCCATTTGGTGCATATGCATAATATGTCCTCGGACATGGGTGAGTTGGATACGTCTTCTGACATGGTGATGATACAATATTTTGGTGGACAGCTGGTGCCTTGCATACATAAACTTGGTATAACAAAGCAGATATACCTATGGCATCTATCTTCCTTAGCCGTGGTCGTAAACGATGTACCTCCCTTGAGAATCATCATACCTCCTGGTTGGGTCAATACAATAGGTGATACCTCTAGATACGCGTGTAGTTATGGGATAGTTCTTGTTGTGAGATTTGGAAGGCACGCGTAATTTGTCGCCTGAAAGGTTGAACATGCGTTTGGGTATACTAGTGCAGCCCTGCAGGGTAAATCTTTTTGAGAAGCAGTGTGTCCACGGTTATGGACTCCTCAGAAGTACAATGTCATGATCATAGACAACACACTAATGTTTTACCTCTAATAATATGATTAGTAATTAGCCTTATCAACTAAACACTTGCTTAACTAAAATTGCCACCGCGTGTTCCGCAAGAGAACTTCCTTGACTGGTTTTCGAGGGGGAACCTTCAAATGGGTTATGCCTGGTTTTATATTATTGTTACCATATGGCTCCCTTTTACCTCGCTCTGATATCCGAAGTTGTAGCATGTCTCTATAAGTTAGATAGTTCAAGATTTGTTGCCGCTAAGACCACTATACTTATGTAGGCGAGGACCGCCGAATTCTAAGACTCGCTGTGTACTAGCCTTAGTACTGACCACTCGATTTCTGTTTTCCTTTGCCCTTTGTGGGAAACCTTTGGCTTGATAGGTATGTGTTTGATGATGTTAGCAAGGTTACCCTTCCGTCTTGGCTTGGGCGGGGTTATGGACATCGCTTGGTTATTCTTCAGGACTCTTAGTCCCATTTGGATCTTGTCTGTACTGGGATACTAATTTGCTTTCTTCTTGAGTTGTATCGTTTGTATTATTGACTTGTCGAGTTGCTGTTGTATATATATCTTTATTGTGGATCCTGTTGTAAATTATTGTGATGTAACTACTTGTTGAAAATCCCACCCACATGAAAGTATCTGGTAGGCATCTTTGAATTGTTTCTATGTGGATTTTGGCAGGAAATGCTGAGATCTGCATAGACCCAATTCGGGGGTGTTACAAGTGGTATCAGAGCAAAGCTTTACCATACCCCACTAGTCTAGCCTATAGGTTAACCTTGACAATGGACGATGTAGAGTGTCAAAACTATTTTGCTACAAATGTGTTGGATAGATCTGATTAGCTTTGGTTTTACTCCTTATCCCTACTCTTTCTTCTCTTATATTTGCATGCTTTAATATTATCTCTCACCTTTCCTCCAATCTAGGATTTCTCGTGGTTGGGTTTTCGGTCATACCCTTAGGATTCTCCTTCCTTATTTTATGCAATGATGGTTCAACATCTGTTTTTTCATTCTATCTGATCTTTCATCATATGTTTTCGGTATTGTGGCTTCTAAGACAACTACCTCCTCTCTCTGGATTGTTTTTCCGAAGTTTTCTGAACGACACTTGTTACGGTCTTCAATCTAAATCCCAAGTTTGGTTACACAGTTTTCCTATTCATGTACGGAGTAATAGTTTGGATGCGTGATGGATTGGCCCCCATCCGACTACTCTTTCTATTAGCTCTTGTAAACTGAACTAGGTCGATATATACCTTTACTCTTTTGATGGAAGTTAGAGGTGGCCTTATTCTCTGATACCTTTAATTCCGCCTTTGCCTCTCCATAGTGTTCTCTCGAAGAACGTGAGCAATCCCTTGTTGGTGGTGTCTACAACTTTAAAGACGTAGCAAGAATTATTGTTAGTGGTGTCACGACCATCAACCAGATGCAAGAAGATCCGATAATCTCTCTCTCCCTCCTGGTGCCTTTGCTTGGATCTCGAGACGAGATCCCTTGTGAATGGTGTCGAGTTTTAATGCCCTGGAAAATATCCCTAATGAAAATTGCCTATTATTTTTATTTTTGCATCATCATGACATCATGCATATTTTTGCCTAAAAATATTTTAACCAAAAGCCTATTTTCTTTCCTAATTATTCCCTCCTTTTATTTCAAATCGAAACCCGGTCTTTTCGAATATGTTGTTTGTCTTAAAAACTATTTGCAAAATGTTTTATAAAAGAAATAAAAATAAAATATTTTCTAGGGGAGGCAGGTACCGACAAGGCCCAACCAGCAGCCTCCTACCACCCCATCTACACAAAACCCTAACCCTAGACCAACCGCCTCCGCACTCACTCCAACAGACACCACACGCACAAAACACCTGACCACCAATCCACAACTCACCTGACACAACCCACAACAACGCACGCAGTCAAACACAACACACTCATGAAGGGAATATGCCCTGAGAGGCAATAATAAAGTTGTTATTATATGTATTCCAAGTATATGATAGATGTTAATTTTGCATGCTATAATTGTATTAATACGAAAACCTTAATACATGTGTGTTCAATAAACAAATAGAAAGTTCCTAGTTATGCCTCTCTATAAACTAGCTCATTGATTAACAAGATGATCAAGGTTTCCTGATCATGGACATTGGATGTTGTTAATAACGAGGTCATAGCATTGGTGAATGATGTGATGAACATTTATCCGAAGTATAGCATTACAATCAAATTCATTATGTTTATACTGCTATAACATCATATGAAGTAATCTTTATCCTTAGACCATGAGATCATGTTAATTGCTAACATCGGAAGAATACTTTGATAACATCAAACGTCACACCGTAACAGGGTGACTATAAAGATGGGTTCGGGTATTCCGAAGGTGTTATGTTGAGGCTCATGGATCAAGAGTGGTATTTGTCAATCCCGATGATGGATAGATATACTCTAGGCCCTCTCGGTGATATCGCATTAAAATAGCTTGCGAGCAAGTGATGTGATCACTAGAATGTTATATCACATGAACAAGAAAAGTCTGCATGTTGGTAACGAGATCAAACTAGGTATTGATATACTGATGATCGAATCTCGAACATGTAATATATCGTGAGACAAAGGGATTAGCTACTATCTTTAAAGGTTCTCTCGATCATAGAAGTCATCGTTGAATGTGTGGGAGTCGGTATGGATCTCCAGCTCTCGCTTCTGATTATTGATCTGAGAGGGGTCTCGATCATGTCTGCATTATTCGCAAACCGTAGGGTGACACACTTAAGGGTTGCCAAACACCATTTGGAGAAAATATGTTCTAGACGAAAGAATTGCAAAGCGCTAGAATTATTTCAATGGACACCGGAATTGTTTCAGGTGAAATTGCTGAACTTAGTTCTGCATGTCATATTGAAATGTTGCAGGGGGTTTTATGTGAATGTTTGTTAATTAAAGTAATTAACAAAATTCTGAATAAAATAAATAGAAGAGTTTTATTAAATGAGAGTTGCATTAAATTTGGTGGAAATTTAATGCATGTGAGTGGAACTTTGAGTGGAGGCATGTTTATGTGAGTGGAGCTCCCACCCACATGAATGAGAGGAGGTGGAACGGCTCCTCCATGGACGCCGGCCATGGGAGGGGGTGCCCCTCCCCTATAAAAGGCCTCCCTCTCCTCCCTCACAAAGCACGCCTCCTCGTGAAGGATCTCTCTCCCCCTCTAGAATTATTTCCCTATGGTCTCGAATTAGCGAGATACATGTTCCCGGTGACATTTCGTTTGGAAGGAGTTGCTGCTTCTGCTGCATCACTAGAGCAAGGAGGTGGAGGTTGTTTGGTGGCCTGAACGTGTGTGCGAGGATGGATGCGCTGATGATTTGCGGCGCTAGGACTTCCACACGATCTTGAGATCGGCAAGCGTTCGACTACATCATCCACGAGTTCCATCTCGTTAACAAAGCTTTGTCGGTCTTCGAGGGTATGTTCTCTATGGATGTATATCCACCCGATGCTTGTATCTAGTACATATATCTTGGCGTATAATAGTTCCCATCGTATGATTTTTTTTTGTTTTCTATGTTGTGAAACCAACAACTCATGCACACCACCACCCACCTAGGACACGCAAAACGCACAACGCAACACCACAACGCACCCAGGGCACGCAAAACGCACAACGCCATGCTGCAACCACATGCAACGCGAGTATGCGACCCATGCGAGAGCCCCTCCTCTCTCTCGATCACTCCCACTAACCACTTCCTCTACCTCATCCTCTCTGCCTGCTCGATCTCGCTCAAGGCCGGCGACCGCCACCCGTCGCCTCCACTCCTCCTTCTTGTTCCAGTCGAGCCCTTCCACCTCCCTCTCTCTTCCCTGGCTTCCTCTGCATGGCCACCACCGATGGCTGCCAGCTCTGATGGTCGTTGCCTCTGCCTCGGGGCTCCTTGCTCCGGCGAGCTCGCTCACCGCCTGGCACTCCTCCGCCATTGTCCTCACCTCCTCCTCTCCTCTTTGCATAGTGGCCGCCGTCGCACGACTTCCTCTGCTTCCCAGTGCCGCCCGCCTCGCCTCTGGTCCCCTCAGCACCGCAACATCGTCAGCCGCGCGTCCTCTGCAAGTCATCGATGACGACCACGCCTCCATGCCTCCTCTACATCCCACACTCTTCCACGCCGTTGTTGCTCTACATCCGGCCAAACCCAACGCCAAACACGCGACTAGAATGTCACCGCGCCTCCTGTGGTCGACCTCGTCTTCCGCTCCAAGCGTCGTGCCTTGACCACGCCCCCTTCACGGTCAACCTCAACCCGCCTTGGTATCACGGGCATGAGTCCCTGCCACATCTGTGAGTTGTGCTGCCGCGGGATCCTTTGGATGCACGCCCACCCGTCTCTCTTGCATGGGTAACGCCTTGCTCCTGCCAACCCGATCACTTGTTCCTGTGGTATCACGATGTTCATATTGTGTCTGGTCTTTGGCTCAACACGATGTACTCTGAAGTTTGGAGATGCAAAGTGGTGAAGTTGATATATGTTCTGTTGTGGTTCCGGTGTTCAGATGTGGTGATACTGTTGCTAGGATAAGATGTGGTGATGTTGACTTGGCTGTTCTAGACCCTTGCGATGGACATGATTGATGGAAATTCCGACAAGATATTTGGTACCACATGAGTGACCAAGACCGACACGAAGCCCAAACCACAAGGTCACCGACATGGAATGCCGAGTTCTTCTTCACGGACCCCGAAGACCCCGATCCTGGAGTCTGAAAAGCGAACTCGAACCCCCCTCTAAAGCCAAGTTCTTCAAATCGAAACATGCGACCCTTTCCAATGCCTTATTTTGATAAATACCATATAACTTGATGCATATTAAATCATTCATGCTCGCATACATATTTATTTATTTGGGGGACCTTGTTGAATCACCTAAAATTAAATATGGAGGCTATATGCGGGATAATCTTGTCTTATCTCGACTACATTTAAATTCGTGTAGCGAACTAATGCCATGCTTTGCCGTGTTATTTCAACATTTAAATTGTGGGGTAGATAAACAACTTGAACCTTCTATTTAAATATCGGGATCTCGATTCTGCTTAATATTGCTAAGATAGACTCGCATATTGACATGTCATGCATCATATCATGAACATGCCGGATCTTCCACCGTATTATTAAACATCACATCGGGTGTTCTTTCTAGTGTTTTGCTTCTTCTCAAATAGGACAATGAGTTGATGCGAGTTGCGACAAGCCTTCGGATACCGACTTTGTCTCACACGCAAACATTCACCCGCTTCTACCTATTTTGCATTTATAGTCTTTACTTCCTTCCTTTGATCTATTGCTATCCTCTATTGTCGATGCTTTAGTACCACTCCTTTATTTACCTGCTCCACTATATTGCCTTGGTTATCCTATTGCCTTGTTTGATTAGCTAGTTTTGTCCTTGCGAGTCGTAGTCATGCTTAGTATCTCTCTCATATAGGTGGAACATGATACTTGGATATTGTTGGTGATAAGATAATTAATCTGATGTTGTTGGTTATGGTTTCACCTAATGATAAGGCCCCAGTAAAGACCACCTTTAGGAACTTCTTGAGCCGACCTAGGACCCATTTGTTCTACGATACTAGTTCTGAGTTGATCGCGCTAATCAAACATGGGGGGCACTAGGATCCCCCCTCAACTACCGGCACTATTCGTTTATTGAGAGGGTCACAAATTGGTTTTCCATTTGGTGCATATGCATAATATGTTCTCAGACATGGGTGAGTTGGATACGTCTTCGGACATGGTGATGGTATGATATTTTGGTGGACAGCACCTATATTGCAAACATAAACGCGGTATGGCGAAGGGGATATACCTATGACCTCTATCTTCCTTAGCCATGGTCGCAAACACTATACCTCCCTTGAGAATCGTCCTACCTCCTGGTTGGGTCAATGTAGTAGGTGATACATCTAGATATGCGCGTAGTTATGGGACAGTTCTTGTTGTGAGATTCAGAAGGCAAGCGTAATTTGTTGGCTGAAGGTTGAATATGCGCTTGGGTAAGTGCATCCCTGCAGGGTAAATCTTTTCAAGAAGTAGTGTGTCCATGGTTATGGATGCCTTAGGAGTATAATGTCATGATCATAGACAATGGCACTAATGTTTTGCCTCTAATAATATGATTAGTAATTAGCCTTATCAACTAAACACTTGCTTAACTAAAATTGCCACTGTGTGTGTGTTCCGCAGGAGAACTTCCTCGACTGGTTTTCTAGGGGAAACCTTCGGATGGGTTTTACCTGGTGTTATATTATTGTTACTCTCTTACCTCGTTCTGATAGCCGAAGTTGTAGCGTGTCTCTATAAGTTAGATAGTGTAAAATTTGCTGCCACTGAGCCCACCATACCTATGTAGGCGAGGACCACCGAATTCTAAGACTCGACGTGTACTGACCTCAATATTGACCTCTCCCTTTCTGTTTTCCTTTGCCCCTTGCCAGCACCCTTTGGCTTGACAAGTATGTGTTCGACGATGTTAGAAAGGTTACCCTTCCGGCTTGGCTTGGGTAGGGTTATGGACACCGCTTGGTTATTCTTTAGGACTCTTAGTCCCATTTGGATCTTGTCCGTACTCGGATACTAATTTGCTTTCTTATTGAGTTGTATCTTTGAATTGTATCATTTGTATTCTTGGCTCTTTGAGTCGCTGTTGTATATATATGTTTCTTGCGGGTCCTGTTGTAAACTATTGTGATGTAACTACTTGTTAAAAATCCCACCCACACAAAAGTGTCTGGTAGGCGTCTTTGAATCGCTTCTATGCGGATTTTGGCGGGAAATGCTGAGATCTGCATAGACCCAATTTGGGGGTGTTACACACTGCGACACGAGTGGCTGCCACGGAGGGAGGTGCAGCGACCGGTCAGCCTTGGTGTCACCGTTGTCGTTGGATTTCGGCGCCACCGCAGACGCGTTCTTGTCGCAGATGACGTCGAGCATATCCACGTACTTCTGCACCAATTTCTCCTGAGATTCAGAGTCGAGCCGGATTTAGTTCAGCTTCCGCCGATGAGGAATTTAATGGGGCGTGGGTGGGTGTACGCACTGACCTGGAATCGACACTGCACCTTGACCTCCCCCTTAACGACAGCAATGGTGTCCAGCTTAACCACCTTCCCGCCTTTGCCCACAATGGTCTCTAGCGCCGACACCTGTGACACGAACTCGATCAAAATCCCAACTCGATCGACGATTGTAGTGGAGCAAAGGGAAGAGAGTCCTCATTGTGTGGTACCTTGGTAGCAATCTTGTTGACATGGGGGATCGCGTGCTGGCATCCCCCATCGGCAACAGATTTTTGTGTGTAGCGGGGCCAGCCGGCACAACGACGCACAAGAGGTGGATGACGCGACCACGCATAGGAGATGGATGATGCTGCCACGTGCAGGCAGCCGACGACACGGTGGCTCACAGAGGGCTGTGGCTGGAGGGGAGGGGTGGTGGGAAGCGATGGGAAGGAGTAGCGGAGGTGTGGCCGGAGGCCTCACCCTCGTGTCTCTACACAGCGGCAGCCTCAGCCTCGTGTCCATGTGTGGTTGTCCGGCATTGGCCAATATAGCAGTAGGCGATGGCGCGGCCGCAACACCAATAGGGAATCACTCAAGAGATCTAGGGAAGGGGATGTCATATTTGCAGAAACACCCTCCTCTAGCTACCTATTCTTATCTCCCTACTAAGTTACTCACATTTTCCCTCAGCTTGCCACATAAGCAAATATGACAATACAACGAGAGCACTGACTGTGCGTGAAGCTCCGACGTGTATTAAGTGACCATAAATTTGTAATCACGGTGTATAATGACTGTATTGAATTTGTCGAACAAGTTCAGTTACTAACTACCTCAAAGCAATCCTAAAACTTAGAACCAGCCGGAAGCAACGTTGGCAACAAAACCGACTGAAATGGAACCACCGGGAACAGAGGATGAGAGAGCAAAGGAGTGGGGCGCGCATGCGGGGTAAAATGGAGGATAAGTAAACCTGTGAGAATACCTATAGCACGTGTGCACATTGCCAGTAGCAGGGAGAAATCGAATCGTCGGGAATCGCTAAGGAACTAACACACCACGCCAGAATCGCTGGAGAAGAAGAGGAGAGCGGAGAGGAAATCCAGAACAGTCGAGAGAAGTGGGAGTATGGTAGAGGCTGACGGGTGGGGACCAGGTGAAAGGGTGTCCGATGTGCCACATTAAGGCCAACTCCAACGGCCCGTGCAAACGGACGCTGCAGGTCCGATCTTGTCCTCCCGGACACAGGCCACGACCCAACGCGCACCCACAAATCGTGAGGACAGCGCGACGCGGTCTGTTTTAGTGCAAACTGGGCCCAAACCTAGGGCTGGAATGCGGTGGGATGGATGCCGACCTCGTCCAACCGTGTCCTCCTGAGGCTTCGACGGGTGATACGTCCATTTTGCATCACTATTCTATGTCATAATTCACTGCTATTCATTGATATATTTCGTATTGAGAGGTGATACTTATGTTATTTCATCTGTTTTTGCATGGTTGATGACTTTTGGAGCATGGACCGCTGCAGTCAGGATTCTGATGGAAAAGGTGATGTTTGGAGGCAAAATTCGTGAAGATCAGAAAATCCGGGAAAATATACGGAAAATCCTATTTTCCAGAAGACGAAGGATGCCAGAAGGGGGCTGGAGATGGGCCACAGGGGGCCCACACCACCCCCTGGCGTGGGCCACCCTGGGCCGCGCCACCAGGTAGTGTGGCCGCCCTAGTCCACCCTGGCTCTCCCCTCGCGTATATTATCCTCCCGAAACCCTAATACTCGGGGAGAGGCCATAGAAAGATTCTGCCACCTCTGTGGGGCGGAAAACACCAAGAGAGAAAGATCTCTCCGGCAGGCGGAATTCTACCGGAGGAATTCCTTTCCGGAGAGGGAAGATCATTGCCATCAACACCACCATCAAGCTGGACTTCATCAGGATCATCATCATCACCATGAACACCCTCATCACCATCTCCATATTGTTGTAACAATTGGGTTGAATCTTGCATTAGTTCTTAGGGGAAACTTTCCCGATGTTGATCACTCTTTGTAGTTGATGCTATTGAGTGAACCATTGAATTATTGTTTATGTTCAGATTGTTATACATCATTATTCCATATCTGATCATGATCCATATGATGTCTTGTGAGTAGTTCGTTTTGTTCTTGAGGACATGGGAGAAGTCATGTTGTTAGTAGTGGAATTGTGTTGAGAAAGATTCAATAGTTTGATATTTAAGTTGTGGTGTACTTCTTCTAGTGGTATCATGTGAACGTCGACTACATGACACTTCACCTATATGGGCCTAGGGGAATGCATTGTGTATTTGGCTACTAATCGTAGGGGTTGCCGGAGTGATAGAAACCTGAACCCCCGTTAGGAAACCATTGCACAAGGGACGTAAGGGTCTTAGAGTTTAAAGTTGTGGTTAGGTTTCTACCTTAATTACTTTCTTGTACTTACGGATGTTTGCAAGGGGTATAATCACAAGTATGTATTAGTCCTAGGAAGGTCGGTACATTAGCACAGGTTCACCCACACAACACTTGGCAAGCTAAAGAAGATTAATCAACTATATGAAGCGAAAGCACTTGACAGTCTTCCCATGTGTCCTTGAGAACGTTTGGTCATCTTAAGTAATACAACCGGATTGTCCTTTGCTGCATAAAGGATTGGGCCACTTGCTGCATTTATTCTTATTGTCTTTTATGTACTCGTACTTTGTTTACTTGCTTTATCAAAAACCCCTAAAAATCTGTTTGCTAAGTATTTGAAGAGAATTCCTGATCCATACCACTAGCCATCACCTTTTGCTCCTCGTTGGGTTCGACAGTCTTACTTATCGAAAATACTACGATATACCCCCTATACTTGTGGGTCATCAAGACTATTTTCTGGCGCCGTTGCCGGGGAGTGAAGCGCTATTGGAGAGTGGAACTGGTAAAGGAAACTTCTACTATGAGTATTGTTTATTTCTATTAGTTGCTTTATTTTCGCTATGGATAATTCGCTAAGTTCCTTATTTGGTAATGCTACTACCACTGCTAAGATAGTAGATGAACCACCACCTATTGAGAATGATGCTTTTAAAATACCTACAAGAATTATTGATCGTGTTATGGATAAGTACTATGTTCGAGATGGAACTGTCCATCTCGGTGATCATTTACTCTTTATACACGAATTATGCGGGTTGTTCAAGTGTGCAGGTATTACTACAGATCAAGTTAAGAAGAAGTTATTCTCATTATCACTGAAAGGAAGAGCTAAAGAATGGTATAAGCTGCTGAAGAATGGTTAAGCTCTGGAATGGGAGGAAATAGTGCCTCTCTTTTATTCAAAGTTTTATCCTCCTAGTGAGATTCATAAAGATCAGAATCAAATATACAACTTTAGGCCTCTTGATGGAGAGAGTACAGCTCAAGCTTGGGGGAGATTGAGGTTACTAATGCTCAAATGTCCCATTCATGAGCTCCCCAACAATATTATTATCAATAACTTTTATGCAAGGCTCCCTCTACATGATAAGGATTTACTGGATGCTTCTTGTGCTGGATCACTCACTCGCATGGAAGAAGAAGCTAAATGGGATCTTCTGGGCCGTATTCAAAATAATGCTGAAGCATGGGAGAATGATAAAGGAAGAAAGTCAGGTATAAATTATGATTATGAATGCATTGAATCTTTTATGGGAACTGATGACTTTCAAAATATGAAAAATGCTTATGGTCTAGACTCTCAAGCTATTGCTTCTTATTTTAAGTCTTTTGCTTCCTATATTGAAGTGCTTAAAAAGAAGTGGAATGAGTATCATGAACCGTATAAAGATATTGCTAAGTGTGTCCTTGTAAGAAATACTGAAGTTTATACTGCTAATCATGTTTTACCTGAACCTTACATTGAGAAAATGCCTTTCCCGGTTAAGATGAAGGAACATTCTATGATAGCTAGTATGGTTAATGAAAGTACAAATAAAGTTGTAGAACCTAATAAACAAATGGATGATGAACCTATAATAGCAAATGTGAAAGACTTTGTCACTAAATATGTAGAAGAGGGACACACTATCCTTTGTAAGGATACCTCTAATATTGTCTCACAAAGTAGTGTTATGAGAGCTCGTATTCCTGTGTTTTCTGTTAGAATAAGTGATCCGTGCTACGATGGTCCTTGTGATAGTTATATTGTTAAGTTTATGCATGATACTGAAAGTTACTATGAGAGAGGGAAAAGTGTTCTTATGCATCTCAATAATATCAAGTTTTCTCGTTTTATGCTGAAAGTTTTTATGTTGCACTTCTTTTGCCTTCCTATGCTAGTAGCCTCTGGTTTCAACAACTTGTTTGTTTACAAAATTCCTTTGCATAGGAAGTGGGTTAGACTTAAATGCATGCATTTTTGCTTCTTAATGCTCTCTTTCACTTCAATTCATATTCCCAAGTGAGCAGCATCAAAATTATCATGTCCATCTTAATGGCTATAAAGAAAGAGCTCTTTGGAGACAACCCAATTTGTTTTTGCTTTCAGTCTGTTTGTGTTTCTTTGAGTCTTTGAAGTTATTACTTCGGTAATAACCTCTCCTTATCCGTTTTGTTTGGTTTTTGTGTCAAGATCAACCTCTAATGAGAGAGAAGTAATATGTGGGAAGTTGATGTCCCGAAACAGATTTTTGTGCTTCACAGTTAAAATTCGTGAGAGATCTCTGTATATCTGATTGAGCTATAATTTTTTGTGCTTCTGACCCAGGTTGTTATTTAACTTTCGTTAGTTTTGCACCTTTTTTATTTGAGCAATAGAAGATTTTCGAAAAAATCAATCTTTACCTGCTGGTCTGTTTTGACAGATTATGCCACTCTTGCATTTGCTTCTTTATTCGATTTCCTTTTTGAATTCTTTTTGGGTATTCAGAAGGAGTTGCAACAGTAGCTTATGTTTTGAGGGTTTTCAGTTGAAGTTAAACTCAAAAGGTTTTATCACTTCACTTATACTAATGTTGCTAATGAGAACTGTGTGAAGTTTTGTGTGAAAAAAATTTCCAGGTAGTGGAGTTAATGGTGTAATGGGGAAAAGAAAGGTTTTATGACTCAAGTAATAAGTGTATGAAGATGAAGATATTGATGTTATTCAAGTGGTGACTTCGGAAGAATCTATCAAAGACCAAATTCAGAGACCTACAGAGTATGTTTTCAAATAGGTAACAGTTCTGGTAAGAAAAGTTCCATGAAAATACAATCCAACTATATTTTTGCATTTTATAGTCAATAAGGAAAGCTACGAAGCAAAAGAGGGACGGAAACGGAGCCAGGGTGGCTCACACCACCCTGTGGCGTGGACCCTCCCCTGGCTGCGCCACCAGGTGGTGAGTCCACCCCAGACTCCGCCTCCGACCCGTTTCCTCCCAGTACCTTCCTTTTGTTTTGAAAGTTCATAATATATAATCCCCCGGATCCCCGAGGTTCGTATGTTGTGTTCTCGTCATGTCTTTGTTTCGATCTATTTCTGCCAGGAACTATCTTTGAAAGCTTTGAAGAAGAATGGTGTCCGCCAAGGATAAAGGAAATGAGCCTATGGAGGAAGATCTCCAAGACCCCAAGCAGGGGTTGGTACCTTTAGTCTCTTGCCCTGCATCAACGGAAGCCCTACAAGTCACTAAGGAGTTCTGCGATAAGTACCGAGACTTGAGGAGGAAGGTGGACATGCTTCAATGGGAGAATAATAGGCTTCGCAAGATGCTGGAAGATTTCCTCACGTCAACTAAGAAAATATTACCACCACCACTGAAGGAGTAATTCGTCATCAGGTTTGGCATCCCCTTGGTTTGCTCCAAGCTTGGGGGAGTGCCGCGGTATCACATCACTATCTTCTATCTTTTTACCTTTTTAGTAGAGTCATATCATGAATAGAGAAGTTATCATGTAGGATGGTTTGCATTATGGAAGTGTCCCCTCTCTCGTTAGATATGTATCCTTTGGTGTGAGTTGCCGTTATGGAATATTAATGAGAAGTTCTATCATTTACTCTTTTGCATATCTTATATTAGTTTTCAATTCGTGGTTATATGATTGATCTTGTTGTTAGTATTGGTATCACTTCGGGATCATTGAGTTAATTTAGTTGGTTTTGGCAAACCCGGCTTGGTCAGTAGCAACACTATTTTTGAGAGTTGAAAAGATAAAAGTACTCTAAAGAAAAATATAATTTCATCATCTTTCTTTCTTGATTTGCTCATAAGTCTAGTATTCTCTAGTTAAGATCTTTTGTGCTTCCAAGGAAGATTGCATGTTTGTTTTTATCACTTTTATGTTTGTTTGTTTCCTTCAACTCTTATACTTGCTACCTAGCCTTGCTAGCCAAAAACCTGTACTGAGAGGGAAATACTTCTCGTGCATCCACTTCCTTAAGCCAAAAACCATGCCATTCGTGTCCACCATACCTACCTATTAGCACTATTGCTATTCCAAGTAAATTATTTTTTTATCTACCTCCCAAATTAAATTTTTTATGTGAAAATTAGTGATTAAAGCTCTCACGAACTTGATGGCACACTTTATTTTCTTGCCTTTAATAAACTTGAACCATTGTGCTCACCTATGTTGTGTATATGCTTGCGCTTTGTAAGTTGGGAATTAGCAAAACCATGCTGTCATGGGGAATGCTTTCAACATTGCACTGGTACTTTGTACCTAGTTGGTATCATGTTCTTTTGTCTATGGATGTTGTCGGTGTGAAATGAAAGGGGAGCTTGTAAGTCCATGAAGTTATGCATGTGTGTTAGAGAAACGCCTGGGCCGCTAGTCTAATCCATGCTGACATGGTGGAAACCTACAGCGTAACCATAACGAGCATCTATGAAGCATTCTTCTTATAAAAAAAGAGTACGATATTGAAAAAAGAGATTATAAAAAAAGAGGAAGGAGAGAAAAAAGCACCATATTCCCATGGTAAATAAGAAGATTGCTGAGATGCTTATTGTCTGCTTGCCTTGTCATTTTGATATGGGGATTCTTCCGTATCATCAGGCAAGGGGTACCCTGTTGGCGGTTCTCTATGATACACATATGCTTACAATGATAAGAACTTACCGGTGACTAAACTTGAGTAGCATGAGGAGCAGCCCTCGTATTCAAGGAACATGAGATTCTCAATTTACAACTTGTCAAGCATATCCTCATATTTGATCACTTTAACCTTAATCACCTAAATATGCCTATGATAGGGGCAATGAGAGCTAAAAGCTAGTAAGTATCATAATTTTTTGGAGCTCTTTATGAGACTTGCAATCCCTGCTTCCCTCTGCGAAGGGCCTTTCTTTTACTTTTTAGTTGAGTCAGTAAACCTATTCCCATCTATCTCAGCAAGTATTTTGAGTTGTTGTGTTTCATTCATTCATATGATGATTTATTCAACCATGTTTCTTATGTTCCTTGTTTTGCACTTTGCTCTTATCTTGATGTTTACTACTTTGAAAGCTTTCATTAAAAAACCAGTTATTTGTGAACTCCAGCAAATTATCAACTATTCTTCGACCAAGAGCTAAGTTTGCCATTACCAATTATGATTCACTTTATGTATCTTTATTGTGTTTCCTTTACTTATTACAAGTTGAGTTATATAATAGTGAGTTGTCTTATACTATGATCTATGTATTGATGTGATGCTTCTTGTCCGTATTCTTTTATCGACTCTTCACTCCATAAACCTGAGGCTAAGTTTATTGAGCTCAGTTTCGCTTGGGGACAAGCGAAGTCTAAGCTTGGGGGGAATTGATACGTCCATTTTGCATCACTATTCTATGTCATAATTCACTGTTATTTATTGATATATTTCGTATTGAGAGGTGATACTTATGTTATTTCATCTGTTTTTGCATGGTTGATGACTTTTGGAGCATGGCTGCTGTAGTCAGGATTCTGATGGAAAAGGTGCTGTTTGGAGGCAAAATTCGTGAAGATCAGAAAATCCGAGAAAATATATGGAAAATCCTATTTTTCCAGAAGACGAAGGATGCCAGAAGGGGGGCTGGAGATGGGCCATAGGGGGCCCACACCACCCCCTGGCGCGGGCCACCCTGGGTCGCGCCACCAGGTGGTGTGGCCGCTCTGGTCCACCCCTGGCTCTCCCATCTGGCGTATATTATCCTCCCGAAACCCTAATACTCGGGGAGCAACCATAGAAAGATTCCGCCGCCTCTGCGGGGCGGAAAACACCGAGAGAGAAAGATCTCTCCGGCAGACAGAATTCTGCCGGGGGAATTCCTTTCCGGAGAGGGAAGATCGTCGCCATCAACACCACCATCAAGCTGGACTTCATCGGGATCATCATCATCATCACCACCACCATCATCACCATCAACACCCTCATCACCATCTCCATATTGTTGTAACAATTGGGTTGAATCTTGCATTAGTTCTTAGGGGAAACTTTCCTGGTGTTGATTACTCTTTGTAGTTGATGCTATTGAGTGAACCATTGAATTATTGTTTATGTCCAGATTGTTATACATCATTATTCCATCTCTGATCATGATCCATATAATGTCTTGTGAGTAGTTCGTTTTGTTCTTGAGGACATGGGAGAAGTCATGTTGTTAGTAGTGGAATTGTGTTGAGAAAGATTCAATAGTTTGATATTTAAGTTGTGGTGTACTTCTTCTAGTGGTGTCATGTGAACGTCTACTACATGACACTTCACCTATATGGGCCTAAGGGAATGCATTGTGTATTTGGCTACTAATCGTAGGGGTTGCCGGAGTGACAGAAACCTGAACTCCGTTAGGAAACCATTGCACAAGGGACATAAGGGTCTTAGAGTTTAAAGCTGTGGTTAGGTTTCTACCTTAATTACTTTCTTGTACTTACGGATGTTTGCAAGGGGTATAATCACAAGTATGTATTAGTCCTAGGAAGGTCGGTACATTAGCACAGGTTCACGCACACAACACTTAGCAAGCTAAAGAAGATTAATCAACTATATGAAGCGAAAGCACTTGACAGTCTGCCCATGTGTCCTCGAGAACGTTTGGTCATCTTAAGTAATACAATCGGCTTGTCATTTGCTGCATAAAGGATTGGGCCACTTGCTGCATTTATTCTTATTGTCTTTTATTTACTCGTACTTTGTTTACTTGCTTTATCAAAAACCCCTAAAAATCCGTTTGCTAATTATTTGTAGAGAATTCCTGATCCATATCACTGGCCAGCACCTTCTGCTCCTCGTTGGGTTCGACACTCTTACTTATCGAAAATACTGCGATACACCCCCTATACATGTGGGTTATCAACGTGCCCCACTTGGTGGTGTCCTAGAGGGAGGGACCACATCCTTTTTAATTGGACCGCGTTGTCCCCATCCTCCACACTCCACTTCCACTCTGCTCCCAGTCAAACCCCAAAAACCTAGCCCCCTCCCCACCGACAAGCCCCTCTATTGCTGGCAGCAATGACGAAGGGGAGCTGGAAGGGATGGTTCCGGCCATGCTGGAACGACCATAGGCTCGCTCCTCCAGCGGTAGTGGCGACAATAATCACCGACATTTCGTCTCGAGGTCGCCGCCAGTGTGCGGCTCCTCCTCCTTGTTCCGCGGCCCACCAGCACACGCACCGCCGCGCCCGCACTCCGAGTGGCGCATGTACGTCAGCCTCAAGGCTGCGTGCACGCTGGCCGAGGCTGGCATGTTGTGCTCGTGGCAGGATGTGCACCTGCCAATGGGCTGGCACCTCAATGGCGCCCGTGTGCTTGTGCCAGCCATCCTGGTGTCGGGCCCTGCTCGTCACCAGGAGATCTGCCACCGTCGGGCCTTCCTGCAGCCAGATCTGAGGAGGGACCCAGCCTACTCTGTGCACTCCGACCTCTGGGACCGGTGGTTCAAGGCGGCGCACGTAATGCGCTGCGAGGCCATTGAGTCCAACCTCGAGAACCTCGACAACAATGATGAGGACTACTGGGAGGAGTCCGACAAGGACTCCAGGGTAGATGACGAGGGCGCAGACGAGGGCTACCACTTCCCAACGCCGCAACCCGGCATCCCCGACTGGTCGTGCTATAGGGGTGCTAACACCGTTGAGTCGGAGGTGTGGACTCTAGGCCAGGTGGCGGTAAGGAAGGAGGAGTCGGAGCCGATGTAGTCTTGGCAGATGACGGAGGAGGAGGAGCTCGAGGCCGCCATCCTCGCATCGCAGCTGGAGGAGGAGAAGCGGTGGGATGGCACCACGTAGGGCCTCCATGAGTCATGGGTGGCCGCGTAGGCCTAGAGGCCCCCTTCACTGGCATCGCTCGCTCTCCCAGCACCGCCCGCTCCGGCCTAGAGCGACGCCTGGCCACCTCCCCAGGTTTTCATCGTCATCGACGACGACAACAAGGAGGAGTAGGCGGCGCGCAGTTGAAGGAATGCCGGCCGGCCAGCAGCAACGCCTAGCTGGTTCCCCTTCCATGCCACGGCACCCCAAAATATTGGGGCCTTTTTTCTGTTGATATTTTTTGACCGGGCCTAGGACCAGAACCTTTTATTGTAATATGTTTAATTATTTTCGGCCTTTCCTTTTTTCCTGCACTTTTTTATTTGTGGGTCAGTATCGTTGGGAGGAACAGGCCACGACAACCGGGCTGAGCCGGATGGCCTGTCCACCACCCCACAAGCGGACCGAATCAGACAAAATCGATGTCTGAAATGTGAGGCCCGTTGCCACCCACCAGGTTGGTTCACACATTAGGCCATCTCCAACACCCCCACAAACGGATGCCACGGGTCCGAACCTGTCCTCCCGGACCGAGGTCATGGCCCAACGCGCACCCGCAAACGAGGAGGAGGCCCTAGACTCATCTGTTTCGGTGCAAACCGGGCCGAAAGTTGAGCCCAGTTTGTGGGGGCTCGGATTGCCCGCGTGTCCGGGTGGTGTCCTGCATAGTCCCGCCAGCCAGAGACCCATCGGTACCAGTCTCCACTCTTCACCACCAAATCCCTAGCACACACTGCCATGAACGCGCCGCCGCTGCCCTTCACGGCACCAACCCTCCCCGGTCATGACCCGTTCATGCCTCCAAGAGCTTCTCTAGCTCCGGCTCCGGCCGCCTCTGCCCTGTCCGCCTTTGCTCAGGCCTCTGATCTACTGCCACCGGCTGTTGTTCTGCTTGCTCTGGCCGTTGTTCTGCCTGCTCCATCTGCTGCTGGTCCTTCATCAAAAGCAGTCTGCAAAGCTTCTTCTGTTGCAAGCATTGTCCATGTGAAGAAAGAACTGATGGACGACCAGCAGAAGGAGGAGTCGAGGAAGAGGGCTGACCGGCAAGAGAAGGCCCGACAACGCCTTGACGAAGCCCAAGCCACCAAGGATAGGGCCGTCGCCCTTGAGCATGCCACCGCCATGTAGGCCAAGTTCACCGACGAGGCCCTCGCTGCGAATGCTGCCACTTTGCTCATGATAAAGGATCAGTAGCTAGGTGCCTTCACCTCGGGCACAGTGAACTCGGCCGTGTCCGTGAACAAACCACTTCATGTCGAAGAGACCAATGGGCCGGAGATCATCGGTGACTCTTCGCCAGTAGTGCTTTCCCTCGACCTGAACGCGGCACCTGTCGACGACGGCTCTTCATGCAGTAGCAAGACCAGGAGGAGCATCCCCGACGGCAGCATGCCCACTCCCCACAAGCTGTTTGATGAAACGCCGACCCCAACTCCAACCCCAACTCCGACGCAGGTATTTTGTCTGCTCCTTGTCTTCTTTTCTCGATGGTGCGTATGATCAGATCCAACGAGAGATGGCCTTGTAGGATCCTTTCCCAGGCCATGGTACCAGGAAGATGGTATCTGCATTGACCACGAGCCTTTGTTTGTGGACGAACTAGTCCGGCAAACACATGGTGGTAGTCGACGGAGGGGGTCGTACACATCCATCGAGGACGAGATGCTTTGTGAGGCATGGATGGAAATTGGACAAGATCCAATAACCGAGGCAGAACAAAGGGGTGGGACATTTTGGAACGAGTATGGAAGTACTTCCATGAGCACAAACATTTCAGTGCTCATCCTTTTGCAAGTGATCGCAACGAGAACTCTCTTACGAAGAGGTGGTCATTCATCTCCGATCAATGCACAAAGTTTTGTGGCACTTATGACTATGTGATGAGCAGGGGTATGAGTGACATTGGAGTTGGAGACATGGTATGTTGCTATATGTTCTTGTTCGTACGAGCTTTGCATTTCTATATAGCATGTAAGCATGAACTTCAATTTGTTGGTTTAGGTGTGGCAAGCATTGGAGCACTTCAAGACTTGCCACAAGAACAAAGCTTTTACAATGGGCCGTTGTTGGACAAAGCTCAAAGATTGCGAGAAGTGGAAAGAACTCTATATGGAGAGTGCAAAGGGTACATGAGCCGACATCATCATCGATGAGGAAGGGCCGGCAGCTAAAAGGCCAAGAGGGAGGAACAACTCAAAGCTAGAGCTCAAGCGTGAAGCTTCGTCAACTGCCATATAGGAGACGTTGAAAGGGGTGATCACCGAGAAAGAGGTGTCCATCGACAAGAGGGAAGAGAGGAAGCGCAAGGAGAGAGAAGATGCGGCGAAGAACTATTATGAAATCCAGTCAAAGCGTCTTGAGATAGAACAGATCAACTCCCGTGCTAGGAAGGAGAAGGTAGAGCTACATCGACTCGCCGAAGAAAATCAGATCATGACTGCGGATCTCATCGACATGACCCCAATTCAACGGGTTGGTTCGAGAAGAAGAGGAAGATGATCTACGAGCGAGATGCGTAGATTGCTCTATTTATGTTTATGGGCCTGTGTGAACCATGTGTCTAGTTTTCATACTCCGCTGGTCCTTTAGAATTTGATTTAAATTTGGTTCAATTTGGAAAGGCTAGACAGATGAGACACCTTTGGTACACCGGCCATGGCAGACCGGCCGTCGTCCCAGATCCTGTACACACCATCCCGTCGTCCTAGATCCTGTACACACCATCCCGTAAACGGTCAAAATGCGCCTCAGTTTTGCGGAGCCGTTGGAGATGGCCTTATCCACTGGAGCGCGGCCCCACCTGTCCGCCTTCGCTACGCGCAAAGCGTTCATATCCAAAACTATGTGCCACGGCGGCAAGGCCAGCCCGGGCCGGGACAGAACTACACTACACCTCGCGGCCGTCGCCCACCGCTTCTCCCCCGACAACGCGACCAACTCCCCTCTCATCTCCAGCCCACCACAGCAAATCGTGCCTTGCCCGCCGTCTTCCTTGCGGCGCCGCGGATTCAACGAGGTAAAATTCTTGCTGCAATCGTCGTCGAGGTTCTCCTCAATTCCCCCCTTCCTCGCGCGCTTCTCTCGTGGTCTCCGCCTCCCCTTCTCTCGCTGTCGGCGGATCCCGGTCCGGATTGTGCCAGTTCCTGCTGCAGACGGAACGGGTTTTCCCCGCCGGGTCCGTCCACGATCCATCCCTCCGCGGATTAGGCAGGCTCTCCGAGCCGCCCGTCGTGTCGTGGTGGTTTCTTAAGAGATTCGGTGTCTGCTTGTTGTTCGAGGATTGTGCTTTAAGGCGGATTCCTTCCTGATCTGCGTAGTTAGACGTGACCCGGTAGAGGATACCGCGGTACGGCGTACCTGCATTGGGCGTCGTCAGGTGGTGATTGTCCAAGAGCTCAAAGCGATTCTCTTCCAGATCTGACTCGATTAGGTGCGTTCCTTCGGCAGAGATGCTGTTTTTTTTTAGTTGGTGTGGCTGTGTTCCTTGAATCTGAACATCTGATGGCACGATGCTGCATTGCCCCGGGGAATTCTCATCTCGTAGCTCATAAGTCAGCGTTAGAATTCTCATCTCCTGGAAGTCCTAGCTCTATGTCCTGATCGTTTTTCTGCTAATAAGGAAAAAAAAAATCCACTTCAATTCATCTTAAATTTGAGGTGGTTAAGTCCAATTTCACAATTCACAACTTCTCTTTCACAGTTCTCAGTTCTGATCGTGGTTCTTCTGGCCCTATCCTGCCCAACCAGTGGCTCTTGAAAACTAACTGATGGTACTTCTCTGGACATTGCTGTGCATTTACTTGGAGCCCAACTTAATGTCATGTCCACAGTTCGACTATGCCCTTAGCAGTTGGCCCAAACTTTATAAATTATCTTTTTGCAGTTCAGTATTTTGTGTATCCATCATATGCTTCCACTGTTATTCCTACGATTTATCTGAAAGTTTGAACTAGCGAGTTTTGTTTGTTTTATTCTTAGTTACACGCTGAAAGCCATCATTTTTCTGTTAATTGTCCTTCATATGTTTTATTATATTTCTATAATATGCTGACCTGGACTACTGTTAAATCTTTGTGGTGCAGGCTTTCATCAGTGTCTGTGATTGCTATTGATAACAAAGACTGAGTAATCATCATTAATAAGAAACTCACTGAATATGGTATCAGTGAATATTGGGTTAGTACATTATGTATTGGACCACATATATGGGACTCTCCTCCATCGCACGAAAATAGGAACACCATTTTTCTCAAAAGGATGGGGAGGTACCAGACTCGAGTTGTTAGAGAGGATAGTGAAGCAGCTATTTCCTGAAGCTCCTCACCAGAACTGGCCACCAACTGCTGTGCAGCCCATATGGAAAACAGTCTGGGAGACAAAGAACTCTGTTCTGCGAGAGGGTGCTTTCAGGACGACATGTGATGAGCGACTAATTCATGCGTTGCCTCCTGAGAGTCACAACGCGAGAGTTGCTTTTCTTACACCTAAGTCTTTCTCACCAGAGAAGATGGCATGTGTGGTCCATCTGGCAGGTAAAAAGTTTGTACCGTTATCCTAATCTATCTTAATGTACCACTTTCATCTAGCTAGAGGAATCTTCTTAACTTCGAATAAAAATTTGTAGTTTTTTATGCCTTTCACATTTTGATATTACATGTTGAACACTATATTGAATTACTGATCAATGATAATTGATGCCTATAGTTCTGTGACATTTAGCTCCTCACCTCATTTCAAAACAGGATCAGTCTACTCCTAAATGCAGAAAATTCAACTTTTCCATCTTCTAACTACCTAAGTTATATGATGAGAGATCTTTCTGGTTCTAGAATTCATGTTTTCACCATGTGATGCTTTTGTACTGACAAGGCTGATCATCTTATTTGTGTTTTGCCTGGAGTTTTTCACTCCGATTTTTCCTAATACCTGTCAATATTCCTTACTTCTGAAGAAATTTGATCTGTTAATCACATTTACTCATTTAGTGAATCAACTTGAACTTTTGTTAATAATTTAGGCACTGGCGATCACTCATTCGAGAGAAGGCTCCGGCTTGGTGGACCACTTTTGAAGGACAACATTGCAACTATGGTTCTTGAGAGGTGAGGTTTGTATAGTCAGGTTTTCTTGTATTTTTCTTTGATTCAAATCTTCCTGAATAACTGGCAGGTACTGATATCTTGTATGATTGCAGTCCCTACTATGGGCAACGACGTCCAAGCATGCAGCATGGGTCAAAGCTTCAATGCGTCAGTGACCTGCTACTCTTAGGAAAAGCCACCATTGATGAAGCTCGCAGCCTCTTGTACTGGTTACAGGCTGAGGCTGGTTATGGCAAGTTGGGCATATGTGGGCTCAGCATGGGTATGTAATATCTCTCTAAAGAACTAAGGACCCACAGGCCCATTCATCAAAGTCATCCCATTCTAACCTGGTTTCTCAAGATTCCTATATGTTTTTATCCTTATTCCTTACAAGTGGTGCTAATAAATAAATATGAGTTCTCTCAAACATATCTCCTTGATCTTCTTCACTATGTTGTCTTTGTTCCATTAGAAAAAAAATGCATATTGATACTGAGAATCCTGTTTATTTTATGAACTTTATTCGGACCTTATAGAAGGTCTATTTATGATATCTTTTCCCATTTTTTTCACAAGACTTATTTGTTATTAATAGGTGGCGTACATGCTGCAATGGTTGGATCCTTGCATCCTACACCAATTGCCACACTACCATTTCTTGCCCCACATTCTGCTGTCGTTCCTTTCTGTGAAGGACTTTACAGGCATGCCACAGCTTGGGATGCATTGAGAGAAGATGCAGCAGCATTAGCTCAAGATGCAAATTCTTTGCCGGAAGATGTGGCACATGAATCTGGAATAACTATTGATCAAGTAAAAGACAGGTTACGATCGGTGCTTTCTTTGACTGACGTCACTCGATTTCCACTACCGAAGAATCCGCAGGCTGTCATATTTGTTGGTGCAACGGTTCGTGCTACCCCACCTACTATTTAGCACATATATATGGTCAATATCCAAATATAATTCAAGCCACCTGGGTCTGGCACTTTCAGCGTACTAGGTAGATCTGTTAGAACATAACTCACAACCAGGTTTCATTAAGTAGTCTATGTGCTTTACTACTATTTCAACAGCATACCTTATTTGTGTACTTCTTGAAAAGTAAAAATAGATGTGTGTTCTGCATCATATGTCATGCAGTATCGTTGTAGATGATCTATTCAATTATCAACCAAACCTCTGTTAGTAATCTGTAATGTAACGAAGTTGAAACCTTTTGCTAATATCAGATCTCATGATGTCTACTATTGAAGCCTGATTGTAGTCTAAAGCAATGTTCTCATTATTTCAGGATGACGGTTACATTCCCAGACACTCAGTCTTGCAGCTCCAGAAGGCATGGCCGGGCTCCGAAGTCCGCTGGGTCACAGGAGGCCACGTGTCATCCTTTTTTCTCCACAACGACTCGTTTCGCAAGGCCATCGTGGATGCTCTCGACAGATTATAGCAGCGGAGGGTGCTCATCCTTTTTCCTGTGTGATTCTTGTGTACACAGGGATATTACACCGGTTGAACTCCGCAAACTCAGGATAGATACATCTCTTCTTTCATATTTAAAAAAAGAGAGCCAAGAAATGGCATATTGATTGGTGTAACTTAAATTAGTATGGAGTATGTTTCCCTTAGGTTGGGAGAATGGTTCTAGATCACATTTGTCACTCGTAACACCAATACAGTATCTTGTTGATTGTTTAACTGGCAATAAGGTCATTCACAATGCCAACTCCTTGTCAGTCTAGTGTAGCAAACACACACATTACATCGTGAACTGCAGTTCTTATTTCTGTGCTGCCTAATTATCAGCCATGTATTATTAAAATCTAGGCTCTTTATATGTACACATTCACAAACACTCCTCGTCAACATCTTACCAAACAAGCTGTCCATCTCTATCTGAATCTAATTAACCATCTTCCCTATGTGTACCTACCTAGCAATGTAGCTGGCTAGGCGATGAGGAAATTTATGGATGGGTCCGGCCGCATGCGCCGGCGCTGGGCGGTGTGGGCTGGTCCTGGTAACGCGGACGGGCGAGCCAGAGGGAGCTGAGCGCGCGGAGGCGCTGGGAGTAGTCGGCGATGGCGAGGAAGCACCGCGCCGCCTGCCACGCCGTCAGGATCTGCGGCAGCCTGTGCAGCACCTGCAGCCTCAGCGCGTCTGCCTGCATCGTCGGATCAAACGGGGCATTGTCATGCTAGAATCACGGCATGTTCAATATATACGAATATTAGAGATACACCTCCCATCTCCCAAGAGAGTAGACTTTGTTTACCTGCCTGACGAAGGCTTCGAGGGAGGAGAGGTTGGCGATGGCGAGTGACATGTGTGCCATGTAGGCGGCCATGTCAGGGTAGGGGGAGAGCAGCGCGTCGGAGGAGACGGTGTCGGAGAGGGAGTGGTATGTCGCTTGGAGCTCTTGGTCAAGCGCCTCCTCGCGCTCCCGCGACCACCGTTGCACGTCGCACACGCCCGCCACCTGCTGCTCTGTAAGAGGCTCCATGTGTCGTGCTACAACCTGTGTTTTGTTTTTGGTTATATAAATGTAAATATAAATGCAATGTGTCGTGCTACAACCTGTGTTTTGTTTTTGGTTATATAAATGTAAATATAAATGCAATGTTCCAAGAAAACTAACTCGGTTAGGTTGCACACTACACAAGTACGTATGAGATATGGAGTTGCACAAAGAATGTCATTGCAGTTTGCTAGCTGTACAAATGTGAAATGTGCAACTACCTTAGCCAGTTTTGCATAGTTCTATGGCTAAAGTTGGATAAGGAGTCAACTGTTGATCGAAAACTAGGAACCGGTTTTTTTCTAAATTATCTTAGAACCTTTGGAATTGAATCATGTGTAATCTCTAAAATTTCGCCGCCTATTGAATCACAGTGTTCTACCCATTGGTGTAGGATCGAGCCTCTCCCCCACCCCTATGTTTCCTAATTAGGTCTCATCATGTAGGATTGATCTAGTAGTGTTCTACGCTTGCACTTAGATCAATCCTCTTTAGTGCGTTTCTTGGTTATGTCACTCATGAATATATCAAAAGATGTTGATATTCTTTGTTCTAAAGTTAGTTTTTTTCTTGCGGTCATTCTAAGGGTAGTTTGCCTCCATAAAGTTAGTTTTTTTTCAAAGATCAACCGTGTGTAATCTTTGAAATTTCACCGCCTACTAGAATTGCAATGTTCTACCCATTCATGACCCTCTTTCCCTGTGTTGTGTGATTAGGTGTCTCATCAACTATGATTAAGTAGTGTTATATTCTTGCACTTAGGTCAATTCCATTTATGCTTTTCTTGGTTTTGCCACTCATGTATCAAAAGATGTTGATATTCTTTGTTATACGTACAGTTAGTTTTTTCTTGCTGTGTCGTTCTAAGGTTAGTGGCCTCCATTCCATCTAGAAGCTAGCTAGCTAAGCCAACACGCGTATCCTTTTCATCCCCAACCCACGTACCATATCTAACTTCTCCGTCACCAAACTCTCTTGCACATCACCATGTACACTTCCTTCCAACACAGAAAACAACAAACATAAGCATCTGTGCTAAACAATCTTAGTAGAAAACTTGCAAAGACCTAACTGTTCCATCAACTGGGACATCTCACCTACTTAAGATTAGCTCGTTAGATAGGCGATAGCTAGCTAATCCATCATATATACGTCTCTCTCTACCTAATTTTTTTAGAACTGGCTACTCCCTTGACCTTAATTAATTAATTAATTAATTTCCGAATAGTAAGTACTTTAGTACTTTGATATATCTTTAATTATTATTTTTAAATATATACGTATGCATATGTTGAGTATGCGTATTTTAGTCTCTTTGTGTTTGCGGTGTCGTTATACATGTCGTTTTAGAAATGACTTTCCCTAAGTCAAACATTAGTTGTAAGTTTTGGTTGCCGGTACGAGAAAAATCATGGTCAGCACATCTATAAACATCAAAGTTCAAACTGTAGAGATATACTCACAATTCACAAGTTGTATACTTCCTTTTGGCAATTAATTAACTTAGATTTGTCTAGATTTGAATGTATCTAGACTTATTTTAGTAGTAGATACCTCCGAATCTAGACAAAACTAAGTTAACTATTTTGGATCTACTGCAAAGAAACTGATGACATAGTGAACGACATGTACACAAGAAGAGCAAAGCAATAACTTCAAGCAATGAACACGGTATTGACGGGTACTATTAGCTAGTTAGGTGCGAGGCGGCATGCATTAGCTAATCACTCCAGTGCGCTAGTAATAGTCAGATAAGATATACCTTGATGAGGTCCGAAGGGCGGGAGCCGCCAATCCAGAGGAAGCATCGCTCGGCGGCGGGCAGCCACGTCCCGGAGATGATGTGGAACACGTCGGCCCTCGCCACGGCGGCCTTGAGCTCCGCCAGCACCACATGGTGCGCCGCCACCGCGTCGACCAGCTGCCGCAGCAGCCGCTCGCCGTCCGTCGCCGGCGCCGCCGCGTCGTGGTCCTCCACCGCCGCCCGGAGGTGCCGCATCATCCTGTCGTGCTCGTCAACCCACCTCGCGTACTCCCCGTCGAACCATGCCGCCTCTGCTAATTTTTTTTACCATGCACGTAAGGTTAGAGGAAGTTTAATTTGTTTGTGATGGTACTGAATAAGTTAGGGTTTAGCTTCCACGCATGCCTGGGCTTAGTCCTCCAATGCCAGCTCCACCACCCATGATTGCACCCTTCGTTGCAGTGATGAATGAAACCAATTAATTAGCTAGCCAGTGATACAAATGTAAGGCTGGTCATAGTGGAGGTAACTTCCCTAGTAACTAAGAGTACACGTCAGAATTTTTGCTTATGTGGCAATGATTTAATGAAGAAAGAGATAGATTGATTAAATAACTATGTTACTGTAACATCACGCATACCAATGCAAAGTATGTCTACAACCTAATTAACGTGGCATTGCATGTTACTACACCTAAGTTATTTTCCACTATGAAGTAACATATGCATGTTGTACTACTCTAATAAGTTAGTCCCCACTATGACCAGCCTAAGTGATTCTCCCTTATGTTTTCCAAAAATATAATATAATGCAACCAGATTTGAAATTCTCTTCCTTTTTTTTTTTGCAAAATTGTGAACCTAGCCTAATTTTAATCATGCCAAAAGAATAATACGACATCACGATATCCTACAATAATACACTTTATATAGCAAAATTTCTCACAATTGAGAAAAAGGCCTTGGGCCGGGGGGGGGGGGGGGGGGGGGGTGTATGGTGTTATAAGGAATCGGATGTACAATTAAGACATAACTTTTAGATATTTGCTTTAAGTATTGAGTCATTATGTTAGACCGATGGCTAAACCCTAACTCACAATTTTTATAACGATAGTGCATATAATAAAACACTAGAAATTAGTTACATGCCTCGACAGTGACTTCCTATATACATATGCTATCTCCGGATGGCTTCACTTCGCACATAGCAACCACACACGTTTCTTACAACTAGTGGCTCTTTGTGCCTACTTGCTTTACCGTCGTCGCCTACCCGTAGTCGTTCCTCGCTTCACATCGAATTAAACCACATGTTCCACCACTTGCATGGGATCCATCTATTCATTTGAGTCTCATTCTTGCGAGCATACTCCCCAAACGGGATTCTTAACACGTTAGCCGCATCATTGAATGTGCAGAGTTACAAAGGACCAACTAGAAACTAATTCGCCAAAGATGCTTCTTCCCAAATTATTTAATGTCTCTATCTCTAGCAATTTTTTGTTGATAATCCATCAATAATGCGATGGACGAACCCCCTACACCTAAATCATCGCAAATTGTTGGAACCCCTATTGTGCGCACAACTTCACCGTTTCTCCAGTCACATGCTCAACTTCCTCGTCGATCCACCGTTACTCATCTGGAACGACCATCCTAGCTAAGTCCATCGGACATGATGATACATCTTATTATGAACAAGATGGAGCAAGACATAGGCATGAATGTAGCTTTGGTAATATGAAGATACCAAAATAATGTTTATCTGGCTTATTTGTACCAAATATTCAAAAATAATTCTGTTGTTTATTGCTTTGCGAAAGAAGCCCAATGATGGCACATTTTTACCCCTCCCACCTCTGGATGGCTTCCACTTCCACACATTGCCACACATGTCCTCACCACCACTAACCATTTATTCAGCATGTTGCTAGCGCTGGCAATGCATGTCGAGTTGCTTTTGTCGATGCCACCTACCCATGGGAACTTATATTTTCCACAATGGTTCACTTTCTTCACCAATGAACTCTTTTGCCACCACCACCACCTAATTTCATATTCCCAACATATATTTTATTGCCTCTATATCCTCCGTGGAAACCATCCCATATCACCAAACTTAACCCTAAATATTCAACGCCACACGTCGTTATTCCTTTGCCCCACTTGAGATCTAAGGAGGTTGGGGTTTTGGTGAGCCCTGGCAATTTTGTCTACCGAACTTGACCCTAACATCACTGGCACCCGGATCTTATGGCACTTGGATGCAACCATATGTTGATGGTCGGTCAGGTTATCTTCAGTTGGATTTGCTGGCATCATATTAGTCGAGTACAATATATCTAGTTGCTATATGCTTTCTTTGCTGATTAATTTATGTATCAACTTTGGTCGATCCTAGATTTATAATAACTCTGAATGATAAATTTTTAGTAAAGGGCTATGCAGAGGCCGGGGTTTCATTCCCCCTTTTGAAAAAAACTGATGTGTATGGGTTATGGTTGTGTGCATTTGAGGACGCAGAGGCAGGAGGTTTAGCCTTGCTTCAAAAAAATGACGTGGACGGGTAGAAATATTGGGATTTGGATCACTTGTGGTGGGTAGGTTTCATCTAGATTCATACTATCAAAACCTATTTTACAAATCTTTGTACAATTCCAATTTTATTAGATGCCCCCTAGGCAACCGATTTATTTTATATCTTTATCAGGGAATATGTATGGATACCTGATTGCTGCCTCTTTGCATCTCCTGCTCCATCTGTGACAGCCTGACCCTGCTGGTCTCCAGATTTTGAATGTAGGCCTACACATACACATCGGCCATAACAGGCCAATCGAGAATCAATCATCATATACATGCGCCAAAGTCTTCAGGATGTGTACTTGTCGTGCAGAAACGTGAAAACCTTTGGGGCCCTAGGTAGACAGTACTCCCTCTGTTCATATTACTCTGCACGTTGCTGTTCATCACGCAAAACAAGGCGACCCATTTCTCTCTCATTTTTCATCAAAAAAATTCTATAATTTTTGAAAGTGGGTAGAATAAACACGAAGCTACACATCCAAAAAACCGAGAAGCAGAAAAAGTAAAAAATGAGAGAGAAATTGGCCATCTCGTTTTACGTGCACTGTAGCACCGCGCAAAGTAAACTGGAACAGAGGGAGTATTGCACATATTCAACTTTTAGGTGGTACAGTAGCTAGCAGGTTAACTTCACCAGCCCAATATATTCGTACACATCAGAATACTACTACGCGTTTTAACTTGGACTTGTCATGATTAACCAAGATATATAATCAACTATACCATTAATTAGCAGTAAGTGAGTAACTAATTCTTTTACCTTCTTCCTAAGCCTGCTCTTCCTCGCGGCCTCCCTGTTCTGCGCAAGCCTCCTCAGGGTCTTGGCGTCCGGCGTTCTGGGCCCCTCCTGCTCTGAGGTCGACGGCGTGCCCGTGCCGCCATTTCGGGTTCCTTCTCTCTGATATTATTAGCGATTCACATTTATCACAGAAATGTCACAAGAAATGTATCCATGTATCCATGTACAGTAGGATTGTAGCTAGGGAGCTGACCTTGACCGTTGCCTTGCCGCCCGGTGCTGGAGCGAGCATCGCCGGCTGCTTGGGCGGCGGCGGCTGCTGCTGCTTCGAAGAACCCGGGATGGTAGCGTTCGGAGAAGGTTCGGCGGCGTGCATCGGCCGAGAAGGGAAGATGTTGAGAGTCTCTGCATGCACACGTGAAGGAGAAGTCTGACGAGACCATTCCAGAGTTCTACAGTGTACTGCGTGATCAGCTAGTGAATATCACACATTTAACACGTTAAATTCCCCTAACAGAATATACGGTTTCACACCCATGCATATCGAGGAAGGGGGATGCATCTGTTCTGGAAAGAGAATAAGATGATCATCTTTGGCAAGAACATGTACACATGAGCAGGTGTTTGCTACACGTCACTCTCTCCCCAACTACTCCCTCCGTTCCGGTTTAAAGGTCACATATTGAAAATCATGCAATCCCAAATCCCCCCACCTCCTAGGCACATAAAAACATTTAGTTTCAGAGAAATAGCCAATCAGAGAATTAGAAAGAGCCAAATTAGCTCAAATCGGAGGAAGTTTAGGGCCTAGAGATTTGCTATATGTGTCCCTTAAACCAGGACGGAGATAGTAGAGAGAATTCCTTTTGAGAGATAATCTACATGTCAGAAAATGGAAGCTTTGCACGGAAACAAGGAAAAAGACCAATGGGATTTCATCATCGCTGTCGCGCATCTATATGCCGAAACTCAACCAGGCATGTCAAGTCGTGGTAGATGGGATGTTTTCATCAAAAGGGTGCAACTTATGCATGGTTGATGAAAGTATGTATGTCTTGCCTCTGGCCATCACAGCTTAATATTCAGGCTACATTTATTCAGTACCACATCTTATGAAATATTCTAAAGTTTATATGAGAAATAATTAATGAAGCATGTCTTACGCGGTTGTTCCTGAATTGATGTTTGATCCTGGCTGTTGAGGTAGAGGAAGAGGGCTTGATCAAGTTCCCCCATGTCGTCGTATCCGCCAGGGTCTTTTCTGCTGCATTTGCACACATTAATATAGTACATGGAGTACTACAAAATGGTTATCATGACCATCATTGTTAGGTTAATAGCCGTCTCACAAATACTCCTTCCGTTCCTTTCTATAGTGCCTATATTTTCGGGCACAGAAATTAAAGAATACACCTGGGGGAGAAATTACACCAGTTTTCAGGCGGGATTACTCTTGGCTAATTTACGTGATAAAATAGAGGATTTGCATGAGATAAGGAAAGGTAATTAAATTTCTAAAAAAATCCAGACAAGTTGTGTAACACAATATACTTATATTTTGGATTTTTTTCTTCAAAAACTGTAGGCACTACAGAAAGGATCTGGAGGGAGTATATTAACAAATCCAAGAAAGAGGATACATTAAGGAAGAGATGCTGCGACAATTAACCTTCGAGATTCGTAATTAACAAATCTATTGGAAATGTTCTCTTTCGAGTTGAATATGAAATGACACTTTCAATGCATTTCTCAGAACCTGGAAGGGAATAAGAAAACAGAAGAGACAACTGAAATCTGATGGTGGCAAGTCTAGCTAATTAGTTGCACCATCGCCTTCTTTACATTTGGACCAAACACCATCAAAACAAGTCAATATATACAATAGTACACGGACTCTGAAGCATCATCTTCAAACTAAGATGCTTACTTCATCCTTAGCCTCCAGATAAGTTATTTATGTTGTGAGACCAATTCATACATCATAGATAATACACGAATATAAGTCCCAAATCTCAAAGGTATTCAAAATAAGAAAATGAAGATATTTATGAAGGAGGAAAACATCAGGAAAAGAGCTTTAATTTCAGAGCGAAAAAGGACAGTTTCAAGGTGTTAGGGTTTACATGGTGCTTCCATGGATGGAGGAGGTAGCAGCAGCAGAAGCTTGTTGGGTCATCCCGGTGCGTGCTGAACAAGAAGCCTGCTCATGGGGCTGCTGCCATGGCCTATCCCCCATGCAAACTCCTCCTCCCAGTAGCTCAGCTTACTATATCTTCTCAATCAGCTCAATTACCTAGGAAAACGTATCCAAGAACCAGCTCCTGTTCTTCACATCTGAACTCCGATTGATCCAGCTGATCCAAATAATCACCCGTCGTCGCGCGCCGCCACAGCTCGATTCTATTCCGTAGCTTGTCCCCTTCTTTTCCTAGCTATTGGATGGATTCGTTAGCTTCCTCTGACCGGAAGCTGGCAGAGGGTAGGAGAGGACTTGTAGAGCCTGAGGTGGAGTGCGTGTACAAGAAATATAAGGGGAGTGGTTGCAAACCTTGAAAAAGGTAGGCAATAATTAGACTTTTATAAAAAAGGTAGAATACGATGTGTGATTGGAACGAGCGCCGAGTCGGTAGGGATATATGGCCTGGTTTTTTTATGCGCCTGCTATATATGTCAAATGTTTGGAATAGATCAAATATAGGATTGCTATTTAAAAAGTGATTATTCTTTTTGGATGAAGTGATCAAGGGTTTAGGTCCAGGATTGATTGGGTATTGGAACCCAAATTGGATTGTGTGCATCGATAAATATTTGGTCTATGCAGATGTGCTAAATTAGGTTGTGTGCATGTTGAGAAATGAACATCACTAGTACATATCGCACCATCAAATATGGTTAGAGTTAGATTCGTGCATCACATATTGTTTATCCAACCGTCGCCCAAAAGGCTAGAAAAAACGCGCGTGTTCTGGAGCGCGCTCTGCAATCGCTGATGTTGCTACACGTGGCGTTCGGAGAGTCCTTCGTGCGTTTTCTCTAGCCTTCCCCGCGCGACACGTGGTGCCTGCAGAGAGAGGGGTGGCGATCCCTTTTCCCTTTCTTTTTTAGATTCAAACACGAAAAATGCGATATCTTATAAACGAATCATCCAAACTGAGATTCGTTTTCATAATTGCGCTAGTCGCGTCGAGATCTACAAAACTAGATCCCATATGATAGGTTTTTGAAGAACTTTTTGTTTTGCACTGCCTTTTGACCCTACATTGTACTGCATTCGGTTGTGTTGCACTGCCTTAGTTCGCAGTGCACTACGCGGTGTCTAGGCTACGCACTGTCCAGGCAGTGCACCGTCCATGCACTGCCTTAGTTCGCAGTGCACTGCGCGGTGTCCAGGCAGTGTACTACGCACTGTCCATGCAGTGCCTTCTTGTTCTGTGTTGCACTGCCTTAGTTCGCAGTGCACTACGCCGTGTCTAGGCTGTATTACGCATTGTCCATGCAGTGCACCGTCCATGCACTGCCTTGTTATTCTGTGTTGCACTGTCTTAGTTTGCAGTGCACTACACGGTTTCCATGCAGTGTACTACGCACTGTCCAGGCAGTGCACCGTCCATGCACTGTCTTGTTGTTCTATGTTGCACTGCCTTAGTTCGCAGTGCACTGCGCGGTGTCCAGACAGTGTACTACGCACTGTCTAGGCAGTGTACCGTCCATGCACCGCCTTGTTGTTTCGTGTTGCACTGCCTTAGTTCGCAGTGCATTGCACGGTGTCCTGGCAGTGTACTGCCTCGTTGTACTGCCTTGCACTGCCTTCGGTCGTAGTGCACTGTGCGGTGTCCAGGCAGTGCACCGTCCAAGCACTGTCTTGTTGTACTGCGTTGCACTGTCTAAGGTTGCAATGCACTGCGCGATGTTCTTGGAGTGCACGGTGTACTGCGTTGCACGGCTTTCGGTCGACAGTAAACGAGTTGCACCGCTCGTGCACTGCCTTATTGCACTGCGTGGAACTGCCTTTCGTCACGTGCACTGCATGAGCAGCTAGCCACGTGTCGGGCTGCCGTGTGGCCGAAAATACACGCGCTGCCGTGCGGCCGGAAATACACACGCTGTCGAGAGGCCGGAAATACGCACGGGTGAGCTTCCACATGCCACGTGTCGAGCTGCCGTGCGGCCGAAAACGCGCGCGCTGCTACCGAAACGCGCGCTTCCTGAAAAGCGCGCTCCCGCTAGTCGTTTCCAACCGTCGCTAAGAGAGGGTAGGTGATGACGGGGCCAATCGCACACGGTTTCACAGCTCACATGGCGTGTGTCCGGTGTGGCCCATCACACATGGCTACTCAATTGTGTGCGCTTTGGGGAATTCCGCAAATGCTATCTATTGCACAAATAATTGTATTTCGATCTAGCCGGTCCACCTGAATTATATGGTTAAGCACAAATATCATAGACGACGTTTCTGTTAAACTGTATGCATCCGAGCGCATATAATTGCAGCACTGCGCGATTGCATGCAATTAATGTTGCATCACACACGATTCATTCGGAATATCCGTGTACGGCTGAAAATATCAAACGGTTTGCAATCCTACAACATCGCACACGATTCGCGGTTTTTTACTCAACCATATTGTGTGATTGTTTACACCCCATACAGTTTTTGTGGCCCGGCCCTGTGTGAGGTTAAATCGCTCGATCTAAATATCATTGTCTTCACTTCAATGGTGGGGTACTATTATTTAAATGTAAGACAAACAAATACTAAAAGAATTATTTTATCCCCTAGATTGATCAAAGTTCGGACAAAAGGTCAATGAAAGTGGATATATGTAACTTACGATTTTTCTTTTGCAGTTTCTTGAATTAGAAGCAAGTTTAATTACTATGGTTAAGACCATGTTTTATTTAGACTTCAGTTGCAACCGACCTGATGGTTGTTCATGACTTGTATTTTCAGGCAACTGGATCATAACATATTAATAGATTGCAAGATGGATTATCTTTTGTTGCTGCTCTTTTTTTGATGGTTGATACATGTCTCAAACATACCTGATCCATGATTGTATTACGTTCGAACTTTGCAATATTACCGTTTGTGTATATATTGATGCAGGGCCGTCGATAAGCTCTCCAGTTTGATTTTCTTTAGATATATTTAATTAGCAGCAAGAACCTGTCTCGGTGATATACCACCCCTCATTTAAATTCTAGTTCAGTGCATCACAGTTTAGCAACGGTAATAAACTACTACTCCATCGGTTTCAAATTATAAAATATTTTAGTCTTTTTCTGAAACGTGTGTATCTAGACGACTTAGTGTATAAGTTTAAAGTAAAATAAGCAAAATTGTACACTAAACACATGTGTTTTAGAAAAAACTAAAACATCATATATTTTGAAACGGATGAAATGGAAACAAAGAGTTGAAAGGACCGTACACTAAAGAGGCATTCTTAATTATACCTGTCCACTGATATGCATTAAAAAAATATGAGGCAGGTAGACGTCTCATATTATGTTTCGGATCAGGTATACATATTGCACACAATTCTAAACACTACATCTGTCTCATTTTTTTTTCGAAATAGAGGGTACGGACTCCGGCCTCTGCATCGAAAATGTGCATATGGCTTTTATTGCTTTTTATTGATCGATGAACAAAGGAACACCAAAGAAAATACATCACTGAACCGGAAGCCACCACACAACACTTACAAACTCGACAATGGAGGAAAATCGTGTCAACGGGGCCGCTCTGTGCCTGTAAAGACAACGAAGACACTCCACCAGCTAGGGACAGGGAACAATCGCATACCCCGAGGCGCCCTCTAGGCGAGACGAGAGCGTACATCCGGATTAGCTGACTCTTTAGCGAGCACTTTGTGTGCACGCCACAGAAGTCGTCGCCGCCGTCGAGCCTCTGAACCATCTTCACGGTTAAGGTCCGCATAAACTTTGTTGTTCCAGCCGGCGATGCCACCACAGCGCCAGACGGCGCCACCGTCCTGCGCGAGGACATCAGCACACCCGCCGCCGAGACCTTGCTGTACCACGCAGCCGGGACTCACCACCGTCGACGCGGAAGATGAGACACCGCACCACCAGAAGACCCCCTCCAGGCATCTCGAGCTCCAAAACAATGCCCTCAAGAGAGTGAATGACAACAAAAGTGCCGTCATCGTCCGATCTATCCCAGATCTAGGGTTTCCCCCGGAGGCTTAGGCATGAGGCGGAATTCGCAGCAACGACGCCTTCAACAAGGTAAACACCGTCCAAGAACGCCGCCATCGTTGGCTCCGACCGGAGCCCGGGTTTCACCGGCCAACCGCCTCGCCTTCAACCCGCTCGCTGCAGCCAGTGGCCGATCCGCAAGGGAGGAAGGCTTCCACCGCCATCCGCCTTCGATCTGCCCGGAGAAGAGGCCGCCTTCCGCCACGCCATCGCCGGAGCAGCCGCGCCATGACGCCCCTGCCCATTAGCCGGCCCGCTCCGACGGAGAGGCAAGGAGGCGTGGGAGTCCCCGCCACCGCCGGTGCCGGCAAGGCTTTGCCCAGCCGCACCCTCTGGCGGCGGCGGGAACGGAAGAGGGAGTAGGAGGAGGGTAGCTCGGCGGTGGCGCAAGGGTTTCCCCCTCGGTCGCCAGGCGGGGGCGACGCGAGGGAGACGCAAGGAAATTGAAGCATTATTATTCATTGCCTTATTGCCAAGCGCGCGCACTTTGATTTTGCGTGGTTAGATTCAAATTCAATTTTTTTTTGAAACGGGCAAAAAAGCTTTGTCTTATATTGATAAAGGAGGAGCAAACAACGGGGTGGCTAGAGCCAAGAAAAAAAAGAAAAAAAAGAGGGGATAGAAATCCTCAGGAAAGAGGAAAAGTCAGCCTACAAGCTCCGCCAGGTTATCTACCAGAGATTATCTACAAGCTCCGCCAGGTTATCTACCAGTGGCGAATTTAATAAACACGTGCTTATGTCGATTATCTACCAGTGGACCTTGGATGATGCATTGCTTGTGCAACAGTCCACGGGGACATTCATATGTTTCCGTGGTCAGTAAGGAAAAACAATTGCCCGCACGGGAATAGGTATTCCGTAACTAATCAATCCGGCTTTGAATCTTTGCAAAATATGCAAAATTTCAAAAAATTAGGAGTAGCACCTGCTAAGGTGCCCGGCAAATCGCACCAACCTTAGAGAGCCATTTACGAAGTTGTCGCTTCTGGTAACGAGTGGGCGTTAGCTGGGCCGGGTCTTAAATGACCTTAACCGTTAATCCTTGGGACGGTGGCCGAGAAGCGAGCGAAAATAAGCAAAGCAATGACCATATGGGAGATAAACAAATTAGTCCTTATAGGTTTTATCATAGAGGCCAACGATAGACAATAACTCCCCCCCCCCCCCCGCCCCCCCTAACATAGCTTACAATTTTTATCGTATCGTGCTCTCCAAAGATCAACTCTTCTCAAAATCTCAAAACAAAAGGTGTTGTGGAATCCCATTCTAAGGATTCTTGTGGTTCTAGAGAATCTAGCTACAAGAGAACCATGAACAGGGAGCTCTCCCCTTTTTTCGCCTGACTTTTTGATCTTAAACTTCAGAATGCTGGTTTTAAGAACAAGTGATTGCCCTTCTCCAACCCTTACTGTCCAACAGGGCCCGGGCTCACCGCAGGGGAAGGCCCACCGCCGAGGTGCTTTTTAAAATATCTCGTCGGGCCCCTTGAGAAGGTGATGGAATGTTAGCTAGGCGCTATGAGGGGACATGCTTTCTGAGGCCAATCGGGTGTTGATCAAGGTCGCTAGACCGGGAGTGATATCGAGCTTGAAAACGGTCTCAGACGTGCACTTTACATAGAAGGGTTGCCAGTTGATGTGCATTTTGGTATGTGCATACTTTTTCGGGTTGCCTAGAGAGGAGTGGTTCCTTGATTGTAAAAACTACTCGAAAGCAACCGTAATATCCGGGCACACTGCAGGCGCAATCGGAATAACCCGACTTCGTCTGCTTATTATGTTTGTCTTGTCTTAGAGAACCCCCAAGATTGGGGGCGGGGGGTTAATCCAACGAACGGCGTGAGAAGACAGTCTGTAGTTGGGGGGAGAGAAGATCTGTGATCTGAACGGTAGAGAGATAGATATACCAATCCGATATTACTCGTTAGCAGGCAAGGACTCTGAGTTGCGTGCAAGAGCAATAAAAGTACACAGTCGAGACATCTAGAACGCTAAAGTAAAGTGAGCGGTCGTAATGGATCGAGGGTGGAGAGATGCCGCATCACGGAGCGTCATTGTTCATCTTTAGTTCTTCACCAATCCTAAACAATTTAGGGCATCTATAATCGATCCTCAAAAACCGGTTAGAGGAGCAAAAGGTAACCATTTACTTCTCTCACATGGACCTAACTAAACCCGTATAACTGTTAGATGAGTAAAAAAATTAGGAGTCGGCAGTATAAAAGTCGTCGATCACTCTAAAGAAAAAACCTAACCTCCCACCCTGCCGCCCCATTCATGCCGGTGTCGCATTCGATGACCACCAAACCCCGTCCCTGGCACCCATGACCCTACGCCACCCTTGAGCCCACCTCTTTGTCACTCACCGCTCCTCGTCGTCACCAGAATCGACTAGGATATCGAGATTTCACCGACCACCGCCCCGATTTGTTGCAAATCCACCGCCAGGCTCGATTCTTTGCAAAATAGAGAGTCTGGAGGATGTGAAGGTGGTATAAGGCCAGCCACCACCGATTTTGCGTGGAAGCTCACCACCTTTTCCTCACCCACCGCAGATCCCACGCGGCCTAGGGTTGGCTCTGCCGGTACCGCCACGTGCAACAAGTTTGGTCTATGCGCGGGATCTTGATACGTCGCAAACGTATCTATAGTTTTTGATGTTCCATGCTTGTTTTATATCTACTTTCTTATGTTTTGTCCACACTTTGGAGTATTTTTATACACTTTCTCGGACTAAACTATTAACAATATGCCATAGTGCTAGTTGCATGTTTTCTTCTGTTTTTGGTTCCAGAAAAGTCAGAAAATGAATATTCTCGGAATTGGACGGGACAAAAGCAAAATTTGACATTTTATCGGAAGACACATGGAGTCCGAAGGAGAGACGGAAGGGGGCCACAGGGTGACCAAATCACCCCTTGGCACGGGCAACCCTAGGTCGCGACAGGGCATGGTGTGGGCCCCCTGGCCGGCCACCGACCTTGCCCCTTCGCCTATAAGAAGCCCCTTAGACGAAAACCCTAAATCGAACAGCCTCCAGCCACGAAAAGTTCTGCAGCACCGCTGCCACCGAAGGGGAGATTCGGGGGATAGAAAGTCTCTGTTCCGGCACCCTGCCGGGACGGGGAAGTGCTCCCGGAGCCATCTCCATCGATCTCCACCACCATCTCCATCGCCATTGCTGATTGCCATGATGAGGAGGGAGTAGTTCTTCCTCGAGGCTAAGGGTTCTACTGTTAGCTATGTGTTCATCTCTCTCTATGCATGATCATATTGTGATCATGAGCTTTGTAATCAAGTAGATCTACCTTGCTACTCAAATGATTTAATAGATCTCTTCTCTCCCCATGTGTGTGAAAGTGATAGCGTGCACACCATGGTGGCACTTAGGCTAGAGATTACAATTACTTGTTATGAGTTATATTTGGAGTTGGATGTTTTTATGAAATTGTGGTGTTTGTTGGAACCATCTAGAGCTCAAGGTGATAGTGTGGGGTTATCTAGATGGGAAAAGCGAACTTTGATGTGTGCTGTTATAGCCCTACCATGGATTAGAGTGTCCAACCGGAGAGTAGTTCAGAGTAGTATCATAAAGAGATGATATTTATATGAGAGTGTTCACTAGTGAAAGTATGCTCCCTATGCCTTGTTTCTAAGCATTGAAACGCCGTTTGCATCTAGATCTGTTACATGTTTGCTTGCTTCCATCTTTATTTAAGATTGTCTATAGTCTCTTACCACGTCAACCACGCGCCATCAAAGCTATTTTCTAGCACTGTTACCACTTATAATTATCCATACCACTTGTATTTCACTATCTCTTCACCGAACTAGTGCACCTATACACCTGACAAGTGTATTGGGTGTGTTGGGGATACAAGAGACTTCTTGTATCTTGATTGCAGGGTTGCTTGAGAGGGGATACCTTTGACCACTTCCTCCCTGAGTTCGATAAACCTTGGGTGATCCACTTAAGGGAAAACTTGCTGCTGTTCTACAAACCTCTGCACTTGGAGGCCCAACAACTGTCTACAAGAATAGAAGTGCGTAGACATCAAGCTATTTTCTGGCGCCATTGCCGGGGAGGTAAGGTAAAAGGTACTCACATCCTCCGATGTGAGTGCTCGAAGTTATTTCCTTTAGATTCTGCAATTTTGTCTTTTTGTTTCTTGTTTTCACTAGTTAGGCTTAATGGAAAATAACAAAAAATTAGAGAGCTTTATAGTATTTATCTTGAGTTAGGACATGAAGTGTTTGAAGAGAAAATTAAAAAACTTATGGAACTTTATTTGCATGCTAATAGAAATGTTGTTAATATGAATTCTTTGGACACCATTATTGCTAATGCTATGGAAAAGTCTAAGCTTGGGGAATCTAGTTTTTATGAAAATGATATTTTTAGTACCCCAAGCACGAAGGAGAAAAATTACTTTGATGATACTATACCTCTAATATATGATGATTACAATGATGAATATGATATTTTCAATCCACCTACCATTGAGGAGAAAATTAATTATGATTACAATATGCCTCCTATATTTGATGATTATGGTGATGAGAATAATAATGATAGCTATTTTGTTGAATTTGCTCCCACTATGATTAATAAGAATGACTATATTTATGTCAAGAGTATTAATTCTTTTATGCATGTGGCACATGATAAGAATGTTTTATGTGATAGTTATATTGTTAATTTTATTAATGATGTTGCTGAAAGTTATTATGAGAGAGGGAAACATGGTTTTATGTATCTCAATAATATTAAGTTTCCCCTCTTTATGTTGAAAGACTTGAAGTTGCACTTGTTTTGCTTTACTATGCTTGTTGCTTTGTGTTTTCATGACTTGTTTCTTTACAAGATTCCTATGCATAGGAAGTGGGTTAGACTTAAATGTGCTTGGAATTTGCTTCTTGATGCTCTCTTTTACTTCAATTCATATTTCTTATGTGAGCATCTTTTCAAACTAGCATGCCTAACTTAAAGGCGTTAAAGAAAAGTACTTATTGGGAGATAACCCAAACGTTTTAGTTGAGTTTTGGAAGTTATTGCTTCAGTAATAACCTCTCCTTATCTTTTTTATTTGATTTTTGTGTCAAGAATAACCTCTAATGAGAGAGAAGTAAGACTTGGGAAAGTTGCTGTCTCGAAACAGATTTTTGTGCTTTGCTGTAAAAATTCGTGAAAAAACTCTGTACGTCGGATTGAGCTGTAATGTTTTGTGCTTCTGCCCCAGGTTATTATCTAACTTTCGTTAGTTTAGCACTTTTTGATTTGAACAACAGAAGATCTTCGAAAAAACTGGTTTTTACCTGCTGGTCTATTTTGACAGATTTCTGCCATTATTTGCATTTGCATCTTAATCTCTTTCTGTTCGAGTTCTCTTTGATCATTTGAACTTTTAAAAGGAATTGCTACATTAGCTTGTGTTTTTAATGAAAGTTTTTCTGTTTTAAAACTAAAACCCAAAGGTTTATTATCTTTTAAATGCACTAATGTTGCTAATGAAGATTGTGTGAAGTTTTGTATGAAGGAAAATTTCAGGTGTAGGGAAAGAATGATGTAATGAGATGAAGAATGGACAAAAGCTCAAGCTTGGGGTTGCCACCCCGTGTCACCCCAAGAAATATTCAAGAGGTACAAGCGTTAAAGCTTGGGGATGCCCAAGGCATTCTCTTCTTCATCAATAAAAATCTTAGGTCTTTCTAGCCACTTCGTTTTTATTGTTTCATGCACTGTTGTGTTGTTCTTGGAGCGTCTTCGTTTTTGTTTTTAGTTTTCATTTGCTTAGTTTGCTTGAATAAATTGGTTGGACCCCCCTCATTCATGCATTAGTTTTCAAATAAAGTTGATTTGGATTGGAAAAGAGTAGAAAAGTTCATGCTTATAGTGGTACAAAAGGAAGCTTGTTTTGACTGTGACTTAGACTTTGTCATGTCATGCTTGATATTATTTTGACTTTATGCTTAGTGATTATTGATATAGCATGACTTGTTACAAACAATTGAGATTGGTTAATGTGCCTTGAAAGAATCATGCGTTGTTTTAGCATATAAAAGCATAGTATTGTGGTATTCTCCTTTGGTGTTTTATTTGGGTTTACTTGGCGCATGCTCACACCATGTTAAGACTATCCCAAGTCACCATAGCCTCTATGATCCTTTAGTTTTCGACTTGTAATATCATTTTATACTTTAATTAAAAATGTTTTGTTGCTTTGCATGATTATGTCCATTATTGCTCTCTTAGTTGGTCGCTCCCAGTCTTTTGCTAGCCTCCATAACCAAGTATGAGTTCCACTCATGCATCCAACTCCAAATAAAACCAAGTTATTCCAAAGAGTCCACCATACCTACCTATTAGCATTTGCTATTCCAAGTATATTCATGCTTTTATCTACCTTCTGAATTAAACTTGTTATGTGAAAATTAGTGATTAAAGCTCTCACGAACTTGATGGCACACTTTACCTTTCTTGCCCCTAATAAACTTGAACCATTGTGTCATCTATGTTATATATGCTTGCACTTATATGTTGGGGATTAGCAGAACCATGTTGTCATGGGGAACGCTTTCAACATTGCACTTGTACATTGTACCTAGTTGATATCATGCTCTTTTGTCTATGAATGTCGTCGGTGTGAAATGAAAGGGGAGCTTGTAAGTCCATGGAGTTATGTATGTGTGTTAGAGAAACGCATGGGCCGCTGGTCTAATCCATGCCTAATAATGGTGGAAACCTACAGCGTAACCATAATGAGCAATCTATGAAGCATTCTTCTTATAAAAAAAGAGATAGAGATTGAGAAAAGAGAAAAAGAAAAAAAGAGATGAGAAAAGAGGAAAAAGAGAAAAAAACACTATTTTCCCATGGTAAATAAGAAGATTGCTGAGATGCTCGTTGTCTGCTTGCCTTGTCATTTTGATATGGGGATTCTTCCGTATCATCGGGCAAGAGGTACCCCGTTGGCGGTTCTCTATGATACACATGTACTTACTACGATAAGAACTTACCGGTAACTAAACTTGAGTAGCATGAGGAGCGACCCTCGTATTCAAGGGACATGGGATTTCCAACTTATACTTTGTCAAGCATATACTCCATAGTTTGTTCACTTTAATCTTAATCACTTCAAGATGCTTATGATAGGGGCAATGAGAGCTGAAAGCTAATAAGTACCATAATTTTTGGAAGCTCTTTATGAGACTTGAATCGCTGCTTCCTTCTACGAAGGCTTTTCTTTTACTTTTATGTTGAGTCTCCACCTTCTATCTTTATGCACCTATTGAGAGAGCATAGTGGCCATTCTTAGTTCTATGTGCATTGACCCAAGACTTGTTGATTGATGCATAACTTTGATATTGCTTGTTCTTAAACTATTTGTATCTAGTCACCCTTATAAACTTTGAAGGTGTCCTATGCATTTATGTTTGCTACTCTATGAGGGACAAGCTGAATGCCACTATTCTATGTTTTCTTTATGTGAAACAAACAAACGTCTTGCAAAGCATTGTTATTCATGAATCTTTTGTTTGTCCTTTTCATGTTACAACATAGTTGCTATGTCTTATTGTTAGAACTTTGTCTTTCATGGTATGTTGAAGTACTATGATCCTAGCTATCAATGTTTTACAAATACTTTGATCAAGTTTATGATGGTGCATGTCACCTCAAAAATTATTCTTTCTTTTTATCACTTACCTACTCGAGGACGAGTAGGAGTTAAGCTTGGGGATGTTGATACGTCACAAACGTATCTATAATTTTTGATGTTACATGCTTGTTTTATATCTACTTTCTTATGTTTTGTCCACACTTTGGAGTATTTTTATACACTTTCTTGGACTAACCTATTAATAAGATGTCACAGTGCCAGTTTCTTGTTTTCTTCTGTTTTTGGTTCCAGAAAAGTCAAAAAATGAATATGCTCGGAATTGGATGGGACAAAAGCCAAAGTCGATATTTTACCGGAAGACACATGGAGTCCGAAGGAGAGACGAAGGGGGGCCACAGGGCGGACAAACCACCCCTTGGCGCTGAAGGGGATCCGCGGCAGAAAACAATTTTTTCCTATGATGGAACCCCAAAACTGCCTAGGATCTATCTATGTAGTAATGCAGTAACGGCCGATGCATAGAGAATACATACCCTTGTAGACCGTACGCGGTTAACGTTCCGCGGGAAACGTGGTTGATGTAGTCGTACTCGTAGCCGACCTCAAGGTCGCGAAGCTCCTTGTAGGTCACCCCTTTCTCCTTCTTCATCTTCATCGTGCAGCAGCTCCGGCTCCCGACATTTAAGCGCCCCAAGTGTTGCGCCTCGTGTCCTCGTACACATCCGGTGCACGATGAGACCTCCGGCTCCCCGATCCCGCCGGGAGTGCGGAAGTTGATATCCAGCTAGGAATCCCTACAGCGCAACAACGTACTACAGGTGTGCCTTGATCGCACAACCCAGACTTGGGGCCATGGTCACAAGGCATAGAGAGAGAGGGAAGGAGGAAGTCAACCAAAGGACTTCTCCAATTGATGGTGTGTTCAATCCCACCCATGGGCACCCTTTTATATAGGGGGGAGGGTGTGCCCTCCCCTTTGGGTTTCCCATGTGGGACTAAACAAGGGAGAGAGGGGGGAGGCGCATGGGCCTCATGGGCCAGCCGGCCAGGGGTGGGCCCCACCCCGCGCACAACCCTAGGCTGGCCGGGTGGGCCCCCTTGAGGCGCCTAGGCCTTGGCCCTTCCCTCCTTCGGTTTTCCCTCATGGGCCTTTATTCACTAGGAACTTTGGCCCATTAGCAGAATAACCCTTAAAATTAGATTTTAATATTATATTTAGTATTAATTACATTAATTAATATGTAAATACATATTACAAAATTCGTCTTGACCTAAAACACCTTTCGGTTCCCTTTCGATTTCGTCCGAATGACTTTGGATCTTTCCCGGAATGATTCCGGTCCTTTATTCTTTCTCCGAACAACTTCAGATCTCTCTGCGGAACAATTTCGGCTTTCTCTTTCTCTATTGTGATTCCGTCTTACGAATGATCGCTCTCATCGTACCTTAATTGTATCCTCTTACGGCTCGGGAATGCTCTAGACATGATCTGTATCAATGATCAATAGAGGGACCAGGGATATCCATGTGACCCCTATACATTCCTGATGACAATGTCGTTTGAACCGCTAAATGTAGCATCCTCTTCCTTTTGTTTCTCGATACGACTTGTCCGAGATCCGATCATTGGTATCCCATACCTTGTTCAATCTCGTTCACAACAAGTTCTGTTTTCTTGTTACCGTGATATTACATCCCCGTGACCGAGTCACATGTTGCAACATTTATGGATGTAATCTCACCAAGCTAGCCGTATGTATCTTTACCTGTCATGTGGGTGAACAAATCCCGGTCTAGAAGTCACATGTCATCAACCGTTCCTTCGGAATAGCCAACGTACACCTTTATAGCCACCGTATTACCAGATGAAAGTTGATGCAGTCAAAGCAGCCTCGGGAAACAGTGAGTAATATGAGCTCACAGTCTAAGGAAAATGAGTAGGTATAGCTGTTGCAACAATGAACTATATGACTTGATCGTGTTGCAATCCTTAGAGGAATGTCCAATCACATCATTCTCCAATGATATGATCCCGTTATCAATCGGCATAAATGCCCATGATCTTGAAACCCAGATCATCCTCATGACCAACGAACTAATATGAATAGAGGCTACTAGGGACTTTGTTGTTTCATACCACACCTGTACCAATGTTTCTACTTGGCACAGTTATAGCACAATATGAAACTATTATAAACTAATTGAGATATGAAAATAAAAACCTATTTATTATTTGCCTCTAGGGCATATCTCCTTCAGTCTCCCACTTGCACTAGAGTACAAATAATCCAGCTCGCATTTTACTCATATAAACCATATACCATATGTGTTTACAGATCATGCATGCTCATGGGAAACGTCATGTCCATGTTCTGTTTTACCAGATCATTATGTCTTTTGCAAATCGTTAATGTCTTCCTAACTTTGACATTCACACCATTATCGTATAATGGGTCAAAGTATTTGTTTGGCGACAAAGTGAGACTTTGTTTCTAGTGTTTATAATGACGGTCGTTTTCCCCGTTGTCATCTAAACTTCAAAACACACTTTGATATCCTTTGTGTATATACTGTAGTCATGGCAGCAGAACGAGGCCAGATTCCAGGAGCTTACAGTGACTTTAGATCAACCTCGAGGGCTTTCTCATGGGCCCTGGGCCCTGGGACACATCATTCTACGTTAAAAGCGAACTAGCCCCGCCATAACATTATACATCACATCAGATGGAGCCTTTATACTTCTATATCTATGGAGATCCTAGTGCATGAAATGCATCTATGCCACTTACATTGCTTCTTGCCATTTATGTACAAACTTAATTCTAGTTCTATGATCAACTCAGGAATCACTCAAAGACATGTTCTTACAGTTAAGACTTTGTCCTACCAACCAGAATTTCAGGTCACATTACGTCGAGTATACAACATGGTTATATGAAAGAACCTATGACTGAGGCATAGGAGATGCAACACATCTCTTTCTTTCAACCATAGTTGCAATACTAACTCAATGCTTCATATAGTAAGAACTTCTTTCTTATCTTCTTCCATTCTGAGCTTCTTCAGAATCTTGTCTTAGGACATTCTGAACATCTTTTAGAATCAAGTCCAGGAAGCATTCGACATTTAGTGTTTATTAAATTCACCAATCTATCTCCATAGATCTCTTTGTTTAATACCTTCAACTTCATCCTTATTTATCTAACTTAAACGTTATTAACACCAATCACATCATTCACATATGTCGTCCACATATCACAGAATGATTTCACGCTCCCACTCAAATATGTCATTCATGTTTGAGATCCAGGGATTTCACTTAGCTCTCACTCAAAATATGTCACCTACATATTATGATTTAGCCAAGCTTATTTGCTCCCACTCTTAACTAGGTCCTCTCAACAATCTTGGACATTCCAAAATTCTTTGATCATCATTTAATCGAGAATTCCACTAACGAGATTTCAATGACCATTCATTTCTCGCACTTAGGTCCATCACGCTTCTTTGTAATTCGTAGGTATGTCTTGTTCAAAACATGACAAGCGAATCAACAATATAATTCCACAAACTTTTAGAATATGTAGTTGAATCCTACTTTCTTTAGTAAAAGTATTCACTGACATTTTATGATCATTATCATTGGTTTATCCTCTATATGTAGAGTATGGTTTCACGAAACAAATTCCGCTGTGCCACTCAACAATTCGGAGGCAAGGTCAAATACCTTGTTTTGATCTTTTACTTTCTTCCACCTGTATCTTCATCAAGACACATCAACTTTGGACAACAACAGGTTTGCCCCTTTGTGGAAGATGCATTCATAGCTTCCTAAGAATGCTCTACAAAGACTTGTTTAATCGCCACAATTTCGACTTATCAAAATCTCCAGAAACTCGAACTTGCCATAACACTTATGGTGTTGTTTCCATGAATCTTTTAGATGTTCCTTTGTATTTCAAATGAGTGTTTGCTTTATTTTGATCTTTAACTCTAAACGATAACTATAACCCCTATAAGAGATGATATTATACCATATGTATCTTAATACATAATGATTATGATGTTCAGATATTTCAACACAGTTTGAATTCATCCAGTTATCATAATTTGGGAAACATATTTCGCAAGTTCCTTTTGTGCTAAACTTAACTTGAATACTTTAGTCATGTCGATCAAATTGAAGAGACTTCGTATTCTTGTTAATTTCAATATCCTCCTCTTGTTATGAACTCATTTGAACAATTCAAATCGTTTCAAACTTATGTTTCATTAAGTAAATACGCTTATTCACTTAAGTCCATGATTAACTAATGATTTCCACTATTTGTTGAAAATATGATAGATCACTATGTATAAGATTCAACATTTCTTCGCATATCACCGTTTTACCAGAATGCAGAGTTTTAGTCATCCTGCCCAAGAGGCATGGTTTTGCAAAGTCTCTAGATCAAGCATCTAGGACCCCGATCTTCATTTACAATGAAGAACATGCAATAACCAAAATGACTTAAACTATAGTGTCATTTCATTATTAAACTTTGAATATCTTTTAGCATTCTAATCCTTTATAAATGTTTAAACTATTATCATTAACATAGTGATGATAATAACTTGTTTGTAATCGTAATGTGACCATAACGGTATTGTTCATAAGAATAGTACAAACTGGCTTATAACTAGTTCATATGAATAATCGTCTCGCCAAAAGAAAGACACACAAACAAGGATTACAAAATTATATTCAAGTTCACCAATCCAAATGACAAACTTTGAGGAAGAGGTGATGTCGTCCATCAACTGATTTGCTTGTCGTCATCAAGTCACGTTGCCTCAAAAACCAGCTATTCTCAGGCAGATCCTCCTGTTTTCACAAAATAGGACAAGTATGAAATACTTTGCAAACTACAACGAGTTTTGCAAAAACCACATTCATAGTTTGTATACCTTTTCATTCATGACCTCCATTGCAATCAAGTCCTTCTAAGAGTTCTCAACTCTAATGCAAGATTGCTAAGTGTTTTTACAAACAATTTCTTTTCATCCATGATGGAGGAAAACCCATCCAATGGCTCATACTCTATGTGCCTTATTTTGCAGAATACAAAATGTAGCCCAACTCTCCATTGAATGGAGAATGTATTATTGGATGATTATGAGGAAAACACAAACATTCCAGAGTCATCAAATTATCTCCTAATGGTTATTGTATCGAGAAGAGAAGATCACCTTTTAGGAGGATATCCCTTAGGTGTGGGTATTAATCTATGAAGTTGGACCCTTTTGCTAAGTTCCAAATTAAGCAATATATTCCCATAGTTGCTCTCATCGTACCCTTAAGTGTATCCTTTCACGGCTCGGGAATGCTGTAGACATGATCTGTATCAATGATCAACAGAGGGACCAGGGATATCCATGTGACCCCTATGCATTCCTGATCACAATGTCGTTTGAACCGCTAAATGTAGCATCCTCTTCCTTTTGTTTCTCGATACGACTTGTCCGAGATCCGATCATTGGTATCCCATACCTTGTTCAATCTCGTTCACAACAAGTTCTGTTTTCTTGTTACCGTGATATTACATCCCCGTGACCGAGTCACATGTTGCAACATTTATGGATGTAATCTCACCAAGCCGGCCGTATGTATCTTTACCCGTCATGTGGGTGAACAAATCCCGGTCTAGCAGTCACATGTCATCAACTGTTCCTTCAGAATACCCAACGTACACCTTTATGGCCACCGTATTACCATATGACGGTTGATGTAGTCAAAGCAGCCTTGGGAAACAGTGAGTAATATGAGTGCAAGGTCTAAGGAAAAGGAGTCTAGGTATAGCTATTGCAACAATGAACTATATGACTTGATCTTCTTGCAATCCTTCGAGGAATGCCCAATCACATCATTCTCCAATGATATGATCCTGTTGTCAATCGACATAAATGCCCATGATCTTGAAACCCAGATCATCCTCATGACCAACGAACTAGTATGAATAGAGGCTACTAGGTACTTTGTTGTTTCATACCACACCTGTACCAATGTTTCTACTTGACACAGTTATAGCACAATATGAAACTATTATAAACTAATTGAGACATGACAATAAAAACCTATTTATTATTTGCCTCTAGGGCATATCTCCTTCAGGTGCAGGCAGCCCTAGGCCATGCCAGGGCATGGTGTGGGCCCCTGGCCGGCCACCGACCTTGCCCCTTCGCCTATAAGAAGCCCCTGGGACAAAAACCCTAAATCAAACAGCCTCCAGCCACGAAAAGTTCCGCAGTGTCGCCGCTACCGAAGGGGAGATTCAGGGGACAGAAAGTCGCTGTTACGGCACCCTACTGGAACGGGGAAGTGCCTTCGGTGCCATCTCCATCGATCTCCACCACCATCTCCATCGCCATTGCCGATTCCCATGATGAGGAGAGAGTAGCTCTTCCTCGAGGCTAAGGGTTCTACCGGTAGCTATGTGTTCATCTATCTCTCTATACATGATCATATTGTGATCATGAGCTTTGTAATCAAGTAGATCTACCTTGCTACTCAAGTGCTTTAATAGATCTCTGCTCTCCCCATGTGTGTGAAAGTGACAGCGTGCACACCATGGTGGCACCAAGGCTAGAGATTACAATTACTTGTTATGAGTTATATTTGGAGTTGGATATTTCTATGAAATTGTGGTGTTTGTTGGAACCATCTAGAGCTCAAGGTGACAGTGTGGGGTTATCTAGATGAGAAAAGCGAACTTTGAGGTGTGCTGTTATAGCCCTACCATGGATTAGAGTGTCCAACTGAGAGTAGTTCAGAGTAGTATCATAAAGAGATGATATTTATATGAGAGTGTTCACTAGTGAAAGTATGATCCCTAGGCCTTGTTTCTAATCATTGAAACACCATTTGCATCTAGATCTGTTACATGTTTCCTTGCTTCCATCTTTATTTCAGATTGCCTTTAGTCTCTTACCACGTCAACCATGTGCCATCAAAGCTATTTTCTGGCACCGTTACCACTTATAATTATCCATACCACTTGTATTTCACTATATCTTCGCCGAACTAGTGCACCTATACACCTGACAAGTGTATTGGGTGTGTTGGGGACACAAGAGACTTCTTGTATCTTGATTGCAGGGTTGCTTGAGAGGGGATACCTTTGACCACTTCCTCCCTGAGTTTGATAAACCTTGGGTAGTCCACTTAAGGGAAACTTGCTGCTCTTCTACAAACCTCTGCACTTGGAGGTCCAACAACTGTCTACAAGAATAGAAGTGCGTAGACATTAGATCTGTGGCCGGAGTGGGAGGAGGCAGGGCAGTTTCCCTGGAAGCTCTGCCGAAGATGGATTGTCGGCACCATCACCCGCAACCAACACATTTGGGGGGGAAATGTGATTTTTTACTCTTTTTTGTAAAATGAAGTAGAAGAAGTCATGACTTACTTGTTTTTGTTACAAATGAATTAAAAGAAATCCAAAATGGACCGAGGAAAAGGACAACGAGTTGTATTTTGCATGGCACCATCAAGGTCTTGTAGATGATGTATTATACGAAGAGAGTGGTGTTCGTCAACCATTTCAACAATTTTGGAAAAAATACATGAGAATGTTAGTGAAAAGACAATAGGAGAAGGTAGATCGATTAACTTGATCTTGAATAGATGGCACATTCTTTTATGCATTCTAATGCCATCTAGATGGCATAACTTGAACTCTTTGGTTTGTATCGGGTTGTATCAGTATGTATGCACTGCTAATATATGATTATATATGCATATGTATGGACCAATGATATTGTTAATAAGGAAAAACATTTTACACCTCTAAATATAGGGGATCAGTTAGGAACCGCTTTTCTTTAGAGGAGTAAATATACTCCTCTAACTATTGGGGATCGGTTAGAGATGCCTTTAGAACCGGTACGAGAGGAAAGCACATAGGTCAATACTGCAGTGGCGACTCCAAAAACCAATCTAGGTTTTGTCACCCTTTGCCGGCAATGTCACAGCTCCTTCTCCGATGGTCTTGGGGCCTTCGAGGTGTAGCGGACCATGGTCCCTCACCGGAGGGTTCCTGTTTCTCTATTTAGGTTATTTTTAGTCTCTTCTCCGGGATGGTGAGGCGCTGGTGACATACTGAAGTCAGAATAAGATCCTACATGACCTATTCTTGCTCTGGTGGTGCCTCTAGCGCCAGCGGAGGGCGCATGGAGTCGTGTATCCGACGGATCTCATGGGACCTTGTCGGTTTTCCTATTCTTTGATGTGGTTTTAGGTCAGTTTTTTTCCGATCTACGGCTATCATCATTGATGATGGTTACTGCTCTGGTGTGCTGGTCTTTTGGGGTCTTAGCGCGACAATTTTTCGTCCGTCTACTACAACAAGCTTTACCTGGATCCAGTGATAGAGTGGCAAGGACAGCAGCGTGCCTTTGACTCACGATAGTGTTTGTAGCCGTCGCATATTTGTAATTTTTATTACTTTTGGCACTCTTTGTATTGATATCAATGATTATTAATAGATCGGTAGAATTTTTGCAAAAAAACCCTAAATAATTTGATACAAAGCAGGATTGATAGACCGTTTGGATTAATTCCTTAAAATCCAAACCAATGCATGATATATTACTTAGTTATTACTTGTACCACTAACCAAAATGGTGTTCTACTTATACATCTAAGTAGATGCATTAGTGCGTAGAGCCAACAAGTTATTATTTTTGGGTGAATTGGTTAGATTGTTGACAAAGTAAGCTTTATTAACTCAAAACTCTTTAACACTATGATTAGAATTGTTTGTCCCTCCCGTGAGGCGACGAGGAGGGAACCCTAGGCATTGTCACCAACTATCCCCCACCGCTCTCTCCTTCCTCCGCTACCGCCAGAGGGCGCGACCAAGCAAAGCTTGGTCGGTGGTGATGGTGGCGGGGATCTCGCATCTCTACGTGCGTGGGGTTGGCGTGGGACATTACCACATGCTTGGACATGGTGTTGGCCGGGCCTCACGATGGAGAGATCCTACGGCTTGTGGTGGCATCGACATGTCCGGAGTGGTAGCGATGATGCGGAGGATGATCTAGTGGATGTGATCTGGAGGTTTCACCTCCGATCACCAAGAGCCGCATATGGCGCACGAAAGAAATAGATCTACAATGGTAGGGATGTTTAGGTCTGATCTTGGATCAATTTTGGGATAGTTACACGTTCGTTGGTGTGGCTGCATCTCGGTCCATTCAGTATCGGGCTTGGAATTGTGTGGCTGCTAGTGAAAACTGAGTTGGACGATGGCACCGTCTCTTGGTGTCGTTCCCTTGTCAAAGACATCATTTTTGCAGCTATCGCTTCCTTGCTTGGGATGCTCCGAAGGAAACTCTAGATCTTGGTATCCCGGATCAGACAATGACGACAATAGATGTCGGTATTCCTCTTGCGGGCATCATTTTGGATCATGTACTTCCTGGAGGGGTCTAATGGCAGAGCGGTGTTTCATCTACTGCGTCGACGATGGTAGGTCTCAGCAGCGTGGTGGAGCAGGGTCTTGGTGATAGTCGCATTCTGATGGACAAGCGCAAGGAGGTGGCACTGTATGGCATCATGGAGGCATTGACGATAGGCCTGGCATGGTCAATGTCTTGATTCATGTCCCGAAGATGGATCATCGGAAGATGGCGGTGGCAACTTCTAGAGCATGTGCGCTGGTGCATGCTGAGGGTATGCCAGACTGGTTTGTGCCCCTAGCTCATCGTTGATCGGTTGGGTGAGACCTCTAGTTTTATGATGATGTGTGTAGGTGTGTGGCCAGGGCAATGGCCTCGACATGGCAACCCCCTTCATCAAGGTTGTAAGTGTTGCGACAGTTGTCGTTAGTGAGGTGGCTTCGGATTTGAAGGCAATAATAGTTGATTATACTGCTAGATTGATATTGCATATTGAGTGATTACATTGTGAGCCATTGGACTATTTATATAGTACTAGAAATCCTAAACTACCAAATATAACAACCGTGACCTACTCTAATAAAAACCGTGGTATACTCTAACATCCTCCACAGTCGGATCGGTAGTGACGCGAACAACATGAGTGTCGCGGATGGTCTGACTGAAGCATAAGCCGAGGACACCGATTGGAGAGGATACCCGGTGGATTATAGCCGTTGATGCTAATGTCGATGTAGCTGGTGTGTGGGTGTTGTTGTCGTGGTCGATGGTGTTGTTGGAGTGTTGGTGATGTAGCCACCGTTGATGAAGTTGTTGAGGTTGATATAGTTGTAGTTGGTGTCGTCTTTGAGCCCGGAGGAAGTTGCCAGGGTAATAAACTACTACCTCCGTCCCAAGGCTTAAATTATATAATTTTTTGAAAAAGTCAAACTACGTAAAGTTTGACCAAATTTTTAGAAAAAATAATTAATATTTACAATATGAAATATATATCCTTTAATAGATCATGAAATACATTTTCATGTTGTATCTATATAATATCATAGTTCTTGATAGTTTTTTCAAAAAGTTTGGTCAAACTTTGTGTAGCTTGACTTTTCAAAATAATTATACGCCTTAAGCCTTGAGACGGAGGGAGTAGTAAAAGTGGTTGCAGCGATAGTCAACTCGAGGTAGAGATAGCTACAGTTGTGGTAGTAGAGTAGGCGACACGTCGTACCGAGATTGCGAAACTAGGCAGCGCGCCATGGACGAAGGAACACGTCGGTGTTGCCAATACCGGACGTGCAAAGATATGGACCATCATGAACCATGCGATGTAGAGTTGGAGGGAGCAACAGAGAAGGCCTCCGTGTACGGTCGGTTGCGCGTTGTATGCACTGGAGTAGACGAAGTGGTTGTAAGAAGAAAATTTAGCACAAGCGGTGCAAATAAAAATTAGACTACAACTATAGCGGCGAGGTCGTGGTGGATGAAGACAGCGAGGTAGTTTCCGATGGTGATTGAACTATAGCGGTAGTAAAAGTCGGGGATCGAACCCGGTTTATTCATCCACATGTAGGAGCTTTTTTACGTTTGTTGAAGGAGAGGTTGTAGATGTCAGGAATCAAACCCATTTTATTCATCTACATGCATGAGTGTGGCGACGCAGAACCCGTTGGTGTTGACGAAGACCTTGCTTGGTGGTGGCGGCGATGATACGGTACGTGTGATGAAGTTGTTTGTATAGATTGTTGTCGGTGATGATGACTAGCGACGATGTAGATGTGGCCCTTTGTTGATTGCGATGCGTGTACTTGGGCACGATTGTTCCCGTTCATGTTGACGATGACGAGCTAGCGAGGTAGAGACATGTGGACGGAGAATCCGGCGATGTCACATGAAGGCGTCCCTTGGGGTGCTACACACAACGTCTTTGACACGGTTGTTGGCGAAGATTTTCTAGAGATGAGTCGATGCAGAGATTCGAGTAGAGGTGTGTGATGATGATATGCAACGCAATCCGATCTATAATTGCCCAAAGAATAAGAAACACGGTCAAGACGACCAGCAAGAAAATTTTGACGATTTCTACTGGATCTAATCTACGAGTTGCGCGGCCTCCGGCACGGAGATTGATCTCCCCGGGGGCGGCGTGACGGAAGAGGTGGGCTAAACCCTAGGTCAAGAATTGAGAGGCTCTGGTATCATGAAGGTAATAATAGTTGATTGTATTACTAAATTGATATTGCGTATTGTGTGATTACATTGTGAGCTCTTGGACTATTTATATATTACTAGAAGACTTGGAGACTAAGAAACCTAGTAAAGCTAGAATCCTAAACTACCAAATATAACAATCTGACTCTAATACAAAACCGTGGTATACTCTAACATAGTTAATCTTTATATATTTTTATAAATCTATGTTGAATAATAAATAAATAAAAATCGTGTGTATCTATACTATTAAAAGGCTTACGGTATTGATGGTAGGTCGCTCCAAACCTACCCCATCTTTTCTGAAAATTTAGGTCCTATATGCCACCCCTAAGCAGAATTACCGGTTTGATTTTCTTTTCTTTCCATACATGGCTCTGCCTGACGTGTTTTCGGATCCTGCCTACATCGACCGATCGACTGCAGGCCAGCACCGAACTCTCCCTCACGTGCGTGGTTATCGGCCATGTCCTCTTTCGCCGCGTCGCCTCCTGTCGACCGTGCCGAAACGGAGCCACCGCCTGGCCGTCTTTCTCCTCGCCCAAGACCGGGAGCCGTAACCGCTCGGTATCAGCGGCAAGGCCGCCGTCATCCCTACCAGGAACCTGCGCACGTCTTCCTCCTTGGTTGTCGATGACTTCCACCTCTGCCGGCCAACCTCCAACCGAACATCTTCGCCACATCTCGGTGAGCTGTTCGTGCTACCCGTGTCCTCCTCCTGTCCGCCAGGATCACCCGTTGAACACGTCCAGCCCGCCACCGTTCCGTGCTTTTCGCCGCTGATCCCCTCGTCGCCTACTGCCGCCGCTGTGCACCGTTCCGTGCTTTTCGCCGCTGCTCCCCTCGTCGCCTACTGCCGCCGCTGTGTTCGGGAGGTGTCCCATCACCGGTGCTTCCCATGAGCCCCGCCTTCAGCGATGAATCCGTCCACGTCCGCCCACACGTAGACAGCAGCCGCCGCGCACACGCACTACAGGTACACGCGCACAACAACGCTGCAGTTCCCCCTCTGTTCCCTACAACCACCCATATTCTATAGTTTTTATCCGGCGAGGAACTTCACACTAAATTAGTCTTGGCATAACCCTCTTTCTGTAGCATCAAACCATTCACAAAACGGCTACCGGAGTCGATCACAATCCTCCTCCGAAGACAGGCGAATCTCACTGACTCGAGCACGACAGTTCTGTCCAGTGCAGACCGCGTTTTTTCTCTCTGTTCCTGGCCAAAGCACGCCTTCCATAGACGATCTCCGGCGAATTTATTCTGCGGAAACTATTCTTAGTAGTAGATACATCACCGCAGAGATTAAAACTAAGTGTCAAACATAGCACCATAGCGCTCGCAAAAATTGGACAAGCTAGCTATTTTCACAATGCGTGATTCAATTACGTCAGAATCGATCCGATCGGCTCATGTCCTTTTTGCAGCAAGGCCCCTGACCATTTTCTTTCCACAACCCGAGCTCCTCCGGAACCGTGCTAGATGGGCCGGCCTGTTCACTATCCACCGCCTGCGCACGTTATGTAGCACAGACCGCAGCCCAGTTTCCTCCCGGTGGCTTTAATGTTTTTCTTGTTCTTTTCTAATTTCCCTAATAATTCAAATACTTGAATAATTCATAATTTGAAATCTGTTCAGAATTTGAAAATAGTTCCAAAGTGAAAAGTGAATATTTTTCAGAGATGAACTCAACTATATATATATATATATATATATCTTCTTTACTATAAAAACTCTAGAGGTAGGTTAGTTCAATACGTTTCCGTCAGCCAAAAGTACGTCTCCGTCCGCCTTTTCCGCGCTTCCCATCATCGGTCCTTGCCGCTGGTCCGGGTGTCTGGGACCTCCAGTGTCGCGCTGCAGGTAATCAGAACTTCGAGAAACTGACGAGCAATAGGGGCGAGACAGGGGCGGGCACCGCCGCCGCCCCGGAAGCCGATGCCGGCGTAACGAGCCATTCCATCCGTGCGCGTGACGAGTCGTCCCATCCGACGCCGGTTGCCTGGTTGGATGGGGGGAGCCGACCCGAGGCCGCGTGCGGGGAGCCGACCCAAGGCCGAGGGCCACGCCGCGCACGTGCGCTAGGCGCCATCTCCCTATAGAGCAGAGCAATCGGGGCGCTGGTTGGTAGCCACACCTCTACTCCTGCAACGAGGACGTCGGGTGCGGGCGAGCTCGAACGGATACCGACGGTGACGAGGTAGCGCCCGCTGACGGCAGCGAGCAAGGACAGAGCATGGCGGGGAGGCGACGGGGTGCACGGGCAGCCAGAGCGGAGGCACACCACCGACCCCCATCCTCCCCGTGGTAATTGATTCCGCGATGATACGTCTTTCGCTGCAGAGACACTACCGGACTCGAGGTCCAAATCAGCCGCGTAGGAGGGACGACGAAGCGCAGTTCCGGCCGGCGGGCCGAACACCAGCGATGCAGGGACGCTGCCGGTCTCATGCCGACAATGCCATGCAGCGGGGAAATCGGAGCTTCTCCTCGCTGGGAAGTCCCTCTGCATTGCCACCATGCTGGACAGCTCCATCCGTCCACAACACCAATCCACTGGCTGGGCTGGCGCTGCAAGAAATTAGAGTTGGGATTTCATGTAGAAGTGATGGATTGGATAATTTTTCCTAAGGCTAGCATCTCCTATATCCAGCCACAGCCGGCATCCGGCGCACGGCGCGACAACGCGGGATGCTCCACCGAAAGTAGGCGACGGCTAGAGAGTTCAGCGGCTGGCGCATGACGTGGCCTGCTCCTCACTAAGGCGGAGACACCGGCGGCAGCGCTGGAATGGCCGGCGCGGCGGTGCTTTCTCACTTGCACTGGTGATTTGGGGAGAAGTTTCGGTCTGTACTCTGTAGCGCATTAGAGAGATGGCAAAATCTTACTACTAGGGATGGGGATGTTTGCAGTTTAATCCATGTATTTTATTTACATACGTGAACGTCCATGTGGTTCTCCGTGACATATGCAGGATTTACAAAATATACTACTCCTAAACAAGATGGCCACGCCTTGGACTTTGGAAATGCAAATAAGGCAGATGCTCTTTGTTGAACTCAGACAAAATATGTAGCGAATCTTTAATAATATTATAAATTTTTATTATTTTGTATAATATTGTAAAATTTTATTATTCTGTAGCAACACAACAGAACCCTCCCCTTCTCGCCACTGTAGCAGAAAGGGGCGGCGGGAGGGCGGGGGATCCCCGTCTGTAACACCCTCGAATCGGCCCTATGCAAGTTTTAGCCATTTCCGCCAAACCCGCATAGAAACGATTCAAGGACGCCCACCAAGCACTTTTGTGCGAGTAGAAAAACGAAGTAATACCATTACACAACAGTTCTCGATGGGACCCACAGAACAGATATATATACAACACGACTCCAGGAGTCAAGAATACCGATATACAGTACAAAAATACAAATCACCTTGAAAACGATAGAGCGTCCGACTACGGACAAGATGCAAATGGGGCTAAGAGCCCTGAAGAATAACCAATGACGTCCATAACCCTGCCTAGGCCAAGCCGGAAGGGTAACCCTGCTAACGACGTCGATCTCAAACCTGCTAAAACAAAAGGGGTGCCGACAACGGGCAAAGGAAAAAGAGGAGCGTCAGTACTGAGGCCAGTACATGGCGATGCTAGAATTCGGCGGCTCTCGCCTATATAGGTATGGTGGGCTAAAGCAGCAGCGCAGCGGCACTAAACAACCTATAGAGACTCGATACAATTGGCTGTTATCCGAGAGGGATAAGAAAGACCTATTCGGATCTAACCTGAAGCTATCACCAAACAAACCCATCCTGGTATTTCCCCCTCGAGACCAAACGAGTAAGTCGGACCAAGGAACTCACACAGTTGGCAGTTTTATTCATTCCATTATAGTTGCAGCACTTACTAGTCAGATATAAATAGCATGAGTTATCCTGATAGCATAAGTCATGGGCAGTTTTAGTTAACATTTTCGTTGTAGTTGGAACATTTACTAGTCAGATTTAATTATCCCGAGGAATCCCAAAATCCAGCAGTTGTTGGCACTTTTATCACATTCCATTGAAGTAACAATACTTACTAGGCATATATAACAAAACAACCCAAATCCAGCAGTTGTTGGCATTTTTAAAGTCTATTCCGCTACAGTTGAATCTGATTACTAGTCATGTATTCAGTCAAGTTTATAAAACTACTTTAGTTATGCTTGTCTATGATCGAGATACTGTGCTCGAAGTCGTCCATAACCGCGGACATGGCTTTCAGAAAAGTTTTACCCTACAGGGGTGTATAAATAGCAACACACACTCGATCAACCTCGGAAAAACCAACTCAAAACCCAACGAGGCTTTCACGACAAAGCAATCACATGATTCATAAATATTTCAGGGGGCCAGCCCATTAAGCTACCCGCAACGAAGTTGGTTGGCTCCGAGACAGACCCAAGGTTTGCGCCAATGGCTGTAAACGACTGGGAACCCAAAAGTGTGACTGAGCTTGTCGATACCGCGAAAACACTCCGCAATTCCTAAACAGTACAGGTGCTCTACGCACAATCGTAAATAAAGCAGTAACATGGCATAAGTACATGATAGTAATAAAACTCCAAACTAGTTTGTGGCCCCAAGAAATAGAAATGAATCAAGCTCTGGCTCAGAGGGGTCCACGGCCTCCGAATGTGGATAGTGCCAAAAATCAAGGAACAGGTATCAAGTACTCGGGGTCCTACAGGACACAAGTGAGCGTGGAAGAACCAAATAACATCTATTGCCCACCGATTCTTCTGCATTAATTATATCTAGCATTTTAATAGTTGTATTTAAAGTCATGATTAACTCCACCATAAACATCTACCAGCAATAACCATCTGCCAGCATACCAACATCTGTGGTACTCGACGCCACGAGATCGCACCTGAGAAAGCAACTACGACTCGCAAGGCCAGCTATCTACAAAACACAGGTAATAGGAGGTGTCCAAGGCAATATAGAGGATGCCCGGGATATAACTGGTGCACAGAAACTAAAGCATCGCGACACGGATAGCAATAGATCAACAGGAGGAAATAAAGACTATAAATGCAAAATAGGTAGAAGGGGAAGAGATGCTCGCCCGGGAAACACTGCCGAAGGATCATATTCGGAGAACTTGTCGATACTCGTATCAACTCATCGGTCTAATCCGCGAAGAACCAAACACTAGGAAAACACCGGATGCAATATTTAATACCACGGCAGAAGATCCGGCATGATCATGATATGATGCATATGCGGTGCAATTAGGCAGTATTAAGCGGAACCGGGGTCCCGTCAATTAATTAAACGGTTCGAGTTATTTAACTACCCCGCAATTTAAATGTTGTATTAACAGGGCGAAACATGGCATCGGTGCACTACACAAATTCAAATGGAGTCTAGAATAAGACAAAAGTATCCCGCATAAACACTCCATATTTAATTATGAGGTGAATCGACATAATGCCCCCAACCCACATGATATGCATGCGAGATGAACAATTAATATGCAACAAGTTTTATATATAGCATTTATAAAATAGGGGCTCGAGAAAGGTTCACACATCTGGGTTCGGCAGATCTTGGTTCCGGGGGGTTCGGAGTACGACAGGGTTCGACGGGGATCGGTCTCGGCGGGAACGTTCTCGGACAACGGAGTAGATCTTGGCGTTCTGGGAAGAAGGACTTGGCGTTCCGTGTTGGAGATCTTTCGGATTCGCATCCGCGAAGGAGATCTTGGTGTCCGGGGTCTCGGTGAACTTGGCGTCCGGTCCTCGGGCATCGGTGCGGGAAGGAGGTCTTGGTTCACCGGGTCCGTGAGGAAGGTCTTGGCGTTCCATGAGGATTTCCTGGCTTCGGTGTCGATGAACTTAGTTCGGTACCGTAGTATTCGGAAGATCTTGTCGCATGTCTTTCTTAGAGGGAGGGTTCACCAACACCACCATCTTGTCCCGCTCATTCTTGTCTGCCAGAGGTCTCGACCAGCAGTAGCATCACCACTACCCCAATATCACCACCACACCAACAGTTCAGAGCACACCGCCGCACATCGAACCACAGCGCACGGACATGCACAGGTAGAGAAACAGCAGAGCGCACACGTGCAAGCAACAGACAAAAAATAGAGAAATGATCTGCAGGAGGGTGGCAAGGAAAACCCTAGTTCTCACAACCTAGAGAGAGCAGGGCCTTAGCAGCAGGCCACAGGCGTGACGAACGCGGCGGACGACCTCAGGGCGGGGCTCGGTGGCGGGGCCCGCGACAGGAGGAGGGAGGAGACGGCGAGGTGGCAAGGTCGGCGTGGGGAACTCGAGAAGGGGCCGCAGGGAGGCGGCGAAGGTCGCGGCCGAGGCGGGCGTGCGGGGATCGGTGAGAGGAGCGGGGGAGGTTGCGCCTGGGGCGGGGGAATCGAGGCCAAGCGGGGGGTCGCACGGCCGCGTGAGGGGCGTGCGGGACAGGTGGCGATAGGGAGTTGGAGGGAGGAGTAAGTGGGGTGGAGTGTGGTGGCTGTGTGAGGGCAGAGAGATGAGGTGGAGGGGGTTCGGTGAGGTGGAGGGAGGGGATTGGTCAGGGTGAGGTGGAGGGAGGCTAGGTAGGATAGGATTGGGGTAGATTAGGGATTAGACAAGCTGGTTTTGGGTAATTTTGGGGGTGGCCGGCTGGGTCGGATCGGCCCGGTTTAGCTGCCCCAAAAATAAAAATAAATATTTTATTATTTAAAAGGGGCTTTTGAAATCCGCTGGTAGACGAAACAAAATATTCTGGAGACCCGGGTTTTAATTTGAATAAAGACGAGAATATTTAGAAAACAAAACTAGGCGTTTCGAAAATAGTTTTAGACAAAACCATGCATGCTGATGACGATGCTCAAATGCAATGTGGCATGATGACATGAGCATGCGGTCATGATGATGCAATGCACAAAAACAACACGATTTTCTAGTAGTGGTTCTAGCGGGATGCCACAATTCGACACCACTAACAATGGATCTCGCCCTCGAGATCCGCCTCATAGTACCGGGGAGAAGGCTGATGATCGGATTCTTCTCGCTTCATGTAGATTCTCGCGACACCACTAACAAGAGGTCGTTGTCCGCGATCGTCGAGAGAACACTCCGAGAACAAAGGGCGAAGGTAGATGTATCAATAAATAAAGCCACCTCTAGCTTCCGTGGACGGAGTAACATTGTTGTATCCACCGATTCAATATACAAAAGCGAATGATAGGAGTAGTCGGATGGTGATCAGTCCATCGTGCACCCAAACCATTACTCTGCACAAGAATAGGTGAATTATGCAACCAACTCTCGGAATTAGACTGAAGATCTCGACAATCGAGGTTCGGAACAAAGGGGTGATGCGGCTCTGCATCGGATCTGGCGTAGAGGATGTCGTCGCGTTGGAAAACACCGGAATGCACAAACAAGGAACAAAGAATGGTACCACAGATAAAGGATCACTCAGATAGCATGAAGTCCGGAGGTAGAAACACCGTTGTCAAAGGAGGAAGCGAAACCCTGAAGGTACGACGGAACCCAACCACGAGAAATCCTGGACTTGAAGAAAGGTAAGAAAGAAGATTTAAAACACGCAGAGGTAAGAGGAGAATAACAGAGGGGTAAGGAGTAAAAGCGGACCTAATCAGATCTATCCAACCGATTTTGCAAAAAATAGTCTTGACACTCTACTTCGGCCGTTAGCTAGGTTATCCTACAGGCTGGACTTGTGGGGTATCGCAACTGCTGAGCTCTGATACCACTCTATATGCGGTGCAATTAGGCCGTATTAAGCGGAACCAGGGTCCCGTCAATTAATTAAACGGTTCGAGTTATTTAACTACCCCGCAATTTAAATGTTGTATTAACAGGGCGAAACATGGCATCGGTGCGCTACACAAATTTAAATGGAGTCCGGAATAAGATAAAAGTATCCCGCATAAATACTCCATATTTAATTATGAGGTGAATCGGCATAATGCCCCCAACCCACATGATATGCATGCGAGATGAACAATTAATATGCAACAAGTTTTATATATAGCATTTCTAAAATAGGGGCTCGAGAAAGGTTCACACATCTGGGTTCGGCAGATCTTGGTTCTGGGGGGTTCGAAGTACGACAGAGTTCGACGGAGATCGGTCTCGGCGGGAACGTTCTCGGACAACGGAGTAGATCTTGGCATTCCGGGAAGAAGGACTTGGCGTTCCGTGTTGGAGATCTTTCGGATTCGCATCCGCGAGGGAGATCTTGGTGTCCGGGGTCTTGGTGAACTTGGCGTCCGGTCCTCAGGCATCGGTGCGGGAAGGAGGTCTTGGTTCACCGGGTCCGTGAGGAAGGTCTTGCCGTTCCGTGAGGATTTCCTGGCTTCGGTGTCGATGAACTTAGTTCGGTACCGTAGGTATTCAGAAGATCTTGTCGCATGTCTTTCTTAGAGGGAGGGTTCACCAACACCACCATCTTGTCCCGCTCGTTCTTGTCTGCCAGAGGTCTCGACCAGCAGTAGCATCGCCACTACCCCAACATCACCACCACACTAACAGTTCAGAGCACACCGCCGCACATCGAACCATAGCGCACGTGCATGCACAGGTAGAGAAATAGCAGAGCGCACACGCGCAAGCAATAGACAAAAAACAGAGAAACGATCTACAGGAGGGTGGCAGGGAAAACTCTAGTTCTCACAACCTGGAGAGAGCAGGGCCTTAGCAGCAGGCCGCAGGCGTGATGAACGCGGCGGACGACCTTGGGGCGGGGCTCGACGGCGGGGCCCACGGCAGGAGGAGGGAGGAGACGGCGAGGTGGCGAGGTCGGCGTGGGGAACTCGAGAAGGTGCCGCAGGGAGGCGGCGGAGGTCGTGGCCGAGGCGCGTGTGCGGGGATCAGTGAGAGGAGCGGGGGAGGTTGCGCCTGGGACGGGGGAACCGAGGCCGAGCAGGGGGCGCGCGGGCGCGTGAGGGGCGTGCGGGACAGGTGGCGATAGGGAGTTGGAGGGAGGAGTAAGTGGGGTGGAGTATGGTGGCTGTGTGAGGGCAGAGAGATGATGTGGAGGGGGTTCGGTGAGGTGGTGGGAGGGGATTGGTCAGGGTGAGGTGGAGGGAGGCTGGGTAGGATAGGATTGGGTAGATTAGGGATTAGACAAGCTGGTTTTGGGTAATTTTGGGGGTGGCCGGCTGGGTCGGATCGGCCCGGTTTGGCTGCCCCCAAAAATAAATATTTTATTATTTAAAACGGGCTTTTGAAATCCGCTGGTAGACGAAACAAAATATTCCGGAGACCCGGGTTTTAATTTGAATAAATACGGGAATATTTTGAAAAAAAACTAGGCGTTTCGAAAATAGTTTTAGACAAAACCATGCATGCTGATGACGATGCTCAAATGCAATGTGGCATGATGACATGAGCATGCGGTCATGATGATGCAATGCACAAAAACAACGCGATTTTCTAGTAGTGGTTTTAGCGGGATGCCACACCGTCTCACGGTCGTAGTTAGTGTAGGGTTTGTTGGGCTCTCAGCTGGCGGCGCCGTGGAGTGGGAGGTGTCGTCGGTGTTGTTTTTGGTGCAGGTTCGCGTCCTCTCCGGCGACGGCGCTCGGTGGAGCTCCGTGGCGGCGCACCTGCTTCCCTGGCACTTGCGGATCGGTGGATCTGCGCCGTGCGGTCTTCCCCGACCGGTTCCTACGTGGCGATGGAACGGCAATGTACAGAAGTTGGAAGATGCAGTTTGCGTTGACCTCGTCGATGGTGGTGGCGGTGCAGGGCGGAGGCTCCTCGGAGCCGAGTGGCGTCAACTTCCCGTCCGTGCAGGGGATCCTCCCATTCCAAGGCTTAGGGGAGGTCGTGCGGCGGCGCGCCGGCGTAACGTTCTCGTTGCCGTCTCCGGCGTCGGGGTCCAGGAAGAAGTAGAAGGACCAAGTTGTAATTTCTTGCTTGTTTCTGGACTGATCTGAAGGATCCGTGGTTAATATAAACTGTGCCTTTCTCGCAAAAAAAAACATAACAGAACCCTCGACACAATAAAAAAAGCATAGCAACACGATGAAGCCCAAATTCTTTGCTGATTCTTATAAATTTGTCTATTCAGTCTGGATAATTTGCTGACTATATCTAAAAAATCTGAGATTAAAATATACTGGTTGTCGAGAAATGTGCATAGTTATTATTTTTATTATTTAGTATAGACTTCTAAAAATATTTGTATTGTTCATATTTTTAATTCTCAAACTCATTCCAGTTGCACACGCAGAAAAGGTTAAAAAGAAGGATTATTGAGCTAAGGACGGGTGGGAAGAGGAAGCCGTGAGCCCTAGGTGAATGCGATGAAGTTAGCTGTTTTCTACCAATCGCCGCGGTTGTGTCAGAAAAAATTATGCGTCTTCACAGCACTCATTTTTCTCCGGTACAACACATGGTTATGTTTCCTATATGAATATATACGTAAAAGAATATGTACCGTGGCAACGCACGTGCATTCAGCTAGTCATTTATATAGCAAAGACCGGGTATCATCTCCATTTCCTAAAGAACACATAGACTCTGCCTTCACGAGTGTATAACTTGCAGCGTAGAAGCTACCCCTTTCTGTCAAATACGATGTCATTCCTGCATGGCCAAGGAGCTGAACACAAGGCCATCGCCCCCACGAGGATATGGCATGTAAACTTTTTATGGATATACTCGTAACCGGTTTACGAACATGCTGGGCACACAATGGGGTGAACACGTATTAGTGGGCACCTGAACAATAGACCACACCTCTCGAGCAATTTGCACTAAAAAAGTATAGTATTTGACCGACTCCTCATGGTGGCAGTAGAAATCTATTTTTTACTCAAAGTACTTTTATATTTTTTGTCCGCATGAAGATTGTCTTTCTTCGGCAGCAGGCGGACGACGGACGATGTAAGAAGTTACCGGCCGCCGTGGTCAAGAAGCACCAGGCGTCACTATATCGACGCGCTGGAGAACCTGGTAAGAAGAAAGCAAACGTGAAGACATCCAAAGCGAACACCGTAGAATCTTTAAGAGCAGACAATGAAAAAAACATATACCATCGAGATTGTGCGATTCATCTTCCTTTAGCAGTTCTTTCACCGTCAGCTTTACCAGCATCGAACTACGTAAGGACGAAACTTCTCCGGCCCTCCTGGGCTCGCAGACTCGCAGAGCTGGAAAAAAAGAAAAAATTATAAAAGCTAAAATAGAAGAAAATGAGAATCACCATATTACAGAAAATACGAAAATAAATCGACAAATGAAGAGAGACATACCGTCGTACCAGAAGAGCTTCTAAAATCTGTAGACACAGAAAGTTCATTGGTCAGTGCGCTAACTCCTAATATCAAAGAAAGCAAAGAAAAGCGTATGGGTAATGACAGGGACGCTTGCTATCAGAACTCCTCGTTTAGGATCAGCGAGGGGCTCATGTCTCCCTCCCCGCCTCCGCATCCCTCTCCTTCCACCTCCGCCCCTCTCACCATGCTCTGATCCGACTAATCCCCCAAATAATCCACGGATTCATGTCACGGATCCTGTTCCTCACGGAGAGTATACCAGTATAGTCCATCCTGATGCAGGGGTTCTAGTGAAGGAAGTCCCCCCCCCCCCCCCGCCGGTTTTTGGTTCATCATCACCTGACGATGATTCGATCCCGAAATCCTCTGTGGATTTGTCGATCGAAGATCCTATGGCGGCTGTGGCGAGGGTGTCGGTGCCTGGCCACCATTTTCCCCCGTTCCCATGGCTGCGGCAACACCGGTTTCAGCCCAGGCCACCTCCTCCTTGGCCTGGAGACCGAGGCGTGGTTCCACGTCACTTCCACCACCGGCAATCGATCCTGGTGATTACTCCGATGCCTTTAGTGTCAGAGTCTTCACGTGACCGTGAGACTCTGAATTTGAATTCAGGTACCCCAGGTCACAAGTCCATGGAAATGGCACCTTTGATGGCTCCCACTTGCCCCGTTCCTTTTACGGGTTTCCCTAGTGCGCCTCCTATGACCGAAGGTGTGGAGGAATATTACGGGCAGATCTGGTCGGTCCCTTCTCACCTCAAGCTAGGGTTCCTCGTGTTGCCTCCTCTACCCTCTGCTGGATCCGCCACGAGCTTTTCCAATTGAAACACTTCTACCCCAAGGATTTCTTCCCTATCGCTTAGTTGAAACAGATCTGGCAGTCTCTGAAACAATTCAGTGTTGCTCGAGATTGGTGGGGTGGTGGAGGTTAGCGACCTACATTCGTTGAAATCCTTCGTCGCCAATCGATAGATGGAGGTCGCCAGAAGGATGGGCATTATCACCAACAAGCTCGGAGGCCTAACCGACCTCAACCTCTTCCAACTCGTTCCTCGGGCGTTGTTGTGCAACCTGATACCTTCGATCCGGATTACGGATGTAGTATAGCTTCTTTTTCCCTAATAGACCTAGGTTATCGAATCCTCAGGAAGCGAATGCGTAGTGAAGTTACTTTAACGGACCTTCGGGAGTTTTAGAATTCCTTTTGTGTTTTTACTAGACCAATAGCTTGCGTATTTTTGTTGTTGTCGATGATGGAGAGAGAGGGCCTAGAGCGCTCGGTATCACCTGTAGCTATGCAAAACATCTGATGAGAATAAAAGATAGAAATAAAGTATGCATGTACTTGTTAGAGCAAGATAAATTATATGTGGGCAGTGCATCCATAATTGCTATTGCCTCCGCAACTGCTTATATCAATAACCTAGTAGTCTCATCCATAGAAGAAAGAGAACTAATGATATGCATAGTGATGTCACCATTAATCCCAAGTAAATCCCTCACATACAGCCGTACTACCTCTTCTGTCACTGGGGTTCCCAATCTGCAGATTAGTCATTACTCATACTCCCTATACCTGGCTCAACCCTCGGGGTCTTGGGTACCTGACAAGTCCTCGGATTGAGGCAAGAGAGGATACAATAATCATCATGTCATACAAACTAATACATGATCCCATCTATGATAAATAACATACACAATCGCTACATGGCTAGGCCGAAGCCCTTAGCCAAGGAGAATTACTCACACATAGAGATGAGATCAACAATCACAAACATTGTAATGAAAGTCATAAGATTGATAACAATAGTCTTACAATATCGCCAATTGAAGAAGAGATCTACTATTACAAGTGGTGGAATATGGCTATGGAGATGGAGAAGGGTTTTGAGACCTGGAGGCGGCCGGTGATCTGTGGCAGAGACTTTTGGCGAGGTTTGGCTTCTTCGGGGGCTTGTTTTCTCGTTACGCGAGGCTTCTTTATATAGGGCCCCTTCACGAAAGTTGTTCTGTTTGACCTAACGGTGGTGGCACCAACTATACGACTGGAGCTATACGACCGGAATTTTGCTCCGGTCGTATAGTTGGTCGTTAAAGCATCTGCCTCCGTTTTACGGCTCCTGATTTCTTCTGGTTGTTGGAAATCTCACATCTTTGACTTTAATGTAGTGATTCCCATATTCAAACGACATTATCTGCGCAAGAAAAATATAAAAGAAAGGATTACATACCCCTACGAATATTAAGCATTAGTGGCAGGATTTAGAGAGATATTTCATCATAAGTATCAATAATATCCAGTTTAAATATGGACGTAGATGGCTATATTTTAGAGCCATCAACCTCCCCAAGCTTAAACTTGATCATCCCCGAGCAACAAAACCAAAATCAAAAAGGAACTCGGCATTTAAAATGAAATAACAAGATGATGATCTTACTCATGATTGGTAGTCTAATGTTTCCTCCACTTCATAAATTTGAAAAACTTTAGCATAGATAGAGTAATGGCAAGCATATCATACGGGTTTTATGCATCCTTGTAGTGCAGCAAAATTATTGTTAATATGGATGATTCAAATGAGTAAACTTTATTCCATGTCATGTAATCAACTCATAGGCCTGCCTTTGAACAATAAAGTATAATCATGTAAATTAAGAGTGTGAGAGTTGTCATGAAAAGCATATATAATAGAGTATCTCAATTCTCCCACATCAATAAATTAAGACTTTTCAAGCACTACTTTTCTATTCATTGTCCTTCAAGAATTTCAGTTTTTAAGTAATTGAGAGCATGCCAAAGATTTTTATTAGTTTATCGGGCTATGATGGACACTCGTGGCATCACTAAGGTTTTTGTTCGTTTTGCATAATGATTACTCGTAATATCCAGAGGAGTGATTCCATCATGATTATAGCTATCCGGGAGTGCCAAGAATCTTACCCACTATAGCATTGCTGCTATAAGTGTTTAATCAACTCATAGCCGAAATCTAGGAGTTTCCTCCATGAAGATTGTTCGTAGGCGAGCTGAGTTGTTGGCATCTCATGAAGTTTGACACGCATAAAGATATATCATTCTTATGATTAACAAGTCAAACTTTGGCATGCTCACAAAAACTGCTAAACATTAATTCAATCGAACAAATCCTTTCAAAGAGAGCTATCAAGTCAATCAACATTTTCAGTGGTGTTGAGTGTCTCTAGAAATAAACCTTCAAGACTAAGCACTATAACACCCAAGCCTTCAATTGTGAGACTTTTTCTTCTTACAATTGTTTAGCAATTTTTAGGTAAGACTTGGTTAATTACGAGAGCTGGAAGAAAATGTACCCAATTAAATACCCATGCAAACGAAAAATCTTACTACAATACAAAGACTCACTCCACCAATATAATATCTCAACATTTACTACTAACTAGCATGGGTTTCTCAAACTTCAAAAGTGGGGAGTCATAAGGCATACCTCTCATGTTTGGTTCCACTTCTCTCTTCCTTTTTTATTTGCTTCTTGGAAACTCGAAGTCGATCACTCTCCTGCAAACATGTGAAAACCTCGAGGCGGAAAGAAAAAGAAAGAGGGAAAATAAGGAAAAATGGAGAAATCTTTTTGTGGTTTTAAGAGAGGGAATTTAAAGAATAGAAAATTGGCGGCAAAGCTCGGCTAGAAAATCTCAAAAGCAAATAGGAAGAACTAGAAAATAAAGTGTTGGGGAAACCAACATGAGTGCTTATAAACTCAAATAAAAACACAACCTCGAAATAAATAAAAGCAAGTAAACGCCAAATAAAGATACATGAGGAAACTTCCCCAAGCTTAGGATTTTGCAAGCCCTTCAAATCATTATGGTGGTGGGAAAAAGTCGTTACTCCAGTTCGCGAATTGAGTTGAGAGGTTACTAGTTGATTCTCGGAGGTTCAAAGAGAGGCTATGCATCCTCTCCACAGTCCCTCCAAGTCCTTGGAAATCTTGGCATGTGGCGAACCGGGTTTGTAGCTGCTCCTCTTGGTAAGGAACTTGTTGCTCATCTTCTTGGTCCTCATCCTCTTCTGAAGTCTCCTCCTCGAGTTGGTGTTGCTCAACCTGCAAGTCATATAGAAAACGTCCTTCCTCGATAGAGAAAAGACCATTAGGCAAAGGAGAGGGGTAAAAATGCCTAGCTCCAGCAATATGCAGGTAATAAACACCACCTATTCTAGTGAGCATTCCACAAGCTTTCAAGGTGGAGAAACCAACACGTCGCTCACCTAGCATGGGTTGCAACTCACCTAGGTCGATGCCTAGGGCAGTGGCAAGAACGGTGATTATGCCTCCACTTGTGATTGGTCCTTGGCTTTGGGAGGCTTGGTGCTCCAGGTAGCGCACAAGGATGTCGCCCAAGTTGAGTGACAAGCTGCAGTTGATGTAAGCAGCGTTTGCAAGGACTAGGATGTCCTCCTCATTGAGTTTCGTGAACTCATTACGTGTCTGCAAGGTGTTAGCAATAACATATAACAAATAGCGAATTGTAGGATGAATATTCTTCCCCTTGCTCACTCTAGTAGTGAAACTCATTCCATTATAGTATTGTTCAGGGGTAGGTTCTAAGCCAGTAAAGGATGCACATAAGGCATTAACATCATTGTTTGGTAAATTAAAACATGTGCACCATTCATCTAAAGTTAAAGTGTAGTTGTTGTTCATAAGTCGGAAAGAAATAGTGTCCTCTCCTTCCCATTGTTTAACGGTGCTTCGCAACAAACTAAGAAATTCAATGGTTAAGCCGTGATAAGTAGGCACATCATTGTACACAAAGTTTTGCAGGACATATCTATTGCAAAGTAAATTGAAGTCATCAGAAATACTGAGTTGGTTCAATATAATGGGGCAAGCCCACTTGGTGGCCTTCACTTCGCGGTTCTTGATCTTGTCGAAGCGCTCACGTTGGAGCTCATTTCTAAACCGTATCCCCATGCGTTCTTGAGCGACAACCCGAGAAGCGCTAGCGGTGGCACAAGCACGAGTTTGGCTCCTTGTGTTCATCATCTAAAACATTGAAGAAAGACAAAAATAAAACTTTTTGATCCAACAACGGTAAGTACAATATATTCCTCATCATAGCACACTCAAGAATCACCTCAAAATAATAATTCAGGCAAGAGAATCATGGCAATAGGTTCATAGTATGTCTTACCCTAGATTAATAATGACAATAGATCGACGATGAATTTGCAAAAAGTAATTGGAGGATCAGAGGATAAACAAACCGTAGATCACTTGTGTGCGAGGAAATCGAACAAAATTGAGTAGAGATGAAGATCTCTTGAGGTTTTGAGAGAGTTTGGAGGTAGAAAGGAGAAAAGGTATTGAAGTTTTGGAGTTGGAGGTAACTCCCCGTGCGATTTTGTGGCTGGACGCAACTATAAGGGCGCAACTATACGGTCGAAACATTGTGTTCCCGCCATATAGTTGGCCTTCTGTCAAAAATTTAGGGTTTCCTCCTGGTGGTGCAGCTATACGGTCGGAACTATAAGGCTGGAACAATATGTTACCGCCGTATAATTGGTCGTTAAACTGTCTGTCCCTGAGAAAAAAATATACAAAGGCATCGATATCTATACGACCATAATTTTTATTCCCGTCATATAGTTGGTTGTTAAACTCTCGGTATATTAGAAAAGAATTCATACGGAGGCACCGTTATCTATACGACCGGAGTTATACGGCCGGAATTTTCATTCCCGTCGTAGGTCGTTAAAATCTCAGTACATTTTAAAGAAAAAAAATCAATGGCATAGATATCTATATGACCGGAACTATACGGCCGAAATTTTTATTCCCGTCGTATAGTTGGTTGTTAAACTCTCTATGTGCATCAAAAAAATTCTATTTCTTCGAGAATTGCTTCTTTTCCTGTAACTTAGTGATATACCTTGTTTATGATAGAAAATTGACAGTAAATATTGTCGACCAACAACAACATGCATGTAGCAGAATTTTAAGTACTATCGAACTTCTTCGCCTCAAATGGAGTTTTCTAGCACTCTTGATTAAACATAAACTTAAACTAAATTTTTTAAAACTTTACTCAAACCTTAATTTCACATGGGTTGCCTCCCATGGAGTGCTCTTTTATGGTCAATAGCTTGACCTTGACGATACTCACTTGGGCCAGATGAGTGGAACACTCACTCCAAAGTAATTGGCCTTCAAAGTGATGGCCTCCTTTTCATCATGCTTGGCTTTCTTATTCCTGGGGAAATGAATAATAAAAGGATCACGCGAAGGAAATTGCAGCTTCACGTTTCCTTCATGGAGGTTAATCAAAGCCTTAATAGTTCTTAAGAAAGGACGGCCTAATATAATAGGAGCAACAGTATCTTCAGGCATGTCAACAATAACGAAGTCAATTAGAGAAGGACAACCTTTAATGTAAACTGAAGTGTTCTCCTTAATTCCTACAGCTTGTTTGTAGGTAGAATCTGCTAGATGCAATTTTAATTCAGTGATTTCAAAGGAGCCAAGATTTTACTTGTTAAAAAGACTCTTTGAAATTGTTGAGACGCTTGCACCTAGATCACAAAGTGCAGCTATCTCGTTGGTTTCAATTTTAATCTTAATAGTAGTCTCAAATATGTCATTTAGTTTAACAGGTAACTTTTCAGCGATTTTCTTGTATTCCTCTTCAAGATCGCATACCTTAATTGCTACTTGATCAACAAAGTATTGATACATGGCTTCATCATTACCTTCACTTACTAGAATTTTTATGTTGATCCTCTTTACAAGGTCTTCGATGGTGTAGCTTGGTGAAGGGGCATTGTTATAGTCAATCTCTTCAGGATCCTCCCTTTGGATCCTCATCATTTTGAGTTCTTCAATAGGATTGGGCTCAACTTTACCTGCCAATTTATCTAGAATGAGAGTTTGACTCTCGGTTATCTTACCTAGCTGTGCCTCAACGATCGTAGTTCTTTCTTGGAGGGCCTACAAATCATTTCTCAAACTAACAGCTTGGTTAGATAATTTACCAAGCATAGCATCATGGTTCTCCATTATTTTAACAAGAATATTGTTTTGTTCATTTTGTGAGTCTATAAAAGACTTAAGTGTTTCTTGGAGTCTACCATTACTAGTTTCCATATTATTATTAGGATTACCTGCAGGACTAGAATAGTGTTTCTGCAAATTAGGATTATAATTCTTTTTCCAAACAGGGTTATAATCATTACGAGCTATGAAGTCTATTTCTTCAATATTCGTTTCAGGAATAGCTCTTACTTGGGTTTTGTTACGGCTAATATGAGCTCATCCAACTTAGCATTGAGTTCTTCATTTTCTTGTGGGGATATGGAGTTCACGTTCTTCGTGTTTGATCTATCCATATGCCATTGAGCATGGTTGTCTTGCATATTGTCTAACAGCTACTTTGTTTCGGTAATATGTTTACCCATAAACATTCCTCCAGCTGCAGTATCAAGCATAGACTTAGACACGGGATTAAGAGCATTATAAAATAAATGGAGGATTAACCAATCTTCCATCCCATGACTAGGACAGTTTCTTAAGCATTCTTTCATCCTCTCCCATGCAAGCGCTAGTGGCTCACGCTCTTCCTGTCTAAAGCCAGTAATATTAGATCGGAGTTGCATAGTCTTTACAGGTGAGAAATATTTAGTCATAAATAAAGAAGTACATCCCACCCATGATGTAATAGTATTTCTAGGCAAAGATAGCAACCATTCTTTTGCTCTCCCTCTTAGAGAGAAAGGAAATAGATGCAATTTGACCGCATCAGGGTCAACGTCTTTTATACGCATCATATCACATATTTCAGTGAAAGTATTCAAGTGCATATCTGCGTCTTCAACAGCAGAGCCTCCAAATTGATTCTATTAAACCAAGCTTAAATAATGGGGCTTAATTTCATAGTCATCAGCAGCAATTGCTGGCTAAGTAATAGGAGTACGCAAATAATCATTGTTGGGAGTATCAAACTTCCAAGCTTCTTTGTAGCCATATTTCCTATGTTTTGGGGTTTTCTTAAACAAAGAATTATAATAGTAAAACCAAGAATTTAAAGGCTAACTATTTTTTTGGTTTATCAAATAAAGACTAAAATCAAACTAACAAAATTAAAAAAAGAATTAAAACTAGCAAGGTTCCTAATAACCTCACCAGGGTAGCTATTGCTCCCCCTGCAATAGCGCCAGAAAAAGGGTTGATACCTTTGATCCGGATTACGAACGTAGTATAGCTTCTTTTTCCCTAGTAGACCTAGGTTATCAAATCCTCGGGAAGCGAATGCGTAGTGAAGTTACTTTAACAGACCTTCGGGAGTTTCAGAATTCCTTTTGTGTTTTTACTGGACCAATAGCTTGCGTCTTTTTGTTGTTGTCGATGATGGAGAGAGAGGGCCTAGGGCGCTCGGTTTCACCTGTAGCTGTGCAAAACATCTGATGGGAATAAAAGATAGAAATAAAGTATGCATGTACTTGTTAGAGCAAGATAAATTATATGTGGGCAGTGCATCCATAATTGCTATTGCCTCCACAACCTCTTATAGCAATAACCTACTAGTCTCATCCATAGAAGAAAGAGAACTAATGATATGCATAGTGATGTCACCATTAATCCTAAGTAAATCCCTCACATACAGCCGTACTACCCCTTCTGTCATTGGGGTTCCCAACATGCAGATCAGTCATTACTCATACTCCCTATACCTAGTTCAACCCTCGGGGTCTTGAGTATCTGACAAGTACTTGGATTGAGGCAAGAGAGGATACAATAATCATCATGTCATACAAACTAATACATGATCCCATCTATGATAAATAACATACACAATCGCTACATGGCTAGGCCGAAGCCCTTAGCCCAAGGAGAATTACTCACACATAGAGATGAGATCAACAATCACAAACATCGTAATGAAAATCGTAAGATTGATAGCAATAGTATTACAATGTCGCCAATCTAAGAAGAGATCTACTATTACAAGTGGTTGAATATGACTATGGAGATAGAGAAGGGTTTTGAGATCTGGAGGCGGCTGGTGATTTGTGGCAGAGACTTTTGGCGAGGTCTGGCTTCTTCGGGGGCTTGTTTTCTCGTCGCCCGAGGCTTCTTTACATAGGGGTCCCTTCACGAAAGTTGTTCTGTTTGACATAACGATGGCGGCGCCAACTATACGACTGGATCTATACGGCCGAAATTTTGCTTCGGTCATATAGTTGGTCGTTAAAGCGTCCGCCTCCGCTTTACGACTCCTGGTTTCTTCTGGGTGTTGGAAATCTCGCATCTTTGACTTTAATATAGTGATTCCCATCTTCAAATGACATTATCTCCGCAGAAAAAACATAAAAGAAAGGATTGCATACCCCTATAAATATTAAGCATTAGTGGCAGGATTTAGAGAGATATTTCATCATAAGTATGAATAATATCCAGTTTAAATGTGGACGTAGATGGCTATATTTTAGAGCCATCACAACCTTCCCTCACCGCACACCGTCCTCGTCAAGGGCCCTGACGGTGACGGCACCAACTCCGATCCCTAATCCCAAGACACCGCAAGAGCAAGTTCTCGACCTCAGGTATAAGGATTTGGTATGCTTGAATTGTGGAGATCCAGGCCATTTCGTTGGAAACTATATCAAGCCGAAGCTCTGTTGCATCTGCCATGGGGAACACAATGTCAACAATTCCGCTGCCTGGGTTATGCCTCATCGATTAGCTACCTATTTTGGCAGCACGACATAGGGTTTAGGCTTTTTTCATATTGCTGTTCCTGATGTTTTAGAGACTGCATGGCTGCATTTTAGTAATTGTGGGATTGTCAATATCAGAATAGGCAGTATGTCGCTGATTACCTTGGACGCCAAACTCACTGAATTTTTCTGCAAGGTTAAGAAGTGGCCATGGAAAATCAGAGAGATTGACAGTAAAAACTATCTAGTCAGGTTCCCACCCTGGAAACAAGCTGCTGAACTTACTGAGCTACCTCCACTGGCTTTTGAAGATGAAGGAGTCACGCTGAAGTTCCTTGAGTGGGATGGTGCTCTATATCCTTTTGGGGAATTAGTGGAAGCTTGGGTTCAAGTGGATGGAATCCCTCCCAAGATGTGTGCATGGTCAATGTTTGCTCAGGTTTGCCTCCTGGTTTGGGATATTAGCAGATGTTGACCGGGCTAGGTTATTGAAAAGCTTTTATGCAAAAGTAGGTATCAAGATTGCTTGTAGGGACCCCACCAAGATACCTATGGAGAGAATGCTGGAGATGAGAATTAAAATGTATGTTCTGCAGTTCAAAGTGGAAGGGTTTGTGCAAACCAACCTGGGATATGATGATGATATGGTTGATGAAGATGATGAGGATTATGATGGCCTAGGAGAAGATTTGGCTGATGCTTCTAAATACCTTCTCATACTTCTCATCAGGATACATGTAGTTCCTCTGGTGCTGCTGGTCCTAGCACTAGAAATGGTGGCCCTGCTCACTCTACTCTGTCGAGAGGTGCTAATGTTGCTATTCAACTATCTATTGAGGAAAAAGATCTGGTGACTAAGTAGATTTCTGAAGCTGATTTCGACAAGATAGTTAATGTCACTATTGTAGATCAGTCTTCACATGATATTGGCCTCCCAAGTGGAAATATTGCCATACATGAGGTTACCACTTAAGAAGCTCCTGAAGATGTGATCTATCATGAAGAAACTCAACATATTCAAGCACAAATGCCAGTTGGATCAGATGTTCTGATGTCAGAAGTGGACTTCACTAAACTCTGTACTCCTGAGGGTGGTGTTAAATCCACACAAAGATATTACTGTTCTCAGGTTCTTAGACAATTGGAACAAGAGTCTGATGATGACAATGATGAAGAAATGGAACTGCCTGCCCCTAAAAGTGTGACCACTTTTGGTGCCCACTTGGGCCTCTAGGTAGAAGCTAATTCTATAAGAAGGAACATGTTCTCATATTTGGGTGATAAAGGTGATATATCGGTGAATCAGGTGCCCAAATCTAGCTCACCAACACCCCTCCTCCTTAAAAAGAAGACTCCTAAGAAAACTGCTAAAAGAAAAGATTGGGGACCTGTCCCAGTGACCAGACAGAGCAAGAGAAACTTAGGAAAAGGAACCATTATGGAAAGGGATAAGCAACTCAAAAAATAATTCCCAAGACTTTTAAAGGTAATTCATTTGATGTCTTAAGCTCTGATACCCTTGCTGATACTAGTAGTTCCATTGATGTTGTCATTAGAAATGACATGGAAGAAAACACCTTGATCAGAACTGATCTAGTAAATAAAGAACATGAAAGATCCTTTAATTTTGCCAAACATAACCCTGAGGTTGTCCTCCCTGATAATTTGGATATTATTTCCCATGATAATTCTGAAGAGTATTATATCCAAGGGCGCTACTGATCAGTCAGGTTGGACTACTGTTAGTAGAAATAGACATAAAAACTCTCGCATATCATGATAGGTTGTTTTTGGAATCCGAGATTTTTGGTAAACCTGGTAGATCAAAAAGTATTGGGGATGTCTTGCAAAACAACAAAATTGATTTTGGGGGTTTTCAAGAAACAAGAAAGAACAAATGTCTAATAGTTTTCTTAAAGCTATTTCTGGTGCTTATGAGTTTCATTGGCATTATTTGCCTGCAAAAGGTACTGTTGGGGGTATCTTAGTAGGTTTTAAAGTGGATTTATTTGAAGTTATTAGCTACAATTTTCATGAGTACTGTGTTACCACAGTGGTGAAAAACTTATGTGATGGTTTCACCTGGCAATTAATTGCGGTTTATGGTTCTGCCTATGCAGAACATAAACTAAAATTTATTGTTGAACTACAATTGGTTATGGAGCAATGCAATTACCCCTCCTTGATAGGAGGTGATTTCAATTTAGTGTTAAATGAATCTGAGAAAAGTTCTAGGAATATTAATCATCAACTTACCTTTTTGTTTAATGATTGGATGAATAAATGGGCTTTGATTGACCTTCCAATTTCTAATTGTAGTTTTACCTGGTGACATGGGTATGCCCAATAGGCACCCAACTAAAGCGTACCTAGAGCGGCTCAACGGAAGGCCCACTCGATGAATTGCCAAGGTCCATGACTCGTATGACGGTTCGAGTGGTATGAAGCTCATATGGACATGGACTCCCAAACGCACAAGACAAGGAAGTCTCAATACTAGAGTTTGAATCTAACTTGTAACCAACTCGTAGTGGTACCTGAGACCTAGCCTCCCCATATATAAAGGCTAGGAGGGTCCAACGAGAAGGCTATCGCGACTCCCACAATACACAATAGATCTAGACGCCGCAATAGATAATATATCTACACCCTGACAATAGATCTAGACAACACGTGTAGCATACACAGATCCAATCTGTGCATCCACCGCCATCGGCGATATTGTAGTCCCTCAGATCATCATCGATCAAGAGCAGACAAGCAGGAGTAGGGTTCTCTACGAGGCCTAAACCTGGGTAAACCTTGCGTCCCTATGTGCTTATTTGCTAGCCGATCAAGACTTCTATCGCACCCCAATTCCTTGAATGTAAGTCCATAACTGGGCATTGATGAGTTAACCCCTCATCAATTGGCGCCGTCTGTGGGAAGCGGGATCGCTGATGTTGCGAGCTAGACGGCTCCATCACCGACGATCTACGACTCATCACTGTCAAAAAATGGCGCATGGAATCAAGATCCGGGCGGGATCCCTCACCGCCGGCGGCCAGATCGCATCTAGATCACGGCCTATTCGGCATCATCATCTACATCAAGCCGATATTGTGATGAGAACACCCTCGTTTCGATGTGGTGTAGATTAAACTAATCTGTATCGGAGCAAGGTCTCAGACTGCTCACGGGCGCGCGAGCTTAGATGTCAAATTGAGGCTGACCATCCATCGATCAGCAATATACTGGCAGTCTCCTATTCGGTGGTAGCAGTAATTTTCCCCGTTTGTTGTACGGCCCGGTCAGGAGCAATCTCACGTGTTCAAGCAATAATGCTACCTCCACATACGGAAATCCAAGTCTTGACGACAAGACAAGTTTGTACGAGGACATCTACACGTCAGTTTGAAGAGTAGTCATACAAAGGCATGTTCCCATCAGGATCGATCACAGAAAGTGCCGCATGCACTCTGAACAATAGCTAATTGCATCTTGGGATCTTGAAACATAATCAAGCCTCACGAAGCATATACTATTCAGTGGCTCCTTGACGAGAAGTAATCAACAATTTCCCGATTTCTACATTCCTACGTGTACGTAAAAAAACAAGATCGGTTTCGATTGCTACGCAAAGACGGCAGCAGATCAACATCAATCGGCCAAGACCAATGCCGACTCTCGACAAGTTTCACCATAAAGCGACCAAGTTCTAATTTAAGTGGGAGTCGGATTTAAGTACCTCATGACATGGTCTCAAAAGCAAAAAAACAAAAAGAAAATAATCGTATCGGCCGATGAGCTATCTGATGAGCTATCTTGTACATACACCGTGCCAAGAACTACATGGTTTAGCTTGTGTGACATAAATAAAGAAGAGTGTATTCAGCCGCGCCACTTGCTGTCAATTCGACTCCTCCAAACAAAAACCCGGCGATCCCGCCGCGATGACTCCGTTCATCCGCATTGGCTCTCGGATGCCGTCTCGATTACATCGACCACATCCAATCTACACTCGGGGGCTCCGCAGACTCCGCCGCGAGGCTCGTTGCCGCCTTCGGCTACGGTGATTCACTGCGGCCTTCGACTCCTCCGACTTACTGAGTCTTCGACTCCGAAGACCCGTGGCGATCTTCAGCTCCAGCGACTTGGGGGCTCCCTCCTCTGCAACGACCCTCCGCGTCCTTCGACTCCGGCGACACTCTGCGGTCTTCAGATGAGGCGACTCGATGCGGTCTTCGACTTCTATGGCTTGTTATGGTCTTCGGATGCGACATCTCGTCATCACCACGCGACTCTGGTCCGCTGCATAACTCGCTGCCACGTCGACTCTGTTTACCACGCGACTCGCCGCCGCGTCGACTCTGTCCGCTGTGCGGCGCCACGTCCGCCGTTTCGGGAGTCGGCCTCGACCACGACCCGCCGGTCGCATTGGCTCCCGCGATCACATCGGCTCACGTGACCCGTTCACCTCGTCGACAACCAACAAAGCTAAATTCTCTACTTAGAGTTGATTCCTTTTTAACTATTTACTTTAATCGCACTCCTCATACGCGATAGCCCGAGTAGCTGATTCTGCCTGATCGTCTAATCCTTGAACTCCGGGTACCTCGGCAAGGTACTGAGACTAAGGGTAATCAGGCTAACGAAAAGGCCTAGCATGTAGTGCAAAGGTGTCGACTCGATTGGCACCAGAATTTTACTTTGCAAACCGACATGCAAATATCGTTTACAAGATACAAGTGCTTCACAATTTTTAATGTTTTGTGCAGCTTACAAAGATGTCGATTGCGTCGAGCTATTCTATCGGGTCCTCCAATAGGAGTCGACGAAACAACTGACTACGCCATACACTCAAGACCCGAGTCGAGTTCCTCCTCGGATGGTTGCATCGCTTGATGCTACTGAGATGTAGTGCTGGTTGTGCACCCAATAGACGCGGTGCTAGTGACGCACCGATAGAAGTGACGGTGTCGAATCCAACTGCATCGTCGATTCAAGCTCCTTATGCATGACACGCTGACTCAATGCACTTCCGGGTCAATGGCTTCTCCTCGCATGATTTTCGACTACCACTGCAAGATACAAGACTCGAGTCTCTGCCCGAGTCTACGACTCCGCCAGACACTTGGGGGCTACTCCAAACTAGAGCGCTGGACGCGCATATACAAGATCTTTGAGTGGCACGCTCCGAACCCTCACTCGAATCCATGATTCGACTAAGGACTCGGGGGCTACTCCCATAGGGCACGCTGGTCGCGCATTCTAAAAAGGGCTGACATTGATGGCATCCGCAAGATCATCCGAAGTACTTTCGGATCGTTGTATCTATGCAACCGACGACTATAAGTCTCTGCTCGAGTCTACGACTCGAACATACACTCGGGGGATACTCCCATAGGGAGCACTGGCCGCGCACCCTATAAAAAACGAAAGATTCATTGTACAGTCCATTGTGTCGACTGCGTCCACAACGTCGACTCGCTTACAGCAATCGAACGCATTGGCGACTTTGCCCGCTATACTCTACAATGTCAAGTTCAGAGACAACGTCTCCTTGGCAACCCGAAACACCTCCGTGGTGACAAACATTCGGATGCTACATTTGCGATGTAAAGATAAGACCTACAGATACAATCTGATGGCCTGGCAACTGTATCCGCTGCGCTCTACCAAAAAAATACCATGTGTACGACGTGAAGAAAATCCCAATGGACGCGTTGGGTACACATACTTATCGACTGGAGTTCGGCTGAGTAAGGCCTCCATGGCATGAGTCGAACTATGCCGGCAATTTCCGAATTCGAGTCCGGGGACTTGAGTTTGAGTAGGTGACGTTGTTTTTGCCCTAGAGCAATTAACTGGTCTCGATCCGTCGAGCACACTAGGCACGTTTACCATCATCCCTATGAACTACTACAAATTCGACTGACTCGATGTACTTCCGGGTGAAGTGCTTCGCGCTCGACACAATTGTCGATGTCGACATCCTAATGCAAAGACCAAGACTTCTAAGTCTCCACCCGAATCTACGATTCGCATGGACACTCGGGGGCTACTGACATGGGTATGCCCAATAGGCACCCAACTACAGCGTACCTGGTGCGACTCGATAGAAGGCCCACTCGATGAATTTCCAAGGTCCATGACGCCTATGACGGTTCGAGTGGTATGAATCCCATATGGACACGGACTCCCAAACACACAAGACAAGGAAGTCTCAATACTAGAGTTTGAATCTAACTTGTAACCAACTCGTAGTGGTACCTGAGACCTAGCCTCCCCATATATAAAGGCTAGGAGGGCCCAACGAGAAGGCTATCGCAACTCCCACAATACACAATAGATCTAGACGCTGCAATAGATAATAGATCTACACCCCGACAATAGATCTAGACAACACATGTAGCATACACATACGCCAGATCCAATCTGTGCATTCACCGCCATCCGCAACATTATAGTCCCTCGGATCATGGTCAATCAAGAGCAGACAAGCAGGAGTAGGGTCCTCTACGAGGCCTGAACCTGGGTAAACCTTGCATCCGTGTGTGCTTGTTTGCTAGCTGATCGAGACTTCCAGCGCACCAAATCCCTCGAACCTAAGTCCATAACAATGGGCATTAATAAGTTAACCCCTCGTCACCTGGGCTAATAATCAAGAGAATCTTGTCATGTCTACCCTTGACCATATTTTTGCTTCTACTGAATGGGATAATAAATTTCCACTCTCATTGGTGAGAGCTACCAAATCTAGGAGTGACCATACCCCACTCATTATTGAATTTGGACTTAGTCCTCCTGCTGTCCAAAAAATGTTTAGATTTGAGAAATTGTGGCTTAGTGAACCAGAGTTTGTCCCTTTTGTTACCAAAAGTTAGACTGTCCCTGTTCCTACACACCTCATTTCTTTTATTGACATCTAGCAATTCAAAGTTAGAAGGATTAGGAGAAACCTCAATGGTTGGAATTCAAATGTTCAAGATGCTTTAAAAAACACGTAAAACTATTTACTCCAAGAGTTTGATATTTTAGATGTTTTTTCTGCACAAAATAGACTAGATCAGAATGATAGAGATAGGATGGCTCAAATCAAAACTGATCTTGATTCTATTTGGAAAACTTAGGAAACTAAATCTTTTCAATGTTCAAGAGAGAAAGATATTCTAGAAGGAGATCGTAACACAACTTATTTCCACGCGCTGGCTAACCAACGTCGGAGGAAAAAACAAGTAGTTGTGTTGGACAGTCCTTCTGGTCCTGTGACTGATACGTCGTAAACATATCTATAATTTGTGATGCTCCATGCTTGTTTTGTATCAACTATCTTATGTTTTGTCTACACTTTGAGGCATTTTTATACATTTTCTGGAACTAACCTATTGACAAGATGCCGCAGTGCCAGTTGCCTATTTTCTGTTGTTTTGGTTTCAGAAAAGCTAGTAAAGAAATATTCTCGGAATTAGATGAAACAAAAGCCGTAGTACCTATTTTCCCGACACAACACAAAAGTCCAAAGTAGAGACGGAGGAGAGCCATGAGGTGGCATGGCCTCCTGGGCGCGCCATGCCCTAGTGTGGGCCCCTCGGGTGGCCACCGACCTCACCTCTTTGCCTATATAAACCCCCTGAGACAAAAACCCTAAGGGGAAGATCAGAATTCCACGAAAAGTTCCGCAGCGCTGCCGCCACCGAAGAGGAGATTCGGAGGACATAAGTCTCTGTTCCGGCACCCTGTCGGGATGGGAAAGTGCCCCCGGAGCCATCTCCATCGACTGCACCACCATCTCCATCGTTGTTGTTGACTCCCATGATGAGGAGGGAGTAGTTCTCTCTCGAGGCTAAGGGCTCTACCGGTAGCTATGTGTTCATCTCTCTCTCTCTATGCGTGATCTTATTGAGATCATGAGCTTTGTAATCTAGTTGAATAAGTAGATACATTCTGCTACTCAAGTGCTTTAATTAATCTCTTCTTATCCCCACGTGTGTGAAGTTGATAGTGTGCACATCGTGTGTCACTTATGCTAAGGTTACATAAATACTTATCATGAGTATAATTTTAGTTGGATGTCTCTATGAGATTGTGGCGTTTGTTAGAACCATCTAGAGCTCAAGGTGATAGTGAGGGGTTATCTAGATGGGGAATGCGAACTTTAAGGTGTGCTGTTATAGCCCTACATCATCCAATCGGAGAGTAGTTTAGGGTAGCATAATGAAGAGAAGATATTTATATGAGAGTGTCCACTAGTGAAAGTATAATCCCTAGGCCTTGTTTCTAAGCATTGAAACACCATTTACAATCAGTCCTGTTGCATGTTTGCTTGCTTCCACTCTTATTTCAGATTGCAATTACCATTTATAGTCATCCATATTACTTGTATTTCACTATCTCTTCTCCGAAGTAGTGCACCTATATACCTGACAAGTGTATTTGGTGTGTTGGGGACACAAGAGACTTCTTGTATCTTGATTGCAGGGTTGCTTGAGAGGGATACCTTTGACCACTTCCTTCCCGAGTTCGATAAACCTTGGGTGATCCACTTAAGGGAAACTTGCTGCTGTTCTACAAACCTCTGCACTTGGAAGCCTAACACTTTCTACAAGAATAGAAGCATGCGTAGACATCAAGCTATTTTCTGGCGCCATTGCCGGGGAGGTAAGGTGAAAGGTACTCACATCCTCTGGCTACTAAGTTATCTTCTAGTACTGTTGCTGGTGTGTGAGTGCTCGAAGTTATTTCCTTTTGATTCTGCAATTATATCTTTTTGTTTGTTGTTTTTATTTTCACTAGTTAGGCTTAATGGGAAACAACAACAAAATTAGAGAGATTTTTAATATTTTTCATGAGGTAGAACATGAATGGTTTGAAAAGAAAATTAAAAAACCCATGGAACTTTCTTTGCATGCTAATAACAATGTTATTAGTATGAATTTTTTGAACACCTTTGTTACTAATGCTATGGAAACGTCTAAGCTTGGGGAAGTTAGTTTTTATGAAAATGATCTTTTTAGTTCCCTAGATTTAGAGGAGAAAATTTGCTATGATGATACTTTATCTCCCATGTGGTAATTCTAATGATACTTGTGATATTTTAAATCCACATACTGAAAGCGTCCCTTTTAAAATACCTATGGAAATTGTTGAACATGTTATGAATAACTATTATTTTGGAGATGGAACTGTCCATCCCGGTGATCATTTACTCTTTATACATGAATTATGTGAGTGTCTCAAGTGTGTAGGTGTTTCAATGAACTAAGTTAAGAGGAAGCTATTCTCTTTATCACTTAAGGGCAAATCAAGGGAGTGTTATGAGCTACTAGACGATCCTCATCATTCAGAGTGGAAGGAACTTGAATCTCTCTTTTACTCTAAATTGTATCCTCCTCATGAATTAAATAAAGATAGGAATTATATTTATAATTTTCATCCTCATGATGGAGAAAGTATTACCCAAGCATGGGGGAGATTGAAGTCACTAATGCTCAAATGTCCCATTCATGAGCTCCCCAGTAATATTGTTATTAATAATTTTTATGCAAGACTTTCAGGACATTACAAGGACTACCTAGATACCTGTTTAGAAGGATCCTTCACAAGGAAGGAGGTTAAATCTAAGTGGGATCTTCTTGAAATAATTCAAAGCAATACCAAAGATTTGGATAACATAAAGGTAAAGAACCAGGTATAAACTATGAGTATGATTGCATTAAGACTTTCGCTGAAACTGCTGATTTTCAAGAGCTTAGTGCTAAATATGGTCTTGATCCTCAAATTCTTGTTGATTGTTGTAGAGCATTTACTTCTCATATTAATGCTCCTAAATAAAAACAAGACATGTATCATGAGCCTTTTAAAGACACTTGCATGAAAAATGAAATTGTTATTAATGGTAGCAATAAACATGCTCAAACCTCTAAAAGTACTATTTCTTATAAGCATGTTAATTTTTGTGGAGTACATAGACCTTGTGAAAAGAATCAAATTGAAGAAGAATATTGTATCACCCACAGGAATGAAAAAAACTAGAACGTGGTATAGGGCTCTAAATGATCTTGGTAAAAAAGTTTGTGCCCTCTATCCTTTTATTTGTGAACTTTGCTTTGAAGTGGGTCATTTCAATTTTAAATGCTCATGCCATAATAATATCCCTTCTAATCCAATGAGTACTGCAAGTTTGTATTGTGATAACATGATCACTCCTAATCAACATGATAAACTTACATTATTTTTGGGGTGTGAAGAGTTATCAAGAAAAACTTCTTTGGTAGATATGAGTGCTTTTGATATGAACAACGTCCTGCATAGTTGTCATATTTATTGTGTTGATAATTTCCACACAAATACTTACATACAAAATATTATAAAAGATTAGATTTTACCAAAATATGACAGGACTAATATGTGTTTTGTTTTTATTAATGAAAAGGAGGAGTCCCCCAAAGTTTCTTCTATTGTCTCCAATAATAAACCAGGGTATATGGAGAAGCTTCCTTTCAAGCCTCTCCCTCCTAAAGAGAAGAAGAAAAATAAGAAGAAGAGGAGTAAAAGGAGGGAGGAAATGGTATTTTTCCCTAAGCATGTTGCTCCTATTATAGTTTTTGATGAGTCTGAACTCGATGATGTTCCTATGCCTGTTACCTATAGTAGTGATCATGATTGGGAAAAGCACACTACTTTTGATATTGAAAATATCTTCGGTACCAATTCTAAAAATGATGATGTTAATAATTGTTGTACTATTAGTACAATCCATGTTCCTTCCAATGATGATATGTTTACAAATGAACACACTTTGGAAGATAACTATTCTATTGCTTATGATGATACTATACTTCCAATATATTATGATTACAATGATGGATATGATATTTTCAGTCCACCTACTATTGAGGAGAACATTAATTACGATTACAATATGCCTCCTATATTTGATGCTTATGGTGATGAGAATAATAATGATAGCTATTTTTTTAAATTTGCTCCCACTACGATTAATAAGAATGACTATGCTTATAGGGAGAGTAATAATTATTTTATGCATGTGGCTCATGATAAGAATGTTTTATGTGATATTTATATTGTTAATTTTATTCATGATGCTACTTAAAGTTATTATGAGAGAGGAAAAGATGGATTTATGTATCTCATCAATATTAAGTTTCCCCTCTTTATGTTGAAAATTTTGAAGTTGCACTTGTTTTGCTTTCTTATGCTTGTTGCTTTGTGCTTTCATGACTTGTTTCTTTACACAATTATTTTTCATAGGAAGTGGGTTAGACTTAAATGTGTTCCATATTTGCTTCTTGATGCTCTTTTTTACTTTAATTCATATTTCTTATGTGAGCATCATCGAAATTATCATGTCTATCTTAATGGCTATAAAGAAAGAGCTTTTGGGAGACAAACCATTATATTTTCACTTTCAGTTTATTTTTGTTTTGTTGAGTCTTGAAAGTTATTGCCTCTGTAATAACCTCTCCTTATCCTTTTTGTTTGGTTTTTGTGCCAAGAATAACCTCTAATGAGAGGGAAATAACATATATAGGGAAATTTCTATCCCAAAATAGATTTGTGTGCATCACTGTAAAAAATCGTGAAAAATCTCAGTACGTTGGATTGAGCTGTAATATTTTGTGCTTATGCCCCAGATTATTACCCAACTTTCGTTAGCTTTGCACGTTTTGATTTGAGCAACAGAGGATTTTCGAAAAAATCGGTCTTTACCTGCTGGTCTGTTTTGATAGATTTATGCCATTATTTGCATTTGCCTCTTAATCGGTTTCTTTTTGAGTTCTCTTGGATCACTTGAGATTTTAGAAGGAATTGCTACAGTAGCTTGTGTTTTAATGGAAGTTTTACTTGTGTTGAGACTAAACCCAAAGACTTATTATCTTGAATACACTGATGTTGCTAATGAAGATTGTGTGAAGTTTTGTATGAAGGAAGTTTTCAAGTATAGGGAGAGAATGATGTGATGAGATGAAGTATGGACAAAAGCTCAAGCTTGGGGATGCCACCCATGTCACCCCAATAAATATTCAAGAAGTACAAGCGTCAAAGCTTGGGTATGCCCAAGGCATCCTCTTCTTCATCAATAATCTCAGGTCTTCTTTCAAGACACTTTATTTCTATTGCCTTATGCACTATGTGTTGTTCTTGGAGCGTCTTTGTTTTTAGTTTCTTTTGCTTTCTTTGCCGCAATAAGTTGGTTGGATCCCAACACAGTTCTTTTGGAGAGAGACACACCCCGTTATTCATTGCCTAGAACACTCTACTTTTCACTCTTATTGTTTTGTGAGTGTTCTCCTTTGCTAGCACTGCGTTTAGCTTTAGTTTTCTTATTCTTTTGGCTTAGAAATTTTTAGTTCTTTTTTTAGATGGGTGAGACATGCTCTCTGGTCTTTATTGATTATTATCTTTGAGAGTTGTTTCAAATAAGTCAATTGGTGTTGGAAAAGAGTAGGAAATTTCATACTTATAGTGGTACAAAAGGAAGTTTGTTTTGACTGTGACTTAGACTTTATCATGTCATGCTAGATGTTGCTTTGACCATATGCTTAGTGATTATTGTTGTAGCATGACTTGTTTCGAACAATTGAGATTGCTTAATGTGCCTTGAAAGAATCATGCGTTGTTTTAGCATACAAAACCATAATATTATGGTATTCTCCTTTAATGCTTTATTTGGGTTGACTTAGCACATGCTCACCATGTTAAGACTATGAACCAGTCACCTTAGCCTCTATGATCATTTAGTTTTTGACTTGTAATATCACTTTATGCTTTTAATAATGTATTGTCACTTTGCATGATTATGGCCATTATTTCTCTCTTAGTTGGTCGCTCCCAGTCTTTTGCTAGCCTCCACCTGTACCACATATGAGTTCCACTCATGCATTGAACCTCCAAGAAAACCAAGTTATTCCAAAGAGTCCACTATAAATTCCTATGCATGGTGTGTTACACCATTCCAAGTATATTCATGTTTTTATCTACCTTCCAAATTAAACTTTTGTTATGTGAAAATTAGTGATTAAAGCTCTCACAAACTTGATGGCACACTTTATTTTCTTGCACTTAATAAACTTGAACCATTGTGTCCATCTATGTTGCTTATATTCTTGCACTTTATAAGTTCTGAATTAGCAGAACCATGATACCATGGGGAACGCTTTCAACATTGCACTTATTATTTTGTTGATATCATGTTCTTTTGTTTATGGATCCCGGTGGTGTGAAATAAAAAGGGAACTTGTAAGATCATGGAGTTTGTATGTATGTTAGAGAAACGCCTGGGCGTCTAGCCTAAGCCATGCCTAATCATGGTGGAAACTTACAGCATAACCATAGTGAGCATTCTGTGAAGCATCCTCAATAAAAACCTATGCAAATAGCAAATAAAAAGATGGGCCGAGATGCTCATTGTCTGTTGCCTTGTCATTTTGATATGGGAAAGCTCTTGTGTCATGGGGCAAGGGGTACCCCGTTGGTATTTCTCCATGATACACATGTACTTACAATGACAAGAACTTACTTGTGACTAAAGTTGAGTAGCATGAGGTTCGGTACTCGTAAGAAAGGGGCATGAGATTTTCAACTTATAACTTGTCAAGCATATCCTCATATTTGTGTCACTTTAACCTTAATCACCTCAAGATGCTTATGATAGGGGCAAATAAGAGATGAAAGCTAATAAGTACCATAATTTTTGGAAGCTCTTGATGAAACTTGAAATCCCTGCTTCCCTCTATGAAGGGCCTTTCTTTTTACTTTTATGTTGAGTCTCCATATTCTCTCTTTATGCACCAATTGAGAGAGCATAGTGGTCATTCTTAGTTTAATGTGCATTGTTCCAAAACTTATTGATTGATTCATAATTTTGGTATTACTTGTTCTTAAATTATTTGTATCTAGTCACCCTTATGAACTTTGAAGGTGTCCTATGCATTTATGTTCTTCTATACCATGAGGGACAAGCTGATTACCACTCTTATTATGTTTTCTATATGTGAAACAAACAAATGTCTTTAAATGCATTGTTATTCATGATCTTTTGTTTTTACCTTTTTGTTGGAAATATGCCCTAGAGACAAATAGTAGTAAGGACTATTATCATATTTCATATAGTTTATGATTAAGTTTTATATCATGCTATAACTGTATTGAGTGGAAACATCAATACACGTGTGATATACAAACAACCAGGGGTTCCCAGTGAAACTCTAGTCACTGGTTCATTGGTCAACATATGATCATGTTTCCTGATCATGTGGCATTTGTGCCAGTTGGAAATGAGGTCATCTCATTCTGAGAATGAGATAATGAGCAATGGATCCTTGTAGACTATTCCATAGACCGTGAGGCTATATCGATCACTGTCTCCCGAGAGTGCTTTGATATCATCAAACGCCATCTGGTAATACGGTGGTTATAAAGGTGTGTTCAGGTGTTCAGAGGAAACCGTTGAGGCAATATATGTCAAAAGCGGGATTTGTCCGTCCATCTGACGGGAAGATACTCAAGGGCCCAATCGGGGAGGTTATATCCAATAGCTGCGCAGCGTGTGATTAGATCACGAGGATATCACTTGTCGGAACGAGTCAAGTAGCATTGTTCAGTAATGAGATAGAACACGACATGGTAATGTCATTGATCAGATCTCAGGCAATGCAAGTATCGAGTGACAAAGGGAATAAGACACGACTGTCCCGGTTCAAACGATGAAAGATCTTCGTGGAACGCACAGGGTTCACATGGCCATCCAGGTCCCTCTATCGATCATTGGTGCGGGAGTGTCCCGACCATGTTTGGAGTGTTCCGGAACCGTGGGGTATCACGCTTAAGGGCTTGATGATGCTTAGAGAGTGTTTATAGGATCGATAGAATCACCGAAGAAAAGAAGGGAGAAAACCGGAAGGGTTTCGGTAAGTCCGGAGGATGTCCCGAGTGGAGGTGGAAGGAGTTCCATGGCCACGGAGGTTGAATAATATGTGAATGAATGTTAAATGTTGATTTAATCATTTATTCATAATTATTTAATAAAGACAAAATCAATTAAAGGTCAAAAAGGCTTAATGGGCCAATTTCCGGAGGGAGAGGGCCCATTAGGGAAAGGAGAGAGGGAGAGGGGCCAAGGGGGCTGGCCGGCTGGGCCTAGCCCCCCCGCGCGGGGACCACTAGGTGGCCGGCAGCCACCCCTCCCTCTCCTCTCCTTTAGTCCCACCCCGGGACTTTGAGGGAGGGTGTACCCCCTCCTCCCCCTATATATAGTGGGGGTATTTGGCCAAGATAAATACACCAATAATCAATAAAGGTCTCCCCACTTTTGGGAGGACCTCTAATTGATATTTTCTCTCTCCCCCTCTCTCTCCCGTGACCGTGGTTCCAAGTCTGGACTGCGCGAGCGAGAGACATCTTCACCGCGGAGCGACGTCGCGCTGTGGGATTCGGATCCAGGAGCTCTACTTTTGCAATTGTTGCTGGATCAGGGAAGCGGGAGTCATCATCAGGCACCAGACATGTGTAACTCCCCGCGAGGTGTCGCACTTGAGGCACTCAAGTCATTGGAGCCAGAAGGAGTGTAAGGACTTCATCACGACCTTGAGGTCAGCTTCGGCTCGTCTACATCAACCACGCTCTCCTGAGCGTTGACAACGCTTTTCGGTCTTCGAGGGTAAGTTCGCGAAAATCCCCTCCCGTTACTGTATTACTAATAGATAGGTCCTAGCAGCTTCAGGGGTTCAGGGGCGTAGGATAAATTTTATTGTTTTCATACGCGGAACCCCTACAGTGGTATCAGAGCCAGGTTTATGCGTAGTAATGCTATTACGGGTAGAACACACGAGATGTAGCGTGTGGGCGTTGATCTTTTAGTTGTTACCCTCCCACGTGTACTTGTATATACCGCAGTAATGCCTTATGAAGCGACCCCAACCGACTTTACGCGTTCATTCGCGAGACTGGTCCATGCTTGACATACGACTTGTACCGTATAAAGTGGCTTAGGGGGGTGTCTGTCTCTCTCGCATTAGTTGGTATGCCATTTGCAACGGAGGGCCCCGAAAGGGGTGTAGTAGAGACAACTACTTGATTAGCATTGTGCTGAAAGTTTGTAGGTAAGAATGATTTTTGTGCGAAAGCCCATTCAGCCACGTAAAACATGCAAAGATAAAGTAGAGGCATCTAACTTTGTTTTGCAGGGGGGCGTTGCTTTGTGATATGGTTGTGGCAAAGATAAAATGATTACCTTTTGTTACATAGTAGTAGATAGTCACGGAGGTGACAAACTACCACGCCGGAATGACACCGGTACCCTGGTGTCTACGGCGTCAGAACCCTGGCGCCGGAACCTGGTGACGACAGATGGAGATCACGACGTTAAGGACCATATCACATAGCATTTACATTCAATGTTATTGTTTGTATGTCTTATTGTGTGCTAGTATTAGATACTCGACGGTAGCCTAATAAGATGATCCCTGTTAAAATTACCAATGATTGTGTTCCCCCTTAGTGTGAACCACCAAGAAAGTTCTTCGGTATGAGGCGATCCAGGGTTACAGGCCTAGGTGTCAGACATATCTATGTTCACATATAGTGGGTGTAAGCCATGTTGCACAGCGAATACACTAAGGTTGAGTTGGCGAGCCTAGAACTCTAGAGAAGCGTGGCCTCGGAACACGGATGGTCGAAAGATCGAGCACGAGTCGCATGAATGATGTGACCGACGTTTAGCGTCCACCCTTGAACCCACATTGATGGCTGTGACGATCAGGGGAGATGTGGCTGATAGGGGTCGTGTTATCACTAGGAACCCTTTTGGGGATAGGTGTTTATGAGTGGAGTTATCATTATCTCATTTTAATTATAAACTAGTCTAAATTCCTTTTTCAATTATAAATGTAGAAAATGGTTCTTCCCGAGATTACCTTTCCAATCGACGATTGGTTGAAAGGAGAAAACTCAAGTTAGATGGATCCAACTTTTCTGCATGGGTCATACGCCTGTTTGATCTCCTTGGGGATAACAATGTAGCTGACTACATGACCCGCGAGATGTATTTGGAGGCACCCTATTCTCATGAGACCCAGGAGCAGCGGGATCTACGTTATCGTCGTCGTGTGATGGCCACATTTATATCAGTGACCATGCGCCTCGGAATGGAGGATGGGCTATGGCCAATGGTGGGAACTCTCAAGCCCCGTGGGGTATCACTCTTAAGGGCTTGATGATGCTTAGAGAGTGTTTATAGGATCGGTAGAACCACCGAAGAAAAGAAGGGAGAAAACCGAAAGGGTTTTGGTAAGTCCGAAGGATGTCCGGAGTGGAGGTGGAAGGAGTTCCATGGCCACGGAGGTTGAATAATATGTGAATGAATGTTAAATGTTGATTTAACCATTTATTCATAATTATTTAATAAAGAGAAAATCAATTAAAGGTCAAAAAGGCTTAATGGGCCAATTTCCGGAGGGAGAGGGCCCATTAGGGAAAGGAGAGAGGGAGAGGGGCCAAGGGGGCTGGCCGGCTAGGCCTAGCCCCCCCGCACGGGGCCCACTAGGTGGCCGGCGGCCACCCCCTCCCCCCTCCTCTCCTTTAGTCCCACCCCGGGACTTTGAGGGAGGGTGTACCCCCTCCTCCCCTATATATAGTGGGGGTTTGGCCAAGATAAATACACCAATAATCAATAAAGGTCTATCCACTTTTGGGAGGACCTCTAATTGATATTTTATCTCTCCCCCTCTCTCTCTCTCGTGACCGTGGTCCCAAGTCTGGACTACACGAGCGAGAGACATCTTCACCGCGGAGCGCCGTCGCGCTGCGTGATTCGGATCCGGGAGCTCTACTTCCGCAACTTCTGCTGGATCGGGGAAGCGGGAGACATCGTCAGGCACCGGACGTGTGTAAATCCCCGCGAGGTGTCGCACTTGAGGCACTCAAGTCGTTGGAGCCAGAAGGAGCACAAGGACTTCATCACGACCTTGAGGTCGGCTTCGGCTCGTCTACATCAACCACGCTCTCCTGAGCGTTGACAACGCTTTTCGGTCTTCGAGGGTAAGTTCGCGAAAAGCCCCTCCCGTTACTGTATTACTAATAGATAGGTCCTGGCAGCTTCAGGGGTTTAGGGGCGTAGGATAAAAATTATTGTTTTCATACACAGAACCCCTACACTTTTTATGTTGCAACTTAGTTGCTCTGTCTTATTGTTAGAACTATATCTTTCATGTTTATGTTAGAGTACTATGATCCTAGCTATCAATGTTTTACAATACCTTGATCAAGATTGTGATGGTGCATGTCATCTCAATTTTTTTCTTTTTATCACTTACCTACTCGAGGACGAGCAGGAGTTAAGCTTGGGGATGCTTGATACGTCGTAAACGTATCTATAATTTTTGATGCTCCATGCTTGTTTTGTATGAACTATCTTATGTTTTGTCTGCACTTTGAGGCATTTTTATACATTTTATGGAACTAACCTATTGACAAGATGCCGCAGTGTTAGTTGCCTATTTTCTGCTGTTTTTTGCTTTCAGAAAAGCTAGTAAAGAAATATTCTCAGAATTGGACGAAACAAAAACCAAAGTTCCTATTTTTCCCGACATGACATAGAAGTCCAAAGCAGAGACGGAGGAGGGCCACAAGGCGGCCACACCATAGGGTGGCGCACCCCCTGGGCGCGTCAGGCCCTGGTGTGGGCCCCTCGGGCGGCCACCGACCTCGCCTCTTTGCCTATATAAACCCCCAAGATGAAAACCCTAAGAGGAAGATTAGAATTCTATGAAAAGTTCCACAGCACCATCGCCACCGAGGAGGAGATTCGAGGGACAGAAGTCTCTGTTTCGGCACTCTGCCGGGATGGGGAAGTGCCCCCGGAGCCATCTTCATCGACTCCACCGCCATCTCCATCGTCGTTGCTGAATCCCATGATGAGGAGGGAGTAGTTCTCTCTCGAGGCTAAGGGCTCTACCGGTAGCTATGTGTTCATCTCTCTCTATGCGTGATCTAATTGAGATCATGAGCTTTGTAATCTAGTTGAATAAGTAGATTTATTCTGCTACTCAAGTGCTTTAATTAATCTCTGCTTATCCTCACGTGTGTGAAGTTTGACAGTGTGCACACCATGTGGCACTTATGCTAAGGTTACATAAATACTTATCATGAGTATAATTTGAGTTGGGTATCTCTATGAGATTGTGGTGTTTGTTGGAACCATCTCGCGCTCAAGGTGATAGTGAGGGGTTATCTAGATGGGGAATGTGAACTTTAAGGTGTGTTGTTATAGCCCTACATCGCCCAACCGGAGAGTAGTTCAGGGTAGCATAATGAAGAGAAGATATTTATATGAGAGTGACCACTAGTGAAAGTATGATCCCTAGACCTTGTTTCTAAGCATTAAAACACCGTTTACAATCAGTCATGTTACATGTTTGCTTGCTGCCACTCTTATTTCAGATTACAATTACCACTTATAATCATCCATATTACTTGTATTTCACTATCTCTTTGCCGAACTAGTGCACCTATACACGTGACAAGTGTATTGGGCATGTTGGGGACACAAGAGACTTCTTGTATCTTGATTGCAGGTTTGCTTGAGAGGGATACCTTTGACCACTTCCTCCCTGAGTTTGATAAATCTTGGGTAATCCACTTAAGGGAAACTTGATGCTGTTCTACAAACCTCTGCACTTGGAGACCCAACACTGTCTACAAGAATAGAAGCATGTGTAGACATCAGTGATCACTCCTTCTGAGATGCTTACTGTGTCTTGTGACTTTTACAAAGACCTCTTTGGTTTTGAATCCAAACCAAATGTTCGTATTGGTGCTGATTTTTGGGACAATGAGGATCTAATCACAACTGAAGAAAATAATTTGCTTGAAAAGTAGTTTACTGAAGAGGAAGTTAAAAATGCCATTTTTAGTTATTATGCCAATGGGGCACCTGGCCCTGATGGGCTATCTTTCCTCTTTTACCGAACTTTCTGGGAAATAATCAAGAAAGGTTATATGGCTTTAGCCAATGATTTATGGGCAGGTTCTCTTGATGTTTTCAGACTTAATTTTTCTATCATTACTCTAATTCCAAAAGAACCAGAAGCTAGAGAGATAAAAAAATCGACCCATTAGTCTTTGTAATTGTTCCTTGAATATTTTACAAAAATCATGACTAATAGGATGTGACCTATAGGAAAAAGATTGATTTCTACGAATCAATCAGCTTTTATTAAGGGGAGGTTCATTCTTGTGAGTGTTGCATCTGCCCATGAGGTTATTCATGAAATTCATAGATCACACTCCTCTGGTCTAGTTTTGAAATTAGATTATGAGAAAGCTTATGATCGTGCACATTGGGAATTCTTGGATGATATGTTGTCTTCTAGAGGTTTTGGTAACAAATTTAGAGGGTGGGTCACTAAAATTCTAGTTAATGGTTCCTTTTGTGTGAGAATTAATGATCAAAATAGTGAGTATTTTGTGGCTATCAAGGGTCTGAAGGAAGGTGACCCTTTCTCGCCTATTATTTTTAATTTGATAGCTAAGGTTTTTACCAAGATGCTCTCTAAAGCAGCTGCGAATAATCTAATCAAGCGATTACTCCCTGATGTGGTACATGGTGGTGTCATCAGCCTCCAATATGCTGATGACACCATAATCTTCCTAGAACCTAACATACACATGGCTAGAATTCTGAAATGGATTCTCACCTGTTTTGAGAGCCTATCAGGATTGAAAATCAATTACAACAAGAGTGATTTGATGACCTTGAATTTACCTGAAGCTTCTACCAATGAATATTCCTAGGTTTTCTGCTGCAATCTGGGCTCTTTCCCTTTTAAATACTTGGGGGTTCCTCTACACTATGGAAAGTTAAGAGAAGAGGATCTTCAACCCAGTATTGATCTTATTATTAAGAAGATCTTTGGGTGGAGGGAAAATTGATTTCCTATGAGGGTAAGCTTATCTTGATTAGGGCTTGCCTGGGTAGTATACCCACTTACCTTATCTCTGTTATTAAATTCCCCAAATGGGCTATTGATGCGATTTATTCGTAGATGGCGTATTTTTTCTGGGGTGATTTGGATGATCAACACAAATACCACTTGGCTAACTGGTGTTTGGTGATTAAAAAAAGAATTTGGGGGTCAAGGTGTTCCTAATATCAAGGACATGAATTTATGCCTTCTTGGATCTTGGTTTAAACGTTTCTTCAATGCAGGAGGTAAAATATGGAGGAAAATCATTGAATACAAATATAACACCTTATCCAACATATGTTGGAGTAGTAGCAATTCCCCTTCCCCTTTTTGGAAAGGAATCATGTGGGCTACTCCTTTTGTACGTACTTGCTATCAATGGAAGCTAGGAGATGGCAGAAACATTTTGTTCTGGTTGGACAAATGGATCTCTGATTGCCCCTGGCGACCCTCTTCTGGGATTTACATTCCATTTGCAATGAACCTACATCAACTGTGGCTGAGGTTATGATTGGTGATGAAATTCATTTGTCTTTTAGGCGCTGTTTTAGTTCCCCTATGATGTGTAGATGGCAGGAACTATGTGGGTTCCTGGAACCAATTTCCTGTACACATTAGATGGATGATCCTGTTTGGAGCCTTGAGGCTTGTGGTAAATATTCGGTGATTTTTTTATCAACGGGTCAATGATGGTGGTGTTCGAGTGCCACATCTGGCTGCTATTTGTAAAATTCATATCCCAGGTCGGGTCCAAGTGTTCTTGTGGCTTTTAGCCTAGAACCGCTTATTGACCAGGGATAATTTGGAAAAACGTTGTATTGTGGCTGATCAAACCTGTCTTTTCTATTTGGAAAATAAAACTATTTCTCACCTATTCTTTGACGTGGTAGCTAGAAAACTTTGGAAGATGCTTGCTGAGGTTTTTGCTAGCAACCATATATATAGCATTGATGCTCTATTCCACCTTTGGCTGTCTAGCAATCCTATTTACAACATCACTGCTACCGCATTTCTATTGTCGTTATGGAAATCGCGAAACGACATGTGTTTTCAGGAAATGCAGTGGTTAAGCTTAGTGACGGTCTGGCATCGTGCTACCTCAATGCGGAGGAGATGACGTCCGCTATGCAAGGAGTAACACTCTCGGCTGATGGACAGAAACTTGCAGCTTTTGGACTTCAAGCAGGGAGAATTACTTCGGATTGCCTGGTCGGCCTGAAGACGGATGCAGAGCGCCGTCAGTTCTTCGTGGACAACACCAATTGGTTCCAGTAGATAGGTGTTTTGTTTTGGCCAGTGTGCCTGTACGGTTTTTGCTTAAGTTTAGACTTGGCTTTGGTTTTCTGTAATAAGTGATACTAGCACTGTTGTTCCCTTGCTTCATTTTAATAAAATGGGGCGGGGGGGGGGGGGGGGGGGGTTCGTCCCCCTGTTTTTTCTAAAAAGGCGTATGGGTAAAGAAGCATACATACCGTGAGAAGAGATCCTTCGTAAGAAAGAAAAATCCTACAAATAGCGTAGAAAACAGTGTGCAAAGACGTTAGAGGAAAGCGGCTCGTAGGTAAACGACAAAAGTAAAATAAGGACAAAAGCCCAGAGAGACACCGTCCGACAAACCATAGAATTTTACCTTGCGTGAAGGGCTAGAGGAGGTCGCCGTGCATCAAGGCTGAAGGGTAAGGAGGAAGAAGCTTGACGTCCATGCGCACGGTAGAAAAGAGCAAGGAAGGAAAAGATAACAACTCCTGTTTTTCTGTGAGGCGTAGATGAAAGGATTAATAACGACATTGCCGCAATAAACCCGCACACGCCTTCTCTACATTTCTGCCTAGAGTCTACGCTACCAGGTATGCTATCAGCCGCGAGAAATCACTGACGTATAGTCTATGTGGCCATATATGCACTCCGCTGCGTGGACCGTGTCTAGCTAGGACCTACGATGCCACATCGGGTGTCCGCGGGTCCCTCCACAGCGACGAACCACGGCAACCTATAGTCTATAGCGCCACGTCGACTGTTGACGGGCCCTTCGTTCGCGAGAAACCGTGAACATCTATGGTCTACGCTGCCACGTTGGATCCTTACGGGGCCCTTGGCCGCGCTAATCCGCGGCCGGCATGGGCTTACGACACCACGTTGGCTCTAGGCCAGCCCTGCAACCTGGCGGGTGTGAAGGCCTGTTGCGCTGGGAATGCCGAGCGTGGTCCTGCCCGTGTAGGCTAACGATGGGCCCAGGTCGCTCACGTGGCCCACCATCCTGCGACGCAGGGTATGACGACGAGCGTGACACACATGCGTGGTAGTGAATCTTGCGCCTGGCCCGCAGCAGGGCCGGTCTCATGGAATAGCAGGGATCCATGCGACATCGCCACATGTCCTTTCCAGCATTCATCACACTGTCGAAAAGAATCAAAACGACGTGGATAGCAGTTTGAGCCAGATCAATCTAGTACTATTATTTACTCTGATAATTGTCAAGGCCTTCTCCGAAGATACCAAATGAAGACACACTTTTACTCCCTTGCCAATTAAGGACGGTTTATTGAATTTACTTAAAATTTCCCATGTTGGTGAAGGTTCCATCTAGACTTATTCGTACTTTGCACGAGCTCCAGAAGCTATAGTCGACCCATTAGAGAATGTTTAATATATGATGAAAAACAAAAGAAGTGACGAAAAGCCTAACTCTTACATCACCTAGAGGGGAAAAAGTGCTTCAACTAAAATGTTTTGGTGATGCAAATGTTTTTGGGAAGCCCCCAAAAATGCCCCATTTGATGCTTATTTGCATCACCCCGTCGGCTGCCAGAAAACAAGTTGCATCACACAGGACTCACCGACCACCGCGTGGAAAGTTTATTTTCCCTCTCCCGCTGCTTCACTGTCACAAACCTTGACCTGCCACCTGCTAAATTCACACCGCCGACCACAAAATCGCTCCTGCCATCCTCCACAGAACCTTCGCCGACCCTACGCCACTCCCTCTATCGCTTCTCCGCCGCTCCTGTCGTCCCTTTCCGCTGCGGTCCATGGCCCTACCGGCCCTGATACCTATCCAAAATCGAGGGTAGTTGTCGGTCATTTGCAGGTCACCTCTGCATCACCGGCGCTCCTCTGCAGCTCCTACACCAAGATCTTGGCCATGGAAGTGCCCCGGACTGGTCGTCGACCCGCTGTAGACCGCCATCGCTCGTATGAGCTTATATTTATTTCATCTATTTTGATTGGATATTTTCAATTTTGGATATGTACAATTAGTTTGTAATATAGATGTTTAATTGTAGATGGTTAGTTTCGATTATACCTCCTCCCATTAGGAGTTTCATTTGGAGGAAGAGGAGACATAGCTATGATAGTGACGTTGCACAAGAACAAGAGACCGAAGCATGTTGGTTCGGGTTGTGCCCGTGAGTACATTGGAAGGATGGCAGTCGATGCGGACAACAAACTCATGCTCAACTAGGTCGACAGTTTCGGATGTCTATTGATTTGTTCAAGCACATTGCCGATGGTGTGAAGCTTCATGATCGCTTCTCTGAGCAAAGGAGGAGTTGTGCCGGATTTCTTGGGTATAACACTTACCAAAAATTCACCGCCGCATTGCACATGATAGGATATGGTATTCCAGCAGATCTTCTGGACGATCACTTGGCAATGAGTGAGAGCCATAGCATCAAGTGCGTGAAGTGATTTGTTGTGGTCATGGTTGAGTTGTTTGGGCCAGAGTACTTGAGAGCACCCACTGCTCATGACACGGCTCGGCTGTTGGAGCAGAACGCACCCTATGAGTTTCCAAGTATGCTAGGATCCATTGATTGCATGCACTGGAGGTGAAAGAACATGCCCCGCAGCATGGCATATAAAGTTTAGAGGGTACAAGATGGATTCCACCAACATTCTTAAGGTCGTGGCTGATTAGGAGACATGGATTTGGCAAGTTTTTTTGGTACCCGGTTCTTGCAATGACATCAATGTTCTCCAACGGTCACCTCTCTTCTCCAAGCTAACCAATGGTGAGTCTGCATCGGTGGAGTTCATAGCCAATGACCACACCTACAAGATGGGCTACTACCTTGCATATTACATATATCCCACGTGGGAAACATTTTTCAAGCCAATTCATGTACCCAAAGGTAAGAGAGAACTTCAATTTCATAATTCTCAAGCGGTGGCTAGGAAAGATGTGGAGAAAGCTTTTGAGATTTTACAACCCTAATTTGCTATTTTGAGAGGGACGACTAGATTTTAGGATCAAGAGATCATTTGGTATATCATGAATGCGTGTGTCATCATGTATAACATGATTATTGAGAATGAGCGTGGAAAGGATGAGGTGTATGACATCTATGACTTGATGGGTCACCAAGTCCGGCCGAGGCGAGGTGGAGACTGTGTTGCACGCTTTCTTGAAGCACACCAGGACATTCGTTACTTAGATGTGCAATATGAACTTCAAAAGTATCTCATCAAGGAGTGGTGGAAGTGGAATGGGGAATAGAACAACAAGTATCACCTTTATGTCATGTTGTTGTATCTCTTGAACTATATATTGTTTTTGTGTTGATTTGGATACTTGATGAACAATTTGGTGAAATATTTGTATTGTGGTGTAATAAATAAGTACTATTTAAGTGGTGTTTCTTTACCTTGTGTTTGACATAATGTTTGATGTTATTTGTTTCATATATGTATGCATTTGTGCATTTGAAATGATAAATGGTGTGCGACAGCTGATGATGTATTTTACATCATCTAGTGTGGAAGACCTGCCCTAATATGCATCATCTAGTAAAGCAGCATCCCGTTGGTGATGTAGACACCTGTTTTTAGTGATGTGATTTTTTTACATCACCAATTTTTTCATCATCTAGTAGAGTTGCTCTTAGAGTAGAGCAATCCACGCTATTAGTGGTGGCAAACTAAATTCCTCTTGGAAGGTTACATTTGGAGAAGAGGCCGCCAAAACCTTGATGATAGTAGCATATTCATACCTAACAACCCGAAATATCCTCCGGTATCACTCTTTTAGAGACGTATTCTAAACCATGTATCCTCCTGAAACCTGACTGAGATTGACAAAGAATTGTTTGATCTTCATTAATCAACCCTGAAGTGAGAATCTCATGTTTTCTTTTGGCCCTATGAGATAGCATTATAGCACACAAATTTATTACATAGAAGGTATTTCCAACCACCATCCTTGATGATAAATAATTATTTATCAAGGAAAGAGGTGATCTTGAGTTCTTGACTTCATGATCTTGGACTCGTAAACCACCTTGGTGTTTTGGACGACAAATTGCGCTTCATTTAGCTAGACATTATGTTTTTCTCGATATCATTTTTCAAACTATCTTTAGAAGCACACATTTTGGCACTTGAAAGAAAGACATCCTATACAAAACCATATCTCTAAACACAAAGTTATAAGGACTAGATGCCCACCAAAGTACATGTTCTTTCTTTCCAAATATGGCGAGTCATTTTTTATGTTATTTATTCCACCTGTTTCTATTCTGCATTACACTGCTTAGGAAAATGAATTGGAATACCGAAGTAATGTATAGGATACTGACACCTGGATATCTCGGTTTATTGTGCCTCGACTTCAATGGCATCACTAAAGCAGAATATCCATTTTTATGAAAGTTAATCTTGAGTGCAGAGAGTTGCACAAAAATGCACATAACTAATTTGAGGTATTTGGCCTTCATAGGCCATGATCCATGAAAATAATCATGTCATTGGATCCAAACATCTGTTTTATCACGCTCAACACGATTTGAAAGCATATCCACCACAATGTAAATATAATAGAAAATAAGATGACTCCATACTAGAGTTCCTTCTTCGTGCGAAAATAGTAGCCGATATCATCACCGAGATATGAGATGAAGTGGTCAAACCACCTAAACCACTTGTGAGAAAATACATTATTCTTAGCGTTTGTTGAAGGAAAGATCAATTCCCCTTACCATAAGACTTCTCTAAATCATAAATTAGGACGACTCCATTTTTTTGGGTGCATCTCATGAACATTCTCATGCAAGAACAACCACCCCATCTAGAATGTTTATACCTTTCATAAAAGCCCTCCGAGTGGGTTATACCATGTGGTCAACAATCCCAGTTTGCCGGTTATTCGCCACTTCAGTGAGAAAAGAGTAAACTAGAATTCAGAAGATATAAAATGTCGGTATTGCTAAATCTGACTCACCTCTTTAACTTGGGTAACAAAATGGTTTCACCAAAGTTAAGCCTAGACAAATCAAATTCCTGGCATGGATACGATTGAACAACTCCACCATGAACCCCAAAATATTGGTATAAATCAGCTGGAAACCTTTCAGGACCGGCCTCCCTTACTCCCTTTAATGAAAAGGAAGCTATAATGAAGTCATTTTCAGAAACCAAGACCGAAGGGTCATCATATATTCTGGTTTCATCCAAGGATACGGTGCTCCCTACCCCTAATGGAGGATGACTAGTACATGAAAACTACCGAATGTCCTTCATAAAATTTACAACGAGAAAATGTAAGGGCTAGATCTATGCCATTGCCAATTTCCCGTATTCAAAATCACCACTCCAAAAAGGTTTGCAAAAAATGCAACTTCAAGAAATGTTCAATCCGCTATATTACCACTAGGATGATAGTATTTATCTTATTATTCAGACGCTCGCGCTTGGTTCATACTCTCTCTGTTTCATAATTATTGCTGTGATTTTAGTTTAAATTTAAACTATGATCATGACAACAATTATGGATCGAAGAAAGTAAACTTTATTCTATCATTACTTTTTTTGAATATGCAAAGTTAGCAGTGTACCATTTCGGTGGCGGTAATGGCCTCCAGCAGTTCGATTTAACCCAAACAATAGCCGGCACATCTTAACCTCAATGGCTAAGGTTTATGTCCGTGAACTAGTTGGTGAATAAGACATGTTACTGTTCATTTTAGTTGCTAAATAATTTTTGTTTTGTTTCTGAGATTTAGCTTTGAAGAAAGAATTGTTTTGATGTGTTAATAACTGTGGGTCACGGCGGAGAACGCCTTATGATGGACACACGCAAGGTAGTGGAGTTATCTGGCACCGTGACAACATCCATGGCAGTCCAAGCAAGGCTTATGTTTTGATCCCTGTCCTGAAGATGGGTTAGCGGAAGGTGGCGGTGACGACTTTAGGTCCGCGTGTGTTGGTGCATGCTGAGAATTTGCCGGAGCGGTTTGTGCCCCCCGCTAGCTGCTAGACGGTCAGTTGGGGCCTCCGGGTTTTGTGATGATGTTTGTTGGTGTGCGATCAAAGTGCTAGCTCTAACATGGACATTCCTTCATCCATATTCTAGGAGACGCAATTGATGTCATTGGAGCGGTGAATTTAGGTTGATCTATCTATTCTCTTTGTAATGTTTCGTTGAATAATAAATTAAAAAGTTTGTTGTTGATGCAGAGGCCGGGATATCATTTTAGAAAGAAAAACGTGGTTTGCATGGAAACAAAATTGACAACTTTTTACTTGGTATGGGGATGTACTAGGACCAGGGTAAATCTATGAGGAAATGGACTCATCAAGACACACGAAGAGAACGAGGGAATGACCGCCGCTCCCCACCCCCCGCGTAAAGGGAGCATTAATAATTAGAAAATGAAATGTTTTTGTAACTGTACACAGGAACAATGCTATAGTTAGGGAAACAACCGCCACCACTAAGAACAGCCGCCGTCTTCCACCTCCGCTTCCTCCATAGATTAGTTCCCCCCTCCGGCCAGCCTCGCCGATGTTGGGAGGGGTGGGAACCCGATCTATGGGTAGAGTTTTCAATAAAAGTAGCGATTTCATCAAATTAGGTTATGGTTCTGCTAGCCTTCTTCCTCTTGGCCTCTGCAACAGTGAAGATGGTATCGTATCTAATAAGTGATCTTCGGTCTTTTATTCGACGAAGAGATCTACTTCTCAGCGTCAATGGTGGCGTTCGAAGATTACAATTCTTTAGGTATGGGCCTTCAGATCTTACTTCGTCAGATCGATCTTGGTTTTTTTCTTATGGTTGCCGCGAGGAGGTTTGTCCTCGTAATAATTGTCCCAGCTGCACGTCTTCGGCAATGGTGATTCGTACTCTTGGTTCGTCAGCGACATCAACAAGGCTGTTCGGTTACTTTTGACTGGAATACTAGTGTCGGTACTCTTGCCGATGTTGATTAACTACTGTAATGGCTGCACGCGTGCACGTAGCCTTGGCACCGTGGATCAAAATAAAATTATGGGAGAACCCTTATTGGTGTTTCATGTTGTGGTTTGGTTACAAGATGGTGTCTTGGAAAAAAAAGAGTTTGAAGAGCTCAAAGATTTGCTAGTTTATTTTAAAATTTATTTTGTAATCGTTGGAGACATGTTATGTATCTCTAGCATGTACTATTTGTTACTATGAATATATATGGTATTGATTGTCGAAAAAAGGAAATGTTTTTGACATAGTATCTCTTTTTTAGATGATGTCGACATAGTTTCTAAAATAAATATAACTTTGAGTGCTAATATTTGCTAAGATACAATAATAATATTTAAATTGTGTGTTAAGAAAATATCTCGGAAAAATCACATCTAATATTTGATAGAATACTGGTGGTTAAAACATTTAAATATTCATTTTTCTTGTCATAACTATATGCACACATCATTTTTTAGGTTGGGTGAAGTCGTAGGCCTATTGTGATTTGTGATCCGATCTTTTTTTTGGTAAAGGAATATATTAATATCGTGAACTAATTACACACAGTCTCTGCAATAGCACATTGCTCTAATGATATTACAGATACAAACAATCAAAAACACAAAGAGAAAAAATCACAAAAAGAAAAATTATGTCCCAATGATCTATTCCTTGTAGCAGTAATACAAACAACACCCAGACATCACTAGAAGTCCAAATACTCTAAAAGTGACTCTTCCAAGAGGAAAACAACGCACAAGCATGGTCGTCCAATCATAGATCACAAATTTTGACCCTGGAGAAATTCCGTGCTCTTAAAACAATGTCATCGACAAAGCCACTAACAAGCACAACCAATTAAGGCCAGACATTGGATTTTCACCCTGAAAGATAAGACTTTGCACTTTTTTTGTGCTATCGCCCCACTTGTCGATGTCGAATCACCAAGAAAATTCCTCAATGTCCCGAAGACCTGAATCACCAATACTACTTCTCAAAACTCAGCATCCATGACATTCTCCATCTCTGATAGCAACACACAACAAAACTTCACAACACTCTCACCTGAAACCGAACAATCAGAAAGAATCGTGTGTGCACGACCAAATCCCATGAAATTCACAATCTGTAGACATGAGGCATCCAATGGATTTAACATCGGCTAATCTCCCAACAATTTCTTTTTGGCTAATCACACTGGTACCTAAGAGCATCCGGATGGATCTAATTTTTGGGCCTGGGGACGACTATTTCCAGTAGGATCCCCAGCCGAGAAGTAGCTCGAGCACGCACGAGCGGGAGGTCGCGCTCGCACAGGCGAGTTCGCTGTCGCCGACGCCATTAGCACCAGCCTGCCTGGTTCACGACCACCGGTGCTAGGCGAGAACGGCTAGGAGGAAGGGCAGGGGGACAATGGCGGCGGCCGCGCGAGTTGGGCGGCGCGAGATGGAGGGCAGCAACGACGGCGTGACCTAGGTGGCGGCGGCGACGCGACCTGGGTGGCGGCGACGGCGCGGCCTGGGTGGCGGCGCGTCGGTGGAGGAGGAGACGTGGGGGAGAGAGGGGAGAACGTGGGGGAGAGAGAAAGGGCGGGTGGGTGTCGGGACCACATTTTTCTACCTCTATTTCACTGACGGTGGGCCACACGGATGAAACAAGGCAAATCCGGTGTTCTCAGGGTGTTCCCGACATCTTGGGATCGGCCCGAGAACGCCGGATGAAAACGGCGTAAAATTCTGCCTGGGAATACCTTCTGAAAACGCTACTGGGCAGTTAAACGTTCTAGAATTGGCCTCTTGCGAATGATAGTGGATATGCTCTAACTAAACGAGTCCACTATTAATCCAGACGTGTCCAATTCCGCGGCACAAAACCTAACTTCCCAAAAAGAACATTATCTTTTGATAATCGTGTGCCTTAATGATGTCGACAGTCGACTGGCTACAGAGTCATACTGCTCCCTCCGTTGAATAATGTCAGGGAGACCAACTTGACCTGTCGATTAACCAAGTTGCCTACAAGAGGAGAAAACCAACGAACAAGCGGACAAACAGAGGTCAACGGGGAGGAGATCAACCAATGTGTTTGAGATTATTGCAAGAGAAGCTGGATTCTTCTTCCCGGGATGCTGTCGTCCAAACCACCTACAAGACGCCAGAGCAGCCGGGCAAATGTCACAAGCGAAAGCAGCAAGAAGGCCACGCGAAGGTCAGGGGAAGATTACATGCTGATGGCAAAGTCAAGTACGAGCGTATCTTGACCCAAGCAGATCGAGCTGATGTTTGCACAGAACAGGTCAAGGTGAACCAACAGTCCGTCCTTGAGTTGACCAAGAACCTGTCCAACGTTACACTCTCCATGAGCAGAAGACACCAAAACCTGTTTTTTTTCTTTCGAAACGGTGTTTGTGCTTCGATAGGGGGCCGGTTTGCATCGCGATACCTATAGTCTTTATTACTCCCTCCGATCCATATTAATATTATTAACTTTGTCTAGATATAAATGCATCCAGTCTAAATCTTTAACTAGGTACATCCGAACCTAAACAAAGTTGTGAACAATAATATAAATCGGAGAGTATTATATTATTATTAAAACTAGCACAGTGATCCTCGCAATGCGAGGGCATCATCTTTGTTGTGTCGAAGTGTTAAATATTTATTTTTGTCATATATGTATCGATATCTTATGATATTTCCTCTTGATTGTGAAATACACTAACATGTTAGACATGTGTACACTAGGTACACCTCTGAAATTTGTTTTATATATGATTATGTTTCTATACATAACCAAAAACATTATAAAATGTGTTCTACAAAGAATCTATATACGGACGGGTTTAAGAGGACACGAACTGAACTAAACCGCAAGCCGCAAACTTTTAGATTAATTGATATGTGATCACTAACCTAGGTCTCCATGCTCCTTGTGATTATGTGAACTGTTATACATAAAAAAAAATTAATGTGCTATGCCGATACAATACTAAACATTACTGTGGAAATCTCATAGAGTGATATTATGTTCCGAATTGAGAGGGTAGCTCAAATGAAATTCAGGTAATAATTTTAAACAACACTTGCACATTGTAATGTTAATAGATGATTTCCTACTTTGAAACATGCCCCTTATAGGTCTTTAGGTCAGTAGAAAGCTCATGCGTGTTTTAGTATAGTGCCTAAACATTTAGGTTATTGGCACTACAATTACGCATCTAAGATCTTAAACTTTGTACATGTCTTAGAAGTAAGCAATACCATTCCCACCAAGAGGTTGCCGCATGCACAACCATGTAGAGCCCATGAAATGAAATTTGTTCATATGCATGCGGAAATAACCAATTAAGTATAATCAACATGTTGGCCATTTCAAGGTTTACCCTTGAAATTAAGCTCGATTTCCTAGGAATATGGACTTAATGTGAAGCTACTATTTTCAATTCAAAATTTTGTAGAGTAGGAACCGGGGAAATGTGATACCTGATTTAACCAAACCTAGTTGTCATTGATAATACTAGCTAACAAAAATTTCAATATGTGCTTAAAATTAGAGAAATTATAAGTAAACCACGTAGTTCGTATAGTAGCAGCAATAATCAAACCTTAGCATGGATAAGGAAGAAACCAAGAAAAGATGGTCACCTATTCCTCTTTATTTTTCTCCTTTGGGGAGGCATCTTATTGACGAATAGGCTATAAAGCTCACCAGTGCAAGCTTTTATTATGGTCATATGTGTTGATACTTTATACCACCACTTATCCTCCCTCAAGAAGCCATTAATTCATATAAACCAAGTATAATCTTCAATAATACTTCTTTTTACATCATGCAATTTGTGGTAATACTTAATCTATAGGGTGCCAATTGGATAAAACACTACGTTCAATCCATGCAGAAGGCAATCGTTGAGCAATATCCTAGTAACACACATACAAAATTGATCCATTTTTCCTCTCTCCGAAGTCCATTAAGCCCCAAACTTCAACTCTGCAATAGATAACAACTAATTTTAGTATAGATGATGGTAATCGATAAAAACCTTAAATAAAATCCACATAGTAGTGGTTGAGAAGTACCTGGAAAACACCAGAAAAAAGCTGGTCTAAACGTTTATTCAAAATTTATTTGATATATAACTTATAGGGAAAGATAAATACGTGCACATACATATGCAGTTAGATAACTACAAGTTGGTAGCAAACAACATTTCACCTTTTAGCATGTGGTGGAGAAAGAAAGCATGGATGGTTTAGATCCCTACTTGTTCAAGGTACTTTTAGTGATCAACTCACATGTAAAAGCCTCACAACTCCTGATACGATTCTGGCAATATGTGTTGATGTCATGATATCTCCTTGCTCAAGAAGCCACAGATTTTATATCAACAAAGTATAATTTTTAGTGGTACTTCTTTATAGAAACAATTAGTAACCATAATTGAGATGATAATGGATGATAAAAATGAAACTGTAATCAATGCAGATTGCAGTGGTTGAGCATTATCCGAGGACCACCTAAGCGAAATTGATCCAAACATGTATCTGTAATTCCTATGTGATATGAAAGAAAACGGAATAATGCATGTATGGCTTCAAACTTGAACTGTCTGCAAGGACATGTTACTGCCGTAGTAACATGACACGGTCAATCTCTACTGACAGGAAGTGCAGTACGAATGCACAACGGTTGGAAGATTGGAATGACCGATTTCTTTCTTGCTGAGATAATTTATGCTACTTCTAGACATGTGTACCGGCACTGAGGGAATTTCTAGTCCATCGACACTAAAAATATGAATTATTAACTGGGCACGATCGGATATATATTGAAGGTGAGAAACCAATTTGGATTAATGTGCTCGTTGCATAGAAAATAACATTAGAGATCTTGTAGATCTTCAAAGAAAAAAAAAAGGAAGTAAAGTTTGTTACCAAACAAATTGATCTAGGTATTAATCTCCGCTTTAATATCAACTTGGATTCGTGTTCCTCATTTAAATCTCAGTGATGGACAACCTAGGCCCCGAAAGTAGAAGCAATTGATGACTGTTAGACAATTAAATCCATGTTTGACATCCCGCCTACTGGGATGTTATGATACTCGTATGCTGAGATAAGATTGCGTTTTATATCAACAATATCATGATACTGTAAGAACTTTTAGGTGCTCTTCTCTAATCTGACAATAAACAGAGGAATTTATTCAGTGATGCATCAACGTATTCTAACTATTCTCATCTGTACCGGAAAATATGAAGGACACTACTTTACCAAGAAGTATTACATCATCGTTTTTCTCCTTGCGGCAGCCGGCTATCCTCTCCTTGCCTCTCCTTGAGCCTACATATTGTTCCCCTTGACACAGGTGAAGTGGTGTAGCTCTCCAAACTGAGAAAGGATGTGAGAGACTGTCTAGAAGATTGAAAACAATCGAGTGAGGACATGCATAGGGGTGCTTTCTACTGGTACATAGCTCTGTATCAAGATAATATATTTGCACCCAACGGTTGTTGTGCATAACGGATGTTTGATTCACTGGTTTAAACAATACTATTCTTGTTCTCGAAATATATATAAATCATAAAGTTGACAGGGAATCCATATCTACAAATAATTATAAGACATAGTATCTTATAAATGTTAAAATTATATACATTGCACGTCCATGTGGTAATAATATTTCTTATACACGGTCAACACTCCACTTAACTCTTATTTATAGTACTACTCCCGTCGTTCGAAAATAAGTGTCGTGTTTTTAGTTCAAAGGAAGGGAGTATTTGGCAGCTCATGCCTGGTTCTTCAAAAAAGCAACGTATTAATTTACAGCCATTTGGAAAATTTTAATTGCGAATTTTAATCTGGTATGTAGTGTGCTTCCTTGACCGGAAATAATAATGTACTAATGTCTGTTCGATGCCAATTTATTTAATCCGATCAATATACAGCTAGAATTGCCCCTGTTTGGTTTTCCACCAAAAATAGAAATAGATATAGAATTGCCCTCACTTGGTTTGCTACCATAATTGTACCCTACCCTAAGTTACGTTACCAAAATTTTCCATAAACGAACGTCAAACCAAGCAACTCAGGTATCTGTTAAACAGACCTGATTTTGACCGAGGTATGCCATTGAAAATTATAAGTATATATACAAGTAATAATGGAGGAATAGATGCTAAAGCTAATCACACACCTAATCTGCTCCATGTTCATAGTGATCTGCTCATTTCCTAAGAGGATCGACTAGGCGCAGGTTCGCAGACTGCGGTTTGTGGAATGCATCACTGCAGTATATATAGATAATAATGGAGGAGTACATCTGTTGTTTTAGAAATGGGCGCTTTATTACTTTCATAATGTTTATACCTGGCTTCTGCATAATTAAGATGCACACAGCCGATCAAACCACACATGTATAGAACTAGTGAAAAGAGAGAAAAAATAAATGTCTCCAAGATTGTCCACGACAGGTCTCTAAGGTAGCTCAATCCGCGGCTCACGCGGCCATCTATGTCGGAAAAAAATATCCGTCGCCGTATGCTCCAACCGTGTACACCCCTCCATAAACAAAGCGTGGAACTCGACCCGTTGGAAAATAGTCCAAGATCGAAGAATAGCCGTAGCCCGATGAATTACCTGCAGCGTTGAAGACACATTTGTATTAAAAATCTTGTCATTTCTACATAGCCACAGTGACCAAATAATGGCAAGCACTCCCACCCTAAACAAGATCTTGTATTTATCATCAATCCGTACAACCAGTTACCAAATACATTGGCCACCGATCGTGGGTCACCGGAGACTCGAATATGTCCGCTTTTGATGGAGACCCGTTGGGGCGATTGCGGGTGCGATTCTGGGCGCTCTCCGACGCTGGCGACGATGAGTCCCGGTCATCGCCAGGATGCCCATTGTCCCCGACGGCTGGATCTCTATCTTATCTGTGTCGTACTCCGACTAGGGTGAGGTGTGATCTGAGCCCGATCTCGTCAAATGAGGTAAGGAGAAGAGAAGAAGAGAAGACAAAGACTGATGGCAGCAGATTTGCTTGTCGATCTTGACGATCAACCTGAGGTAAAAGATCGCCATGCTTCTTTCGGTTCTCTTCCAAATGCAGGAACACGATCGAAGATTTCCTCGGCTGTGCTTTCCCCGACATCGTTCACGTTAGAAACCTTCAATGCGGAAGAATGGACGATGGTTCAGAGGAAGCGGAGGCAGACGGCGGCGGTGCATTACTATGCTTCTCGTCGGACTGGAGAACGAACACGATCTTCAGCGAAATCAAAGGTTTTTTTTTTCAAATTCCAATCGGTTAATGAACCCTGATCCGTTTCAACGAAGGGACTCAGTGGGCCATGTGGGCTCTGAGTTGATTTCAGATGCTTGCCTCTGGATCATGTGTGTGGAGATTTGGGCCACATGCCAGAAGCCCAGACTAGAAAACGTAGTAGCTATATTGCTGGTGGTATGCGGAAGTTACTAGGTTTTATCTGGAGAGAAAATTCGCGAGCGGTGGCGGTCGTCGTGTCTGACGATCTTGCTGCCTTGATGGCGAATCAAGGTGTGGGAAATTTCAATCCAAACAGAGCAAGAGGACAAGGTACTGGGGGTGGTCGCGGCGATGGTCGTCGGGATTACAACGCTGGTCGTTTCAACAATTTCCACCAAGGCGGACCTAGCGGCACGGCTGGGGAGGGCAATGAGGATTTCAATGGCAACTTCCAGGGCTCGAGAGATCAGGGAGGATATCGGGGTTTCAACGGAGGACAAACTAGTTTCAATGTTGGGTTTGGTTTTTATGGTGGCCAGGGCCGGGCTAATGTAGGCTCTAGTTTCAACCGTGGTAATGCTCGCGGGGGAAACGGAGGCGGCGGTGGAAGATATCCACGAAGGTTCGATAACAGATCAAACTTCAGCATGGCTGGTACTGGAGTCCATGGCAATGGCACTGGCTATGTTGCTCGTGATACCCAGATGTCAGGTTTGCAAGAACAATTTGTCAGAGATGCTGCTACGGTAATTGCAAAACTATTTGCAGAGCAGGCTACCAATTTGCCGGGGTCTGTGACACCTACTGTTGCTGTGTCGGAGCCTGCCTTGAGACTTGCCTTTTCTGCAGGACTGCCTACCGAGAACATGCGCCAGATTGCCGTGCCTTTGCGGCAGCCCGCCGCGCCTTTGCGGCAGCGCTCCGTGGAATCGCGTCAGGATGTTGTGCCACCAGCTGCTCCAACTCCTATCGCTTTGAGAAATGTCGCACCTACGCAGATGATGAGGAATACTAAATACAGAGAGGTTAATGGCAATGCAGGGTCTGATGAAGGACAATTAGCAAGGGCTAAGAAGCAAAAGGGACCGAAATGTTTTCGGTGTGATAGGCCAGGGCATCATCTTAATGATTGTACAATGTTGTTGTGTGACCTGTGTCGATCTCCGGATCATCCCTCAAATGTATGTCCAATTCTTTTAGCACCTAAGCCCACAATGGTCATGTATGGATTTGCTTTTGAGCAATTGATGTTCTTTGAAGCTCCTCTGACTGGTACTGTCCGCCCTAGATTTGAGAACACTCGTATGAGCAGAGTTACAATTCATGGCGATGTTATGACAATCCCTGAGATAATTTCTCAACTCAAGTGGGTTGTGCCTGATGATCAGTACCAATGGAATGTTCGCCGGTGTGGAGACAATGTCTACCAGGTAAACTTCCCAAGTAAAAAGGACCTTACTACTGCCCAGCATTTTGGCTCGTACAAGGTTCCGAACAGCCCCTGCTCAATGTCTTTTGATTTTTGGAAATCAACAATTGAGCCTGCTTGGACACCTGACCATGTGTGGATTCTAGTGCATGATTTACCCTAGGAAGCTCTGGATGATTACCTTACTTTGTGGGCCATCGGTACTCTCTTTAGCAAGACAATTGATATTGATATTGGATACACAAGGAGGACTGATGTGCTACGTGTTCAGGTTGCCTACCTTGACTACACATTAGTGCCTGAGATTATGGAGATTCTAATTAAAGGAAGTTTTTACAAGCTTAGGTTCCAAGTGGAAGGAGCACCTTTGCCACCACTTACTAATGACGATGTAATAATGGATGATGCTAATAAGGACGGTGATGATCATGATGCCAACAACTCTAATGGACACAAAAATAATGAGAACTTTGGAGATGTCAATAGGGATGCTACTGATGGTGCTGCTGACAAGAGCAATGAGATGATCCATGATGGATCAGCACCTAATCAACAACAAGCAAGTCTGGAACCGATGGATTTTATCAGTTTTGGCTCTTTTAAAACTAGCTTATCTCGATCTACTGAGAAGACAAAGGACCAAGATGATCGGTCCTGTTTATCTGCACCTACTGTGCGTGAGTCACAAAGTGGGAGCGCAGATTTTCTGTCTAAAGGTAGTTTTGAACAGAAAAAATGTCTTCTTATAAATCTGCACTTTCGTTTTCTTGGCCTAAATATGTTTTTCCTTTGTTGGGTTGTTGTGCTCCGTTGTCTGTTGCAGAGAGAGTAAACGCACGTGCTGATGTGCCTCTTTCACCAGTCATTACAACTGGGGTACAGCTGCAGAGCTATGAACCTGATGCTGAACTGAGGAGCAGCTACAGAGATGTGTCGCCACGGACACCGAGTGGAGTGTTGGCCATGCCGTGTCTTAATGGTGTTTCCATGTCCACACAGATCTATACTATAACTCCCTCAACTCCAGTCATGTTGGACAACCAGAGCAGCGACAAGGACAAGCCAACTGAGGCGGAGATCATCGCTTTCGGAGGAGTGCAACCGCTGGTGGGTTTGCGCTGAAGTACGAGAATCCAAGCTCAACACAATTCGGACGTCTCACAGCTTGAAAGGGCCAAGATGTTGGCCCAGTGACGTGACGAGCTTCACGGCCAAGGCACGAACCTACGGCATAAATTCTCTGTTTTAGAGTTTACAGAGGAGGAAATTGTAGATAGGGCTCAATGTATTGGGGTTTCGTTGGGAGTTAACAAAAAAGAAAGTTCTATGGCAGCAAAACTAATTTTGGACAATGAAAGTTCTATGGCAGCAAAACTAATTTTGGACAACGAAATAAATAGATCTCGAAATAAAAGTTCTATGGCAGCAAAACTATATGAAGCGAAAGCACTTGACGATATTCCCGTGTGTCCTCGAGAACGTTTGGTCATCTTAAGTAATACAATCGGCTTGTCCTTTGCTGAATAAAGGATTGGGCCACTTCCTGCATTTATTCTTATTGTCTTTTATTTACTCGTACTTTATTTACTTGCATTATCAAAAACCCCTAAAAATCTGTTTGCTAAGTATTTGCAGAGAATTCCTGATCCATACCACTAGCTGATACATTGCAAATGTATCTATAATTTTTGATATTCCATGCTTGGTTTTTATCCACTTTCTTGTGTTTTTCCCACACTTTGGAGTACTTTTCATATGATTTTTTGGACTAACCTATTAACAAGAGCCACAGTCCCAGCTGCCCGTTTTCTGCTATTTTTGGTTCCAAGAAAGTCAGAAAATGAATATTCTCGGAATTGGACGGGACAAGAGCCAAAGTGCCTATTTTTCCGGAAGTCATTAGATGCCAGAATACGAGACGGAGAAGGGCTGGGGGCCGTCCACACCACCTGGCCGCGTGGCCATTCCTGACCCGCACCAGGGGGTGGTCTGGCCGACCCAGCACCCCCTCGGCCTCTCCTTCTGCCTATAAGATGCCCTCGGGACGAAAACCCTAAGTACTCGATCAAAAAACCACGAAAGAGTCTATAGCCGCCATCGTCTCTTTCCCTAGATCGGGAGGGATCTGAAGCTCTTCTCGGCACCCTGTCGGAGAGGGGAATACACTCTGGAAGCCTTCTTCATCACCATGCAAGCCTCCGGTGTGATGCGTGAGTAGTTCATCCTTGGACTACGGATCCATGTAGTAGCTAGATGGCTGGTTCTCCTTCTTTGTGTTTTCATGTCTAGATCTTGTGAGCTCCGTTCATGATCAAGATCATCTATTTGTAATTCTGCATGTTGTGTTTGCGGGGATCCGATGGATATTGATATGCTTTTTCAGATTGATTATTGATTCTATCATGTCTTTGTTATTTGTGATCTTGCATGCTTTCCGTTGTTAGTAGCTATCTTGGCCAAGTAGATGCTAGCAACTCCAAGAGTTAGTATTTATGCTCGATAGTGGGTTCATGCCTCTGGTAATCTGGGGAAGTGACAGAAATCTCTAAGGTACTAGATGTGCTGTTGCTACTAGGGAGAAAACAACAATCCTTTGTTCATAGAACAATCATATTGTTTACATTACACGCAATTCGTAAAGCAATAATCTGTTGCTTGCAACTTAATACTGGAGGGGGTTCGGATGATAACCTGAAGGTGGATTATTAGTCATAGATGCAGTTGGATGGCGGTCTATGTATAATGTTGTAATGCCCAATCGAATCTCAAAGGAGTCAAGATGATTAGTATATGCATGTATTGCTTTCTTGATGTTTGTCAATTGCCCCGCTGTAATTTGTTCACCCAGCATGTTATCGATCTTAAGGAGAGCCACCTCTAGTGAACTATGGATCCCGGTCCTTTCTTTTACATACAATCTACAAACTGTTTACTGTTTTGTGTTTACTTTCTGCAAACTATTACTTCCTTCCATTCGATACGCTTAATCCTTTGTTTTCAGCAAAACACGGTGAGATTGACAACCTCATCGCAAGTTGGGGACAAAGTTCTGTGGTTGTGTTGTGTAGGTCTCCACGTTGCTACTAGCACCGGTAGTGCACCCTGCCAAGGCTCAGCTAGCAACACCTTTGGGGTGTTTCCTTGCTCCTACTGGTTCGATTAAACATTGGTTTCATAACTGAGGGAAACTTGCTGCTGTGCTCATCATACCTTCCTCTTGGGGTTCCCAACGAGCTCTACATCAACACTGAGCAATCACTAGCCAGCACCTTCTGCTCCTCGTTGGGTTCGACACTCTTACTTATCGAAAATACTACGATACACCCCCTATACTTGTGGGTCATCAAGTGTGTCCCCTTTGTGTCTAACAATCGAATAAAGTGCTGGATATTGTTTCCGAAGAGAAGTATGCCCAAGCCACTTATCCTCCCAGAATCTAATTTAAGATCCATCCTTAATATTAAAAACACCAAAACAGAAAAAATGTTTTTAGATGCCATTAGTCTAGCCCAAAAGTTTGAATCACCAGGTTTCCATACCACTTGAGACACAACTTTAGATCCAACATATTTTCTCCAAATGATAGTTTGCCAGACTCCTTCTTTGGTAAGTAGCTTAAATAGCCATTTACCTAAAAGGGCGGTGTTTTTAACTTGTAGGTCATGCATACCAAGTCCACCGTATTCTTTGAGCCAGCAAACCACATTCCATTTGGCCAGTCGATACTTCTTCTTCTTCTCGCTATCCCTCTGCCAGAAGAATCTTGATTAGAAATAATCCACTTTATTCAAGACACCTTTTGGCAGTTGGAAAAACGAGATCATATACAGTACCATATTGGTAAGTACTGAGTTTATGAATACAAGTCTTCCTCCAAGGGATAGCAATTTTCCTTTCCAACTATTAAGACGTTTCTGAAGTCTTTTCTCAAATAGTGAGACGCCGATAATGTATCGGAGTACCCAAATAGTTGATTGGAAATTGCCCCTGTCCGCAGCCAAAAAGTTCAGCATAGAGGTGTGCCTCATTTTGGGCCTTGCCAAAACAATACAGATCGCTCTTATGGAAATTAATTTTCAATCCAGAGAGTTGCTCGAAGGCTGATAGTATTAACTTCAGGTTCTTAGCTTTCTGCAAATCATGTTCCATAAATAAGATTGTATCATCGGCATATTGTAGGATAGAAAGTCCTCCATCAACGAGATGTGGGACTAGTCCTTCAATTTTAGCCCTCTCAATAAGGATAGCCAGCATATCCGCCACTATATTAAATAGTATTGGCGATAGCGGATCCCCTTGCCTCAAGCCCTTCTTAGTCTAGAAGTATTTGCCAGTGTCATCATTAAATTTTATAGCGACACTACCTCTAGACACAAAAGAATGAATGAGATCACGCCACTCCTCGAAAAAACCTTTCATTTGGAGTGTTTGTTGAAGGAAAGACCAATTAACTTTGTCATAAGCCTTGTCAAAGTCAATCTTGAACAATACCCCGTTTTGTTTTTTGGAGTGTAATTCATGAATTGTTTCATGTATGATTACTACACCATCCAAGATGTTTCTTCCTTGCATGAAAGCAGTTTGAGAAGGACTAACAACATGTTCAGCAACTGAATTTAGCCTAATCGTGGCAACTTTTGTGAATATTTTAAAGCTAATGTTAAGAACACAAATAGGACGATACTGTTGTATTCGCTCTTCATTGTTAACCTTAGGCAGTAAAATAATATTATCAAAGTTTAGTCTAAAGAGATCAAGTTGCCCAACATGCAAAAAGCCAAATACGGCCATCAAGTCCTCCTTAATGACATCCTAGAAGTTTTGGTAGAATTCTGTTGGGAAGCCATCTAGACCTGGTGCCTTGTTATGTTCCATCTGGAAAACCGCTTTCTTGACCTCTTCCTCCGGATATGAGGCGGTTAGAAAGTTATTTTCCTTGACAGAAACCTGCAGTATATCCGTTGTTTGAGACTCATCTAGAGTAAAGGAATTATCTTGGGATGGTCCAAACAAAGATTTATAATAATTAGTAGTGTATGACTTAAGTTGCTCTTGTCCCTCAATAATACCTTCATATTGGTTGAGTGAGTGAATACATTTCTTCTTATGCTTGCCATTGGCTATAGCATGGAAATATCTTGTATTAGCATCTCCTTTCAGAATGAATTTCGTTTTGCAGCGTTGGTATCATTTGAGTTCTTCCTCACGTAGTAGTCTTGCCATTTCCGCATTTGATTGGCTCTTAAGCTCAATCTCTTGTGCAGATAACGGTCTAACTTCCGCAGAAGCCTCTAAGTCATCAATAATAGAGAAAAGGCGAATTTCTCCTTTTCAGGATTCCAGTAGTATGTCTAGCCCAACCACGAAGGAATTTACGTAACGCACATATTTTATTATTCCAATGATGTATGGGTGTTTGACCACCAACTGGTTTTATCCAAATTGCCTTAACCATGTCATAAAACCCGTCCCGAATCAACCAGCCAAGTTCAAATTAGAACTCATGCTTGGAATTTCGTGGCGGTGAACCAACCGACAAAAGTAAAGGGGCATGATCAGACAAAGCCTCAATACGTTCTAGATCCCTTACAGTTACCATGGGAAACTTTTCTTTCCATTCTATATGCATAAGTACCCTATCAAGATTTTCGTATGTCGGCTCAGGCAGACAATTAGCCTAAGTAAATTGTCTTCCTAACATTGTAACCTCTCTCAAGTCCAAGCTGTCAATAACAGCATTAAACATGAAAGGCCAATGTTCGTGAAAATTGCCTTGACTTTTCTCATGAGGGAATCACATCAAATTAAAATCCCCACCTATAAGAATAGGATACAGATTGTCCTTTGCAAGATTTACCAACTCACGTTAAAAATTAGCCGTAAACACATCTTGGGCAGCTCCGTATACAGTGACTAGAGACCATGTGAAATCATCAGCCTTGTTACGTATATGGAGTTTTATAAAAAAATCTCCAACCAAACTAGCTAAGACTTCTATGGTCTCATCACGTACTCCTAAGCCTATTCAGGGACCACGCGGCGATCGATATATCCACGTAAAGTCCACTCCACCAGATAGGCAATTGAGTAGATCTTGTGAATAGTATCATCTATTAGTCTCCGAAATACCTAGAAAATCCAAACGATAATCTCTCACACAATCGGCAAAAAACAAATGCTTAGACAAGTCACGAAGACCTCTGCTATTTGAAAACATGCCATTCATTGAGAAGCAATAGATTGTTTGGATACACGGGGTCTCTTCCGAGCCTTCTAGCTCTTTGATTTCTGAATAGAAGCTTTTAGCTCATACAACGAGTCCAGTCCCGTCTCATCAAAGCCCACATCTGACACTTCACCAACTAAGTGAGAGAGAAGTTGAGCATCTACTGTGGCATGCAACTCCTCCTCCTCAATCAGTAAAGAGTCAGGAACCACTGAAGCCTTAGGAGTAATCATTAAACGGTCAACCTCCATATGCTTCAGAACAGAACTAGACAAGTTAACTTCCATTAGAGTTTTACCCATACAAACCCCAATAGAGGCTAACTTATTTACAATAACTGGGGTAGAGAAAGAAAGGAAGGATTTCGAAGAAATCATAGTACCCTGAGATCAAGATTTTTTTCCGCCTTCCTTCGCATAGCTTTGCCAAGAGAATCCTCGTTCGTGGCGGACGCACCAGTAGAATCAGCACCATGACGAAGGCTACGCCTCGCCGGGGTCCCGTCCATCATCATCGAGCGTCCCGGCGGAGCAGCAACACCCAAAGTCGAACCCGACCTTTCACCTGGGCTAGCCCCCTGCCCACGTCGTTGCCCCTCCAAGATCGAAGAATCCGCCCGTGGCAGCCCCACCTAGGCCTGGTCAACCAGGGAATGTCCCGACCCTGCCTGGGCCAGGACCCCCCCCCCCCCCCCCCCCCCCCGCCTGGGCCAGTCGCGTCGGTCAATAGCCCTGCCTGGGCCGTGGCCACGACGTAGGCCCGCAAATCCGCCATGGTCTCCAGCACGCTCGCACGTGATAGCCCCTCCTGGGCTATGTTGGTCAGCAACCCCGCCTGGGCCATGACCGTAGTAGCACCAGCCGGTGGCCCCTCCTGGACCTCCTAGGCCCCCGCGTCCAACACCGGCAATGCTAGAGAGCCGGGTCCCCCAGTCCAAGCGAAGCAACCTCCGAGGCATCGACCACCTCCTCATGAGTCAGCTCTCACGCCACAACCTCCGACTAAACCTCAAAAAGAATCGGTCCAGATGAGCTCGCCGCAACGCAACAAGGAATAGTCTGTCCCAAAACATTTAGTCTACATCTGGCCGGAGGCATGGAAAGCCCTACAGAACTACACGCCCGATGAATAGCCTCCTGGAGTTGAGTCTATGTGACTCTTTGCGAGGCCCCCATAGGTGTACTCCCACGAAGAGGATAATCGATTGCCAAGGCATCGAGCAGCTCCCTTCCACGCTTAGTGGTAGGCGAAGCATGGAAAGGAGTTACCGCATACACCTGCACGGGAGTCTATCTCAAAGATGGCAGCGCAGAAAGTCCATGTCCAGATGATTGACCAGCCAGGGTCCCAGCCACAGGAGGAGCAAGAGACGGCTCCGAGGTATCCATATCATCCCCATTAGCCCCAACACAATCATCCCCAGAATCATCAGGGTTCTTCTTTCATAGAGTAGGCGAAAAGTCTGGCTCTGGAACAAAGTCATCTGGCTCCAAGCGAAAATGGAACTCATATCCTTTCAACTTGACAACCGCATCAGAGGTAAGATATGCCCCTAACGCGTACCGCTTCTTCTGGAACACATTAATATCAAACATAGCAACCAAAATACGAACTAGACCCCTTCGCTGCAGACACATCAAGTACACATCCAGGGGACTACCCAACAGTGATCCAATAACCCATAAACCCAGGAATGTCCGCAGCGAATGAGGGACTCCTTCCACATGCAGCCATACCTGATGTAACTCACACTTATGTGGCACCTCCTAAAACTTGTAAGCCGAGAACGTCAGCTGAGTCTTACCCAAGGGCATAGAGAACTGACTCCCATCCACCCTATCAAGGTCCTCGAAAGATGGAAAACTAACCAGAAAAGCATTGGACCCATGTGCGAGCGCTTCCCACTTCCATTGAGACTTGACCTGGCATCTTCGAGAAATCTATTGTTGCACAACCTCAGCAGAAACAGCCTCACCAGTGACCTAAATCAACGCAATAGGAGTCTTACTGGTTCCCAAATTAGGGCGAACCACGCTATCCGGGATCTACGCAAACAAAGTCTTGCCGTGACCCACACCAACCATGTAAGCCATGGGGCGGGGTTGCTTCAAGACTGGGGACCTGAGTGTTGGATGGGTCGAGACATCATAGATATAACAGTAATGGACAGCCTTGCAATCCTTGGAAGCATGAGTGTCAACTGCGCACTTCCCGCACTTAACAACCTTCTTGTTTTTCTTTGCCACAGCCCTAGGCCCCGATGTACCCTGGTGCACCACAGAAACATCTGTAACTGCCTCGGCCTGCTGCTGGCCATGTGTGCCCCCTGATCCTGAGGTGGATATTGTGTCAGATTATACAGCATCTGCTGGAGCCCATACTGCTGTCCGAGCAACTGTGGCATATGAGGTGGGTACGAGTGTTGCATAAACGCCCCGGCAGCCCCAGAGGTTGCGACTGTCCCTGAATAGGCTTCCTTTTCTTCTTCCGGGAACGGAGGAGCCAGTACCATCGGCAAACGTATGTGCCCCCGGATCAGCCACCACAAGAGGACCGCCAGGATTCAGCTGATGCGCGTGCATGGGGACACCGCCCCCTGACCGCTCCCAACAGAACTCGAGGTGGACATCTCAGTGTACCCTTGCGGCAGCGGCCCACGGTATGGAGCCTGTAACGGCTGGTGTAGAGCGGTCCGAGGAGCCGAAAAGTACATCGCAGGTGGCCAGAAGACCATCCCCGGCGGAAACCCCCGAGGGTACTGCAGTGATCCCACGGATGGAGGGAGCTGAGCATGCGGCGGACGGCCACCCGGTTGCGGGGGTGGCGAAAGGCAGCATGCCTCGGGGATGAGCAGCAGCAGAGGGTCCCCGTGGTTGTTGCACCGGAGCCATCGGAGGTCCACGCGGCAGAGAACTAGGGGAGCTCCGCCCGCGCCGTTCCCAGCCATGACGGCCGGCGACCGAAGCACATCGGTGAAGGAGCGAGTGAACCGCCCAGACGGTGTGACCGGAGAAGAGCATGGAGGCAAGACCGGCGGTGGCGACGTGACGAGAGACGGAGAAGACGATGACGATTGCTGAAGTGAAGAAACCCTAGACCATGGAGCCCTAAAGCGATATGCAATGCGTGTCCAGGAGAATTCTGGTTCCTTGTTTGGCTCGACCGGTCCGTGAAGTGGGCCACCAAAGTCCGCCACCTTGACGTCCGCGTCCCGCGTGGCAGCCACCTCCGTTTCCACACCATCCGACCGAGCAGGCAGGAGAGCCCGCCCTAGCGCGTCCGAGATCAGCTGACCCAGCACCGGCGACGCCGAAACCCGGCGCGGAGGAAGCGAACCACGCCATGGCCGCAAACGACCACCAGAGGACGCCACACCGCCACGCCGAGACAGCAAAGGGGATGTTGACCTTCGCCTAGCTCCCACCAATACCGGCGATGAAGAACACTCCGGTGGCGGCGAAGCAGAAACAGCACGCAGCGCAGGGCTTGGGGATTGCTCCCAAAAACGCGAAGCAGGCGTGGGAAACCCCATTTCCTCCTAAAATTGTTGCCTCAGCTCATCATCCGACTGCTGCTGACGGCGCGACACCGTGGTCCAGCCCAGCTGACCATCCGCATAGACAAGGTCCTCAAGGCCAACCCGCGCCGCCAGAGGCTCATCTTCCTCCGCCGTCTCCTCCGCCAGACACTCAAACCAGGATCCATACACAGATCCGACCGACCGCGGCGAGGTGAACATCGCCGGCCCAAGATCGCCGGGCGGGCGCGTCGGTTAGACCGGCCAAACCCTTGATATCTTAACCTAATCTACTCCTTGCTCTTGGTGACTGATCGGCTTGTTCTCCTGAAGAATCTTTTGGCGCTGGATGCATCCATGCTTGCTTAGTTGGAGCCTATTAAGAATTTAAGGAATTCCTTTTAGATCAGAATAATGCATAATTACCATTTGCCACCTTCAAGGGTCACAAATCTGACCTGATTTTTTCGAAAGGAAATTTTACCTAATATCTGAGCCAGGACATAGATTGGTTTCTAGGCATGGATAATACGACAAGATGTATGTACTTTCACATGGCAATGCATTATCTGGTGATTGGGGCATACAAACAATGGCAACGAACACCGGTGATTGGGGCAGAAGAGTTCGGATTGGAAGAATTATTTCCTTTATGTTGGCAATTTACTGCGTCAAGATTTGCTGCCTATCAACCTTTTCTTGATGTGCTATTAATTAGAGAATAAAAAAAGGAAAGAAATATCTACTCACGTGAGATCTGGATGATTTGAGAGAACCGATCATGCAGAAGAGCCGGCCGTGTCTTCTAGCGTTCTCGCCGTTTCATTGACCAACAGGCGTCCGTACAAGAGAGAAGGGAGGACGAAGGGCTAGGACATCGTTGTAGGAGCGTGTCGGCGGCACTGGGTGGGTTTCTTCTAGATCGCGATTTCTTTTCCGGTGGTCAGGTTTCTTTTGTTTTAGTCTTTCTCTTGTCTGTCGGTGTGACGGGAGATGAGGTGCGAATATGTTAACGAAATTTGATAGTTATAGATTTTAGGGAAAATTTGCTATAAGACGCCGTCATTTTCTGACGTTTGCTAAAACACACCACACAATTATATTTTTGCTAGGTACCATTACAATTTTGTGGCACATTTGACAGTACACACCGTACGGCCAAAAAGGAAAAGTTTGGCACATTTTCTTTAAATCCGGTCATAACATGGTCACCCGAGCAAAAGTGCTAAAACTTTCCATTTTTGACCTCTTGGTGTGTTCGGACAAACGTGCCACAAAATTGTAATGGTATCTGGCAAAGACATAATCAGACAGTCCTGTAGCAAATCTTCCCTAGATTTTAATACATCAAAATAAACCGTCAGATGTTCCTAATTTTTGTGGGAATTTCTAGCTGATTTCTCTTTTGTCTGGTTATCTCGTATATTACTTTTAGTATATAATAGATATGTTTAAACTTTATGATTATATTCGTGAAATAGAATGGTGTTACTATAATTTAATAAAAATATCTTAAAATTTGATCTACAAGTCGATGATACCTAGTTGGTCATATTTTTTATTGAATTCAATTGAAGGTATCCAAGTACTAAAATAAGGGAGAAACACCAAAAGTTCCGCGAGATTTAGACGCTGTTTGGTTGGGCTCTAATTCTAGCTTTTGAGTTTTGGCTTATAAGCCAGGAAGGTGTTTTTGGCTTTATTTTTTAGATTTTACTCTAACATTATTGAATGATGGTAAGTCAAAAGCCAAAATCAAAAATGGCTTATAAAATAAAGCTAAAAGCGATAGATAAGTTTAACCAAACAACCCCTCAACTTCTTGATATGAATACTAATGCATCCAAATTTGGGATCTTTTTAAAAAAATCCAAATAAAATATATATAAATTGAAGCAATGTCTTTCTTTCACATAGTATCTTGTTATGTGCGTTGCCTAGTTTTCATGAAAAAGTATGCTAAAACTTGACAACTTTCAAAAAAACTTATTTCACAATATGGCATACCATGTACGAACAGTCATGGCGTTCAAACAAGATGACCAAGGTCATGACAATATGTTTGTCATAGTTTATGATAATGTGTCCATATTTGGTAGATCGGTGCATAACTGCATATTGGCATTTCAAACAATGTTTACAAAGAGTGCATCCAAATTCGAAGTTATTTTAAATTGTCCAAGTGACAACAATAGCTTCCATTGTGAAGCAAGTACAAAGACTGTATGTGGTTCAAAATCTCACCGCACCAACTTTCTCACAAAGTATAAAATAATTGAAGAATAATGTCCAAGTTTCATGAATTTTCAAGCTTCCGTGTCAGGTTCACCGATTTTAACGATTTTATCTCGATTTAGCGAAAATTGTTCGAATTTTGAACAATAAGATGGGAATCTCTACTTCTCGTAATTCTGGCTCACTGAAATATGGGTCACTTGCATGGTATGTCCAAAAAGTTAGTGTAGGTTGGAGTGGGTGGGCATGTAAATATTGAAAAAGGGCAGGGAAACATCCATGGGGTATGCACGTGGGAGAATTCAAATTTACTGCATATATCCCTCTATTATTGCAGTGCTCCTCGGGTTCTTGTTTTCAGAGCAGGGATAGAAGAGAAATTTTGCATTCTAAAAGAGGTGAAGTATGTTTGAATGGATGCGTGAGATATTTTAATGGATGGGTGCGATGTTTGGGCACCGTACCAAAATTTTGAGGTCGAAGCTTCTAGCATATGCTACTCTAACGTGTGGACGCTCATATCCGCTGTCATCGTCTAGACCCACACGCCAGCGAAAGTTGTTTTCCAGCCTTTAAATGAGTTTTTAGGCATTTGCTGAAATTTTCGAACAATTCAAGGCTTTCAAGAAGATGACCATCATCCAAAAAAGGTAACCAAGGTCACTGGCATAGTTTATGATGATGTGTCCGCATTTGGTAGATCGGTGCATCTTGGCAAATCAACCAATATGTCTGGTTCCATATTTGAAGTTTGTTTTCGAGTTTCCAAGTGACAACTGTGTGTTTTGTTGTGGAGCAACTATAAAGATCATGGCTCAAAATGCCACCGCCCCCATTTTTTATACAATGTATAACGCCCTTTTAAGCTTCTAGGCTAAATTTGTGCAATAAAATAATTTTTGTGGCTAGATGTTTGAATGGATGGTGGGATATTTTGGCACTCTACTTGAATTTTGAAGTTGAAGCTTCTAAGGTACGCTAATCCCACTTGGATATGTTGTCCCCGTTAGATAGACCCACACGCGTGTATGCTTTCCAGTATTTAATGAGTTTATGGACATCTGCCGAAATTAATAAACATTAATTCAAGGCTTTCAAATAAGATGACCAAGGTCACAACCATAGTTTCTGTACCGTGTCCATGTTTTGTACTACTCCGTATATTGATGCAGCTTCGCTAATCAAGCTTTGCTTACAAACGTGTCCATATTTGGTAGATCTCTACAATAAATGATTTTTTGACAATTTAAAGTAAGTATGTCTAAGTTCGAACTACAAAGTGTGGGATATAGCTTACTCTTAACTTTTTAAAAATAATTTAAAGGTATCGAATTAGTCAAATATTGTAGATCTACCAAGCGTTTTGCATGATTCAACTTTTTTATATGAATGGTAATGCCACCAAATTTGGGCCCTTTAAAAAATATAAAATGAAATACAACCATTCCTTTCTCTGTTGGTGTCTCACGGTGTGCATTAGCTAGTTTCCATGAAAAAATATAATCTTAAAATTTGATAAATCTTGAAAAAACTCGTTTCACTATATGGCGTATCATGTATGAACATTCATGGCTTTCAAAAACTAGATGCCCAATGTCAAGGCCATATGTGTTACCATACTTTATGATAATGTAACCATGTTTGGTCGATTGGTGCATATTGGCATTGATGACCCACAAGTATAGGGGTGTATCGTAGTGTTTTTGATAAGTAAAAGTGTTGAACCCAACGAGGAGCAGAAGGTGTTGACAAGTGGCTTGGATCTGGAATTCTCTATAAATACTTAGCAAACAGATTTTTAGGCGTTTTTAATAATGCAAATAAATAAAGTGTGAGTAAATAAAAGACAATAATAATAATTGTAGAAAGTGGACCAATCCTTTTCTTTAGGAAAGGACAAGCCTGTTGTATTACTTAAGATGACCAAACATTCTCGAGGACACATGGGAATATTGTCAAGTGCTTTCGCTTCATATAGGTGATTAATCTTCTCTAGTTGGATAAGTGTTGTCTGGGTGAACCTATACTAATGTACTAACCTTCCTAGGACTAATACATACTTGTGATTATACCCCTTGCAAGCATCCGCAACTACAAGAAAGTAATTAAGATAAAAAACTAACCACAGCCTTAAACTTTGAGATCCTACACTCCCTTATGTAAAGGTTTCCTAACGGGGGTTCAGGTTTCTGTCACTCCGGCAACCCCACGATTAGTAGCCAAATACACAATGCATTCTCCTAGGCCCATAAAGGTGAAGTATCATGTAGTCGACGTTCACATGACACCACTAGAAGAATAACACCACAACTTAAGTATCAAACCATTAAATCTTTCTCAACACAACTCCACTACTAAGAACATGACTTCTCCCATGTCCTCAAGAACTAAACGAACCACTCACGAGACATCATATGGATCAAGATCAGAGATGAAATAATGATAAGTAACAATCTGAACATGAACAATAATTCAATGGTTCCACTTAATATCATCAACTACAACAAGTAATCAACACCAGAAAAGTTTCCCCTAAGAACTATGCAAGATTCAACCCAATTATTACATCGGTACGGAGTGGTGATGATGGTGCTGATGGAGATGATGGTGGAGATTATGATGATGATGATCCCGATGAAGTCTAGCTTGATGACGGTGTTGATGACGACTATCTCCCCTCACCGGGAAGGAATTTCCCCAGCAGATTTCTGCCTGCTAGAGAGCTCTTTCTCTCTCTGCAGTTTCTGCCCCGCAGAGGCGGTGGAATCTTTCTATGGTCACTCTCCAAGTCTTAGGGTTTCGAGGGGAATATATACATAGAAGGGCGATGCTGGAGGTGGGCCAGGGTGGCCACACCACCTGGTGGGGTGGCCAGGGGGACCCGCGCCAAGGGGTGGTGTGGGCCCCTTATGGCCTATCTCCACTCCTCCTTCTGGTCTCCTTTGCCTTCTAGAAAAATAGGACTTTCCGTATATTTTCTAGGATTTTCTAATCTTTGCGAATATTGCATCTGGACAGCTCCTTTTCCATCAGAATCCTGACTCCGGTGGTTCATCCTCCAAAAATCATCAATCATGGAAAAATAGATGAAATAACATAAATATCATCTCTTAATATGAAATATATCAATGAATAACAGTAAATTATGATATAAAATAGTGATGCAAAATGGACGTATCAACTCCCCCCGAGCTTAGACCTTGCTTGACCCCAAGCGAAAATTGAGCTCAATAAACATGACCATAGGTTTATGGAGTGAAGTGTCGATAAAGAGAATACAGACAAGAAGCATCACATTCATCAATACAGAAATCATAATAGAAAACAACTCACTATTATATAACTTACCTTGTAGTGAGTAAGGGAAACACAATAAAGATACACAAAGTAAATCATAATTGGTAATGGCAAAATTTGTTCTTGGTCATAGAACGGTTAACAAATTGCAGGAGTCTAATTTAATGGGGTTTTCAATGATAGCTTTCAAAGTAATATTCACTCAGATAAGAGCAGTGTGCAAAACAAGGAACATAAGAAACATGATTGAATAAATCATCATATGGATAATTGAATCACAACAACTCAAATGCTTGCTTGACATAGAAAGGAATAAGTTACTGACTCAACTAAAAATTAAAAGATAGGCCCTTCGCAGAGGGAAGCAGGGATTTCAAGTTTCATAAAGAGCTCCCAAAAATTATGGTACTTACTAGCTTTCAGCTCTCATTGCCCCTATCATAAGCATCTTCAGGTGATTAAGGTTAGTGTGAGGAAAAATATGAGTTATATGCTTGACAAATTATAAGTTAAAAGTCTCATGCCCCTTGAGTACGAGTACCAAACCTCATGCTACTCAACTTTGGTATCCGGTAAGTTCTTGTCATTGTAAGTGTATGTGTATCATAGAGAACCGCCAACGGGGTACCCTTGCCCCATGACACAGGAGCTATCCCATATCAAAATGACAAGGCAACAGACAGTGAGCATCTCAATGATCTTTTTATTTGCTATTTTCATAGGTTTTTATTGAGGATGCTTCATAGAATGCCACTATGGTTATGCTGCAAGTTTCCACCATGATTATGCATGGCTTAGGCTAGCCGCCCAGGTGTTTCTCTAACACATATACAAACTCCATGAGCTTACAAGCTCCCCTTTTATTTCACACCGCCGGTATCTATAAACAAAAGAACATGATATCAACTAAATAATAAGTGCAATGTCGAAAGCGGACCCCATGATAACATGGTTTTGCTAACTCCCAACTTATAATTTGCAAGCATATAAGCTTCATAAGATAGTCACAATGGTTCAAATTTATTAAGTACAAGAAAATAAAGTGTGCTATCAAGTTTGTGAGAGCTTCAATCACTAATTTTCACATAACAAGTTTAATTTGGAAGATAGATAAAACTTGAGAATTTACTTGAAATAGCAATAAAGCTAATAGGTAGATATGGTGGACACAAATGGCATATGTTTTGGTTCAAGGATTGGATGCACAAGAAGCATTCCCTCTCAGTGCAGGTTTTTGGCTAGCAAGGCTAGGTAGCAAGCATAAGAGTAGAAGGAAACAAATAAACATACAAGTGATAGAAACAATCATCCAATCTTCCTTGGAAACACAAAAGATCTTAACTAAATAATACTAAGCTTATGAGCCAATCAAGAAATTATATTTCTAAAAGTACTTTTCTCTTTTCCATTCAATCTTTAAATAGTGTTGCTACTGACTAGAGCCAGGTTTGCCAAAACCAATTAAATTTACTTAATGATCCCAAAGTGATACCAATACTAACAACAAGATCAATCATATAACAGAAATTGCAAAATAAAATAGGATGTGCAAAAAGTAAATGATAGAACTTCTCATTAATATTCCATAATGACAACTCACACCAAGGGATACATAGAGAACTAACTAGAGGGGAGATACTTCCACAATGCAAACCATCCTATATGATAACTTCTCTATTCATGATATGACTCTACTAAAAAGGTAAAAAGATGAAAGATAATGATATGATACCGCGACACTCCCCCAAGCTTGGAACAAACCAAGGGGATGCCAAAACCTGATGACGAATTACTCCTTCGGAGGTGGTGGTGTTGTGATCATGATCGGAGTGAGAAAATCTTCCGGCATCTTGCGAAGCCTATTATTCTCCTCTTGAAGTATATCCACCTTTATCCTCAGGACTCGGTACTTATCGCAAAACTCATCAGTGGCTCGTAGAGCTTCCACTACTGCAGGGCAGGAACTGATGTCTAGAACTGGAGGTATCATCCCCTGTCCCTTCATGCATGCTGACATTCTCTTCACTTCCTCCTCGACGCTCCGATCCATGTCTTCGTGCCTAGTTGTGATCCTTTACTCTTCCACCCTTCCCACGAAGGTCCTCTTCTCAAGATTGTGATGGAGCTCGCATCGGCGTCGCAGCTCATAGTCCTCCGAAGACGAATCCTGGAACGACATCTGAACAGAATAGATCGAAACGAAAACATGACAAGAACACAATATATGGACCTCGGGGATCCGTGGGATTATATATTACAAAATTTAACAACAAAAGTAAGGTACTAGGAGAAAACGGGTCAGAGATGGGCTCCGGGTGTCCGCACCCCCTGGTGGCGTGGCCAGGGGCCCCGCACCATGGGGTGGTGTGAGCCCCTGGGGCTCCATTTCCGTCCCTTCTTTGACTCATTATTTTCCATGTTAGATAAAAACTTCAAAAATATAAATTGAAAAGTTTTTCGCGGACCTTCTCTACCAGAACTGTTACCTATTCGAAAACGGACTCTGCGGGTTTCTGAATTTGGTCTTTACTAAATTCTTCTGGACTTACCACTTGAATAATGTCAATATCTTCATTGTAAGAATCTCTAGAAATATAGTGCTTGAGTCTTTGACCATTCACCACTTGTGTAGTGTTGTCTCTTAAGGAAGAAATTTTTATTGCACCTGAATGATACACCTCTTCAATAACAAAAGGTCCTTCCCATTTTGAAAGTAGTTTTCCTACAAAAAAACTGAGACGAGACCTATACAATAGAACTTCCTCACCAACACGAAACTCTCTCTTAAGAATTCTCCTATCATGCCATCTTTTAACTTTTTCTTTAAAGAGTCTAGCATTTTCATAAGCCTCACTTCTCCACTCATCTAAAGAACTCAAGTCAAGCAATCTTTTCTTACCAGCAAGTTTAAAATCTCTATTAAGTTCTTTCACTGCCCAATAAGCTTTGTGTTCTAATTCTAAAGGCAGGTGACAAGCTTTTCCACAAACCATTTTGTAAGGAGACATTCCCATCGGATTTTTATAAGTAGTTCTATAAGCCCATAAAGCATCATTCAACTTTTTAGCCCAATTTTTATAGATCTATTAACAGTCTTTTGCAAGATAGATTTAATTTCTCTATTTGATAGTTCAACTTGCCCACTGGTTTGGGGATGATAAGATGAAGCAATTCTATGATTAACGTCATATTTAGCAAGGGTCTTCCTAAAGCCATCATGAATGAAATGTGAACCTCCATCAGTCATAAGATATCAAAGCACTCCAAACCAAGGAAAGATAACATCCTTAAGCATTTTAAAGAGGTCTCACCATCAGCACTTTTTGTAGGTATGGCTTCTACCCACTTAGTAACATAATCAACGTCAACAAGAATATGAGTATAACCTTTTGAAGGAGGAAAAGGACCCATAAAGTCAAATCCCCAATAGTCAAATGGTTCAATAACAAGAGAGTAACTCATAGGCATTTCATTGCGTCTAGAAATATTACCAACTCGTTGACATTCATCACATGATAAGATAAACTTTCTTGCATCTTTAAAAAGGCTAGGCCAATAGAAACCTGATTGTAGAACCTTTTTTGCGGTTCTATCTCCAGCATGATGCCCTCCATAGGAACTACCATGACATTTCCGCAATATCTCTTTTTGTTCATATTCTGGAACACATCTTCGCATAATACCATCCACTCCCTCTTTATATAAATGTGGGCCATCCCAAAAATAATGCCTCAAATCATAAAATAATTTCCTTCTTTGATGGGCTGTAAAAGTTGGAGTAAAATACTTGGAAACAATAAAGTTAGCATAATCAGCATACCAAGGACTCTCTCGCGAGCTTACCTCTATTGTAGCCAACTGTTCATTTGGAAAACTATCATTAACATGCATAGAATCAAAAGAAATGTTTTCCAATCGAGATAAGTTATCAGCAACAAGATTTTCAGCCCCTTTCCTATCTACAATATGTAGATCGAACTCTTGTAAAAGTAACACCCATCTAATGAGCCTAGGCTTAGCATCTTTCTTTGTCATAAGGTACTTAATAGCATCATGATCAGTATGAATGGTAACTTTTTAATCAACAATATAAGGTCTAAACTTATCACAAGCAAAGACAACAGCTAAGAATTCTTTTTCAGTAGTAGCATAATTCTTTTGAGAAGCATCAAGAGTCTTACTAGCATAATGGATAACATTCAACTTTTTATCTATTCGTTCTCCAAGAACAGCACCTACAGCAAAATCACTAGCATCACACATAATTTCAAAGGGTAAATTCCAATCAGGTGGCTGGACAATAGGAGTAGTAATTAAAGCTTTCTTTAGAGTTTCAAACGCTTCCTTACAATCATCATGAAAAACAAAAGGTACATCTTTTTGGAGAAGATTAGTAAGAGGTTTTGATATATTGGATAAGTATTTAATAAACCTTCTATTGAAACCAGCATGACCAAGGATACTACGAATACCTTTGACATCCCTAGGACAGGGCATTTTCTCAATTGCTTCAACTTTGGCTCTGTCAACTTCAATGCCTCTTTCAGAAATTTTATGTCCAAGGACAATTCCTTCATTAACCATGAAGTGGCATTTCTCCCAATTAAGAACAAGATTAGTTTCTTCGCATCTCTGCAAAACTTTATCAAGGTTGTGCAGACAATTGTCAAAAGAAGTTTCATAGACGGAAAAATCGTCCATGAATACTTCCACAATTTCCTCACAAAAACCATGAAAGATAGCAGACATGCATCTTTGAAAAGTAGCAGGAGCATTACACAAACCAAAAGGCATACACCTATAAGCATAAGTTCCATAAGGGCACGTAAAAGTGGTTTTATCTTGATCTTGTTGTTTAACAGCAATTTGAGAGAACCCAGAGTATCCAAAAATTAGTCTTCTTAGACAACCTTTCTAGCATGTGATCAATAAAAGGCAGCTGGTAATGATCTTTCTTAGTTACTTTGTTAACCTTTCTGAAATCAATGCACATCCTATAACCAACTACTACTCTTTGGGGAATAAGCTCATTATTCTCATTAGGCACAACAGTAATTCCTCCTTTCTTAGGGACACAATGAACATGACTAACCCATTGACTATCCGCAATAGGATAAATAATACCAGCATCAAGGAGTTTTAATACCTCATTTCTTACCACTTCCTTCATCTTAGGATTTAAACGACATTGATGTTCTACCACTAGTTTTGCATCATGTTCTATATTAATAGCATGCTGACATATAGTAGGAGAAATCCCTTTTAAATCATCAAGAGTATGACCCATAGCTCCTTGGTGTTTCTTCAATACTTCTAATAATCTTTCCTCTTCCTTTCCTAGAAGTTTAGAAATAATAATAGGATATATTTTCTTATCATCAATGTAAGCATATTTAAGATCGTCAGGTAAAGGTTTCAGATCAAAAAACAGATCATTTTTAGGTGGTAATGTGGTACCCAAATCTTCCACATGTAAGTTATGCTTAAGCATCTTGGGTTGACGAAGGAGAATCTCGTCAATCTCATTTCCTTCTTCCATGAAGATCTCACTTTCGTGGTCTTCCATAAATTACTGCAAAGCATTGTTAGGAGCAAGAGAAATAGAAGCAAGTTGTTCAACTCTAAAATCCTCATCAGGCAATTCCTTTTCATAAGGATATTTAGCAAATTTTGAAAAATTAAACTCATAAGATTCTCCGTCAAATTTAGTTAAATTTTTCACCCTCTTATAATCGCTCCACAAGTGTTCAAGAAAGGTCTACCAAAAATGGCAGGACAAGTTTTACTAGCAGCTGAACCAAGTACTAGAAAATCTGCAGAATATTTAATCTTACCACAAAGAACTTCCACATCTCTTATAATACCAATTGGAGAGATGGTCTCTCTATTAGCAAGGTGAATAACCGCATAAATTTTTTCTAGTTCACAGGGACCAATTTCATGCATAATTTCTTTGTAAAGCTCATAAGGAATAACACTTGAACTTGCACCAATATCACATAAACCGTAATAGCAATGATCACCAATTCTAATAGAAAGCACAGGGACACTAGCTTTCCTAGTTCTACTAGGATGTGAAACAATATTAGAAGCATCCTCACAAAAGATAATGTGTCCATCTTCTACACTTTTAGTAACAAGGTCTTTCACAATTGCTACTGCAGGTTCAACGTTTATTTGTTCACTGGGTTTTACAGATTTCTTTGTACTTTTGTTAACCACACTAGTTATCATAGAATGCTCCTTTACCTTATCAGGGAAAGGTATTTTCTCGATGTAAGGTTCAGGTAAAATATGATCAACGGTGCAAACTCCAGTATTTCTAGCAGGAACACAATAAACAATATCTTTATATGGTGCATGATACTTGTTCCATTCCTTTTTGGGAATTTCAATATAAGAGGCAAAGGCCTTAAAACAATTTGCAAGAACTTGAGAATCAAGGCCATAAGCATTACTAATATTATGAAAGTCATCAGTTCCCATAAAATATTTAATGCATTCATAATCATAATTTATACCTGACTTTCTTCTTTATCATTCTCCCATGCTTCAACATTGTCTTGAATATGGTCTAGAAGATCCCATTTAGCTTCTTCTTTCATACATCTAAATGATCCAGCACAAGAATCATCCAATAGATCCTTATCATGAAGAGAAAGCCTTGCATAAAAGTTATTGATAATAATATTATTAGGGAGCTCATGAATAGGAAATTTGAGCATTAGTGACTTCAATCTCCCCCAAGCTTGGGCAGTACTCTCTCTGTCATGAGGCCAAAAGTTATATATTTGATTCCGATCTTTATGAATCTCACTAGAAGGATAAAATTTGGAACGAAAGAGAGGTACAATTTCCTCCCATTCAAGAGATTATCCATTCTTTAGCAGCTTATATCATTCCTCATCTCTTCCTTTCAATGATATAGAGAATAAATTTTTCTTAGCTTGATCTGTGGTAATACCAACACACTTGAACAATCGGCATAATTCATGTATAAAAAGCAAATGATCATCGGGATGGACAGTTCCATCTCCAAAATAGTAGTTATCCCTAACACGATCAACAATTTTTGTAGGTATTTTAAAAGGATCAATTTTAGCAGGTGGTGGTTCATCTACTACCTTAGCAGTGGTATTAGCATTCCGAAACAAGAAACTAAGTGAATTATCCATATTGAAAATAAAGTAACAAACAGAAATAAACAATACTCATAGTAGAAGTTTCCTTTACCATTTCCACTCTTCAATAGCGCTTCACTCCCCGACAATGGCGCCCGAAAATAGTCTTGATGACCCACAAGTATAGGGGGTGTATCGTAGTATTTTCGATAAGTAAGAGTGTCGAACCCAACGAGGAGCAGAAGGTGTTGACAAGTGGCTTGGATCAGGAATTCTCTATAAATACTTAGCAAACAGATTTTTAGTGGTTTTTGATAATGCGAATAAATAAAGTGCGAGTAAATAAAAGACAATAATAATAATTGCAGCAAGTGGCCCAATCCTTTCTTTAGCAAAGGACAAGCCGGTTGTATTACTTAAGATGACCAAACATTCTCAAGGACACATGGGAATATTGTCAAGTGCCTTCGCTTCATATAGTTGATTAATCTTCTCTAGTTGGATAAGTGTTGTCTGGGTGACCCTATGCTAATGTACTAACCTTCCTAGGACTAATACATACTTGTGATTATAGCCCTTGCAAGCAACCACAACTACACAAGAGTAATTAAGATAAAAACCTAACCACAACCTTAAACTTTGAGATCCTTCACTCCCTTATGCAAAGGTTTCCGAACGGGGGTTCAGGTTTCTATCACTCCGGCAACCCCACGATTAGCAGCTAAATACAAAATGCATTCCCCTAGGCCCATAAAGGTGAAGTATCATGTAGTCGACGTTCACATGACACCACTAGAAGAATAACACCACAACTTAAGTATCAAACCATTAAATCTTTCTCAACACAATTCCACTACTAACAACATGACTTCTCCGATGTCCTCAAGAACTAAACGAACTACTCACGAGACATCATATGTATCAAAATCAGAGATGATATAATGATAAGTAACAATCTGAACATGAACAATAATTCAATGGTTCCAGTCAATAGCATCGACTACAACAAGTAATCAACATCGGGAAAGTTTCCCCTAAGAACTATGCAAGATTCAACCCAATTGTTACAACGGTACAAAGTGGTGATGATGGTGCTGATGGAGATGATGGTGGATATGATGATGATGATCCCGATGAAGTCTAGCTTGATGACAGTGTTGATGGGGACAATCTCCCCTCTTCCGGAAGGAATTTCCCCGGCGGATTTCTACCTGCCGGAGAGCTCTTTCTCTCTCTGCAGTTTCCGCCCCACAGAGGCGGCAGAATCTTTATGTGGTCACTCTCCGAGTCTTAGGGTTTTGAGGGGAATATATACACGGAAGGGCGATGCTGGAGGTGGGCCAGGGTGGCCACACCACCTGGTGGCACAGCCAGGGGGACCCACGCCAAGGGGTAGTGTGGGCCCCATGTGGCTCATCTCCACTCCTCCTTTTGGCCTCCTTTGTCTTCTAGAAAAATAGGACTTTCCGTATATTTTCTGGGATTTTCTAATCTTCGCGAATATTGCATCTAGACATCTCCTTTTCCATCAAAATCCTAACTCCGGTGGTTCATCCTCCAAAAATCATTAATCATGCAAAAATAGATGAAATAACATAAGTATTATCTCTTAATATGAAATATATCAATGAATAACAGTAAATTATGATATAAAATAGTGATGCAAAATAGACGTATTAGGCATTTAAACATTTTTTTTATAGAAAGAGCTTCCATATTTGAAGTTATTTTAAATTTTCTAGATAAAAATGGCTTTAATTTTTTCATACAAGATATGGCGTACCATGTATGAATATGCATGGCTTTCAAACCAGATGACCAAGGTCATGGACATATCTTTGCTATAGTTTATAATAACATGTCCATATTTGGTAGATTAGTGTGTATTGGCATTTAAATATTATTTACAAAAGAAGCTTCCAAATTTGAAGTTATTTTCAATTTTCTAAGCGGCAATAGTGGCTTTTGTCGTGAAAAATAAAAATAAGTATGGCTCAAAATCCCACTACCCTAGTTTTCACACAATATATATAGCCTAGGGTTTAGGGTTCGGGGTTTTTGGGTTGAGGGTTTATGATTTAGGATTTTAGGGTTTAGGCATTTAAGGTTCAGTATTTAGGGTTTAGGGTTTAGGATTTAGGGTTTAGGGTTTTAGGGTTTAGGGTTGTCTAGGTTTTAGGGTTTAGAATTTTCAATAATAATGTTCAAGCTTTATATATATGCTTATATATATTTATGGAATATAATGGTTTTATCGCTGACGAGGGTTTAACTCATCAATGCCCATTGTTATGGACTTGGGTTTTGGAGAAGATGGGAGCGCTAGAAGTCTCGATCGGCTAGCAAACAAGCACACAGGGATGCAAGGTTTACCCAGGTTCAGGCCTCGTAGAGGACCCCACTCCTTCTTGTCTGCTCTTGATTGATGATGATCCGAAGGATTACAAGGTCGTCGATGGCGGTGGATGCACAGATTAGATCTGGCGAGTGTTGTCTAGATTTATTAGGTGAGTCGTGATTTTTCTATTGGGGGAGAGGATACCTTCTCGTTGGACCCTCCTAGCCTTTATATATGGGGAGGCTAGGTCTCAGGTACCAATACGAGTTGGTTACAAGTTGTATTCAAACTCTAGTATTGAGACTTCCTTGTCTTGTACGTTTGGGAGTCTGTGTCCATATGGGCTTCATACCACTCGAACCGTCATGGGCATCATGGACCTGTGCAAGTCGTCGAGTGCGCCTTCCGTCGGGGCGCACCAGGTAGGCTGTAGTCGAGTGCCTGTTGGGCATACCCATGTCAATCGCAATTTACTGAAAGTATCTCGATTTTTGATCTATAAGTGCATGATACCTGCTTGGTAAGTGGTTGAGGGGTTGAGGGTTTAGGCTTCAGGGTTCTAGGGTTTATGGTTTTTAGGGTCTTGGGTTTAGGTTTTAAGGATTTAGGGTTTAGGTTTTAGGGAATTTTCAATAATGTTCAAGCTGCTTTATGCTTATATTCGTGGAATATAATGGCGTTAGTGCAATTTGATGGAAGTATATCTAAAATTTTGATCTACAAGTGCATGATACCTCCTTTGTTAGGATTGTTTAGGGGTTAAGGGTTTAGGGTTTAGGGAATTTTCAATAATGTTCAAGCTTTATGCTTATATTCGTAGAATAGAATGTCTATACCGCAATTTAATGAAAGTATCTCAAAATTTGATCTATACTTGCATGGTACCTACTTAGATAGGGTTTATGGGTTGAGGTTTTACGGTTTAGGTTTTATGGATTGTTTAGGGTTTAGGGTTTAGCTGCTTTATTCCTATATCCCTCTAGGGTTTAGGGTGCTCCTCGTGTTCTTCAGGTTCTTATTTCTGGAGTAGGGATAGAAGAGGAATTTTGCATTCTAAAAAAGATGAAGTATGTCTGAATGGATGCGCGGGATATTTGAATGGATGTGTGCGATGTTTGGGCACTGTACCAAAATTTTGAGGTTGAAGCTTCTAACATACACTGCCTCGACATGGGCTGCTCAGATACCCTGTTACCGTATAGACCTACCCGCCAGCGAGAGTCGCTTTCCAGCATTTAAATGAGTTTTTTGGCATATAATGAAATTGTCGAACAATTCAAGGCTTTCAAAAAGATGACCATCGTCCAAAAAAAAGGTGACCAAGCTCCTGGCCATAGTTTATGATGACATGTCCACATTTGGTATATCGATGTATCTTAATCAACCAATATGTCTGGTTCCAAATTTGAATTTATTTTTAAATTTCCAAATTTGGCCACTTTTGGAAAAAAATAGGGACGAAAATAAATATATGTTGAAATAAAACCATTCATTCGCAAAGTGCAATGATATGTGCAATAGTTTCCATGGTAAATATAAACTTGTATTTTGACAACTTTTGGATCAGTTTTGATCTATGGTGACTGGCAAGTGGGCCACGTATATGCTGGTGCCCAAAGCAGGGTAGGTTAGAATTTCCAAAGTTATCCCTTCCCACCCCTTCACGCTGTGTAATAACTTCCACCCTCCGCTGCCTAGACCCTCACCCCCTTACCCACAAAATAGACGTGCTCACGACCGCTCCTCATCACCACCGTGCACAAAGAAGCTTTCCCTACCCGTCGGTCTTCTTGAGATGCACCGGTGGGCACGTCGATCCCACAGTATTCTTTCTATCTCTAGCTCGATCTGGTTGGCATTATATTCCCTTTCACCTGATTTGCCTCCTCAAATACATAGTTTAATTTGTCCTCAATCTGCATGGTCATAGTTTATTCTGCGCTCGATCTGTGTTCTTAAATACCTTCGGTGATTTTTGTTGTCAATATGTTTGCTCAAATGCATATGAATATATAGTTTTTGTACTCCATCTATATGTTTCCTTCTTTTCTTTTAATAAGAACCAATCTTGTATGTCATAATTAAACAGATGGACATATTTTGGATAGAGGGTGCTCCATTAGGAAACACTAAACATATCCTTGGTGTTCTACGATTTATGAAGTTTGTTAGATATCATTGTGACAAATCAAAAGTACATTACCCCTGTCAGTTGTGTGTGAACCATAGGGTGTTGCCTCAAAGTATAGTGGAAGACCATATTTTTATATTTGGGATGCTAAGCACATATGTTAGATTGGTATTTCATGATGAACCATATGATCCTCCATATGAACCGGGGAAAGCACATCTTTATCATCAAGAGTTAAGTAGGGGAAGCAGATGTTATTCATCTAGATTAACTGACAGAGGCAGCTCCTGAGCATCTAGATCAACTTAGAGAAGGGGAGGAGAGAAAAGGCGCAAGCTGCATGAAACAAGTTTCATTTCTGGTACTTCCGCTATGCCAAATGACAAGGTATATCTGTAGAACGACAAATGTTCAGGTTGTGTGTCTTTGATGTTTCTCTATAAATGTATTTGTTAATCTACTAATCGCACAAGCAGACAACCGAAGAGGACTTTGATGGTAGTGATGATGACATGTTCATTGATGAGCCTGCACTTGAGGCTATGAATCAGGTACACTGCTTCTGGATGTAGTTGATGCAGGGCTGCTGATCATCAGGGGTGTACTTTTGGTGTCGTCTAGGTAGTCTCATGACCACTAGCCCAGCTGCAAAACTCTGGGGGTGTAGAGCTATCCCATGATTGGTTCGGTATTGTCATAGTTATGTAATATGGAGCTACCTTATGATTTCTAGGCCTTTGTTAGCAAAACTGTAATTAGAAACTATTTCATATATTATTATAGATATGTGCGTTTATATGTGTTTCTAGTCTGAAATCCAAGATTATGATTTTATCGGTTCCCAAACGGTTTTTGAGGCCCCAGCGATGGTGCCCTAATGCAATGCTTCGTGAGCCGAATCAGGAAGAGGATATATAAGCTGGGATCAATTTGAAGAGGGGTGATTTTCTCGGTCCTAGGAGAGGAACCCAGGAGAACTAGTTGTACCAAGGGAAGGAGTAGTTTGGCTCGTTCAATTCTTTATCTCACCCCCTTGATGTGGAACCCGCTTTAACTCAGCCCCTTGACATGGGTCCCTGAAGGCTCCGATTTTTGCCATCTTCCACTATGTTTAAACGTTGTTTTGGTCAAGCAATTGCCAAAGAAACTCTCAACTCTTGCCACTAATGACTAATAATTGCAAAGATATGCAAATCCCTTCTTTGATTTATGTTGTGCAAGAAACCACAGCTTTTAAAGCGAAATAAGGAGTCATAATGAAGGATTTTGAGGAAGTACACACGTCCAAGTAATTGGAGAAGCATTCCTTGGTGTCAGCAATCTTAAGGACCACTGGTATGAGCAAGGTCGCTCGTACCGCCCGCCCATACCAGGTGGCGTTGGCTTCGTCTCATCAAACCCTACAACTTTCGTGAAGAGGCTTATATATTTCGAGGCTCCAATCGCCGGCCAGAGGGCCGCCATTCTCAAATTGCATCACAACACCACCAAAGGAGATCCACACCTTGTTCATCCATTGTTAATCACTTCCACCATCCATCCATCCACTAGCCATATCCATTGCTTTGTACTTTAGATCTCCTTGTGGTTTGGCGACCATTGTAAGAATATTTGATTTCAATCTAAGTATTTTCATGATGTTTTCTATCTCTGGTCTATTTGTTATGAGTGAGTAGTCCTCACGGGCTACGGATTGGGGAGAATCCTCACAGAAGTTATGTGCATCTAGATCATGGGAGAATTGTATTTTGTTTGAGATTGTGATTTGTATCTTTTGTTTCTTCGTCTCTTGTCTCGATCTGTGGACTTGTAGGTACCCAAGATCCCATATATTGATAAAGGCTTGCGGTGAGATACTTGGCTAGCGGCGATTTCATAGGAACCTCAGTGACAGAAAGGGTAGTACAGTCTTTGCTTAGTGCCCCATTCGGGATCAACAACAACATCACCACTTAAACCTTTGATTTGTGTTTTGCACTTAATAATCGTTTGTAACCCGTGGCTTTGGTGTATTCTCGGTTGGATTAAAAGTCTATTGCTATGCCCGCTGCATCATGGGGGCTCTAGAATATTAGGATGTGTTGCCCATAAGAGATTATCTTGATACAAACATTATACATGACTATGCTTATTATTATCTTTTATCCCATTTGATGTGCAGCTGCAGGTGGATCTGCAACCCTGGCCTATCTCCATCCATTGATTCAAACCTATTATAAAGTAAACTAGTTTGGTCAGATCAACGAAGGTAAAATGAACAATCAAAGTCTTGTAGACATGTCCTTTTTTATTAGCTTTTAGCAGTGCTTTCTGAGGTTCGATTAAACCTAGGTCTTCTAGGAAAAAAGCTATTATACTACATTCGTTAATCCAGATTGAAGGTATCAACCCTTTTTCTGGCGCCGTTTCTAGGGAAGCAATTTCGTTGTCCTGGTGAGGTCATTAGAGACCTTGCTTTTAGTTTATTAGTTGTAGTTTAATTCTTGTTATCATGCTAATCCTGTAGGAGCTCCTTATAATAATTATGATAATACTAATGGAGCAAATCATGGCAATCTCCCATTTGAGCAAAACATTATAACATTTATACAAGCTCAAACCAAGCGAAATAATATGCTTATTAAGATTACGGAGAACCATGAAAGTAGTATAGGAAGATTATCTAACCAGGCCATTGCAATTAGAAATGATATGCAGGCTCTACAGGAAAGAACAAAGACCATGGAGGCTCAGCTGGGTAAGGTAGCCGAGAGCTAAGCTCTCATACTAGCAAAGTTTGCTGGAAAACCGGAGCCAAATCCGGTAGAAGACCTCAAAATGATGAGGGCAGTAACCAATGATGAAAAACCTAAAGAGCTGGATTATAGCAGTGCACCGACAACAGAATATACCGTGGAAGATCTATTGAAGATAATCACCATTAAGAATCAGGTATAGAACAAGGTAATGATGCTATGTACCAACAATTTATACAACAAGTAGCATCTAAGGTTCGTGATTTAGAGATGGAGTACAAGAGACTAGCTGATAAGCTTCCAACAAAGATAGATGATATATTTGAGCCCACTATTAAAATTAAGTTTGGAGTTAGTGAGATATCTACACTTTGTGATCGTGGTGCAAGTGTCTCAACGATTTCCAAAAGCCTATTCTATAAGTTAAACTTGGGGCCATTTGTTACAACTGAATTGAGACTCCATCTAGCCGATTCAACTTATAAACAAGTTGTTGGGATAAAAGAAAATATAGTTGTTGAAATTAAAGGTAGTCCTTCTCTTATTGATCTTGTTATTATGGACATGCCTGAAGATCTCATAGAACCTATAATTCTAGGTAGGCCATTCCTAAGAACTATTAAAGCTTTGATTAATTTACATGAAAGGAATGTGAGAATAGGGCTACCATCTAGAAATCCAATTGTAGTCCACTTCGCTAGGAAAAAGAAGGCCATGCCTAATGATGATGATGGTGTAATTACTTTAAAAGAAAACTACTTTGGAGTGGGTGTTCCACTTCACAACCCTAAGTGATTGCCATCGAGGTCAAGCTAATTGACCTTAACTAGAAGCGCTTCATGGGAGGCAACCCATGCAAAGTAAAATTCTTTCTTTATATTTCCTATTGTATTAGTATTGTGTTAGTTTTATTTTTATTTTGTTTTGTTTTGTTTTAAATAAAGAGTGTTAAAAATACCTATGGAGAGAGGAGAAGAAATAAGGTAATCCTCTATGATTTTGTTTTCCTAACACATGGCCTAAGAAGTATTGCCAGATCATTACTTCGTGTTTTTGCTATTATCTAACCCTTTGATAAGATGTGCAAAGGCGCATGGAGCAACTAACCAAATTCCTTGAGTTTTGTAGTTCATAGTGTTCATAACGACCATTGGTACGGTCAGAGTGGACCGTACCATGCGCCTGTACCACCTCAAGGCGAAGAAAGATAAAAAAAATCGATGTTTGCCGAAAGGAACAGTGTCTATAATGAGCATTGGTACGGCCGGACGCGCCCGTACCGTACCCCCGAGCAAATATCATATTTTAAGCAAAAGCCACCACAGCGTTAACGACCAACAATACGGCGCGCGTGACCATACCGCGCGCCCATACCGAGTGCACCGCCTGGGAGCAGTCGTCGCCTCCAAGGTAAGTCACCCGGTACAGGCGGGCTCCGGCTGTACCTCCTGCTCGTACCGAGTATGCGGCCGCCATAAGCACCCTGAGGAGGTAACCTAAACATCCCCAAATCAATTTTTTCTCTTTCTTCTTCCTCCAAACTTTAAACCACCTCCATTGGATCTTCAAATTTACTCAATCTTTCTTCGATTCTTCGCACTCACTTGATCTAAGGTATGATTCTCCTCCGATCCCCAACTTATTTGTGCAAAAGCTTCACTCAATCATTCATCATTGTCAATCTAGACATAGGTCTTGTTCTTGATTCAATCTTGATATTAAGTATGGTTAGCATTGTTTCTAGAGGAGTTTCTTTTGTATTTAGTGTAGAGAATCACTTATGCTATGTTTCTATTGGACCAAAAAAAATTATTAGCATTTATTTATTTATTTTATCTTGTTTCTATTTATTAGATGAACACGAGGAGTCATACACGTGACATGGATGCGGAATCCTCCGCACCACCCGTTTATATGTTAACCCCCGAGTCACTTGGCATCGAGTTCACCGAGGAGTTCCATCTGACCCATTTCGATCCTCAAGATTCGAGAGATCAAGTCCACCAAGTGGGTGCGTCCTTATATCCTGAACCAACTTGCCATCCGTGCTGATTTTGATTTACTTTGCAACAATGTTGGTTTGTACAATTTTGTCTTTCAGGATGTTGTGACATATCGTCGCTTGACGCTTGAGTTCTTCAGCACCTTGACACACATGGTGGATCCTTATGGTTGTTCCGAGGAACAAAGGCCCAGAGTTGATCAAGTTAAATTCCACCTTATGAACTATCAGTATACTTTGACACTCAGCCAATGGGCTCAATGCTTTGGGTTTGCCAACAACAACACCGATGTATGCACAACTACCTTTGTTTTAGATCATTCCCCTTCACAATATTTTAATTTAATGAGAATTCATGGAAACACATCCAAGGGGAATCAAATTGATCATCCTGCCATTCGATATTTATGCTATGTTATTGCTAACACATTATAGGAACATGGTGAGTTTACTAGAGTAAATGAGGAGGGGATGTTGATCCTCCCAAAAGATGCACTTATCAATTGTAATTTAACACCAAATTTGTGCGCTCTTCTTGGTTTTACCTTAAGTATTAGGCTCTTTAATCTCGAGGACCCATATGTGGAGGAGGAGTTGTGACCGTTCTTGCACGCGCACTTCGCATCAACCTAGGTAACATCCAACCGTTGACTGGAGATAACCGTCTCGGTCTTTCTACTCTAAGAGCATGTGGTATGATTTCTAAAATCATGGTAGTTATTTCGTCAATATACCTGAAATTGATCACTTGATCCCATCCCTTTTGCCTAACGATTTATTCTCTATCGAGGATGGACGTTTGCATTATGGCATGCATGTTGAAGCTAATCTACCCCAACAAGAAGTACCCGTGGGAGGAGAAGAAGATGAAGAAGTAGAAAAAGGAGGACCCGAGCAAGATGTGTAGCCACCAAACTACTACACCACCTTTGAAGATATCTATGCACTCGAAGGAAACATTCAAAACATGAACAACCTCTCCATCAACCTTCGAGATGCCACTGCAAGCCTCGCCACCCAGTTCCATGATTGGAGCAGCCAATGGAACATGGGATATTATCCACCGCCACCACAATGAGCAACAAAAGGGCTTGCAAAAGCTTGAGCTTGGGGATGTGTTCCCCCGGCAAATTTATTTGTGTAATAATGAGGTTGTACTCTAGCTCCTTGGGAGCTTTGAAACACTCGTGTTGGCTTGTTCCAATACTTTGCTTTTTCCTTGCTTTTTAATTTTCTTTCATTTTAGTTTATTTTTTCCTTCGTTTTTATTTTCTTAAACCCTTGAGATTTTTCCGTTTATCCTTTTTTTTCATAAACGTGGATTTATACTTTGCATCTTTGCTTTAATATCATTTCGAGAGTAATCGTGTTTGGGTTTTGAAGGAACACATCCCTATAAGGAAGAGGATCATGAAGTTACTTATGAGAGGTATGTCCTATGTCTCGCACTTATGAAATTTGAATTGTTTATCTTAGTTGGTTGATTTGCTAAGATGCCATGCTAGTGGGAAGTAATTTAATATGGTTGGAGTAAGGCTTTTTATTGGTATGATGATTAGTTGTTGAAGCTCTTGCTCTAGTTCTTTTAGTTAACCGAGTCTTGCCTTGGAAATAATAATGCAAAACAAGTACAATAAGAGAAAGTCTGAAATTTATGACTTGTTTGATGAATGATTGTCTTGAGAGTATACCCTTGTTGATACTTAACCCCATAGATATTTTGACAGTCTCGACGACACCCATGAAAGGAGTTGTTTGATTGAAATAAAGTCTAGTGGTAATTGTGATGCATACCAAAGCTAACCTTGTGGATCAAACCGCGGTACTAGCTCAAAAAAGAAAGAGAAAGAAGTGAGACAACTTTGTTCTATGTCTCTAATGCACACCTTTGGGATGCCAACAACTCTGCTGGCTTTTGAACGATCTATGGTATAACCCTGGATTTCGGCTATGAGTTGATGACATGAGTGGAATCCATGTCAATGTATGGACAAATGTATTAGTACTATCAAAGGTTGTGCAAACACTTGCAAAAGAAACAATCAGTGATCCTTGAAAAAAAAAGAAAGAAAAAAAAGATATCTATGAGGATCCACATAACAAGTCATTGTCATGGTCTCATTACTACTTTACGAATTTTTCTTGAAAGACAATGATTGGATTAGAAGTTTTTTAGATAGACTTGATTTATTAATGTGGGTGTAAATAAGACACTTCATTGTTATACTACTTGGGACATGAAACTCTCTTGCTCAATTATGCTATTTTAAACATCCTAGTGTTCCTTGGCAAGTTGAGAGTTAATTAGAGGAATTGGATTGATTGCTACACTTCTAGTTACTTATACTTATAATAAACTTTACTTTGATTATCTTGACTTACCGAAGCTTGTATAGTATTCTTGTCATATCTCTAACTTTGATAAGCTCCACAAATGAATGAAGTGTCGAGCACATACGACTATCGACTGTAAGTAAACTCTTATTCTCGTTGTTTCAAGTTTAAACGCTGAATTCCTTATAGTTCTTTTGGTTATTCTTGCTCGAGGACGATCAAGGTTTGAGCTTTGGGGAAGTTGATGGCTCCGATTTTTGCCATCTTCCACTGTGTTTAAACATTGTTTTTGGTCAAGCAATTGCCAAAGAAACTCTCAACTCTTGCCACTAATGACTAATAATTGCAAAGGTATGCAAATCCCTTCTTTGATTTATGTTGTGCAGTAATCACGGCTTTTAAAGCGAAATAAGGAGTCATAATGAAGGATTTTGAGGAAGTACACACAACCAAGTAATTCGAGAAGCATTCCAGGGCGTCAGCAAGCTTAATGATCACTGGTACGGGCGCGGTCTGCCCGTACCGCCCGCCCGTACCAGGTGGCGATGGCTTCATCTCATCAAACCCTACAACTTTCATGAAGACGCCTATATATTTCGAGGCTCCAACCGTCGGCCAGAGGGCCGCCATGCTCAGATTGCATCACAACACCACCAAAGGAGATCCACACCATTGTTCCATTGTTCATCCATTGTTCATAACTTCCACCATCCATCCATCCACTAGCCATAGCCATTGCTTTGTACTTTAGATCTCCTTGTGATTTGGCGACCATTGTAAGAATATTTGATTTCAATCTAAGTATTTGCATGATGTTTTCTATCTCCGATTATTTGTTATGAGTGAGTAATCTTCATGGGATGCGGGTTGGGGGAAACCTCGTGGCAATTATGTGCATCTAGATCATGGGAGAATTGTATTTTGTTTGAGGTTGTGATTTGTATCTTTTGTTTCTTCATCTCCTGTCTCGATCTGTGGACTTGTAGGTACCCAAGATCCCATAGATTAATAAAGGCTTGAGGTGAGATACTTGGCTAGCGGAGATCTCATAGGAACCTCAGTGACAGAAAGGGTAGTACGGTTTTCGCTTAGCGCCCCATTCGGGATCAACAACAACATCACCACTTAAAGCTTTGATTTGTGTTTTGCACTTAATAATCATTTGTAACCCGTGGCTTCAGTGTACTCTCGGTTGGATTAAAAGTCTATTGCTATGCCCGCTGCATCACGGGGGCTCTAAAATATTAGGATGTGTTTCCCACAAGAGATTATCTCGATTCAAATATTATACATGACTATGCTTATTATTATCTTTTATCCCATTTGATGTGCAGCTGCAGGTGGAACTTCAACCCTGGCCTATCTCCATCCATTGATTCAAACCCATTATAAAGTAAAACTAGATTGGTCCAGTCAACTAAGGTAAAACAAACAAACAAAGTCTTGTAGACGTGTCCTTTTTATTACCTTTTAGCAGTGATTTCTAAGGTTCGATTAAACCTAGGTATTCTAGGGAAAAATCTATTATACTACATCCGTGAATCCGGATCGAAGGTATCAGTATCGCTTTAACTTATCCCCTGAAGCAACTATAGCCTATAAGCCACCACGTGATACCTGGATCAAAAATTTGGAAATCGCCCGGCAAAATGTTCCCGCCACTTAAAAATATTGCTGTAGAAAAAGTGTACTGCCCAGCCCTACTACTAGTAGTACTACTACTCTATCGCCCATGCCTTTCTACCGACAATACCAGAAACCACCACTAGATAGCTCCCATCTAACAAGTAACTGTTGGAACTGGTGCAACCTCTGATTGGGGAGTTCTTGCTGAAATAGGTGGGTGTATTTGCTCACTTCAAAATACGGCTTTATTTAATTTGCTTCCGATTGGGCCATTGGGGGTACTATTAGTAGTAGTATTTGGTATGTTTTGATTGTGGAGTTCTTGCTTATTGCTCACCTCGGAATCACCTAATCAGGATATTTTCCCTCTGCTCTGATCGATTGGGTCATTTGGGTGGGAGTGGTGGTGGGGTGGGTGGGTGGTTAGGGAGGGCTGAGGGAGGTGTACTGATTTTGTATGGATTCGGGATCAAGGCATGGTCACCTCTGTTCTGGTTGGGTTTGATTTATGTATTCTTCACTTCTGTAACCTTTAGTTTCTACTCATTATGTGAAATGAATTTTGTGTCAGATTCTGTATGGAGAACTATGGGTCAGTGGTGTGCATGGCCACTATGGATAGTGTGTTCCCATCAGTTCCCTTAAAAGTTGCCAAAAAAGGTAATGTAGCAGTATATTCGTTGCATTCTTCCATTTTTCCAATGCTGAAATTGGTTGGCTGCAACCTAGATGTATCCTTGTGCTAAAGTTGTCTCGCTCTACATCATGTTTTTGTGGAAGCCTCTTCGACACCATCTCTTGTTTATTTATTGTAGCACGGTTGTACATACAGGCGAACGTGTGGTGCTCCAGGTGCGGCAAACAAGATGGGACCCCCACATGCCGTAGGATCCAGCCAGTACCACCACTCACCAAACAAGCGCAAGACCACTGACTAGCTGAGAGGGCCCAACTTAAAGATAAAGGTTTTTTTCTTAATCCACTTATTACCATGGTGTAGTCTGATTTAATTATTATCTGCTTGGTGTCATGCATACTTATCAGATGTTCAGAAACATATGTGTGATTTTATTAATTCTTCCATTGTGTTTATGTGAATCCAGATATAGATATGTCTGACTATCTCATACAGTTAGTATATGACTACTATGTACTGTATTGAATTGTAGAGCTCTATTGCTATTTATGCAGATTGAAGGTGTTGTTGTGGAGGCTAAGGCTGTTGTACAGGCTAGTAGATTGCTGATGCCCACACCAAAAGTGGACATGGTCTACACGACGAGGAAGCGTCGACATAGTACCCAGATGGGCAGTGACCTCTCTAAGAAATGGGTATAATTTGGAAATCCACAATTTCACATGTTATGATTTTCCGTGTTATTGTTATCAGCTAGTACTATATCTTTACGCTCATCAGAAGATCACAAACATCAAATCTGTTTTCATTACAAGCAATGGTTTTGTATGATATTATTAGATTTACTTGCTCTTTACATAATTTAACCTTTCCACTTAATTTCAGTCAGTACCACACACAAGCTACTTAGCCCTTTCTTCTACCGTCCTCTTGTAAAGCTTGTGGATTGAAAGGGGGCCCTGTATGCCCTTCCAAAGGCAGAGGGAAGAAAAATGGTGCATGCCCACCCTTCGCAAAGGGTACCCATGGTATTAGGTATGGATTCCAAGTGGTTTATACCGACTTGATGTAAGATCTTGTATCTCATTTTTTGTCGCATTACTTCTCTATCAATTTTCTCATGAAGGTTGTCCCTTGTGTTGCTCGCCCCATTATAAATAAGTTGTTTGGAAACGACAAGTTTCTAGCTCTATATAGCAAGGGACCTAAAGGCATGCGGCAACTATATGATGTGGATGTCTCCTAGACGATGGTCACCACCTATTTGGGTGGCCGAGGTTGGTGCAAGTATGTCCAAGTAGGAGGACGAGGTAGCATTCGATTTTAGCAAGCCTGGGCAGATGCTTGCACGCCATCGTACACATGTTGACCTAAGGACCAAGAATAGAGGTAGTACTAATTAATTTGCTTCTATATTATCACAACCTCTAATGATTTTATTGCGACAAACTATTCTGCACCATTGTCTTTACTCATCATATGACCCTGACCACTTCTGCAGTCCACTTCCCTTTATGTACCCCCAAGAAGGGTGCTAGCATCAAGCTGCTGGCACTGGCACCGCCCCCCTGCAACGACACATGTTGACCTAAGTAGGAGAAAGAATAGAGGTAGTAACTTAATTCGCTTGTATACTCTCATATCTGTCTAAGAGTAACTGTTGTATAAGAAACCATTTTGCTTGTACACATCTCATATGCCTCTCTGACCACTCTTGCAGTCCCCTTACCTACCCCCCCTAGAAGGTAACTAGCATCAAGCTACTGGCACCCGCACTAGCACCGGCCCTAGTTCCTGCTCCAGCACCTTTTGACCTAAGGAGAAAGAATGAAGGTAGTAACTTAATTTTCTTGTATACTTATCATATACTCTGATCACTATCTTGTGAGTAGCTGTTGTATAAGAGACCATTTTTCTTGTACACATCTCATGTACCTCTACCATCCCTGCAATCAGCTTAGCTACCCCTCAGAAGGAATCTAGCATCAAGCTATTGGCGCCGGAACCGTTCTAGCTCCTTCACCACCCCCTCTACAATTAACCGCATCGACACCATCTCCTGCACTAGCACCAGCCCTAGCACATGCAACGGCACCATGTCATGCACCAGCACCATCTACCGCACCAGCCCCAGCACAGACACCGGCACAAGCTTCTTCATCAGCCCGAGCAGTGCATTGTCAGACCATATCCTACACATGTGTCATCACAAGGTCACACCGGATTATGTTTGTGAGTATATGGCGGTAGATTAACTACTGTGAGTGTCTTCTCAAGTTTCACATGTTTCAGTGCATTGCTCTTATTAATTATGTGCCTATCTCTTACGTTGACTCAAAAATTGTCTAGGAGTCTCACAAAGCAACTCCAGGCCAGACGAAAGGGCACAATAGTATTTAAGATGCATGGCGAAGGAGTGCAAGACGCTACGCCATTAACTCAACTGGTGGGCGCTTGGCAACTACTTCTAGGTTGATCAAGTTCCGGAAAGCAGCTAAACTTACCATTGGAAGAACGGTCAAGGTCGATGTATCTAGCTACCCTGAATGTCGCATGTTGTTCATGAATTTCCTAGTTGTCTAACTCTTTGGTCGCATACTATTGTAATTAATTATGTGGTTTTCTTATATCCACTGATCATATATGGGTGGTAATACTGTGATAACCTTTTGCTGAATTGGAGCTGTGACTAGTACATACTGGTATGGTATATCTGTATCTATATGACGGCTCCCTATATGACCAAATATTATGACAATGATTGTGTTCTAGTGATTGAGTGTGTTTGGAGAAAAGGGCAAACTAATCGTGTGACATGGTTTTTAGAGCTGAAACAAGAACCAGTTCTCTCTATACTACTATTGAATTTCAGTGTCTGTATTGTTGAATCAGTCACTCTGAAATGCTACTGAATTGGTCAAGTGCTGCTGAATATGAACTAGGAATCTGTCGATATTTTTATTTCTTATTATTCTGTACTGCTTAATCTTTCAAATGGTACTGAATTTGTCAAAAGTTTTGTCATTGTTGCTAGGTTGCTTGCTCTAGAGCTTTTACTTGTGTGTCATCGGAACTATTGCATTTGTTTTTGATAGAGATGAGAGGGTAAAGATATAGCGTGATTTCACCAAGTGAAGTCATTGGATACTAGCCTTGTTTTGGCACACGTGGTGTGTGTCTCTGGTTCTTTAGATATTTTTACATGAATATTTTTCAAAGGAATTATCGTTTTTTCCTCCCTCGACGAGGTTTGTGTTTGAATCCGGTGAGCCATAGCCCGGTGAAATTTGAGATAGGAGCCCATTGACCATAGCCCAAAACTTTTTAATTTGGCCTTTTTGGCATTGCACCCACCTCTAAAAAAACTCTACCTACCCATATTTTTAAGAAACTAATCCATTATGAGGTATTTTATAAAGTGAGGTTCCAGTAGCACTGCCCTTTTATTTTAAGAGGGATAAACATGGACACACAAAATATTTTTAAGAAGACTAATACATAAGTTATAGGTACTATAAAGCTTTTAATGATAATTTTCATCCGATTTATTTTGTGTAGTGGCAACGCATACGGTTTATATTTGTTGAGATTTTGAGTTCAAATCTTGTGTGCTTAACATATATTTATTTGGGTTTACTTTTTTTATGTAGCAATATTGCTTTACAGAGAGGCTGACATCGCGGACCCACCAGCCTGCAACGTCCCTCAAGTTTAATGGGCGGGTTTGAAAAAAAAAGTTAAGTACTTGTACAGAGAGGCTGGCATCAGGGACCCACAAGCCAAAACATACCAGGTAGGCTAACATGCACAAGCCAGAACATACTAGGGAGGCTTACATGTGGGCCCCAGCAGAAAGACCACACGCAACTGCCGCATCGAGCAACGTTTCCAAGGTCAAAACAATAGACGCAGCTGACAAAAAGTCCATCATACACACGTTTTATTTATAGAGAGACTAACATGTGGGACCTAGTAGCAAGACCTTATACGGGTGCTGCATCGAGCAACGTTGCCAAGTTCGAAACAGGGAGGCGCAAGCGAGGAAAAAGTCCAACATGCACACATTTTTTCTAATGAGAGGGACATGGGGAACTACTAAGCACAACCCAGATAAATTTTAGAAAGGAGCCCATGGAGCATAGCCTATGTAGTATAACCCATGTAGAGAAGCCCATGTAGATAGTCAAACTCTTTTTAATTCGGCCTTTTGGGCATTTCCGCCCACCTCTCAAAATAAAAAACTCTGCCTACCCATGTTTGAAACTGCTCCATTATGTGACATTTTATAAATTGAGATGCCCGAGTGCTGCCATTTTATATTTTAAAAGAGATAAACATAGATACACAAAATATTTTTTTAAAGACTGATACATAAGTTGTACTACTAATACATGTTTAATGTTATAACTTCTATAAATATCTTTGGTGTAGTGGCAAAGCACCCATTTTACGTCTATTTGATTTGAAGGTCATTAGTTTGAATCTCCTATGCGTACATATATATATATATATCTTGGGTTTACATTTTAATATCACATTACTTAGAGGATGACATCATGGACCCACCAGCCTGCAACATCTTTCAAGTTTAATGGTCGGGTTTAAAAAAAGTTAAATACTTGTAGAGAGGCTGGCATCGGGGACCCACCCGCTAGAACATGCAAGGCTGCATCAGGGACCCACAAGCCAGAACATACCAGAGAGGCTAACATGGGGGACTCAACAACAAGACCATAAACAGTTGCTGCATCGAGCAACGTTGCCAAGGTCAAAACAGCGGACGCAGCTGAAAAAAAGTCCATCATACGCAAGTTTCATTTATAGAGACCGTGTGGGACCCAATAACGCGGCCCTATACAGGTACTACATCGAGCAACGTTGGCAAGTTCGAAATAGGGAGGCATGAGTGAGAAAATTTTCCAGCATGCACATATTTCTTCCAATGAGGGGCTCACATGGGGGACCTAGCAGCCTGAAAAAACGGCTGATGAATCGAGCAACGCTATCAAGTTCGAAACATGGAGGCACGACCTAGGGCAAAAATTCCATCATACACATGTTTCTTCTAATGAGTGGATGACATGTGGGGCCCAGCAGCGTGATTAAAGGGTAGATGCAGCGAGCAATGCTATCAAGTTCGGAACACGGAGGCACGACCGAGGGAAAAAATTCTATCATACACACGTTTCTTCTAATGAGAGGATGATATGTGGGGCCCAAGAGTTTGATTAAATGGTAGACGCATCAAGCAACGCTATCAAGTTCAGAATAGGGTAGCGCGAGCAAAGAAAAAAATTCTATCATACACACAATTCTTCTAATGAAAGGCTGACATGGGGGACCCAACAGCATGACTAAATGGTAGATAGATCGAGCAACGTTATCGAGTTGAAATCAGGGAGGCAATAGCCAATAAAAAATTTCATCATGCACACGTTTCTTCTAATAAGAGGATGACCTGTGGGACCTAGCAGCCCAATTAAGCTGCAGATGCATCGAGCAGCGCTATCAAGTTCGGAATAGGGTAGCGCAAGTGAAGAAAAAAATTCCATCATACACACGATTCTTCTAATGAGAGGCTGACATATGGGACCTAGCAGCCTGACTAAACGTCAAACGCATCGAGCAACGTTATCAAGATCAAATCAGGGAGGCACGACCGAAAAGTATGGTCCACTAGTGACACTGACTTCCAGGACCCAGATGCCTCAAAAGACTTCGGCAAGTCAACATGGCGCGAGGAACCGAAAATCTTGCTTCTGCCACGCGTCGGCTGAGCTTCCTCCCTGTGTTAGCGGTTTCGTCATACTAGAGGGCCGCAAAACTAGAGAAAAGGTTTTTCATTGTCCATGGCCGAGCCGAGAAATTCGTCACGGAAGACGCGCCTTCTACAACGACCGATGGGCCAAGTCGTTGCGGATGGACACTTTTCTTGTAGTAGGAGTGTTAATTTCTCTTGCCCATTTGTTTTTTGGTACTCTTAAGCTACGAAAGTGTTAGAATGTTTCTCAATATCTTGCCTGCTATTGCCATTTTGTTTGCACGCACATCTGGTTGGTCCTATCCACATCATTATCTTCTCACTATTATTTTCTTTATTGCATTGTCACACTATACAATCCTGTAACCCTAACTCGTAGATGCTATTCTTTCCGAGCGCTTGCTTGGGTCATGCAAACTGCTCGTAGAGGATCCAACACTAATAATCTGATGCCAAGCAAGGTTGAAGTGTGAGGTTTTCGTGTGTTACTTAGGCTAGTTTCTTGTCATGTTAATAACTCATATAACTTGTATGCATAATAAGTTAATAAATCATTCTACCTTAAACCTTTCCCTAACATTTCCATTCATGTTTTATTATCTTTCTATCTGCAAATACTTTGAGTAATTTAGAAAATGTCCATCTAGTTTGAATCATACATCTAGTCATTTTTAATGCTATCTTTTTGGTGTTTTCAACTGCTTTCATCCTTCCAAACCAGCTCCCAAGTTTAAATCATACATATGGTCAATTTTAATGCTATTTTTAGGTGTTTTGAAGTGCTTTCATCCTTCCAAACCAGCTAGCTAGTTTGAATCATACATCTAGTCAATTTTAGTGCTATATTTTTGGTGTTTTAAACTTCTTTCATCCTTCTGAACCAGCTGACTCGGTTTTAAATGCCATGCCTTAATGCAGAGAAATGACAAAGGAGTACAAGGACTAGAGTTCTAGCTGCTCAACTCACATTCTACTGGCAGATTGACCAGGAGTCGCACCCGCTTGAGAAATAACTATTGTGAGCCTAAACGAGCTATTATAAGTTCATACTTATTTAAATGATATATAGTTTGTATAATACATGTCACATGGGTATGCCCCACGGGTACCCTGGATTAGCCTATACGGTTTGGCCCAAGAGGAGCCCACGAGACAATTGAAGCCCAACAAGGATTCGGATGACCCAGGCCCAAACGACTCCTTGAAGAACACGACAAGAAATAGATAAAATTTAAAGGGAAAACCCTAATCTGTAACTGACTCGACATGTTACCCCGAGACCTGGCCTCCCTATATAAAGGACATGAGGGAGCAGCGAGAAGGACATCTACAACCCTAGTTTACACACCGCCAGATTGGATCTACACACCCCTTGTAACTTTTGACTCCTCGATAATCAAAGAGCAGACAAGCAGGAGTAGGGTCCCTGTCGAGGGCCTGAACCTGGGTAAACCTCTTGTCCCTGATGTGCTTGTTTGCGAGCCGATTGATGCCTCCAGCGCTCCCCACTTCCTGTAACCCAAGTCCATCAATGATGGGCATTGATGAGTTAACCCCTCGTCAATTGGCGATATTTTTGGGAAAAGGGAGTGATGATGTTGTGGCTTCCTCGGCGAGAATATCATTTTGCGGCCCAAAAGTTGGGGTGTCTAGGCAACGCGGTACCCAAGTTCCCTGAAATCAGCCGGGATGACTACATTTGGTGTGCCAAATACTCAGAGGGTCTTTTTCGGCACGAATTCAACTTTACATTTCAATACAAAGAATCAGGCTAACGGCCGTCAAGTTGGCCCCCCTGTCAGTTCTCGCCGTTATGTCGCTCCTGTCGCTCCCGTCGCTTAGGTGTCAATTAGGCTTGCAGCGTTGGCGCCTGCATCCATTACGCGTCTTCTTCTTCCCCGGAGCGGCAATCTGTGGGCCATCGCAGCCATGGCGCGGAGCTAGGACATGGATGAACCTGCTCGGCCTAGCTCTCCGCCATGTAGGCTTGCAGCGTTGGCGCCTGCATCCATTACGCATCTTCTTCCCCGGAGCGGCAATCTGTGGTCGCTGCCATGGCGCAGAGCTAGGACGTGACGAAGCTGCTCGGCCCCTCTCTCCTCCCCATCCCGAGTCGGAGCTCGCCCTGGACGCACCCATGACACGGTGCAGGGACGAGAATTGGTTCCCGGTGAGATCTATCACCTTGTCGACCATGCTCGGTTCTGTTTTCCTCCTCTAGAATCCGAGCTCGCTGTCGCCGTGGTTGCACCCGCACCAATTCTGCCACGTCTGCCGAGGTCTCTGTGGTAGCTCAAGTTCTGGGGCTCTCCAAGTTCTGCCATGTTGGGCCTGTAAGTGTTGTTGTATGTTAAACTAGCAAATATATTTTGTTCAAATCTCTTGGGCTGTACCAACTTCATTGTGTTTAATTATGAAAGACAAAATATAAGTGATTTCTCTCAATTTCTCGCATAGAAAAATGCACAGCTAATTTCATATTCTTGCAGGAACTGGCCCCACTTGTTGAACCGGAGGAACTGCCACAATCTCCATGTAACCACGGTGACCGAAAGTTGCAGTTACCACGTTTCTTCTGCAGTCATTCCTCTTCCTCAGTCATTCCTCTGCAGCTTTTCCTGGGTGCTTCTTCTTCCTTTGTTCTGGAACTGTCGGTTCATCTTCTTCTTCCTCTCGCAGGCAGTTCCTTGCAGGCATTTCCTTTCACCCATTTCCTTGCAGGCATGGACGATGGGAAACGCACAACAGAGACCCACTTGGTCCCTGCCCATGGCACCACGACTTTGATAGTGGTGTACACAAATGATGAAGCGACTGTGGAGACAACTCTCGCCAGGTTTGAGATATTGCTTGAGAAAAAGAAGTACAAGTTCGTGGGGCTAGACTTGGAGTACACCCGTGCAAATAAGCGAAAAAATGCTCCACAATAGATCGCTGTCGTGCAAATCGCCATACATGAGGAGCTCCTCGTTTACCACTTCTGCAGGTATGTGAAATTTAAATTTGAGATCACCACTTCTGCACCCCTTGTTCCCTTACATCCCTAGAACCATCTAAGTGCATGAGTAAACCAACTGAGATGCATTGTCCGGCTCTGGTCGAGTTCTTGTGTAGGAAAGGGATAACTTTCACTAGCGTGGATATCACAAATGACACAATTATGCTTTCTCGTGTGTTGATAAAAATCCCAGATGGGCACCACATCGACATCCAAAATTTGTACAAGATCAAACCATACCTAGCGAAGGATGGCATGGGTGATCTGGCAGCGGAAATCATCGATAAATCCTATGAAAAACTGAAGAAATTGAAGCGACTCGATCACGACTACTGGGAGTGGAAGCCGATGAGCCAGGTGCGCCTCGAGTATGCAGCCAGAGACGCCTACATGGCGTACGAGTTGTACATTAAGCTCATACCATGAAATATGGGATGGTTAAGGCGGGGTTTTTCACGAGAGAGCTATGCCCTGGTTGCAAGCTAGCCAGGAGAAGAAGCGCGAGGAGGACAGAAAGCGGTTTCAGGACGAGCAGGGATCTTGGGACGGTGGCGACATCAAGCGGTTGAAGCGGAAGCAAGTCAAGGACGACAACAAGTGGTGGTGATACATTATGTCTTTGAACTAGATTTTAGTTTCTAGTTTATTATGTGTTTGATACATTTAGTTACTTCAATACAAAATTTCAACCAAATTATCTTGTTGATGTATTTCTTGACAATTATAATATAATCGAGCACTGGAAATATTTTGTAGTGTGCATGAGCATGATCAGTAAATATAATTGAACACTAGAAACTTTAAGGCACTCCATATAAAGGAGTAGATTAATATAGAAGGTTCACCAGAGACACCACGGATATATTGTCTTACATGCCACACACAGGTAATAATTAACTAGAACAAAATATAAGCAGGGATACAGCAGGAGGCCGGGACACGGAGATGCCTAGCAGGGCAGGGTTTATCAGCAGGAGGCAGCGGCAGCCTAGTCGATGGGATACAGGCCAGTCCTGACATACTCCTGGAGGAATTTGCCGTAGGCTGCGTGCCGCGCCAAGGTAATCGGCCTATGGCTTATGCCTCCGCCTCTGCCAACGCCCTCTGCGTGCTGGATCATGTTGTTGAGGTCCACGTTGATTTATCTACCACAGAATGGGCAAAACAGTCTCCTCCTACGGTGGAAACGGATTAGCCCACACCATAACCGCCTCAGCACGTAGCGGCTCTTGTTGTCCCTGGATATCTTGCTATCGTCCACTTCATCATCATCCTCCTGTTGATTTTTAAGAACATTACTTATAACTCATACATATGATTGAATTGTATTACAACTCAAGAATTGACAACATGTATATGTAAGACAATATATCCGTGGATATCAAAGATAAAACATCTCAGCAATAGTTTGATCGTTCATATATCATTTCATCTCAACACAATGACAAATAATTGCACCAGAGTGAATGTAGGATAAATCTAGGGGCCTCATAAGTTTCTTCAGGGATGGAGTAGGTGAACCAAGTAACAATTGCACAACCTGTAATGTTGTTGTACATCACCCCAGGTTCACTAGCTCATCCCTGAAAAAATCTGACACCAATGTGTCTGCCTCTCTTTTGGGACAAAATTGAATCATTAGCCAGAATAAGAAATTGAAATGTAATCGTACAAAACATTATTCAGGGATATACATAGTCAGGTACAAAAACAAGCCTAAATATTGTAATTATAAATAAAAAAGCAAACAATTAATCTTCAGGTACATGTTAAAAATACTTATGATCGAAACCATTCATATACATATGCATCATACCAATCATTAAAAGATCAGAAACAATTCAAGGATCATATATGTAGTTCCATATGAGAATAAATCTAGGGCCTCATAATTTGTTTCAGAGATGGAGTTGGCGAACCAAAGTACCAACAGCATAACCTATATTGTTTGTGTGCATTGCTGAATCAGCTTCACCAACCCATCTCTAAAACACGACACCATCATATGTGTCTCCCTTAAACTCTTTTGGGGCAAATTTCAATCATCAGCCTCGGTGACAAACTAAAATGTAATTCTTATACACTGAATGCATGGAATAGATAATTCAAATATCATAGTTCTATGAATGTAGAATAAAGATTAAGGCCTCATAAGTTTCTACAGGGACGGCGTAAGTGAACCAAGTAACAATTGCACGGCCTATATTGTTCTTGTACATCGCCCCAGGTTCACTAACTCGTCCCTGAAAAAATCTAACACCAATGTGTCTGCCTCTCTTTTGGGGAAAATTTGAATCATTGGACACAATAAGAAATTAGTCAGGTACAAAAACAAGCCTAAATATTGTAATTATAAATAAAAAACCAAACAATTAATCTTCAGGTACATGTTAATAATACTTATGATCAAAACCATTCATATACATATGCATCATACCAATCATTAAAAGATCAGAAACAATTCAAGGAATATATATGTAGTTCCATATGAGAATAAATCAAGGGCCTCATAATTTGTTTCAGAGATGGAGTTGGAGAACCAAAGTACCAACATCACAACCTATATTGTTTGTGTGCATTGCTGCCTCAGGTTCACCAACCCATCCCTAAAACAAGACACCATCATACGTGTCTCCCCTTGAACTCTTTTGGGGCAAATTTCAATCATCGGCCTCGGTGACAAACTAAAATGTAATTCTTATACACTATGAATGCATGGAATAGATAATTCAAATATCATAGTTCTATGAATGTGGAATAAAGATTGCAGCCTCATAAGTTTCTACAGAGATGGCGTAAGCGAACCAAGTAACAATTGCACAGCTTATATTAATCTTGTACATGGCGCTAGGTTCGGTCACTCATCCCTGAAACAATCTGACACTAATGTGTCTGCCTCTCTTTGGGGCAAATTTGAATCATTGGCCACAATAAAAAATTGAAATGTAATCGTACAAAACAATATTTAGGGATATACAAATGCATCATACAACGCATTCATAGATTAGAAACAATACAAAGATTATATATTTAGGTTCCATATGAGAGAGAAATTAGGGCCTCATTTTTTCAGCGATGGAGTCGGAGAACCAAAATACCAACAACACAACCTATATTGTTTTTGTGCATTGCTGCCTCAGGTTCACTAACCATCCCTAAGAAAACGACACCATCAGATGCCCTTGCACTATATTGGGGCAAAATTGAATCATTGGGCTCAATAAGGAATAGAAATGTAATGTTATAGGCTTGCTGTGTATCGAAATCAACACTCAACTAGCAAACTCAACTAGATGGTAGATGAGCAGATTAGGGTTTTGTGACTAGACGGATTGGGGTTTTGTGACTAGATGGCAGATGCATCAATCAACCGATTGAATCATATATATACTACCCTACTTCAAGAGCAAAAGTATATGTACACGATTGAGCAAATCCTATGTATGAACAGTGAAAACTGTGGCTGTGACTAGAGAAGCGAGCAATGTAGTACCTCGGACTCCTCATAAGGGACCTCCTCCTCGAAGTCATCATTCTCCACGATTGCGTTGAAGATTTCTTGTACGGTGATGGGGTCGTCGATGTAGATCACCGGATTGCCTCTGCCTGCTGCCTGCACCCCATCTAAATCTGCCGCTGGCACCACGACGCTGTCGGCCACGACATTGTCGGCCACCTGCTGCTCGACAGCAACGACTACTACCTTCTGCTCGGCGGCGATGGCTACCACCTGCTGCTCGGTAGCGACGGCTACCACCTGCTGCTCGGCGGCGACGGCTACCACCTGCTGCTCGGCGGCGACGGCTACTGGCTGGACGGATGAGCTCGCACCCTCGACGACGTGGCGACGAGCGGCGTTCGTGCCCGAAGAAGACGCCTCCTCCTACTTGGCGACGACCGAGCCATCTGCTGCTGCGCCTTCAAATGTCTTCACCTCCGGCTCGTCTCCACGCGTATGCTTCATGGCGCACCAAGGGAAGGAGGTAGTGCAAACGAGGGAGCTTCGGCACACACGACAGGTGTAGATTGGGGTCTTGGGACTAGATAGACTGAGGGGAAATGACACGAGCTCATGGAAGAAGAAGGTCGAGGGAGGTTATAAACACCGGACCGTTCGTAGTCCTTGAGTGGACATGTGTGGTGGGCGAGGGCGAGGGGCTACCACGATCTCCACCATTCTTTTCCAGTTCCCTTTTTTTGAAACAGCCACAATCTCCACTTTAGAGATGCATTGAAAACACGCTCATGGCAGACCTCGATTCCACTGCATGCAAGTGGCACGGAACCAATTTCTAGCAACATTAGATCTACTCGAGGGGGCCCTTGACTCATGGAAGTTACTAGCGGTAGGGCCCAGTTGGAAGTGAGATTGAGAGCGCTGTGTAAAAATGGGATATGTCTTATTAAAATCAAGTGGCAATAAATTGCAGCGTCCCGTCAACAACCGTGCACTCGATGACCCCGTTGCCCTGTGCATGTGTTGTAGTAGCAGTAGTTGGCTTTTCAGACTTGATTAAACTTGACATGACCGCTCGATGACTTTTTCCATGGATGACATCATGTTCCTTCCTGTAGAAGTCTCGTTGAAGGATATGTTAGTGCTGTCTCATGATGTACTGTGAAGGGCACGACGTGTGCAACGATCATCGTTGGATCGCACAGAATCAACGGTTGGTGCGCACGATCCGCGTGACAACTATGACAACCAATCAGGGAGTAGCAGACAGAGTGAGCACAGGTTTGGGCTCCTACGAAAGATAGAGAGAGGGGCAAAACTAAGTAGTACCACATAAAACCAAGGGCAAAACTGAGTAGTATAAAAATGGAAAGTGTCTTGTACAATGAAATACATCATGGAATACATCAAATTATGCCAAGATATATCCGCTAGAGTTCATTGGATGTGTGTTCTTCTCATAAACCACACATGGATCCACCTGTGTGATTGCATGTTTGTTCCTCTAAACAAACCACATAAGGATCCACCAGTGTCATTGGATGTGTGTTCTTCTCATGAACCACACATAGATCCACAAGTGTCATTGCATGTCTGTGCTTTTCATTAACCACAGCTAGAGTCATTGCATGTCTGTTACTTCCATAAACCACACAGGGATCCACCGGTGTCATTGCATTTCTATTCTTTTCATGAACCACAGCTAGAGTCATTGCATGTCTATTACTTCCATAAACCACACATGCATCCACCGGTGTCACTGCATGTTGGTTCTTTTCATGAACCACACCCGGTGTCATTGCATGTCAGTTCTATTCATGAACCACATAAGGATCCACCAGTGTCATTGCATGTCTGTTCTTTTCATGAACCACACCCAGTGTCATTGCATGTGTGTTCATCTAGCCAAACCAAATAAGGATCCACCGGTGTCACTGCATGTCTGGTCTTTTCATGAACCACATAAGGATCCACCAGTGTCATTGGATGTGTGTTATTTTCATGAACCACACCTAGTGTCATTGCATGTCAGTTCTTTTCATGAACCACATAAGTATCCACCAGTGTCATTGCATGTCTTTTCTTCTCACAAACCACATAAGGATCCACCAGTGTCATTGCATGTCTGTTCTTTTCATGAACCACACCCAGTATCATTGCATGTGTGTTCCTCTAGACAAATCACATAAGGATCCACCAGTGTCACTGCATGTCTGTTCTTTTCATGAACCACACCCAGTGTCATTGCATGTGTTTTTCTCTAGACAAACCAAATAAGGATCCACCGGTGTCACTACATGTCTGTTCTTTTCATGAACCACATAAGGATCCACCAATGTCATTGGATGTGTGTTCTTTTCATGAACCACACCCAGTGTCATTGCATGTCAGTTCTTTTCATGAACCACACATGGATCCACCTATGTCATTGCATGCATGTTCTTCTCACAAACCACATAAGGATCCACCAGTGTCATTGCATGCCTGTTCTTTTCATGAACCACATAAGGATCCACCAGTGTCATTGAATGTGTGTTCTTTTCATGAACCACACCTAGTGTCATGGCATGTTTGTTCTTTTCATGAACCACACATGGATCCACCAGTGTCATTGCATGTCTGTTCTTCTCAAAACCACATCCAGTGTCATTGCATGTCTGTTCTTTTCATGAACCACACCCAGTGTCATTGCATGTGTGTTCCTCTAGACAAACCACATAAGTCATTGCATGTCTTTTCTTTTCATGAACCACATCCGGTGTCATTGCATGTGTGTTCCTCTAGAAAAACCACATAAGGATCCACCGGTGTCAATGCATGTCTGTTCTTTTCATGAACCACATAAGGATCCACCAGTGTCATTGGATGTGTGTTCCTCTAGAAAAACCACATAAGGATCCACCGGTGTCACTGCATGTCTGTTCTTTTCATGAAACACATAAGGATCCACCAGTGTCATTGGATGTGTGTTCTTCTCATGAACCACATATGGATCCACCAGTGTCATTGCATGTCTGTTCTTTTCATGAACCACAACTAGAGTCATTGCATGTTTGTGACTTCCATAAACCACACATGGATCCACCGGTGTCATTGCATGTATGTTCTTTTCATGAACCACAACTAGAGTCATTGCATTTCTGTTACTTCCATAAACCACACATGGATCCACCGGTGTCATTGCATGTCTGTCCTTTTCATGAACCACACCCAGTGTCATTGCATGTCAGTTCTTTTCATGAACCACACCCGGTGTCATTGCATGTGTGTTCCTCTAGACAAACCACATAAGGATCCACTGGTGTCACTGCATGTCTGTTCTTTTCATGAACCACATAAGGATCCGCCACTATCATTGGATGTGTGTTCTTTTCATGAACCCACACCCAGTGTCAATGCATGTATGTTCTTTTCATGAACCACATAAGGGTCCGCCAGTATCAATGGATGTGTGTTCTTCTCACAAACCACATAAGGATCCGCCAGTGTCATTGTATGTATGTTCTTTTCATGAACCACACTCAGTGTCATTGCATGTGTTTTCTTCTAAACAAACCACATAAGTCATTGCATGTCTGTTCTTTTCATGAACCACACCCGGTGTCATTGCATGTGTGTTCCTATAGACAAACCACATAAAGGTCCGCCGGTGTCACTTCATGTCTGTTCTTTTCATGAACCACATAAGGATCCACCACTGTCATTGGATGTGTGTTCTTTTCATGAACCCACACCCAGTATCATTGCATGTCTGTTCTTTTCTTGAACCAGATAAGGATCCACCAGTGTCATTGGATGTGTGCTCTTCTCACAAACCACATAAGGATCCACCAGTGTCATTGCATGTCTGTTCTTTTCATGAACCACGCCCAGTGTCATTGCATGTGTGTTCTTCTAAACAAACCACATAAGTCATTGCATGTCTGTTCTTTCCATGAACCACACCCGGTGTCATTGCATGTGTGTTCCTCTAGACAAACCACATAAGGATCCACCGGTGTCACTGCATGTCTGTTCTTTTCATGAACCACATAAGGATCCACGAGTGTCATTGGATGTGTGTTCTTCTCATGAACCACACCCAGTGTCATTGCATGTCAGTTCTTTTCATGAACCACACATGGATCCACCAATGTCATTGCATGTCTGTTCTTCTCACAAACCACATAAGGATCCATTAGTGTCATTGCATGTCTGTTCTTTTCATGAACCACACCCTGTGTCATTGCATGTGTGTTCCTCTAGACAAACCACATAAATCATTGCATGTCTGTTCTTTTCATGAACCACACCCAGTGTCATTGCATGTGTGTTCCTCTAGAAAAACCACATAAGGATCCACCGGTGTCACTGCATGTCTGTTCTTTTTATGAACCACATAAGGATCCACCAGTGTCATTGGATGTGTGTTATTCTCATGAACCACACATGGATCCACTGGTGTCATTGCATGTCTGTTCTTTTCATGAATCACAGCTAGAGTCATTGCATGTCTATTACGTCCATAAACCACACATGGATCCACCGGTGTCATTGCATGTCTTTTATTTTCATGAACCACACCCAGTTTCATTGCATGTCTGTTCTTTTCATGAACCACATAAGGATCCACCAGTGTCATTGCATATCTTTTCTTTTCACAAACCACATGTAGTGTCACTACATGTCTGTTCTTTTCTAGAACCACACCCGGTGTCATTGCATGTGTGTTCCTCTATACAAACTACATAAGGATCCAACGGTGTCACTTCATGTCTATTCTTTTTATGAACCACATAAGGATCCACCAGTTTCATTGGATGTGTGTTCTTCTCATGAACCACACCCAGTGTCATTGCATGTTAGTTCTTTTCATGAACCACACATGGATCCACCAGTGTCATTGGATGTCTGTTCTTCTCACAAACAACATGCAGTGTCATTGCATGTCTGTTCTTTTCATGAACCAAACCCAGTGTCATTGCATATGTGTTCCTCTAGACAAACCACATAAGTCATTGCATGTATGTTCTTTTCATGAACCACACCCGGTGTCATTGCATGTGTGTTCCTCTAAACAAACCACATAAGGATCCACCGTTGTCCATAAATGTCTGTTCGTTTAATCAAACACATAAGGATCCACTAGTGTCATTGGATGTGTGTTCTTCTCATAAACCACACCCAGTGTCATTGCATGTCAGTTCTTTTCAGGAAACACACATGGATCCACCAGTGTCATTGCATGTATATTCTTCTCATAAACCACAGAAGGATCCACCAGTGTCATTGCATGTCTGTTCTTTTCATGAACCACACCTGGTGTCATTGCATGTGTGTTCCTCTGGACAAACCACATAAGGATCCACCGATGTCACTACATGTCTATTCTTTTCATGAACCACATAAGGATCCACCAGTGTCATTGGATGTGTGTTCTTCTCATGAACCACACATGGATCCACTGGTGTCATTGCATGTCTATTATTTTCAGTAATCACAACTAGAGTCATTGCATCTATGTTACTTCCATAAACCACACATGGATCCACCGGTGTCATTGCATGTTAGTTCTTTTCATGAACTACACTCGTTGTCATTGCATGTCAGTTCTTTTCATGAACCACATAAGGATCCACCAGTGTCATTGCATGTCTGTTCTTTTCACAAACCGCATGGAGTGTCATTGCATGTCTGTTCTTTTCATGAACCACACCCGGTGTCATTGCATGTGTGTTCCTCTAGACAAACCACATAAAGATCCACCGGCGTCACTACATGTCTGTTCTTTTCATGAACCACACCTAGTGTCATTGCATGTGTGTTCTTTTCATGAACCACATAAGGATCCACCAGTGTCATTGGATGTGTGTTTTTCTCACAAACGACATAAGGATCCACCAGTGTCATTGCATGTCTGTTTTTTCATGAACCACACCTAGTGTCATTGCATGTGTGTTCCACCAGACAAACCACATAAGTCATTGCATGTATGTTCATTTCGTGAACCACACCCAGTGTCATTGCATGTGTGGTCCTCTAGACAAACCACATAAGGATCCACCGGTGTCACTACATGTCTGTTCTTTTCATGAACCACATAAGGATCCACCAGTGTCATTGGATGTGTGTTCTTCTCATGAACCACACCGAGTGTCATTGCATGTCAGTTTCTTTCATGAACCACACATGGATCCACCAGTGTCATTGCATGTGTGTTCTTCTCATAAATCACATAAAGGTCCACCAGTGTCATTGCATGTATGTTCTTTCCATGAACCACACCTAGTGTCATTGAAACCACATAAATCATTGCATGTATATTCTTTTCATGAACCACACCCGGTGTCATTGCATGTGTGTTCCTCTAGACAAACCACATAAGGATCCACCGGTGTCAATGCATGTCTGTTCTTTTCATGAACCACATAAGGATCCACCAGTGTCATTGGATGTGTGTTCTTCTCATGAAACACACATGGATCCACCGGTGTCATTGCATGTCTGTTATTTTCATGAATCACAGCTAGAGTCATTGCATGTCTGTTACTTCCATAAACCACACATGGATCCATCGGTGTCATTGCATGTCTGTTCCTTTCATGAACCACACCCAGTTTCATTGCATGTCTGTTCTTTTCATGAACCACATAAGGATCCACCAGTGTCATTGCATGTCTTTTCTTTTCACAAACCACATGTAGTGTCACTGCATGTCTGTTCTTTTCAAGAACCACACCCGGTGTCATTGCATGTGTGTTCCTCTAGACAAACTACATAAGGATCCACCGGTGTCACTTCATGTCTATTCTTTTCATGAACCACATAAGGATCCACCCATTTCATTGGATGTGTGTTCTTCTCATGAACCACACCCAGTGTCATTGCATGTTAGTTCTTTTCATGAACCACACATGGATCTACCAGTGTCATTGGATGTCTGTTCTTCTCACAAACCACATGCAGTGTCTTTGCATGTCTGTTCTTTTCATGAACTAAACCCAGTGTCATTGCATGTGTGTTCCTCTAGACAAACCACATAAGTCATTGCATGTATGTTCTTTTCATGAACAAACCCCGGTGTCATTGCATGTGTGTTCCTCTAGACAAACCACATAAGGATCCACCGTTGTCCATACATGTCTGTTATTTTAATCAAAGACATAAGGATCCACCAGTGTCATTGGATGTGTGTTCTTCTCATGAACCACACCTAGTGTCATTGCATGTCAGTTCTTTTCATGAACCACACATGGATCCACCAGTGTCATTGCATGTATGTTCTTCTCACAAACCACATAAGGATCCACCAGTGTCATTGCATGTCTATTCTTTTCATGAACCACACCCAGTGTCATTGCATGTGTGTTCCTCTAGACAAACCACATAAGTCATTGCATGTCTGTTCTTTTCATGAACCACACACGGTGTCATTGCATATGTGTTCCTCTTGACAAACCACATAAGGATCCACCGGTGTCACTGCATGTCTGTTCTTTTCATGAAACACATAAGGATCCACCAGTGTCAGTGGATGTGTGTTTTTCTCATGAACGACACATGGATCCACCGGTGTCATTGCATGTCTGTTCTTTTCATGAATCACAGCTAGAGTCATTGCATGTCTATTACTTCCATAAACCACACATGGATCCACCGGTATCATTGCATGTCTGTTCTTTTCATGAACCACACCCAGTTTCATGGCATGTCTGTTCTTTTCATGAACCACATAAGGATCCACCAGTGTCATTGCATGTCTATTCTTTTCACAAACCACATGTAGTGTCACCGCGTGTCTGTTCTTTTCAAGAACCACACCCGGTGTCATTGCATGTATGTTCCTCTAGACAAACTACACAAGGATCCACTGGTGTCACTTCATGTCTATTATTTTCATGAACCACATAAGGATCCACCAGTTTCATTGGATGTGTGTTCTTCTCATGAACCACACCTAGTGTCATTGCATGTTAGTTCTTTTCATGAACCACACATGGATCCACCAGTGTCATTGGATGTCTGTTCTTCTCACAAACCACATGTCGTGTTATTGCATGTCTGTTCTTTTCATGAACCAAACCCAGTGTTATTGCATGTGTGTTCCTCTAGACAAACCACATAAGTCATTGCATGTATGTTCTTCTCATGAACCACACCCAGTGTCATTGCATGTGTGTTCCTGTAGACAAACCACATAAGGATCCACCATTTTCCATACATGTCTGTTCTTTTAATCAAAGACATAAGGATCCACCAGTGTCATTGGATGTGTGTTCTTGTCATGAACCACACCCAGTGTCATTGCATGTCAGTTGTTTTCATGAAACACACATGGATCCACTAGTGTCATTGCATGTCTGTTCTTCTCACAAACCACATAAGGATCCACCAGTGTCATTGCATGTCTGTTCTTTTCATGAACCACACCCAGTGTCATTGCATGTGTGTTCCTCTAGACAAACCACATAAGTCATTGCATGTCTGTTCTTTTCATGAACCACACCCGGTGTCATTGCATGTGTGTTCCTCAAGACAAACCACATAAGGATCCACCGGTGTCACTACATGTATGTTCTTTTCATGAAACACATAAGGATCCACCAATGTCATTGGATGTGTGTTTTTCTCATGAACCACACCTGGATCCACCGGTGTCATTGCATGTCTGTTCTTTTCATGAATCACAGCTAGAGTCATCGCATGTCTGTTACTTCCATAAACCACACATGGATCCACCGCTGTCATTGCATGTCTGTTCTTTTCATGAACCACACCCAGTTTCATTGCATGTCTGTTCTTTTCATGAACCACATAAGGATCCACCAGTGTCATTGCATGTCTGTTCTTTTCACAAACGACATGTATTGTCACTGCGTGTCTGTTCTTTTCAAGAACCACACCCGGTGTCATTGCATGTATGTTCCTCTAGACAAACTACACAAGGATCCACCGGTGTCACTTCATGTCTATTCTTTTCATGAACCACATAAGGATCCACCAGTTTCATTGGATGTCTGTTCTTCTCATGAACCACACCCAGTGTCATTGCATGTCAATTATTTTCATTAACCACACATGGATCCACCAGTGTCATTGGATGTCTGTTCTTCTCACAAACCACATGCAGTGTGATTGCATGTCTGTTCTTTTCATGAACAAAACCCAGGGTCATTGCATGTGTATTCCTCTAGACAAACCACATAAGTCATTGCATGTATGTTGTTTTCATGAACCACACCCGGTGTCATTGCATGTGTGTTCCTCTAGACAAACCACATAAGGATCCACCGTTGTCCATACATGTCTGTTCTTTTAATCAAACACATAAGGATGCACTAGTGTCATTGGATGTGTGTTCTTCTCATGAACCACACCTAGTGTCATTGCATATCAGTTCTTTTCATGAACCACACATGGATCCACCAGTGTCATTGCATGTCTGTTCTTCTCACAAACCACATAAGGATCCACCAGTGTCATTGCATGTCTGTTCTTTTCATGAACCACACCCACTGTCATTGCATGTGTGTTCCTCTAGACAAACCACATAAGGTATTGCATGTCTGTTCTTTTCATGAACCACACCCGGTGTCATTGCATGTGTGTTCCTCTAGACAAACCACATAAGGATCCACCGGTGTCACTGCATGTATGTTCTTTTCATGAAACACATAAGGATCCACCAGTGTCATTGGATGTGTGTTTTTCTCATGAACCACACCCAGTGTCATTGCATGTCAGTTCTTTTCATGAACCACACATGGATCCACCAGTGTCATTGCATTTATTTTCATCTCACAAACCACATAAGGATCCACCAGTGTCATTGCATCTCTGTTCTTTTCATGAACCACACCCAGTGTCATTGCATATGTGTTCCTCTAGACGGACAACATAAGTCATTGCATGTCTGTTCTTTTCATGAACCACACCCGGTGTCATTGTATGTGTGTTCCTCGAGACAAACCACATAAGGATCAACCGGTGTCACTACATGTCTATTCTTTTCATGAACCACATAAGGATCCACTAGTGTCATTGGATGTGTGTTCTTCTCATGAACCACACATGGATCCACCAGTGTCATTGCATGTATGTTCTTTTCAGTAATCACAACTAGCGTCATTGCATGTATGTTACTTCCATAAACCACACATGGATCCACCGGTGTCATTGCATGTCTGTTCTTTTCATGAACCACACCCGGTGTCATTGCATGTCAGTTCTTTTCATGAACCGCATATGGATCCACCAGTGTCATTGGATTTGTGTTATTTTCATGAACGACACCTAGTGTCATTGCATGTCAGTTCTTTTCAAGAACCACATAAGGATCCACCAGTGTCATTGCATGTCTGTTCTTCTCACAATCCACAAAAGGATCCACCAGTGTCATTGCATGTATGTTCTTTTCATGAACCACACCTAGTGTCATTGCATGTGTGTTCCTCTAGACAAACCACATAAGTCATTGCATGTCTGTTCTTTTCATGAACCACACCCGGTGTCATTACATGTGTGTTCCTCTAGACAAAGCACATAAGGATCCACCGGTGTCACTGCATGTCTGTTCTTTTCATGAACCACATAAGGATCCACCAGTGTCATTGGATGTGTGTTCTTCTCATGAACCACACCCAGTGTCATTGCATGTCTATTCTTTTCATGAATCACAGTTAGAGTCATTGCATGTCTGTTACTTCCATAAACCACACATGGATCCACCGGTGTCATTGCATGTCTGTTCTTTTCATGAACCATACCCAGTGTCATTGCATGTCAGTTCTTCTCATGCACCACATAAGGATCCACCAGTGTCATTGCATGCCTGTTCTTTTAACAAACCACATGCAGTGTTATTGCATGTCAGCTCTTTTAATGAACCACACCCGGTGTCATTGCATGTGTGTTCCTCTAGACAAACCACATAAGGATCCACTGGTGTCACTGCATGTCTGTTCTTTTCATGAACCACATTAAGGATCCACCAGTGTCATTGAATCTGTATTATTTTCATGAACCACACCTAGTGTCATTGCATGTCAGTTCTTTTTATGAACCACATAAGGATCCACCAGTGTCATTGGATGTGTGTTCTTCTCACAAACCACACATGGATCCACCAGTGTCATTGCATGTCTGTTCTTTTCATGAACCACATCCAGTGTCATTGCATGTGTGTTCCTCTAGACAAACCACTGATACGTCCATTTTTCATCACTATTCTATGTCATAATTCACTGTTATTTATTGATATATTTCGTATTGCGAGGTGATACTTATGTTATTTATCTGTTTTTGCATGGTTGATGACTTTTGGAGCATGGACCGCTGCAGTCAGGATCCTGATAGAAAAGGTGCTGTTTGGAGGCAAAATTCACGAAGATCAGAAAATCCGGGAAAATATACGGAAAATCCTATTTTTCTGGAAGACGAAGGAAGCCAGAAGGGGGGATGGAGATGGGCCACAAGGGCCCACACCACCTCCTAGCGCGGGCCACCCTAGGCCGCGTCACCAGGTGGTGTGGCCGCCCTGGTCCACCCCTGGCACTCCCCTCTATCGTATATTTTCCTCTCGAAACCCTAAGACTCAAAGAGCGACCATAGAAAGATTTTGCTGCCTCTACGTGGTGGAAAACACCGAGAGAGAAAGATCTCTCCGGTAGACAGATTTCTGCCGGGGGAATTCCTTCTCGGAGAGGGGAGATCGTTGCCATCAACACCACCATCAAGCTGGACTTAATCGGGATCATCATCATCATCACCACCACCATCATCACCATCAGCACCCTCATCACCATCTCCATATTGCTGTAACAATTGGGTTGAATCTTGCATAGTTCATAGGGGAAACTTTCCCGGTGTTGATTACTCTTTGTAGTTGATGCTATTGAGTGAACCATTGAATTATTGTTTATGTTCAGATTGTCATACATCATTATTCCATCGCTGATCATGATCCATATGATGTCTTGTGAGTAGTTCGTTTTGTTCTTGAGGACATGGGAGAAGTCATGTTGTTAGTAGTGGAATTGTGTTGAGAGATATTCAATAGTTTGATATTTAAGTTGTGGTGTAGTTCTTCTAGTGGTGTCATGTGAACGTCGACTACATGACACTTCACCTATATGGGCCTAGGGGAATGCATTGTGTATTTGGATACTAATCGTAGGTGTTGCCGGAGTGACAGAAACCTGAACCCCCATTAAGAAACCATTGCACAAGGGACGTAAGGGTCTTAGAGTTTAAAGTTGTGGTTAGGTTTCTACCTTAGTTACTTTCTTGTACTTACGGATGTTTGCAAGGGGTATAATCACAAGTATGTATTAGTCCTAGGAAGTTCGGTACATTAGCACAGGTTCACTCACAAAACACTTAGCAAGCTAAAGAAGATTAATCAACTATATGAAGTGAAAGCACTTGACAGTCTTCCCATATGTCCTCGAGACTGTTTGGTCATCTTAAGTAATACAACCGGCTTGTCCTTTCCTGCATAAAGGATTGGGCCACTTGCTGCATTTATTCCTACTGTCTTTTGTTTACTCGTACTTTGTTTACTCGTTTTATCGAAAACCCCTAAAAATCCGTTTGCTAAGTATTTGCAGAGATTTCCTGATCCATACCACTAGCCAGCACCTTCTGCTCCTCGTTGGGTTCAACACTCTTAATTATCGAAAATACTGCGATACACCCCCTATACTTGTGGGTCATCAAGACTATTTTCTGGCGCCGTTGCCGGGGAGTGAAGCGCTATTGGAGAGTGGAACTGGTAAAGGAAACTTCTACTATGAGTATTGTTTACTTCTACTAGTTGCTTTATTTTCGTTATGGATAATTCGCTGTGTTTCTTATTTGGTAATGCTACTACCACTGCTAAGGTAGTAGATAAGCCACCACCTACTGAGAATGATGTTTTTGAAATACCTACAAGAATTATTGATCGTGTTATGGATAACTACTATGTTGAGGATGGAACTGTCCATCTCGGTGATCATTTGCTCATTATACACGAATTATGCGGGTTGTTCAAGTGTGCAAGTATTACTACAGATCAAGTTAAGAATAAGTTATTCTCATTATCACTAAAAGGAAGAGATGAGGAATGGTATAAGCTGCTGAAGAATGGTCAAGCTCTGGAATGGGAGGAAATAGTGCCTCTCTTTTATTCAAAGTTTTATCCTCCTAGTGAGATTCATAAAGATCGGAATCAAATATACAACTTTTGGCCTCTTGATGAAGAGAGTACAGCTCAAGCTTGGGGGAGATTGAAGTTATTAATGCTCAAATGTCCCATTCATGAGCTCCCCAACAATATTATTATCAATAACTTTTATGCAAGGCTTTCTCTTCATGATAAAGATTTATTGGATGCTTCTTGTGCTGGATCATTCACTCGCATGGAAGAGGAAGCTAAATGGGATCTTCTAGACCATATTCAAGATAATGCTAAAGCTTGGGAGAATGACAAAGGTAGAAAGTCAGGTATAAATTATGATTATGAATGCATTGAATCTTTTATGGGAACTGATGACTTTCAAAATATTAAAATTGCTTATGGTCTAGACTCTCAAGCTATTGCTTCTTATTTTAAGGCTTTTGCTTCCTACATTGAAGTGACTAAAAAGAAGTGGAATAAGTATCATGAACCTTATAAAGATGTTGCTAAGAGTGTTCCTCCAAGAAATATTGAAGTTTATACTGCTAATCATGTTTTACCTGAACCTTATATTGAGAAAATGCCTTTCCTAGTTAAGATTAAGGAACATTCTATGATAGGTAGTATGGTTAATGAAAGTATAATCAAAGATGTTGCACCTGATAAACAAATGGTTGATGAACCTATAATAGCAAATGTGAAAGACTTTGTTACTAAATATGAAAAAGAGGGACACACTATCCTTTGTAAGGATACCTCTAACATTGTTTCACATAGTAGTGTTATGAGAGCTAGTATTCCTGTGTTTTCTGTTAGAATAAGTGATCATTGTTATGATGGCCCTTGTGATAGATATATTGTTAAGTTTATGCATGATACTGAAAGTTACTATGAAAGAGGGAAAAGTGTTCTTATGCATCTCAATAATATCAAGTTTCCTCGTTTTATGCTGAAAGTTTTTATGTTGCACTTCTTTTGCCTTCCTATGCTAGTAGCCTCTGGTCTCAACAACTTGTTTGTATACAAAATTCCCTTGCATAGGAAGTGGGTTAGACTTAAACGTGTGTATTTTTTCTTCTTAATGCTCTCTTTCACTTCAAGTCATATTCCTATGTGAGCATCTTCAAAATTATCTTGCCCATCTTAATGGCTATAAAGAAAGAGCTTTTTGGGAGACAACCCAATTTGTTTTCTCTTTCAGTTTGTTTATGCTTCTTTGAGTCTTAGAAGTTATTACTTCGGTAATAACCTCTCTTTATCCGTTTTGTTTGGTCTTTGTGTCAAGATCAACCTCTAATGAGAGAGAAGTAATATTTGGGGAAGTTGTTGTCCCAAAACAGATTTTTGTACTTCACCGTAAAAATTCGTGAGAGATCTCTGTATGTCAGATTGAGGTGTAATTTCTTTTGCTTCTGCCCCAGGTTGTTATTTAACTTTGGTTAGTTTTGCACTTTTTGATTTGAGCAACAGAAGATTTTCTAAAAAATTGAACTTTACCTGCTGGTCTGTTTTGACAGATTTTGCCACTCTTGCATTTGCTTCTTTATTCGATTTCCTTTTTGAATTCTTTTTGGGTTTTCGGAAGGAGTTGCTACAGTAGCTTATGTTTTGATGGTTTTCAGTTGAAGTTGGACAGAAAAGGTTTTATCACTTCATATATATTAATGTTGCTAATGAGAACTGTATGAAGTTTTGTGTGAAAGAAATTTCCAGGAACTGGAGATAATGGTGTAATAAGGAAGAGAAGGGTTTTATGACTCAAGTAATAAGTGTATAAAGAAGAAGATATCGATGTTATTCAAGTGGTGACTCCGGAAGAATCTACTAGATACTAAACTCAGAGACCTGCAGAATCCGCTTTCAAATAGGTAATAGTTCTGGTAAGAAAAGTTCCGCGAAAATACTATCCAACTATATTTTTGCAGTTTTTAGATAATAAGGAAAGCTACGAAGCGAAAGAGGACGGAAACGGAGCCAGGGTGGCTCACACCACCCTGTGGCACGGGCCCTCCCCTGGCCACGCCACCAGTGGTGAGTCCACCTCGGACTCCGCCTCCGACTCGTTTTCTCCCAGTACCTTCCTTTTGATATGAAACTTCATAATATATAACCCCCGGATCCCCCGAGGTTCGTATATCGTGTTTTCGTCGTGTTTTTGTTTCGATTTGTTTCTGCCAGGACATACTCTTTGAAAGTTTAGAAGCACAATGGTGTCCGCCAAGGATAAAGGGAAGGAGCCTATGGAGGAAGACCTCCAAGACCCCGGGAAGGAGAAGGAGATCAAGAGTGAAGGTGAAGAGGAGCAAGGCCAACATCCGCACACCGGCACTACCATTGCAAGTTGGAGTGGTGACAAAACCTGCCAGGGTTAGAAGGACTGCACGGATGCAGACTAGGGGGAAAGCTCCTCGTCAAAGTTTGGCTCCACGGTCACTTCCTCCACGCACTAAGAATCCTTTTCATACTCTTATCCATGAGCATCAATACCAGAATATGCCCAAGGGGAAATTACCCTCCAATTGGGATTTGCCTCATTCTAGCCATGTAGGGAAAGAAGACTTCAAGGAGGAAGAGTGGGGAAAGAATAGCAAGAGCTGGAATTCTCAACCCGACATGATCATGAGCCGCATTGAGCAAAACTCACAACTGATTCGTAATCTCACCTTTGAGATTGAGGACTTGGGGAAACTTATCAGAGAGCTCATCGAGAGGATACCACCATGTAACACCCTCGAATCGGCCCTATGCAAGTTTTAGCCCTTTCCGCCAAACCCGCATAGAAACGATTCAAGGACGCCCACCAAGCACTTTCGTGCGGGTGGAAAAACGAAGTAATACCATTACACAACAGTCCTCGATGGGACCCACAGAACAGATATTTATACAACAGCGACTCCCTGAGTAAAGAATACAGATATACAATACAAAGATCCAAATCACCTTGAAAACGATAGAGCGTCCGACTACGGACAAGATGCAAATGGGGCTAAGAGCCCTGAAGAATAACCAATGGCGTCCATAACCCTGCCCAGGCCAAGCCGGAAGGGTAACCCTGCTAACAACGACGATCTCAAACCTGCTAAACAAAAGGGGTGCCGACAAAGGGCAAAGGAAAAAGAGGAGCGTCAGTACTGAGGCCAGTACACGGCGAGGCTAGAATTCGGCGGCTCTTGCCTACATAGGTATGGTGGGCTGAAGCGGCAGCGCAGCGGCACTAAACAACCTATAGAGACTCAGTAAAACTGGCGGCTATTAGAGAGGGATAAGAAAGACCTATTCGGATCCAACCTGAAGCTAACATCAAACAAACCCATCCTGGTATTTCCCCCTCGAGACCTAACGAGGAAGTCAAACCAAGGAACTCACACAGTTGGCAATTTTACTCATTCCGTTATAGTTGCAGCAATTACTAATAAGATATAGGTAGCGTGAGTCATCCTGAAGCATAAGTAGTGGGCAGTTTTAAACACCATTCCGTTGTAGTGGAAACATTTACTAGTCCGATATAATAGTCCTGAGGAATCCCAAAACCCAGCAGTTATTGGCACTTTTATCACATTCCATTGGAGTTGTAATACTTACTAGGCAGGTATGACAAAAAAATCCAGGTCCACCAGTTGTTGGCATTTTTAATATCCATTCCGTGATAGTTGAATCTGATTACTAGTCATATATTAAGTCAAGTTTATAGCACTACTTTAGTTATGCTTGTCTATGATCGAGATACTGTGCTCCAAGTCGTCCATAACCGCGGACACGGCTTTCAGAAAGTTTTACCCTGCAGGGGTGCACAAATAGCAACACACGCTCGATCAACCTCGAAAATACCAACTCAAAACACAACGAGGCATTCACGAAAAAGCGATCACAGGATTCAGAAATATTTTAGGGGGCCACCCCACTAAGCTACCCGCAACGAAGTTGGCCGGCTCCGAAACAGACCCAGGGTTTGCATCAATGGCTATAAACGACTGGGAACCCGAAAGTGTGACTGGGCTTGTCGATACCGCGAAAACACTCCACGATCCTAAACAGTACAGGTGCTCCATGCACAATCTTAAATAAAGCAGTAACATGGCATACGTACAGGATAGTAATAAAGCCCCAAACTACTTTGTGGCCCCAAGAAATAGAAATGAATCAAGCTCTGGCTCAGGGGGGTCCATAAGGCCTCCCGGATGTGGATAGTGCGAAAAATCAAGGAACAGGTATCAAGTACTCGGGGTCCTACGGGACACAAGTGAGCGTGGAAGAACCAAATAACATCTATTGCTCACCGATGCCTCTGCATTAGTTATATCTAGAATTTTAATAGTTGTATTTAAAGTCATGATCATCTCCACGGAACCAGAATGCCTTGATCCTCTACACGGAACCCGAACCCCTCAGTACGACATGATCTCCTTCATCGCCGCCAAGAACCGGATCCGAAGACTGCCAAGAACGCCATGCGGAACGACAAGCGCTTCATCTCGGAGCACCAAGTCCTCCTTCCCGTATGCGACGAGATCTTCTTCCCGGATACGCCAAGTACTTCCTCGCGGACGCCAAGACCGACCCGATATGAGGACCCGACATGATCTTCGTGAAGACAAGAGTGACACCGACCAGGGCAAATCCGATGCGCCCCGACGCCGACCCAAGTTCATCTTCCCGGAACACCAAGATCTACTCCGTTGTCCGAGAATGTTCCTGTCGAGCCGATTCCGCCAAACCGTCGAACCTATCGAACCCCGAACCCCTTGGAGTCCAAGTTCACCGAACCCTAATGTGATTTCCTATCCGAGACCCCATTATTTTTATAATATGGCATTATCGACTGTCGCATATTAAATGTTCATCTCGCATGCATATCATAATCATGCCGGATCTTCTGCCGTAGTATTAAATATTGCATTTGGTGTTTCTTCTAGTGTTTGCTTCTTCGCGGATTAGGCCGATGAGTTGATGCGGGTATCGACAAGTTCTCCAGATATGAACCTTCGGCAGTGTTTCCCAGGCGAGCATCTCTTCCCCTTCTACCTATTATGCATTTATAGTCTTTACTTCCTCCTGTTGATCTATTGCTACCCGTGTCGCGATGCTTTAGTTTCCGTACCCCAGTTATATCCCGTGCAGCCTCTATATTGCCATGGACACCTCCTATTACCCGTGTTTGGTAGATAGCTGGCTTTGCGAGTCGTAGTTGCTTGCTCAGGTGCGATCTTGTGTTGTCAAGTACCACAGTTGTTGAAATGCTGGCAGATGTTATTGGTGGAGATGTTTATTGGTGGAGATGATCATGACTTTAAATACAACTATTAAAATGCTAGATATAACTAATGCAGAGGCATCAGTGAGCAATAGATGTTATTTGGTTCTTCCACGCTCACTTGTGTCCCATAGGACCCCAAGTACTTGATACTTGTTCCTTGATTTTTCGCACTATCCACATCCGGGAGGCCTTATGGACCCCCCTGAGCCAGAGCTTGATTCATTTCTATTTCTTGGGGCCACAAAGTAGTTTGGGGCTTTATTACTATCATGTACTTATGCCATGTTACTGCTTTATTTAAGATTGTGCGTGGAGCACCTGTACTGTTTAGGATCGCGAAGTGTTTTCGTGGTATCGACAAGCCCAGTCACACTTTCGGGTTCCCAGTCGTTTACAGCCATTGACGCAAACCCTGGGTCCGTTCCGGAGCCGGCCAACTTCGTTGCGGGTAGCTTAGTGGGGTGGCCCCCTGAAATATTTCTGAATCCTATGATCGCTTTGTTGTGAATGCCTCGTTGGGTTTTGAGTTTGTTTTTTCGAGGTTGATCGAGTGTATGTTGCTATTTGTGCACCCCTGCAGGGTAAAACTTTCTGAAAGCCGTGTCCACGGTTATGGACGACTTGGAGCACAGTATCTCGATCATAGACAAGCATAACTAAAGTAGTGTTATAAAATTGACTTAATATATGACTAGTAATCAGATTCAACTATCACGGAATGGATATTAAAAATGCCAACAACTGGTGGACCTGGATTTTTTTGTCATACCTGCCTAGTAAGTATTACAACTCCAATGGAATGTGATAAAAGTTCCAATAACTGCTGGGTTTTGGGATTCCTCAGGACTATTATATCGGACTAGTAAATCTTTCCACTACAACGGAATGGTGTTTAAAACTGCCCACTACTTATGCTTCAGGATGACTCACGCTACCTATATCTGATTAGTAATTGCTGCAACTATAACGGAATAAGTAAAATTGCCAACTGTGTGAGTTCCTTGGTTTGACTTCCTCATTAGGTCTCGAGGGGGAAATACTAGGATGGGTTTGTTTGATGTTAGCTTCAGGTTGGATCCGAATAGGTCTTTCTTATCCCTCTCTAATAGCCGCCAGTTTTACTGAGTCTCTATAGGTTGTTTAGTGCCGCTGCGCTGCCTCTGTGCTGCCGCTTCAGCCCACCATACCTATGTAGGCGAGAGCCGCCGAATTCTAGCCTCGCCGTGTACTGGCCTCAGTACTGACGCTCCTCTTTTTCCTTTGCCCTTTGTCGGCACCTCTTTTGTTTAGCAGGTTTGAGTTCGTCATCGTTAGCAGGGTTACCCTTTCGGCTTGGCCTGGGCAGGGTTATGGACGCCATTGGTTATTCTTCAGGGCTCTTAGCCCCATTTGCATCTTGTCCGTAATCGGACGCTCTATCATTTTCAAGGTGATTTGGATCTTTGTATTGTATATCTGTATTCTTCACTCAGGGAGTCGCTGTTGTATAAATATCTGTTTTGTGGGTCCCATCGAGGACTGTTGTGTAATGGTATTACTTCGTTTTTCCACCCGCACGAAAGTGCTTGGTGGGCGTCCTTGAATCGTTTCTATGCGGGTTTGGCGGAAAGAGCTAAAACTTGCATAGGGCCGATTTGAGGGTGTTACACACCACCACCGAAGGAGTAATTCGTCATCAGGTTTGGCATCCCCTTGGTATGTTCCAAGCTAGGGGGAGTGTCGCGGTATCACATCACTATCTTGTATCTTTTTGCCTTATTAGTAGAGTCATATCATGAATAGAGAAGTTATTATGTAGGATGGTTTGCATTATGGAAGTGTCCCCTCTCTCGTTAGATATGTATCCCTTGGTGTGAGTTGCCGTTATGGATTATTAATGAGAAGTTCTATCATTTACTCTTCTGCATAGCTTATATTAGTTTTGAATTCGAGGTTATATGATTGATCTTGTTGTTAGTATTGGTATCACTCTGGGATCATTGAGTTAATTTAGTTGGTTTTGGCAAACCTGGCTCAGTCAGTAGCAACACCTTTTGAGAGTTGAATGAAAAAGATAAAAGTACTCTAAAGAAAAATAATTTCATCATCTTTCTTTCTTGATTTGCTCATAAGTCTAGTATTCTCTAGTTAAGATCTCTTGTGCTTCCAAGGTAGATTGCATGTTTGTTTTTATCACTTGTATGTTTGTTTGTTTCCTTCAACTCTTATACTCGCTACCCAGCCTTGCTAGCCAAAAACCTGTACTGAGAGGGAATTCTTCTCGTGCATCCACTCCATTAAACCAAAACCTTTGCCATTTGTGTCCACCATACCTACCTATTAGCATTATTGCTATTCCAAGTAAATTCTTGTTTTATCTACCTCCCAAATTAAACTTGTTATGTGAACATTAGTGATTAAAGCTCTCACAAACTTGATGGCACACTTTACTTTCTTGCACTTAATAAACTTGAACCATTGTGCTCACCTATGTTGCGTATATGCTTGCGCTTTGTAAGTTGTGAATTAGCAGAACCATGCTGTCATGGGGAACGCTTTCAACATTTCACTGGTACTTTGTACCTAGTTGATATCATGTTCTTTTGTCTATGGATGTCATCGGTGTGAAATGAAAGGGGAGCTTGTAAGTCCATGGAGTTATGCATGTGTGTTAGAGAAACGCCTGGGCCACTGGTCTCATCCATTCTGACATGGTGGAAACCTGCAGCGTAACCATAACGAGCATCTATGAAGCATTCTTCTTATAAAAAAAAGAGTCCGCTATTGAGAGAAAGAGAAAAAGAAAAAAAGAGATTATGAAAAGAGGAAAGAGATAAAAAGCACCATATTCCCATGGTAAATAAGAAGATTGCTGAGATGCTTGTTGTCTGCTTCCCTTGTCATTTTGATATGGGGATTCTTCCGCATCATCGGGCAAGGGGTACCCCGTTGGCGGTTCTCTATGATACACATATGCTTACGATGACAAGAACTTACCGGTGACTAAACTTGAGTAGCATGAGGAGCGGCCCTCGTATTCAAGGGACACGAGATTCTCAACTTACAACTTGTCAATGCATATCCTCATATTTGATCATTTTAACCTTAATCACCTAAAGATGCCTATTATAGGGGCAATGAGAGATGAAAGCTAGTAAGTATCATAATTTTTGGGAGCTCTTTATGAGACTTGCAATCCCTGCTTCCCTCTGCGAAGGGCCTTTCTTTTAATTTTTAGTTGAGGCAATAAACCTACTCCCTTCTATCTCAGCAAGTATTTTAAGTTGTTGTGTTTCATTCATTCATATGATGATTTATTCAATCATGGTTCTTATGTTCCTTGTTTTGCACATTGCTCTTATCTTGATGTTTACTACTTTGAAAGCTATCATTGAAAACCAGTTATTTGTGAACTCCAGCAAATTATCAACTATTCTTCGACCAAGAGCTAAGTTTGCCATTACCAATTATGATTTACTTTATGTATCTTTATTGTGTTTACTTTACTCATTGCAAGTTGAGTTATATAATAGTGAGTTGTCTTCTATTATGATCTATGTATTGATGAATGTGATGATTCTTGTTCGTATTCTTTTACCGACTCTTCACTCCATAAACCTGAGGCCATGTTTATTGAGCTCAATTTTGCTTGGGGACAAGCGAAGTCTAAGCTTGGGGGGAGTTGATACGTCCATTTTGCATCACTATTCTATGTCATAATTCACTGTTATTCATTGATATATTTCGTATTGAGAGGTGATACTTATGTTATTTCATCTGTTTTTGCATGGTTGATGACTTTTGGAGCATGGACCGCTGCAGTCAGGATCCTGATGGAAAAGGTGTTGTTTGGAGGCAAAATTCGTGAAGATCAGAAAACCCGGGAAAATATACGGAAAATCCTATTTTTCTAGAATACGAAGGAAGCCAGAAGGGGGCTGGAGATGGGCCACAGGGGGGCCCACACCACCTCCTGGCGCAGGCACCCTGGGCCGCGCCACCAGGTGGTGTGGCCGCCCTAGTCCACCCCTGGCACTCCCCTCTGGCGTATATATTCCTCCCGAAACCCTAAGACTCGGAGTGCGACCACAGAAAGATTCTGCCGCCTCTGCGGGGCGGAAAACACCAAGAGAGAAAGATCTCTCTAGCAGACAGATTTCTGCCAGGGGAATTCCTTCCCGGAGAGGGGGGATCATCGCCATCAACACTACCATCAAGCTGGACTTCATCGGGATCATCATCATCGTCATCACCACCATCATCACCATCAGCACCCTCATCACCATCTCCATATTGCTGTAACAATTGGGTTGAATCTTGCATAGTTCATAGGGGAAACTTTCTCGGTGTTGATTACTCTTTGTAGTTGATGATATTGAGTGAACCATTGAATTATTGTTTATGTTCAGATTGTTATACATCATTATTCCATCTCTGATCATGATCCATATGATGTCTTGTGAGTAGTTCGTTTTGTTCTTGAGGACATGGGAGAAGTCCTGTTGTTAGTAGTGGAATTATGTTGAGAGAGATTCAAAAGTTTGATATTTAAGTTGTGGTGTACTTCTTCTAGTGGTGTCATGTGAACGTCGACTACATGACACTTCACCTATATGGGCCTAGGGTAATCCATTGTGTATTTGGCTACTAATTGTAGGGGTTGCCGGAGTGACAGAAACCTGAACCCCCGTTAGGAAACCATTGCACAAGGGACGTAAGGGTCTTAGAGTTTAAAGTTGTGGTTAGGTTTCTACCTTAATTACTTTCTTGTACTTGCGGATGTTTGCAAGGGGTATAATCACAAGTATGTATTAGTCCTAGGAAGGTCGGTACATTAGCACAGGTTCACTCACAAAACACTTAGCAAGCTAAAGAAGATTAATCAACTATATGAAGCGAAAGCACTTGACAGTCTTCCTATGTGTCCTCGAGAACGTTTGGTCATCTTAAGTAATACAACCGGCTTGTCCTTTGTTGCATAAAGGATTGGGCCACTTGCTGCATTTATTCCTACTGTCTTCTGTTTACTCGTACTTTGTTTACTTGCTTTATCGAAAACCCCTAAAAATCCGTTTGCTAAGTATTTGCAGAGATTTCCTAATCCATACCACTAGCCAGCACATTCTGCTCCTCGTTGGTTTCGAAACTCCTACTTATCGAAAATACTGCGATACACCCCCTATACTTATGGGTCATCAACCACATAAGTCATTGCATATCTGTTCTTTTCTTGAACCAGACCCGGTGTCATTGCATGTGTGTTCCTCTAGACAAACCATATAAGGATCCACCGGTGTCACTGCATGTCTATTCTTTTCATGAGCCACATAAGGATCCACCAGTGTCATTGGATGTGTGTTATTCTCATGAACCACACCCAATGTCATTGCATGTCTGTTCTTTTCATAAATCATAGCTAGAGTCATTGCATGTCAGTTACTTCCATAAACCACACATGGATCCACCGGTGTCATTGCATGTCTATTCTTTTCATGAACCACACCTAGTGTCATTGCATGTCAGTTCTTTTCATGAACCACATAAGGATCCATCAGTGTCATTGCATGTTTGTTCTTTTCACAAACCACATGCAGTGTCATTGCATGTCTGTTCTTTTCATGAACTACACCCGGTGTCATTGCATGTGTGTTCCTCTAGACAAACCACATAAGGATCCACCAGTGAAACTGCATGTCTGTTCTTTTCATGAACCACATAAGGATCCACCAGTGTCATTGGATGTGTGTTCTTCTCATGAACCACACATGGATCCACCAGTGTCATTGCATGTATGTTCTTTTCATGATTCACAACTAGATTCATTACATGTCTATTACTTACATAAACCACACATGGATCCACCAATGTCATTGCATGTCTGTTCTTTTCATGAACCACACCCAGTGTCATTGCATGTGTGTTCCTCTAGGCAAACCACATATGGATCCACCAGTGTCATTACATGTATGTTCTTTTCATGAACCACAGCTAGAGTCCACCAGTGTCATTGGATGTGTGTTCTTCTCATGAACAACACATGGATCCACCAGTGTCATTGCATGTCTGTTCTTTTCATGAATCACAGCTAGAGTCATTGCATGTCTGTTACTTCCATAAACCACATATGGATCCACCTAGTGTGATTGCATGTCTGTTCTTTTCACAAACCACACATGGATACACCAGTGTAATTGCATGGGTGGCTGTTAGACCGAGTCTTCTAGAAGGCACGCCCTAACACAGTTGTTCTGCTTGACGATTGTTACATACCGTTCGATCGGGGCGCTTGGACGATTGGGATGGTCTTCGTGAGAGCGATCCGCGAGTAGGCTGTTCTGCGGCTTGATTGGCCACGCTTGCTCTGGACAAACTGGCAACACCGGGCGCTCCCCTATTGCGAGTGTCACGTCTCACGAGTTCAGTGGGGCACATCCCAGTGTCACTTCCCCATTACTTCTCTTCCTCCCCGTACTTCTCTTCCTTCCCCTTGAAGCCACTTTCCCCACTTCACTCCCATCCTGCCTTAGCCGCAAGCCGACGGCGCCTCCATCCCAATCCCCTCTCCGGCAGCCACCCCCCTCCCCTTTCGCCATGGGTTCAAGGGGAGACGGCGAGGAAACGCGTCGTGATGACAGGGAGGGTGATTTCGATGTGAGTCGTCTCATCTCTATTTCTATCATATGTGGCCAGTTATCTATTTTTGAGCTAGATCTAATCTGTTTACTCATGCGCGTATGATGTGTTAGGCCTACCAGACGATGTATGACTCCGACTATCATGTTTTAGTGGATGACGACAGTCCTCTGCTATGTAAACATGGATATGTGCCCGCTAAATTTGTAGCGTTCGAAGGAAGAAACGCAGGTAGGAGGTTTCTACGGTGTCAAGGACATCGTGCAATGATGCAAGGCAGAAGTTGCGGTGTTGTCAAATGGGTAGATCCAGAGTGGCCCAAATCGATGTAGAAAACACTGGACAAACTATGGGAAATGACTATTGCGTTGAAATAATCCGTATTCATCTCACTTCTTGACAGTGTTGAGATGAAGCTATGGGAACCAGTTGACACGACCAAGCATAAGTGAGATCTCAGGTGGGTGCAAGACAAGGTTAGCAAAGTTGAGAAGGAGAGGGACGCGGCGTTGGCCCTGAAGGCTAAAGCAGAGCAAGAACTGACTCAAGCAAGGAATGATCTCCACCAGGCCAAAGTCCTGCAGTTCACAACTATGAGTATTGACAAGTGCATGAGGAAAAATGCAGAGAAACAATTGAAGCTGTGCAAGGAAGATGCTAAAAGGAAGGAGCAGACGATTCGATCCTTGCTCTCGCAGGAAGATGCACATCGGGCAAAGATTAGGAAGATCAAGGATATGTGTGATAAATAATTATATTTATCTTAAGCTCCGTGCATTTTTAAGTTGTAATAGTTGTACTTGTTGACCTAGCGGTCTGAACTATTGGTCCCGGAGTCCAGGGAGGAAAAAAACTGCTCTCCCGTTAGTCTAACCCCGCATTACTTCTTTTGTCTGACCAATGCCCCTTGGATATTCCGCCCGTCGCTTCGTCGTCCTCGTGTACAAATAGGTGGCGCCACAACGCGTTGCTTCGTCTTCCATCCCCTCGTCCTCTCCAATCTGCACCGCGTTGTTGCTTCGTCGTCCATCCCCTTGCTCCCTCTCCAATCTCCACCGCGCCGCCATGGAGATGACCGATCTGAACTTCTACGAAGCGGTGATGTTCGCGAACTTCGACATCCTCGTGCCGCCATCCATGACGGTGCCCCAAGGATGGCGCAGCATCTCTGCGGAGGTGCCGGTGGCTCCACTCCCCGGCCGAGCTGAGATGGAGAGCGAAATCACTGCGTGCCGCTGCCAGATGCCCGCGTTGAAGACGGCGCTGCCTCGGTACGCGCCGGCTAACCCATATTGGTTGGCGCTGTTCAAGAAGGAGCGGAAGGCCAAGATTGTCAACTTCATCGTCGACGGGCGCGTGGTGCATCGGGATCTCCGCAACCGAGAAGGGCGGGAGAGGTTCTGGTCTGTCCCTAGACGGACCAAGTACACCGTCATCGCCACCGCTCGCCGCGAAGAGGTGCTCCGTCTTGCGAACAATGCGGACATCGTGGAGGTTCCGTCTGACAACGGCGAGGAAGCCGGTGGCTCGGAGGACAGTGGCAGCGGAAGTGAAATTGTTGACTAGTGGTTGAATTAATGTAGGATGTGAAATCGCACCTTTGTTTAGAAGAATTTGTGGTTGAAGTAATGAAATGCCTCGATTAATTTGTGGAAGAATTTGTGATTTAGATCAATTTCTACCTCGATTTAGATCTCTGTCCCGGATTGGGAACGTGACCGTGGACCAAATACACCTTTTCTACTAGTGTATTCTGACATTGTTGGTTTGTTTAAACGTAATCTACGTGGATTGTGCCGCATGCAAATGGCACAACCACAATTTATAAAGTGGAAGCACGTAGACCTGGTTACTAGAGATCCGGGAGCTTCGCCAGATGCAGGGGATGCATGAGCAGAGAGGCGGTGAGATAGACGAGCTCAAGATTAGGCCAGAAAGTGGTACCGATTTCCTCCTCATCTAGCATTATCGGTGAGAACATTGTTGTTTATGTTGCCATGTCGTTGTGCAGCATCTGAAATAAGTAGCTACTTCATGGAGTGTGGCAGCTTAAATAATTTATTTCTGTGCCACTTACATTCTGTCGTATTTGGAGACCTCCTACCCCTCAGCAATCGTGGAACCGGTGGATCCTTGTTTTCAGATAGCAGTGGCACAATCACAATTTCGGATTCAACTACTGACTCGGGCGTTTCCAAACCCTAAGTCACGATACATTTTACTCAGAGAACGTGGGTAGATTGTTTCGCCCAGCAACATGCCACACACAGAGCTCCAGAATTTAACAGAATTACATATATAAGTTCAAGTTCAACACATTACTATGCATCTTCATTGCCAGCAGTCTTCTTTCGTAGCCTGGGTGCCAAGCCTTCACGTCCACTGGCTTCTTCATTTCCTGCCTTCTTCCTCTTCGCCGGTGCCAATTTTCTTAGCTTCACGTACTCTGCATCGCCGGGACAATGGCCACCAGAATCATGTCCAGCATCATCTTTCCACTCGTTTTTAATTTCTTCGGGCAGCAAAATGACTGACCCGGCAGTCATGTTTCTAACCTTGCGGCGCTTCCTGTCAAAGAAACAAGACTGTTGCATAACTGACCAATATCTACAAAGTAAATAAAACAAAAATTACAATTCAGCACAAACATGCGAACCCCAAGCGACCTTTGCTTACCAGGAGCTAATTGGGTTCGAGCAACCACCCTGTCCAAGAATAGAAGGGCGACTCCCAGTTACAGGAGCTTCCACATCCAGTACATCACAATTCATCTCAAACATGCAAGCCAAAGCATACCTTTTCATCAATCCAATTAGTTGGCTATCACATGTTAGAGGAACCATGATGCCACGTTCATCCATGAAGCTGAACTTTGTAGTCTGCTTCGGCCATAATTCATTATGATTACGCAGAGCAGCAACCATACCAAATATAGTGCAGATCTGCGCATGCGCTTCTTCCATCGTGATACAATGGTGTCCATACCACTTGCCCTTAGAGTCGTACCTGTAGAGGACTATTGTAACCAGGTAAGTGGGGTCCGCGCAGATCCCACTTGACAGAAAACTGTGGACAAAATATGTTTGTTAGCGTTGGGCTAACAAACAATTTGAGGTCCAGTAGCTAGCTACCAGTTATAACTAGTGCGAATAGCAAAGAGAAGGATAGCTCACCCGCTTGTAGCTAGAACTTCTTCTTCCTTGATAGTAGGATCTGCCATCCTTCGAACTGCTCGGCTCGTCGGCGGTGGAGGCGGGCTAGAGCCTCGCAATGGCGGCTATGGCATGCGCCATTGGAGCTCGGTATTAGCGCCTGGGCACATCAACTGGGTGCAACAACTTGGCCCCGGAAGTCAAATGTCCGAAGGGATCGTCCTTCCTGGAGGGTGGATTCCGGTGCCGCCGGTGCTAGGGGAAAGCTGGGAATGGATTTGTGAAATTGGTCAACGCATCCAATTCACTTAGCTGCTCGATTTGCCTAAGGGGTTGCCGCGTTGGTGCCCCGTCACGGACAGATGACCGACATGAGGGTCCCGACCGTCTACTTCATGGGGTAGTTTAACGGAATGTTTGAATTTGGCAGGGGTGACATGAGTTTGCCTCGAAATGGCCCCTCTCAGTAGTTGGCAGCCCAATTTTTCGAAACGCGGTAATTTCAGGCAACTTAGGTGCCGCCATGCGCTGGCCTGCGAACTTTGGTACCGCAGACGAACAGGCCCTTCCTCGGCCCCATCAACTACGATCTACGACTCTGCTGCAAAGTAGAATCGCCTCCTCTTCGGCAACTTCGACTTCAACATCCACTCACCAACGAATCGCCCGGACTTCAAGCCCGTGGGTGATGGAATTGGCATGATGATCAGGAGCTTACACTTCTAGGTCGGCCAGATCGGCACGCTCCACTTCCCCGATCACTCGCCCGCGCCTTCGGTTGCACCTGCCCGTGGTTCCCACCACCAATCGGCACCTTGAGCGAGCTCAACACGTCGGGCTCAGCCTACAACACGGATAGCAACAATAGTTATGATTCTGATCTGACTGATCTATCATCGGAGGAAGGCGCCTACGGCTCTGGATCTGAGAGTTCTGGGAGCAGCAGCTTCCTCAACCACTACATGTGTGCCGTCATCAACAATGATGATGGGTGCCCTCAAGTAAACACTAACAACAATGGGCCTACCAATAGAGTTCCCATCATTGGCTCCGCCAACAATGAGCAGCCCATTACCACCCAACCCGCCCATCCTACCCAACCCCAACAATCAAGGCGAACCTGCCAACAACGGGGCGGCGCGCCAAGAGATCCACCTCAACAATGCTGTGTGGGAATGATGTAGGGAAGCCCTACATGGCAAACCACTGCCAGCAGACGCATCACACGAGATGTTGTGGGATACCATTGGATACTCATCTAGGAGTTCAAACGCCAACATGAGGTGAATGCACAACTCGAGGCCTGCAAGAAGGCCGCAGATGAGTCGAGTGCCCGACGAGCAGAACTCTCCTCTATCAGCGGGTCCTCCTCAAAAAGCAATGGTCCTAGAGCCACCAAAAGGCGCTCTTGACTAAGCCAACTCAATGAAAAAGATCGGGACAAGGCAACCAGAGCCCTCGACTTCTCATCATGTCGGTGGACTTGCGGGGTCACATGATTACGAAAATGCCGCAAGCAGCAGTGATAGTAGCCACCATGTATCTGCTCTCCAACTAGCCACCAATCGGAGATCCACGATCTGCCATGCACCGGTTCGCCATCGCTGGACTTGGATTGGTCGAGGCTACACTAGCAAAGGAGCCAACACCATAGCCAAAGAAATGCAAGGCTCCATCTTGAAAATACTACTCGATGTCTTCTAGTGAGGACGACCATGACCTATCACGGTGATGCCTCAGCTCACGGAGACACGACCGTGATTATGATGCGCGTGATGAAATCACCCAGCGCAAGGTCGACAAGATACGCGGCGAGCGTGCCTACTCAAAAGAGTCGGAGGATGATGGAACAGAGCTCTGCGGTGCTAGCTACTTCAACAGAGCTATACGGCAGACTCGAATGTCGAAAGGGTTGAAACTACCTTCGAAAAGCCCGAAGTTCGACGGTCTCTAGGATGCGAAGATCTGGTTGGAAGAACACATCTCTTTCGTCAAGATGCACGGTGGGAACAAGTGCACAACCATGCAATGCCCCCACCTGCAGCTACAGGGCGCTGCTCGCGCATGGCTCAACAATTTGCCACGTCGATCGATCCGCAACTAGGAGGAGATGGTGTATAGCTTCGTCTGCAACTTCAAGGGAACCTACAAACAACTCGCGTCAATCGAAGAGCTTAGGGACTTCTGCCAAAAGCCGAGTGAATCCCTTCGCTCCTACATCCAAAGGTGGTCCATCATCAAAAATTCAGTGGAGGATATCTTCGAAGATCGCGCAATCGACGCATTCAATGGCAGTGTATGCCGCAGAGAGTTCAGGGAGGAGTTGGGCCGCACGAAGCCCAAAACCATCGACCACCCGATGGACATCGCAAATTGGTGGGCGGACGGAGAGGACTTTCTGAACAACAATTGTGTCTGCTCAGATGACAAGGACGACCTCGGCTGCAGGCGCGACCATCGAGGGAAGCGTCAGATGCATAGTTATGAAGACCGTGAGGAGGTCGACATGGTCGTGGCCGACTACGCCGACAAACGCGACAAGGGTAACCGCAGTAGCGGATACCTAGCAGCAGCTACCCCGGCATCCGGAAAACCATGCAAGTGTGGCAACACCGCACCTGGAACATCCAGCATCCAGGAGAAGCTATATGGACCCTGCAATGTTCACTTCTAAATCGACAACATGATGGCAAGAAGAAGTCCAGCCACCTCCTCAAGGGTTGCCGCGAGTTCTAGAAGCTCCATGAGGGTTACGCCCAGTTACATCACTACGCGGTGACTTAGGGGTACGGAGCTGCCCCAGGCGCCATAGCTCATGGAGCGCCACCACCACCCGGAGGACCCGCGCAGCCTGCGGCTGTGCTGGTACAAAACAATGGAGGCGAGCAATACCCACGCCCACTTGGGAACATGGGTATGATCCAGAAGGGGCGCCCCTCAAACAGGATGCAGAAAACAATCACTCACCAAGTCAATCTAGCAGTCAACGCCCCACACTCAACCCCTAAGGACCCCAGCGGGTCAGAGTGCTGCATCACCTTTGATAGGAACAACCACCCACGCTAGGTCCCTCGCCCAGGCCATTCTCCCTGGTGGTCGAGGCGCAGATCGGCGGATTCTAGATTAGTCGAGTCTTCATGGACGGCGGCAGCAGCATCAACCTCATGTTCGCCAGCACTCTGCGCGCCATGCGGATTCTCCTCTCCATCCTAGAAGCATCCAAAACAACCTTCCACGACATTGTTCCGGGGAAAGGAGTATACCCCCTGGGAAAAATCTATATGGATGTCATCTTTGGCACACCCGCAAACTTTCGACGAGAACGCCTTAAGTTTGAGGTAGTCGACTAGGGCTTGTTCGTCTGCGGTACCAAAGTTGGCAGGCCAGCGCATGGCGGTACCTAAGTTGCCTGAAATTACCATGTTTCGAAAAGTTGGGCCGCCAACTACTGAGAGGGGCCATTTCGAGGCAAACTCATCTCACCCCTGCCAAATACAAACATTCCGTTAAACCGCCCTGTGAAGTAGACGGTCGGGACCCACATGTCGGTTATCTGTCCGTGATGCGGGCGCCAACGCGACATCCTCTTAGGAAAATCGAGCAGCTAAGTGGATTGGATGCATTGACCAATTTCACAAATCCATTCCCAGCTTTCCCCTAGCACCGGCGGCGTCGGAATCCACCCTCCAGGCAGGACGATCCCTTCGGACATTTGACTTCCGGGGCCAAGTTGTTGCGCCCAGTTGCTGCGCCCAGTCGCTGATACCGAGCTCCAATGGCGCATGCCGTAGCCGCCGTTGCGAGGCTCTAGCCCGCCTCCGCTGCCGACGAGCCGAGCAGCTCGGAGGACGGCAGATCCTACTATCAAGAAAGAAGAAGTTCTGTCTACAAGCGGGTGATCTACCCTTCTCCTTGCTATTCGCACTAGTTACAACTGCTAGCTGGCTACTGAACCTCAAATTGTTTGTTAGCCCAACGCTGACAAACATATTTTGTCCATAGTTTTCTGTCAAGTGGGATCTGCGTGGACCCCCTTACCTGGTTACGGTAGTCCTCTATAGGTACGACTCTAAGGGCAAGAGGTATGGACATCATTGTTTCACGATGGAAGAAGCGCATGCGCAGATCTGCACTATATCTGGTATGGTTGCTGCTCTGTGTAATCATGTTGAATTATGGCCGAAGCAGACTGCAAAGTTCAGCTTCATGGATGAACGTGGCATCATGGTTCCTATAACGTGTGACCGTCAGCTAATTGGGTTGATGAAAAGGTATGCTTCGGCTGCCATGTTTGAGCTGAAATGTGATGTACTGGATGTGGAAGCTGCTGCAACTGGGAGTCACCCTTCTATTCTTGGACAAGGTGGTTGCTCAAACCCAATTAGCTCCTGGTAAGCAAAGGTCTCTTGGGGTTCGCATGTTTGTGTTGAATTGTAATTTTTGTTTTATTTACTCTGTAGATATTGGGCAGTTATGACACAGTCTTGTTTCTTTGACAGGAAGCGCCACAAGGTTAGAAACATGACTGTCGACTCAATCATTTTGCTGCCCGAAGAAATTAAAAATGAGTGGAAAGATGTCATTTTGCTGCCCGAAGAAATTAAAAACAAGTGGAAAGATGATGCTGGACACGATTCTGGTGCCCATTGTCCCGACGATGCAGAGTACGTGAAGCTAAGAAAATTGGCATCGAGGAAGAGGAAGAAGGCAGGAAATGAAGAAGCCATTGGACGTGAAGGCTTGGCACCTAGGCTGCGGAAGAAGGCTGCTGGCAATGAAGATGCATAGTAATGTCTTGAACTTGAACCTATATATGTAATTCTGTTAAATTCTGATCACTCAGTGTGTGGCACGTTGCTGGGCGAAACAATCTACCCATGTTCTCTGAGTAAAATGTACCACGACTTAGGGTTTGGAAACGCCGGAGTCGGTAGTTGAATCCGAAATTGTGATTGTGCCACTGCTATCTGAAAACAAGGATCCACCAGTTCCACGATTGCTGAGGGGTAGGAGGTCTCCAAATACGACGGAATGTAAGTGGCACAGAAATAAATTATTTAAGCTGCCACACTCCACGAAGCAACAACTTATTTCAGATGCTGCACAACGACGTGACAACATAAACAGTAATGTTCTCACCGATAATGCCCAGATGAGGAGGAAATGGGTACCACTTTATGGCCTAATCTTGAGCCCATCTATCTCACCGCCTCTCTGCTCCTACATCCCCAGCATCTGGCAAAGCTCCCGGATCTCCAGTAACCGGGTGTACGTGCTTCCACTTTATAAATTGTGGTTGTGCCATTTGCATGCGACACAATCCACGTAGATTACGTTTAAACAAACCACTAATGTCAGAATACACTAGTAGAAAAGGTGTCTTTGGTCCACGGTTACGTTCCCAATCCGGGACAGAGATCTAAATCGAGGCAGAAATGGATCTATATCACAAATTCTTCCACAAATTAATGCGGGGTCAAAGCAATTTTTCCTCCCTGGAATCCAGGACCAATAGTTCAGACCGCTAGGTCAACAAGTACAAATATTACAACTTAAAAAGGCACGGAGCTTAAGCTAAATAGAACTAGTTATCACACATCTCCTTGATCTTCCTAATCTTGGCTCGATGCGCATCTTCCTGCGAGAGCAAGGATCGAATTGTCTGCTCCTTCCTTTTAGCATCTTCCTTGCACAGCTTCAATTGTTTCTCTGCATTTTTCCTCATGCACTTGTCAATACTCGTAGTTGTGAACTGCGGGACTTTGGCCTGGTGGAGATCATTCCTTACTCGACTCTGCTTTAGCCTTCGGGGCCAACGCCGTGTCCCTCTCCTTCTCGACTTAGCTAATATTGTCTTGCACCCACCTGAGATCTCGCTTATGCTTGGTCGTGTCAACTGGTTCCCATAGCTTCATATCAACACTGTCAAGAAGTGATCTGAATACGGATTCTTTCAACTCGACAGTCATTTCCCATAGTTTGTCCAGCGTTTTCTGCATCGATTTGGGCCACTCTCGATCTACCCATTTGACAACACCGCAATTTCCGCCTTGCATCATTGCACGATGTCCTTGACACCGTAGAAACCTCCTGCCTGCGTTTCGTCCTTCGAAGGCTACCAATTTAGCGGGCACATATCCATGTTTACATACCAGAGGACTGTCTTCATCCTCTAAACTGTGATAGTCGGAGTCATACATCGTCTGGTTGGCCTAACACAGCATACGCGCATGAGTAAACAGATTAGATCTAGCTCAAAAATAAATAACTAGCCACAAATGATAGAAATAGAGATGAGACGACTCACATCAAAATCACCGTCCCTGTCGTCACGACGCGTTTCCTCGCCGTCTCCCCTTGAACCCATGGCAAGAGGGGTGGGGGTGGATGCCGGAGAGGGGATTGGGATGGAGGCGCCGTCGGCTTGCGGCTACGGCAGGATGGGAGTGAAGTGGGGAAAGTGGCTTCGAGGGTTAGGAAGAGAAGTACGGGGAGGAAGAGAAGTAATGGGGACGTGACACTGGGATGTGGCCCACTGAACTCGTGACACGTGACACTCGCAACAGGGGAGCGCCCGGTGTTGCTAGTTTGTCCAGAGCAAGCGCGGCCAATCTTGCCGCAGAACAGCCTAGTCGCGGATCGCTCTCACGAAGACCATCCCAATCTTCCAAGCACCCCAATCGAACGGTATGTAACAATTGTCAAGCAGAACAACTGTGTTAGGCCGTGCCTTCTAGAAGACTCGGTCTAACGGCTACCCATGCAATGACACTGGTGTACCCATGTGTGGTTTGTGAAAAGAACAGACATGCAATCACACTAGGTGGATCCTTATGTGGTTCATGAAAAGAACAAATAGGCAATGACACTGGTGGATCCTTATGTGGATTGTTTAGAAGAACACACATGCAATGACATTGGGTGTGGTTCATGAGAAGAACACACATCCAATGACACTGGTGGATCCTTATGTGGTTTGTTTAGAGGAATATACATGCAAGCACACTAGGTGGATCCATATGTGGTTTATGGAAGTAACAGACATGCAATGACTCTAGCTATGATTCATGAAAAAAACAGACAGGCAATGACACTTGTGGATCCATGTGTGGTTCATGGGAAGAACAAACATCCAATGACACTGGTGGACTCTAGCTGTGGTTCATGAAAATAACAGACATGCAATGACACTGGTGGATCCATATGTGGTTTGTTAGGAGAACACACATGCAATGACATTGGGTGTGGTTCATGGGAAGAACAGACATGCAATGACACTGGTGGATCCTTATGTGTGGTTCATTAAAAGAACATACATGCAGTGACACTGGTGGATCCTTATGTGGTTTGTTTAGAAGAACACACATGCAATGACACTGGGTGTGGTTCATGAAAAGAACAGACAGGCAATGACACTTGTGGATCCTTATTTGGTTTGTTTAGAAGAACACACATCCAATGACACTGGGTGTGGTTCATGAAAAGAACACACATCCAATGACACTGGTGGATCCTTATGTGGTTTGTTTAGAGGAACAGACATGCAATGACTAGATATGGTTCATGAAAAGAACAGACATGAAATGACACCGGGTGTGGTTCATGAAAAGAATAGACATGCAATGACTTATGTGGTTTGTTTCAAAGAACACACATGCAATGACACTGGGTGTGGTTCATGAAAAGAACAGACAGGCAATGACACTGGTGGATCCTTATGTGGTTTGTTTAGAAGAACACACATGCAATGACACTGGGTGTGGTTCATGAGAAGAACACACATCCAATCACACTGGTGGATCCCTTTGTGGTTTGTTTAGAGGAACAGACATGCAATCATACTAGGTGGATCCATATGTGGTTTATGGAAGTTACAGACATACAATGACTCTAGCTGTGATACATGAAAAGAACAGACATGCAATGACACTGGTGGATCCTTATGTGGTTTGTTTAGAAGAACACACATGCAATGACACTGACACTACTACAGATAGGCTATCTGTGACAGGCTAAAAAGGCCTATTAGTGACAGACAAAGTGCTTGTCACTAATGACTAGTCACTGGTATGAGGTTACTAGTGACAGGCACGTGCCAGTCACTAGTATGTCTGTACCAGTGACAAGCATTTACGTGTGCCAGTCACTAGTATGTGTATACTAGCGACAGTCAAAGGAGATGCATGTCACTGGTTGCAATCATTGGCCACATCTCTATGGTGCTTTGTAGTGACATGCCCATTATCTTGCCGGTCACTAGTTTGAAATTTGGTAATAAAAAAATTAAATGCTTTTCCATGAATATTCCAGATATCACGATAAGATGTTATAAAAATGCATTATAATATTATCAAGCAACAAATACCATAAAGACAACAAAATTAATAGAAATTACAAATGCATCATGTGTCTAGCAGACATGGCAATGAAATATGTGATTAAATCAAGGTCAAAACCTTCTATACGTCGCGTGGTGTGATATATCTATGTCTAAATTCAGGATCAAGAAGTGGCAATCATAAAATTACATGATCCATGAATTAATCATATTTGTAGCAATACCATCTGAAAAATTCCTGCAATATTGTAGTCTTCTAATAAATATGAATGGTCACCAGACATCAGTCGTGGCATCACTATCGATCAATTGTATGTTGCTGAAAAATACAAAAAAACTTAGCCTCAGACAAGCAATCTTGCCATAATCAGAATATGGTGACGTGAACAAAATAGTCACTTATAACAAATAAAAGGGAGGATCCCGGAAGGCTATGACATTTAAATAAAGATCTGAACAAAGGAAGTTTTAACCATTTCATGATATTTCCAAGAAAATATGCTCACCGGCAATCAATATCCTGGACTGATCATCCAAGAAGGAACACCAACTAAACCTGCCGGTAACTCCTCTAACTATTTTGAAAAAAGAAGAAAAAAGGAGATGGTGTAAATCTGCAACGAAATCAGAATTCAAGAGAAGGAAAGGTAAAATGATTTACATATCATAAGCACATCGATATATTCAACGCACCAACACCCTAATCCAATCAGAGGAACCAACAACTCACTCTAGCTGTAGAAAGTGTACAGGAAAACAAAAGTAGAAACGGCCATCCAATTTAATCCGAGGTATGGAGATTGTAATGCTTTTCTCCAAGGAGGTATAAATGTGGCACACATTCCTTGAGGGCGAAAGAAAATAGTGAGCTACCGGGTCTGGTATCGAGGGCACCACACATTCAGACAAAGAAGGACATTGAGGTGCATCGGTGTCGCACACTGGTGGCGGCAGCAATCAGATCAACTACGGGCCATATTACGGGCAGCGCACAGACATACGCCAGATTTACGGCGGTGGCGGCAAGGACGAACGTGAGTCGGAGGCGGCACTCAGATATGTATTCCTCTCCACTTGCAAAAAATCATCTCCTGAACATTTCCGCAGTGTTTAATCCTCCAATATTTGCAAATGAGATGCAATGAATTAAGCTTCTTATGATGACACAAATTTACAAGTTAATGTGCTGACATGATTATGATATCACCAACAAGCCCAAAGGTAGCACTGCACAAATAAACATTAGTTAGTTTTACTTAAAACTGAGTATGCAAAATATTATACTCTAGAAGATATCCGAAGTATATTAGTATGAATGTGCTACCGCGGGATATTTGCACCATATCATGAACGGTGCTAGGCAAGGTGAGGTACTTTGTAAAAGAATTACTACTTCCCTCGTACTAGACTTTCGGAGACACGTATAACAACCTAAATCCCATCCTTCACTCTCATAGGAAACAAGGCGGAATTTTTCCAAGACCCAGAATTAGATCTCTCTCTTACCTAATTGCTAAGATCGGCTATATGGACTAGAGGGGCCGCAAAATATTTTGAGGCGTGAACGAGCAGCTAACCAATACAGTATTATTCTTTCCAGAGAAAAGAGAGTATCATGGGGTTACCAGCTGCCGGCAATGGAAGGCGATGAATCTTCGTCTGCCACGCCACCGATTCCATGAACGCCCCGGCGAGGGAGGCACGCAACATTGGCGACAGGTTAATGGTACTGAAGACGTCTCCTGACTAGGGCCATTGGGATCTCTGGTTAGCGGCGGAGAGGGGTACCGTGGACGACCGGGAAGTACCGAGGTGGGGGCTTGTAGCCGCCGGGAGCAACAAGATTGATAAATCCAACCTCAAAGGTAGAATTACAGCAGTAATTGTGTGATAGGGATAGTGGGGTAGGGTTTTTTAACGGGCTGGCCGGCTGGGCCATTATTTAGCCAATTAACTTTTCAGGTTTATTTTCATATGACATTTTGGGACGCACATCGAAATGTTTAGTGAGCGTCCTTATATGCAGCAGCCCTATAATGTTGAGATGTTGCGAAAATTTATCTACACGAAAACATCTCGACACGTTAGTTTCTTGTAATATAGTTAGCACGGACCGGACCTAAAAAATGTCCCTCTTACCGGTGACACGCATTTAGAGATGCCTCTCACTAAAAAATTCGCCCTTTCGACCGGTCTCTACGGAAAATACTAGTGATAGACATATTCTCAGGTTGTCACTGTTCAAAGCTTTACCAATGACAGACATTTATAGACGCTCGTCACTAAGTATTTTTTTCATTCAGTCAGGCCATACAAAAAATACTAGTGACAATCACTTTTATACGCTTGTCACTAGTGTTTTGTACTACTGACGGGATTATCCTTGCCCGTCACTGGTAATACTTACTAGTGACAGGCCTAGTTTTGCCCGTCCCTAACCCCTGGAGGCTATAAGCCTTTCTGCAGTAGTGTGGGTGTGGTTCATGAGAAGAACACACATCCAATAACACTTGTGGATCCTTATGTGGTTTGTTTAGAGGAACAGACATGCAATCACACTAGGTGGATCCATATGTGGTTTATGGAAGTAACAGACATGCATGCAATGACTCTAGCTGTGATTCATGAAAAGAACAGAGAGGCAATGACACTGGTGGATCCATGTTTGGTTCATTGGAAGAACAGACATGAATGACACTGGTGGATCCTTATGTGTGGTTCATTAAAAGAACATACATACAGTGACACTGGTGGATCCTTATCTGGTTTGTTTAGAAGAACAGACATGCAATCACACTGGTAGATCCTTATGTGGTTCATGAAAAGAACTGACATGCAGTGACACTGGGTGTGGTTCATGAAAAGAACAAACATGCACTGACACTAGGTGTGGTTCATGAAAAGAACAGACAGGCAATGACACTGGTGGGCCCATCCTTACGTGGTTCATGAAAGGAACACACATGCATTGACACCGGTGGATCCTTATTTGGTTTGTTTAGAAGAACACACATGCAATGCCACTGGGTGTGTTCATGAAAACAACACACACGCAATGACACTGGTGGATGCTTATGTGGTTTGTTTAGAGGAATAGACATGCAATGACACCGGAGGATCCACGTGTGGTTCATGAGAAGAACACACATCCAATGACTCTGGTAGATCCTTATGTGGTTCATTCAAAGAACTGACATGCAGTGTCACTAGGTGTGGTTCATGAAAAGAATAGACATGCACTGACACTAGGCGTGGTTCATGGAAAGAATAGACAGGCAATGACATTAGTGGGCCCATCCTTATATGGTTCATGAAAAGAACGCACATGTACTGACACTGGTGGATCCTTATTTGGTTTGTTTAGAAGAACACACATGCGATAACACTGGGTGTGGTTCATGAAAAGAACACACATCCAATGACACAGGTGGATCCTTATGTGGTTTGTTTAGAGGAACATACATGCAATGACTCTAGATATGGTTCATGAAAAGAACAGACATGCAGTGACACCGGGTGTGGTTCATGAAAAGAACAGACATTCAATGACTTATGTGGTTTGTTTAGAAGAACACACATGCAATGACACTACGTGTTGTTCATGAAAAGAACAGACAGGCAATGACACTGGTGGATACTTATGTGGTTTGTTTAGAAGAACACACATGCAATGACACTGGGTGTGGTTCATGAGACGAACACACATCCAATGACACTGGTGGATCCTTATGTGGTTTGTTTAGAGGAACATACATGCAATCACACTAGGTGGATCCATATGTGGTTTATGGAAGTAAAAGACATGCAATGACTCTAGCTTTGATTCATGAAAAGAACAGACATGCAATGACACCGGTGGATCCTTATGTGGTTCATGAAAAGAACAGATAGGCAATGACACTGGTGGATCCTTATGTGGTTTGTTTAGAAGAACACACATGCAATGACACTTGGTGTGGTTCATGAGAAGAACACACATCCAATGATACTGGTGGATCCTTATGTGGTTTGTTTAGAGGAACAAGCATGCAATCACAGTAGGTGGAGCCATATGTGGTTTATGGAAGTAACAGACATGCAATGACTCTAGCTGTGATTCATGAAAAGAACAGACAGGCAATGACACTGGTGGATCCATGTGTGGTTCATGGGAAGAACAGACATCCAATGACACTGGTGGACTCTAGCTGTGGTTCATGAAAAGAATAGACATGCAATGACACTGGTGGATCCATATGTGGTTTGTCTGGAGAACACACATGCAATGACATTGGGTGTGGTTCATGAGAAGAACAGACACGCAATAACACTGGTGGATCATTATGTGTGGTTCATTAAAAGAACATACATGAAGTGACACTGGTGGATCGTTATGTGGTTTGTTTAGAAGAACACACATGCAATGATACTGGGTGTGGTTCATGAAAAGAACATGCAGGCAATGACACCGGTGGATGCTTATGTGGTTTGTTTAGAAGAACACACATGCAATGACACTGGGTGTGGTTCATGAAAAGAACAGACACGCAATGTCACTGGTGGATCCTTATGTGGTTTGTTTAGAGGAACAGACATGCAATGACACCGGTGGATCCACGTGTGGTTCATGAGAAGAACACACATCCAATGACACTGGTAGATCCTTATGTGGTTCATGAAAAGAACAGACATGCAGTGAAACTGGGTGTGATTCATGAATAGAACAGACATGCACTAACATTGGGTGTGGTTCATGAAAATAATAGACATGCAATGACACTGGTGGGCCCATCCTTATGTGGTTCATGAAAAGAACAGACATGCAATGACACCGGTGGATCCTCATGTGGTTTGTTTAGAAGAACACACATGCAATGTCACTGGGTGTCGTTCATAAAAAGAACACACACGCAATGACACTGGTGGATCCTTATGTGGTTTGTTTAGAGGAACAGACATACAATGACACCAGTGGATCCACGTGTGGTTCATGAGAAGAACACACATCCATTGACTCTGGTAGATCCTTATGTGGTTCACGAAAACAACTTACATGCAGTGACACTAGGTGTTGTTCATGAAATGAACAGACATGCACTAACACTAGGTGTGGTTCATGAAAAGAATAGACAGGCAATGACACTGGTGGGTCCATCCTTATGTGGTTCATGAAAAGAACACACATGCAATGACACTGGTGGATCCTTATTTGGTTTGTTTAGAAGAACACACATGCAATGACAATGGTGTGGTTCATGAAAAGAACACACATCCAATGACACTGGTGGATCCTTATGTGGTTTGTTTAGAGGAACATACATGCAATGACTCTAGATATGGTTCATGAAAAGAACAAACATGCAATGACACTGGGTGTGGTTCATGAATAGAAAAGACATGCAATGACTTATGTGGTTTGTTTAGAAGAACACACATGCAATGACACTGGGTGTGGTTCATGAAAAGAACAGACATGCAATGACACTGGTGGATCCTTATGTGGTTTGTCTGGAGAACACACATGCAATGACATTGGGTGTGGTTCATGAAAAGAACAGACACGCAATAACACTGGTGGATTGTAGCATCCCAATTGTCTAACAATTGTAATGCTACTTGTCCTAGTAAGATATTGGCTACTTCATATATATTATTGTTGCATCATAATTATATCATTCTCATGTCATCATGCCAGCTTGCATTTGAGCATCATATAAAACCCTCTTTCTTTTGGTTTTTCTCTCATATGCATTATTAATTGTATTTGCCTCTTGATATTGTATTTGGTTATTGATATATTGTTCAAATGCCCAAGTTGAGTTGGGGGCATATCTTTCATTTCCATTCCACCACCTTCTCTTCCACCACCTTAAAATTCCACCATCCCATTAACAATGAGCTTGTATTTCTTTTCCTTTGATATTTTAATTCTAGCTCATGTAGTTTGGGGTGGATTAAATCCTCTAAATTCTTGTGCTTGGTTTTATCTCCACTTCTTGGATATGCATAAGAATAATGCCATAATATTAATATTGTTTTCACAAAATAAATCATGGCATTATTATTTTTGCATGGGCCATGCACAATTCTCCACCACCTTTTTACTCCTTTGGTTTTTATTTGGATTTGAGGGATCCTATCTTGGGAAACCATCTACCACCATTACACCATCCTCATAGTCTCATCCATCTCATTTTCCTCTTATTTTTATTTCTCCATGCATGAACCATATGAGGCCTAATCCATCATTCCTTTCTTTTTCTTTTCTTGGAATTCCCTTTCACCTTTTTCCCATGTTAATCCAAACACTCCTCATGCTCCACTTGGGTTGGTTTTTACACAAGTGTTAAGAATCTAAAACCTAATAAAATCAAACCTAGCTACTCTCTTTATTTCTCTTCACAACCCTATTTTCTCCTAAACCCTAACTCCACTTTACCTCTCTCTCGCACACCCCCTCTCTCTCTAACATGAGCACCACCTGACCCTCTCTCTCGCTGGCCCACCCCAGCTACCTCTCTCTCTACCCCATCTAAACCTAAGCAAAACCCTAGCCCATGCCCTAACCTAACCCGAGCTCAACCGAGCCCCTCCCTTCTTCTTCTATTTCCCTCTGCCGTGCGGGCCTAGCTGCACCACCACGCCGTCCTGGTCCACCCTGCAGCCCCTCTGCCGCTGCCCAGCCCCAGGACAAGCCAGCTCGCCCATGTGCTCGAAAAGAAGAAGGAGGAAAAGGTGGCACCGAGTCCACTTTATCTCTGCCGTGCCCCGCCTGCCTCCCTCCTCTCTCCCTCTCGTTTTCCCTCGCCCACACGCCTCTCCTGGCTCGCTAGATCTGCCCCGAGCTGCCCCTCCTCCTCTCCTTCTTCCTCCCCGACAACAGCTTCCGCCGCCGGTCGCCGCCAGCACCACCGCGTCCCCGTCGTTCCAGCCGAGCAGCTCGTCCTGGAGGTGGCATGGAAGCTCGAGGAGGCTCCCCCACGACGCCCTGTACACGCTGACGCGAAGGAGGAAGTCCCAGCACCGCCAGTCCCTCGCCGCACTGCAACAAACCCTATATCGGGGCGCCAGCGATCTCGTCGCTCCGCCGCTCCTCGCGCCGATCCGTGCCCGCCGTCGAGCCCGCGGTGAGCCTCTCCTCCTCCCTGACAACCTCCGCCTCGCCGTACCGTCCTAGCCCCACCGTTCGTTTCGTCGAACGCCCGCCGTGCGCGCCGTTCCTCGTAGTTTGCCAGCCTCCCCGCGCCGCGCAGCACCCTAACTAGGCCGCGCCCACCTCCCTGTCAGCTACCCGAGCCAGCCGCACTGGCTAGTCCCTCCGCGCGCACTCCCGCGACCCGGGATCGAATCCCCGCACGCGCTGCACGCCGAATTCCCTCGCCAGACGGTGGAGACGAAGAACAGTACGGGCCCGTGGTAAAATTACAGTTAGCCCCCCCTTTTTACTCCGCTCGCAACTCACGCTCCTAGCGACCCCACCAGTCAGCCGCGCTAGTACTTTTTGCAGGAAAGCCCCTCTGCTTTTTTCGGCGTAACCCGCGCTCCAGCCCCAGCCCCACCTGTCAGCCCCTGCCTTCCTCACCGCTGACACGCGGGCCTGACCCAGTTGGCCCACGCCGTAGTCTCAGTGGCTAGCCCGAGACACGGTGACAAAAAGACTCCCCGCGCGTGGCCCAGTCAGCGCAAAGGCCCACCCGTCAGTGACTGGGGCTGATTTCGCCTGAGTGACAAAAGTATTTTCCGGCTGTCTGTTTTATTTAAACATTTTCATAATTGATTTAAATTCAAATTCAATTCAGATTCAAATAATTTTTAAAATACAAATCCAAATAATACATATAATATATGTTTTGGAATCAGAAAAATGTGAGGAATTCAAATATGCCATTCAAAATAATGTTTGAACACTTTAAAATTTCGAGATGATTAAAATTACAATAAAATGCCCTTTTCCTTATTTAATTAATAACTTTTGTTTTATAACTCCAAATTTGACAAATAATATGTCTAAATCGATCAGCGCGACGAGCCCGTTCTATCTATGCAGTCCTTGTTCTGAGTTGAAGCATGCATCATGTTGTAATTTAAAATCTGAACTGTTTATGACAATAAAACTTGGTTAAATAAATAATAAAATGCTTTATTTCTTGTATTCACACCTCACCTTTGCCATGCTACTTTAATGCCATGCAAATTGTGCATCATTCATCATGGCATGCTTGGTTGCTTGTCGCATTTTAATTCATATGGTTGTGCACTTTATTTATGTTGGCCCTTGTTTGTTTGGTTCTTCTCCGAATAGACGCCCAGCAGGAGAATTACCAGGAATCACAGGAGTATTACCCAGATCCATCTCTCGCTTCAACTGAGCTGCCAGGCAAGCACTACCACATGCTTGCATACATACAGTACCTATTGCCTCTATCTTATTCTTGCATCATTGAGTCGCGATTGCATTAAATTGAATCCCAAGTACTGCATTGCCTTTACTTTTAAACCCCACCGAAGCTTGTTCCTCCATCCCATGAGCCATTACTACAGGAGTTGTTTGAGCCATCCGAGTCGTAGAAAAGCATGAGTAGGGTATGTGAGTGTCTGAGGAATAACGAGGTACCTAAACAACATAACCTGAGTAGTAATGGGATAACTAATGAAAGAGGCACCGGTGAGCAATATCTGCTATTTGGCTTTTCATGCTCACTTGTGTCCCGTAGGACCCCGAGTACTTGATTCCTATTCCTTGACTATTCGCACTACCCACATCCGGGAGGCCTTATGGACCCCCCTGAGCCAGAGCTTGATTCATTCTTATTTCTTGGGGCCACAATTAGTTTGGGGCTTTATTACTATTCTGTACTTATGCCATGTTACTGCTTTATTTAAGATTGTGCGAGGAGCACCTGTACTGTTTTGGATCGTGACACGTTTTCGCTGTAACGACAAGCCCAGTCACATTTTCGGGTTCCCAGTCGTTTACCGCCGTCCACACAAACCTTGGGTCCATCTCGGAGCCGGCCAATTTCGTTGCGGGTAGCTTAATGGGGTGGCCCCTGAAATATTTCTTAATCCTGTAATTGCTTTGTCGTGAATGCCTCGTTGGGTTTTGATTTGGTTTTTCCAAGGTTGATCGAGTGTGTGTTGCTATTCGTGCACCCCTGCAGGGTAAATCTTTCTGAAAGCCGTGTCCGCGGTTATGGACGACTTGGAGCACAGTTTCTCGATCATAGACAAGTATAATTAAAGTACCGCTTTTAAATTGACTAAGTACTTTACTAGTAAATAGTGCAATACTCATGGAATGGTTAATAAAACTGCCAACGGATGATGGGGGTTGTTCGTCCGCTTCCTCGTTGGTAAGCGAGGAGGAGGATGGATCTGTTAATTATACTGTTATAACTGTTGTTCTTAATTCACGGACTTCCGTTTATCATTGGTTAGGCGGAAGGTTAGCGAGTATCTGTAGAATTGTTAGGTATTATCTTTTGCTACAATTGCGTCACCCCAGGTTGTGTCCCTTTTAGCGGCATAAAGACTTGCTGAGTACCCCTAGGGTCTCACACGATAAATTGTTTGATTCAGATGAACAGGTGTACCCACAAGATGGATACTGGGTGGAAGAGACAGATGATGTTGGCAACGATCTTTCGGTGTAGAGATTCCGGGAACAGGGATCCGTGTGATCTGTGGGCGGGATGTGTTTATTTATGGGGCATCTTATGCCGATTTTCTTCTTATCCGTACTCGGATCTTGTTTTCTGCTTCCGCCTGATACTCTGATGTGTGATGTATGAGGAGCTATCCTAAATTATTACATCTATCTAGGACATTTGGATCTTGCCGTATGGCGTTGCAATATTTCTATTTATTTTAGATGGAATGGCTCTGAGGACTGTTGTATGTGGCTTGCATACATACTCATTTGTGTATGTAGTTGATCCCTTCGCCTGCCGATTACGCCCCTCGTTCTTGTCCCGTTGTATGAAAGTGGTTAGGACGGCCGAAAGGTCTACCGTGAGTGGCCCTGGGCCCTACCGTACTATTTTAACCACTTTCGTTCATCTAGGCATTAACTAAGAGTGTAATTCACCGAGGTAGTTACAATTGGTATCCGAGCCATCCCGCCCTTCAGGGTCTCAGCCAAAATGGTCGTCGTCAGTCTAGCAAATATTTTGGTAGTTATGTATACTAGGGAAAAACAAACGTGAGAGTAGGACTGCTTCCATTTTTCTTCTTACCCACCCACCCACCGTTTTCTGGTAAGGAAGTGTAACATTTTCAATCCTCTTCTAAAATTCAAACTAGGATTCACGTGTTCTGGGTTCCGTAGTACCATAGGTTGTGTGTGTGTGTGTGAATTCCTTGTCTATCTGGTGCATCCAAATGTTATCATCATCTGCCTTTTGGTTATCAACTGTTGGTACATTCCCTACCGACAGCCCTTTGTAAACCGACGCGATCTATTCTGATTCGTTGTACACCGATGCGATCTATCTTACTCTTGTTATCCGATGTTATCTTGTTGGGGTGTTCTTTTCTGTAGTTAACAATCTTTAGGTTCATCTTAAGGAGAAGTTGTTGGGATATGTGTTTTACTGATTCATGTGCGGAGTAATGATTTGAGTGCGGGATGGAGTCGCGACCATACCACTACTTTTGTCATTTGCTTTTGTATATTGAACTAGTAGAGTTACTAATCTTGATTCGTTAAGTGGTTTTGCGCATATAGTGGTATTTTAATACCGAAATTTGCGGAAATTTTTTTCTTTGTTAGTTGTGTACCACACTCCTTGTTCAGTCGTGTGCGTTATGCTTATTATCTTCTAATTGCCTTGAACTTTGTTGATATTTTAATATCATCTCAGCGAATTGCATTCCTTAATCTTGATTAATTCCATTTTGGTACTATTTTGGATTATTATCATTCTCCATTATAGTACTGACTTGTGTTTTATATCAATCACAGGATGGCACCACCACGCCGTTCTGAGGAGGACATACCACCTGAACTCGGGGCTGCTTTGGCAAGTATTGCAAATGCTTTGGGCACTATGCAGCAAAACCAGCAGCGCTTCGAGGAAAGCGTGAGGAGGAATGAGTTTGTTCCGCTACCTCCACCTCCCAAGCGAGGAGACGTCAAGAGTTTTCTCAAGTTCAACCACGCCAATTTGAGGTGTCTGATCAGCCACTTGATGCAGATGATTGGCTTCGTGAAGTGTCAAGGTTGCTGATGACTGCGGATGTTCCCGAGCAAGAATGGGTCAAGTGTGCTACTCACCTTCTGAAGGGAGATGCAGCTCTCTGGTGGGAAAATTACCTCAAGGCAGATCTTTCTGGTTTTCAGCCTACTTGGGAGCGGTTCACTACTGCTATCAAAGAGCAATATCTGTCAGAAATTGTCATGGAAAGGATGAAGGAAGTGTTTCTTAACCTCAAGCAGGGCACTGACAATGTCAACACCTACATCAGAAACTTCATGAACCTGTCTCGTTATGGTGGCGATGAGATCTCTAATGACAAGAAGAAGCAAAAGAGGTTTCGGCAAGGCCTCAATGCTTCCATCAAATATGCAATCACTCATGCAAGGCCGGCATCTTTTCTGGAACTTCAACACACAGCTCTGCAGGAAGAAGCAAGTAGGCAAGTGTTTGAGGAGTCAAAGAAACACAGCCGGGATACAACAAGTTCTTCATCTATGATAGCTCCTTCTAAGTGTCATGTCTGGGTCCCTAACACCCCACCTTCGCTCACTGCTCCACCAAGACCTTCAAGCTACGCACCAAGGCCACCAAACTCCTTCACTGCGGCTCCCAGGGGCTACAACCACAACTACCCTGGAGCGCCTGGCGGAGTCCCTGACTACGTTGCTCCACGTCCACCTTGTGCTTGCTATACTTGTGGAAACACTGGGCATCAGCACTGGAATTGTCCAAGGAACAACAAAGCTCTTCCACCACCACCTCCAAGACCTACGACAAGTGCTCCTATGATTCGTGCACCTCCACCTCGGGCTCTCAACATCAACACCAAGCCTGGGTCTACGGTTGCTCGTGCCAACTGTGTCAACGCCGCTCAAGCTGAGCATGCACCTGGAGTTGCCATGGGTATGCTTCCTGTTAACTCAGTTCCTACACGAGTTTTGTTTGATTCTGGTGCTTCGCATTCTTTTGTTTCTCACAAGTTTGCTCATGAGCAAGATCTGGCTATGGTTCCTTTATTACACCGTCTTGTGGTACAATCTCCTGGGTCAAACATGAGGGCTGCTCATATCAGCCATGGCAATCAAATTGAGATTGGTGGCTCTTCGTTTCCGGCTTCCTTAATTATTCTGGGCAATTCTGATATTGATGTTATCTTGGGCATGGATTGGTTGACAGCAAATGCAGCTGTGATTGATTGTGCTGAACGTTCGGTTTCTCTGAAAATTCCTGAAGGCCATATAGTCTATTCTCCAAGTCTGACTCCTGCAATTCAGCTTTATTCTTTGGCGGCTCTGAATGATGATGCTATGGAAGGTATTCAGAGTGTTCCTGTAGTTTGTGAGTTTCTAGATGTCTTTCCTGAAGAGTTGCTAGGTATGCCTCCGGATCGTGAGGTTGAGTTTGTCATTGAACTTGAACCTGGCACCGCTCCTATCTCCAAGCGGCCTTATAAAATGGGTCCTGCTGAGTTGGCTGAACTTAAGCGTCAGTTGGATGAACAAGAGAAGTTGGGTTTCATTCAGCACAGTACTTCTTCTTGGGGTAGTCCAACCATCTTTGTGAAGAAGCGAGACAAGACTGATAGACTTTGTGTTGACTATCGGGCACTCAATGCTAAAACCATCAAGAATAAATATCCCCTTCCGTGGATTAATGATCTCTTCGATCAGCTAGCTGGAGCTGTGGTATTCTCTAAGCTTGATTTGAGAAGTGGTTACCATCAAATCAAGATTCGCAACGAAGATGTTCCCAAAACAGCTTTCACCACCCGCTATGGCCTGTATGAGTACACGGTCATGTCTTTCGGTCTCACCAATGCACCTGCCACCTTCTCGAGGCTTATGAACTCGGTTTTCATGGAGTATCTTGATAAGTTCGTTGTGGTCTATCTAGATGACATTCTAGTCTATTCTAAGTCAAAAGAAGAACATGAAGAACACCTTCGGTGTGTCCTAAACAAGCTCCGTGAGAACCGCCTGTATGCAAAGTTCTCCAAGTGTGAATTCTGGCTGCCTCAAGTCACATACCTTGGTCACGTCATCTCTGCCAAGGGCATTGCCGTCAACCCAGAAACTATTAAGACAATTATGGACTGGCTTCCACCCATTAATGTCAAAGAAGTCCAAAGTTTCCTTGGTTTGGCCAGTTACTGTCGTCGATTCGTTCAAAACTTCTGAAAGATTGCGAAGCCTCTTACCGATCTCCTCAAGAAAGGCAAGACATATCTTTGGACTCCTGCATGTCAAGCAAGCTTTGAAACACTCAAAGAGAAGCTCACTTCCACACCAGTCTTGGTTCCTCCAGATACATCAAAGCCTTTCCAGATTTTCTGTGATGCTTCATTGCAAGGATTGGGTGCGGTCCTTATGCAAGAAAAGCAAGTTGTTGCTTATGCCTCTCGACAGTTGAAGACGCATGAGATCAACTATCCTACACATGACCTCGAACTCGCAACGGTTGTCTTTGCTTTGAAAGTATGGAGGCATTACTTGCTTGGCAACCGTTGTGAGATCTTTTCTGATCACAAGAGTCTGAAGTATATCTTCACACAGCCTGATCTCAACCTTCGTCAGAGGAGGTGGATTGAAACAATCAATGATTTCGATTTGACCATCAACTACACCCCGGGCAAAGCTAATGTCCTGGCAGATGCTCTCAGCCGAAAAGCTTATGTCAACCTCATGGTGGAAGAACAACAGCCTCTCTTGTGCGAGGAATTCCGCAAGCTCAACCTTGAAATTGTGGATCAAGGTTATCTTCTGAACCTTCTAGCAACACCTCTTTTGGAAGAAAAGGTCCGTTCCATTCAGCTTGGGGATCCTTACACTAAAAAGATCATCTCCAACATTCAACTTCCGAAGTATGAGTCTTTCCACGTAGATGACCAAGGCACTCTTTTCTTTGAACACCGGATGTTTGTTCTGAACTACCCGGGTTTAAGAGAGCAAGTTCTCAAGGAGGCGCATGATTATGTTCTTTCTATCCACCCTGGCAGCACTAAGATGTACATGGACTTGAAAACACAATATTGGTGGCCTGGTTTGAAACGATATTGTGCCAAGTATGTCTCGGAGTGTGATGTTTGTCGCAGAGTTAAAGCTGTCCATCAGAAACCTTCCGGTCTTCTACAGCCATTGAAGCCTCCGGAATGGAAATGGGAGAAAGTAGAGATGGACTTCATCACTGGTTTTCCAAGGTCGCAGAAAGGCAACAATGCAATCTTTGTTGTCATTGACAGGCTTTCTAAAGTAGCTCACTTCTTTCCAGTCAAGGAAACAATTTCTGCAATTCAGTTAGCTGAGCTCTATATCAACAGAATTGTCTCTCTGTATGGAGTTCCTCTTGAGATCAGTTTAGACCGTGGAAGCATCTTCACTTCCAAGTTCTGGGGAAGTTTCCAAAATGCTTTGGGAACCAAATTAAACTTCAGCACAGCTTACCACCCTCAGTCGCAAGGACAAGTTGAAAGGATCAATCAGATTCTAGAAGATATGCTCCGTGCTTGCGTTATCTCTTTCGGCATGAAGTGGGAAGAATGTCTTCCTTATGCTGAATTTTCTTACAACAATAGCTTCCAGAAAAGTCTAAAGATGGCACCATTTGAGGCTCTCTATGGTCGCAAGTGCAGAACTCCGATTGGTTGGTCGGGCGCAGGTGAAAGAATATTGTTTGGCCCCGACATTGTAACTCAAGCGGAGGAGAAAGTTCACATCATTCTTGAAAACCTGAAGATTGCTCAAAGTCGCCAGAAGAGCAATTATGATAGGAAGCACACAGACATGGAGTATGTCCCTGGTGATCTCGTTTACCTTCGTGTCACTCCCATGAGAGGCACGCACCGCTTTGGTATCAAAGGAAAGCTGGCTCCTAGATACATCCGTCCTTTCAAAATTCGTGGAAGAAGAGGAGAAGTTGCTTATGCTCTTGAGCTCCCGGAACAACTCAAAGTCCATGATGTTTTCCACATCTCTCAACTCAAGAAGTGTTTCAAGGATCCCGGCAGGACCGTGGACCATGAACTCATCAATCTCCAAGAAGATCTGTCTTATCAAGAACACCCCACAAAAATTCTTGAAGTCGCAGAAAGAAGGACTCGCAACAAGTCCATCAAGTTCTGCAAGGTGCAGTGGTCGCACCATTCCGTTGATGAAGCCACCTGGGAATGTGAAGATGACCTCCGTGCCAAGTATCCTTCCCTCTTTGAGTCTTCTTCTTCCTAGAATCTGGGGGCGAGATTCTTGTTTAGTGGGGGAGAGTTGTAGCATCCCAATTGTCTAACAATTGTAATGCTACTTGTCCTAGTAAGATATTGGCTACTTCATATATATTATTGTTGCATCATAATTATATCATGCTCATGTCATCATGCCACCTTGCATTTGAGCATCATATAAAACCCTCTTTCTTTTGGTTTTTCTCTCATATGAATTATTAATTGTATTTGCCTCTTGATATTGTATTTGGTTATTGATATATTGTTCAAATGCCCAAGTTGAGTTGGGGGCATATCTTTCATTTCCATTCCACCACCTTCTCTTCCACCACCTTATAATTCCACCATCCCATTAACAATGAGCTTGTATTTCTTTTCCTTTGATATTTTAATTCTAGCCCATGTAGTTTGGGATGGATTAAATCCTCTAAATTCTTGTGCTTGGTTTTATCTCCACTTCTTGGATATGCATAAGAATAATGCCATAATATTAATATTGTTTTCACAAAATAAATCATGGCAATATTATTTTTGCATGGGCCATGCACAATTCTTCACCACCTTTTTACTCCTTTGGTTTTTCTTTGGATTTGAGGGATCCTATCTTGGGAAACCATCTACCACCATTACACCATCCTCATAGTCTCATCCATCTCATTTTCCTCTTATTTTTATTTCTCCATGCATGAACCATATGAGGCCTAATCCATCATTCCTTTCTTTTTCTTTTCTTGGAATTCACTTTCACCTTCTTCCCATGTTAATCCAAACACTCCTCATGCTCCACTTGGGTTGGTTTTTGCACAAGTGTTAACAATCTAAAACCTAATAAAATAAAACCTAGCTACTCTCTTTATTTCTCCTCACAACCCTATTTTCTCCTAAACCCTAACTCCACTTTACCTCTCTCTGTCACACCCCCTCTCTCTCTAACATGAGCACCACCTGACCCTCTCTCTCCCTGGCCCACCCCAGCTACCTCTCTCTCTACCCCATCTAAACCTAAGCAAAACCCTAGCCCATGCCCTAACCTAACCCGAGCTCAACCGAGCCCCTCCCTTCTTCTTCTATTTCCCTCTACCGTGCGGGCCTAGCTGCACCACCACGCCGTCCTGGTCCACCCTACAGCCCCTCTGCCGCTGCCCAGCCCCAGGACAAGCCAGCTCGCCCATGTGCTCGAAAAGAAGAAGGAGGAAAAGGTGGCACCGAGTCCACTTTATCTCTGTCGTGCCCCGCCTGCCTCCCTCCTCTCTCCCTCTCGTTTTCCCTCACCCACACGCCTCTCCTGGCTCGCCAGATCTGCCCTGAGCTGCCCCTCCTCCTCTCCTTCTTCCTCCCCGACAACAGCTTCTGCCGCCGGTCGCCGCCAGCACCACCGCGTCCCCGTCGTTCCAGCCGAGCAGCTCATCCTGGAGGTGGCCTGGAAGCTCGAGGAGGCTCCCCCACGACGCCCTGTACACGCTGACGCGAAGGAGGAAGTCCCAGCACCGCCAGTCCCTCGCCACACTACAGCAAACCCTAGATCTGGGGCGCCAGCGATCTTGTCGCTCCGCTGCTCCTCGCGCCGATCCGAGCCCGCCATCGAGCCCGCGGTGAGCCTCTCCTCCTCCCTGACAACCTCCGCCTCGCCGTACCGTCCTAGCCCTGCCGTTCGTTTCGTCGAACGCCTGCCGTGCGCGCCGTTCGTCGTAGTCTGCCAGCCTCCCCGCGCCGCGCAGCACCCTAACTAGGCCGCCCCACCTCCCTGTCAGCTACCCGAGCCAGCCGCACTGGCTAGTCCCTCCGCGCGCACTCCCGTGACCCGGGATCGAATCCCCGCACGCGCCGCGCGCCGAATTCCGTCGCCAGACGGTGGAGACGAAGAACAGTACGGGCCCGTGGTAAAATTACAGTTAGCCCCCCCTTTTTACTCCGCTCGCAACTCGCGCTCCTAGCGACCCCACCAGTCAGCCGCGCTAGTACTTTTGCAGGAAAGCCCCTCTGCTTTTTCTGGCGTAACCCGCGCTCCAGCCCCAGCCCCACCTGTCAGCCCCTGCCTTCCTCACCGCTGACACGCGGGCCTGCGCCAGTTGGCCCACCCCGCAGTCTCAGTGGCTAGCCCGAGATGCGGTGACAAAAAGACTCCCCGCGCGTGGCCCAGTCAGCGCAAAGGCCCACCCGTCAGTGACTGGGGCTGATTTCGCCTGAGTGACAAAAGTACTTTCCGGCTGTCTGTTTTATTTAAACATTTTCCAAATTGATTTAAATTCAAATTCAATTCAGATTCAAATAATTTTTAAAATACAAATCCAAATAATACATATAATATATGTTTTGGAATCAGAAAAATGTGAGGATTTCAAATATGCCATTCAAAATAATGTTTGAACACTTTAAAATTTCGAGATGATTAAAATTACAATAAAATGCCCTTTTCCTTATTTAATTAATAACTTTTGTTTTATAACTCCAAATTTGACAAATAATATGTCTAAAACGATCAGCACGACGAGTCCGTTCTATCTATGCAGTCCTTGTTCTGAGTTGAAGCATGCATCATGTTGTAATTTAAAATCTGAACTGTTTATGACAATAAAACTTGGTTAAATAAATAATAAAATGCTTTATTTCTTGTATTCACACCTCACCTTTGCCATGCTAATTTAATGCCATGCAAATTGTGCATCATTCATCATGGCATGCTTGGTTGCTTGTCGCATTTTAATTCATATGCTTGTGCACTTTATTTATGTTGGCCCTTGTTTGTTTGGTTCTTCTCCGAATAGACGCCCAGCAGGAGAATTACCAGGAATCACAGGAGTATTACCCAGATCCATCTCTCGCTTCAACTGAGCTGCCAGGCAAGCACTACCACATGCTTGCATACATACAGTACCTATTGCCTCTATCTTATTCTTGCATCATTGAGTCGCGATTGCATTAAATTGAATCCCAAGTACTGCATTGCCTTTACTTTTAAACCCCACCGAAGCTTGTTCCTCCATCCCATGAGCCATTACTACAGGAGTTGTTTGAGCCATCCGAGTCGTAGAAAAGCATGAGTAGGGTATGTGAGTGTCTGAGGAATAACGAGGTACCTAAACAACATAACCTGAGTAGTAATGGGATAACTAATGAAAGAGGCACCGGTGAGCAATATCTGCTATTTGGCTTTTCATGCTCACTTGTGTCCCGTAGGACCCCGAGTACTTGATTCCTGTTCCTTGACTATTCGCACTACCCACATCCGGGAGGCCTTATGGACCCCCCTGAGCCAGAGCTTGATTCATTCTTATTTCTTGGGGCCACAATTAGTTTGGGGCTTTATTACTATTCTGTACTTATGCCATGTTACTGCTTTATTTAAGATTGTGCGAGGAGCACCTGTACTATTTTGGATCGTGACACGTTTTCGCTGTATCGACAAACCCAGTCACATTTTCGGGTTACTAGTCGTTTACCGCCGTCCACACAAACCTTGGGTCCGTCTCGGAGCCGGCCAACTTTGTTGCGGGTAGCTTAATGGGGTGGCCCCCTGAAATATTTCTGAATCCTGTAATTGCTTTGTCGTGAATGCCTCGTTGGGTTTTGATTTGGTTTTTCCGAGGTTGATCGAGTGTGTGTTGCTATTCGTGCACCCCTGCAGGGTAAATCTTTCTGAAAGCCGTGTCCGCGGTTATGGACGACTTGGAGCACAGTTTCTCGATCATAGACAAGTATAATTAAAGTACCGCTTTTAAATTGACTAAGTACTTGACTAGTAAATAGTGCAATACTCATGGAATGGTTAATAAAACTGCCAACGGATGATGGGGGTTGTTCGTCCGCTTCCTCGTTGGTAAGCGAGGAGGAGGATGGATCTGTTAATTATACTGTTATAACTGTTGTTCTTAATTCACGGACTTCCGTCTATCATTGGTTAGGCGGAAGGTTAGCGAGTATCTGTAGAATTGTTAGGTATTATCTTTTGCTGCAATTGCGTCACCCCAGGTTGTGTCCCCTTTAGCGGCATAAAGACTTGCTGAGTACCCCTAGCGGCATAAAGACTTGCTGAGTACCCCTAGGGTTTGTTTAGAAGAACACACATGCAATGAGGTGTGGTTCATGAGAACAACACACATCCAATGACACTTGTGGATCCTTATGTGGTTTGTTTAGAGGAACAAACATCCAATCACACTAGGTGGATCCATATGTGGTTTATGGAAGTAACAGACATGCATGCACTGACTCTAGCTGTGATTCATGAAAAGAACAGACAGGCAATGACACTGGTGGAACCATGTGTGGTTCATGGGAAGAACAGACATGCAATGACACTGGTGGATCCTTATGTGTGGTTCATTACAAGAACATACATACAGTGACACTGGTGGATCCTTATGTGGTTTGTTTAGAAGAACAGACATGCAATGGCACTGGTAGATCCTTATGTGGTTCATGAAAAGAACTGACATGCAGTGACACTGGGTGTGGTTCATGAAAAGAACAAACATGCACTGACACTAGGTGTGGTTCATGAAAAGAACAGACAGGCAATGACACTGGTGGGCCCATCCTTATGTGGTTCATGAAAGTAACACACATGCATTGACACCGATCTTTATTTTGTTTGTTTAGAAGAACACACATGCAATGACACTGGGTGTGGTTCATGAAAACAACACACACGCAATGACACTAGTGGATGCTTATGTGGTTTGTTTAGAGGAACAGACATGCAATGACACCGGTGGATCCACATGTGGTTCATGAGAAGAACACACATCCAATGACTCGGGTAGATCCTTATGTAGTTCATTAAAAGAACTGACCTGCAGTGACACTGGGTGTGGTTCATGAAAAGAATAGACATGCACTGACACTAGGTGTGGTTCATGAAAAGAATAGACAGGCAATGACACTGGTGGGTCCATCCTTATGTGGTTCATGAAAAGAACACACATGCAATGACACTGGTGGATCCTTATTTGGTTTGTTTAGAAGAACACACATGCAATGACACTGGGTGTGGTTCATGAAAAGAACACACATCCAATGACACTGGTGGATCCTTATGTGGTTTGTTTAGAGGAACATACATGCAATGACTCTAGATATGGTTCATGAAAATAACAGACATGCAGTGACACCGGGTGTGGTTCATGAAAATAACAGACATTCAATGACTTATGTGGTTTGTTTAGAAGAACACACATGCAATGACACTGGGTGTGGTTCTTGAAAAGAACAGATAGGCAATGACACTGGTGGATCCTTATGTGGTTTGTTTAGAAGAACACACATGCAATGACACTGGGTGTGGTTCATGAGAAGAACACACATCCAATGACGCTGGTGGATCCTTATGTGGTTGTTTTAGAGGAACATACATGCAATCACACTAGGTGGATCCATATGTGGTTTATGGAAGTAACAGACATGCAATGACTCTAGATGTGATTCATGAAAAGAACAGACATGCAATGACACTGGTGGATCCTTATGTGGTTCATGAAAAGAACAGACAGGCAATGACACTGCTGGATCCCTATGTGGTTTGTTTAGAAGAACACACATGCAATGACACTTGGTGTGGTTCATGAGAAGAACACACATCCAATGACACTGGTGGATCCTTATGTGGTTTGTTTAGAGGAACAGCCATGCAATCACACTAGGTGGATCCATATGTGGTTTATGGAAGTAATAGACATGCAATGACTCTAGCTGTGATTCATGAAAAGAATAGACAGGCAATGACACTGGTGGATCCATGTGTGGTTCATGGGAAGAACAGACATCCAATGACACTGGTGGACTCTAGCTGTGGTTCATGAAAAGAATAGACATGCAATGACACTGGTGGATCCATATGTGGTTTGTCTGGAGAACACACATGCAATGACATTGGGTGTGGTTCATGAAAAGAACAGACACGCAATAACACTGGTGGATCATTATGTGTGGTTCATTAAAAGAACATACATGAAGTGACACTGGTGGATCGTTATGTGGTTTGTTTAGAAGAACACACATGCAATGATACTGGGTGTGGTTCATGAAAAGAACATGCAGGCAATGACACCGGTGGATCCTTATGTGTTTTGTTTAGAAGAACACACATGCAATGACACTGGGTGTGGTTCATGAAAAGAACAGACACGCAATGTCACTGGTGGATCCTTATGTGGTTTGTTTAGAGGAACAGGCATGCAATGACACCGGTGGATCCACGTGTGGTTCATGAGAAGAACACACATCCAATGACACTGGTAGATCCTTATGTGGTTCATGAAAAGAACAGACATGCAGTGAAACTGGGTGTGGTTCATGAATAGAACAGACATGCACTGACATTGGGTGTGGTTCATGAAAATAATAGACATGCAATAACACGGGTGGGCCCATCCTTATGTGGTTCATGAAAAGAACAGACATGCAATGACACCGGTGGATCCTCATGTGGTTTGTTTAGAAGAAAACACATGCAATGTCACTGGGTCTCGTTCATAAAAATAACACACACGCAATGACACTGGTGGATCCTTATGTGGTTTGTTTAGAGGAACATACATGCAATGACTCTAGATATGGTTCATGAAAATAACAGACATGCAGTGACACCGGGTGTGGTTCATGAAAAGAACAGACATTCAATGACTTATGTGGTTTGTTTAGAAGAACACACATGCAATGACACTAGGTGTGGTTCTTGAAAAGAATAGATAGGCAATGACACTGGTGGATCCCTATGTGGTTTGTTTAGAAGAACACACATGCAATGACACTTGGTGTGGTACATGAGAAGAACACACATCCAATGACACTGGTGGATCCTTATGTGGTTTGTTTAGAGGAACAGCCATGCAATCACAATAGGTGGATCCATATGTGGTTTCTGGAAGTAATAGACATGCAATGACTCTAGCTGTGATTCATGAAAAGAACAGACAGGCAATGACACTGGTGGATCCATGTGTGGTTCATGGGAAGAATAGACATCCAATGACACTGGTGGACTCTAGCTGTGGTTCATGAAAAGAATAGACATGCAATGACACTGGTGGATCCATATGTGGTTTGTCTGGAGAACACACATGCAATGACATTGGGTGTGGTTCATGAAAAGAACAGACACGCAATAACACTGGTGGATCATTATGTGTGGTTCCTTAAAAGAACATACATGAAGTGACACTGGTAGATCGTTATGTGGTTTGTTTAGAAGAACACACATGCAATGATACTGGGTGTGGTTCATGAAAAGAACATGCAGGCAATGACACCGGTGGATCCTTATGTGGTTTTTTTAGAAGAACACACATGCAATGACACTGGGTGTGGTTCATGAAAAGAACAGACACGCAATGTCACTGGTGGATGCTTATGTGGTTTGTTTAGAGGAACAGGCATGCAATGACACCGGTGGATCCACGTGTGGTTCATGAGAAGAACACACATCCAATGACACTGGTAGATCCTTATGTGGTTCATGAAAAGAACAGACGTGCAGTGAAACTGGGTGTGGTTCATGAATAGAACAGACATGCACTGACATTGGGTGTGGTTCATGAAAATAATAGACATGCAATAACACGGGTGGGCCCATCCTTATGTGGTTCATGAAAAGAACAGACATGCAATGACACCGGTGGATCCTCATGTGGTTTGTTTAGAAGAACACACATGCAATGACACTGGGTGTGGTTCATGAAAAGAACACACACGCAATGACACTGGTGGATCCTTATGTGGTTTGTTTAGAGGAACATACATGCAATGACTCTAGATATGGTTCATGAAAATAACAGACATGCAGTGACACCGGGTGTGGTTCATGAAAAGAACAGACATTCAATGACTTATGTGGTTTGTTTAGAAGAACACACATGCAATGACACTAGGTGTGGTTCTTGAAAAGAACAGATAGGCAATGACACTGGTGGATCCTTATGTGGTTTGTTTAGAAGAACACACATGCAATGACACTGGGTGTGGTTCATGAGAAGAACACACATCCAATGACGCTGGTGGATCCTTATGTGGTTGTTTTAGAGGAACATACATGCAATCACACTAGGTGGATCCATATGTGGTTTATGGAAGTAACAGACATGCAATGACTCTAGATGTGATTCATGAAAAGAACAGACATGCAATGACACTGGGGATCCTTATGTGGTTCATAAAAAGAACAGATAGGCAATGACACTGGTGGATCCCTATGTGGTTTGTTTAGAAGAACACACATGGAATGACACTTGGTGTGGTACATGAGAAGAACACACATCCAATGACACTGGTGGATCCTTATGTGGTTTGTTTAGAGGAACAGCCATGCAATCACAATAGGTGGATCCATATGTGGTTTATGGAAGTAATAGACATGCAATGACTCTAGCTGTGATTCATGAAAAGAACAGACAGGCAATGACACTGGTGGATCCATGTGTGGTTCATGGGAAGAATAGACATCCAATGACACTGGTGGACTCTAGCTGTGGTTCATGAAAAGAATAGACATGCAATGACACTGGTGGATCCATATGTGGTTTGTCTGGAGAACACACATGCAATGACATTGGGTGTGGTTCATGAAAAGAACAGACACGCAATAACACTGGTGGATCATTATGTGTGGTTCATTAAAAGAACATACATGAAGTGACACTGGTGGATCGTTATGTGGTTTGTTTAGAAGAACACACATGCAATGATACTGGGTGTGGTTCATGAAAAGAACATGCAGGCAATGACACCGGTGGATCCTTATGTGGTTTGTTTAGAAGAACACACATGCAATGACACTGGGTGTGGTTCATGAAAAGAACAGACACGCAATGTCACTGGTGGATCCTTATGTGGTTTGTTTAGAGGAACAGGCATGCAATGACACCGGTGGATCCACGTGTGGTTCATGAGAAGAACACACATCCAATGACACTGGTAGATCCTTATGTGGTTCATGAAAAGAACAGACATGCAGGAAACTGGGTGTGGTTCATGAATAGAACAGACATGCACTGACATTGGGTGTGGTTCATGAAAATAATAGACATGCAATAACACGGGTGGGCCCATCCTTATGTGGTTCATGAAAAGAACAGACATGCAATGACACCGGTGGATCCTCATGTGGTTTGTTTAGAAGAACACACATGCAATGTCACTGGGTCTCGTTCATAAAAAGAACACACACGCAATGACACTGGTGGATCCTTATTTGGTTTGTTTAGAGGAACATACATGCAATGACTCTAGATATGGTTCATGAAAATAACAGACATGCAGTGACACCAGGTGTGGTTCATGAAAAGAACAGACATTCAATGACTTATGTGGTTTGTTTAGAAGAACACACATGCAATGACACTAGGTGTGGTTCTTGAAAAGAACAGATAGGCAATGACACTGGTGGATCCTTATGTGGTTTGTTTAGAAGAACACACATGCAATGACACTGGGTGTGGTTCATGAGAAGAACACACACGCAATGACACTGGTGGATCCTTATGTGGTTTGTTTAGAGGAACATACATGCAATGACTGTAGATATGGTTCATGAAAATAACAGACATGCAGTGACACCGGGTGTGGTTCATGAAAAGAACAGACATTCAATGACTTATGTGGTTTGTTTAGAAGAACACACATGCAATGACACTAGGTGTGGTTCTTGAAAAGAACAGATAGGTAATGACACTGGTGGATCCTTATGTGGTTTGTTTAGAAGAACACACATGCAATGACACTGGGTGTGGTTCATGAGAAGAACACACATCCAATGACGCTGGTGGATCCTTATGTGGTTGTTTTAGAGGAAAATACATGCAATCACACTAGGTGGATCCATATGTGGTTTATGGAAGTAACAGACATGCAATGACTCTAGATGTGATTCATGAAAAGAACAGACATGCAATGACACTGGTGGATCCTTATGTGGTTCATGAAAAGAACAGACAGGCAATGACACTGGTGGATCCCTATGTGGTTTGTTTAGAAGAACACACATGCAATGACACTTGGTGTGGTTCATGAGAAGAACACACATCCAATGACACTGGTGGATCCTTATGTGGTTTGTTTAGAGGAACAGCCATGCAATCACACTAGGTGGATCCATATGTGGTTTACGGAAGTAATAGACATGCAATGACTCTAGCTGTGATTCATGAAAAGAACAGACAGGCAATGACACTGGTGGATCCATGTGTGCTCCATGGGAAGAACAGACATCCAATGACACTGGTGGACTCTAGCTGTGGTTCATGAAAAGAATAGACATGCAATGACACTGGTGGATCCATTGGGTGTGGTTCATGAAAAGAACAGACACGCAATAACACTGGTGGATCATTATGTGTGGTTCATTGAAAGAACATACATGAAGTGACACTGGTGGATCGTTATGTGGTTTGTTTAGAAGAACACACATGCAATGATACTGGGTGTGGTTCATGAAAAGAACATGCAGGCAATGACACCGGTGGATCCTTATGTGGTTTGTTTAGAAGAACACACATGCAATGCCACTGGGTGTGGTTCATGAAAAGAACAGACACGCAATGTCCCTGGTGGATCCTTGTGTGGTTTGTTTAGAGGAACAGACATGCAATGACACCGGTGGATCCACGTGTGGTTCATGAGAAGAACACACATCCAATGACACTGGTAGATCCTTAGGTGGTTCATGAAAAGAACAGACATGCAGTGAAACTGGGTGTGGTTCATGAATAGAACAGACATGCACTGACATTGGGTGTGGTTCATGAAAATAATAGACATGCAATAACACGGGTGGGCCCATCCTTATGTGGTTCATGAAAAGAACAGACATGCAATGACACCGGTGGATCCTCATGTGGTTTGTTTAGAAGAACACACATGCAATGTCACTGGGTCTCGTTCATAAAAATAACACACACGCAATGACACTGGTGGATCCTTATGTGGTTTGTTTAGAGGAACATACATGCAATGACTCTAGATATGGTTCATGAAAATAACAGACATGCAGTGACACCGGGTGTGGTTCATGAAAAGAACAGACATTCAATGACTTATGTGGTTTGTTTAGAAGAACACACATGCAATGACACTAAGTGTGGTTCTTGAAAAGAACAGATAGGCAATGACACTGGTGGATCCCTATGTGGTTTGTTTAGAAGAACACACATGCAATGACACTTGGTGTGGTACATGAGAAGAACACACATCCAATGACACTGGTGGATCCTTATGTGGTTTGTTTAGAGGAACAGCCATGCAATCACAATAGGTGGATCCATATGTGGTTTCTGGAAGTAATAGACATGCAATGACTCTAGCTGTGATTCATGAAAAGAACAGACAGGCAATGACACTGGTGGATCCATGTGTGGTTCATGGGAAGAATAGACATCCAATGACACTGGTGGACTCTAGCTGTGGTTCATGAAAAGAATAGACATGCAATGACACTGGTGGATCCATATGTGGTTTGTCTGGAGAACACACATGCAATGACATTGGGTGTGGTTCATGAAAAGAACAGACACGCAATAACACTGGTGGATCATTATGTGTGGTTCCTTAAAAGAACATACATGAAGTGACACTGGTGGATCGTTATGTGGTTTGTTTAGAAGAACACACATGCAATGATACTGGGTGTGGTTCATGAAAAGAACATGCAGGCAATGACACCGGTGGATCCTTATGTGGTTTTTTTAGAAGAACACACATGCAATGACACTGGGTGTGGTTCATGAAAAGAACAGACACGCAATGTCACTGGTGGATGCTTATGTGGTTTGTTTAGAGGAACAGGCATGCAATGACACCGGTGGATCCACGTGTGGTTCATGAGAAGAACACACATCCAATGACACTGGTAGATCCTTATGTGGTTCATGAAAAGAACAGACGTGCAGTGAAACTGGGTGTGGTTCATGAATAGAACAGACATGCACTGACATTGGGTGTGGTTCATGAAAATAATAGACATGCAATAACACGGGTGGGCCCATCCTTATGTGGTTCATGAAAAGAACAGACATGCAATGACACCGGTGGATCCTCATGTGGTTTGTTTAGAAGAACACACATGCAATGTCACTGGGTCTCGTTCATAAAAAGAACACACACGCAATGACACTGGTGGATCCTTATGTGGTTTGTTTAGAGGAACATACATGCAATGACTCTAGATATGGTTCATGAAAATAACAGACATGTAGTGACACCAGGTGTGGTTCATGAAAAGAACAGACATTCAATGACTTATGTGGTTTGTTTAGAAGAACACACATGCAATGACACTAGGTGTGGTTCTTGAAAAGAACAGATAGGCAATGACACTGGTGGATCCTTATGTGGTTTGTTTAGAAGAACACACATGCAATGACACTGGGTGTGGTTCATGAGAAGAACACACATCCAATGACGCTGGTGGATCCTTATGTGGTTGTTTTAGAGGAACATACATGCAATCACACTAGGTGGATCCATATGTGGTTTATGGAAGTAACAGACATGCAATGACTCTAGATGTGATTCATGAAAAGAACAGACATGCAATGACACTGGGGATCCTTATGTGGTTCATAAAAAGAACAGATAGGCAATGACACTGGTGGATCCCTATGTGGTTTGTTTAGAAGAACACACATGCAATGACACTTGGTGTGGTACATGAGAAGAACACACATCCAATGACACTGGTGGATCCTTATGTGGTTTGTTTAGAGGAACAGCCATGCAATCACAATAGGTGGATCCATATGTGGTTTATGGAAGTAATAGACATGCAATGACTCTAGCTGTGATTCATGAAAAGAACAGACAGGCAATGACACTGGTGGATCCATGTGTGGTTCATGGGAAGAATAGACATCCAATGACACTGGTGGACTCTAGCTGTGGTTCATGAAAAGAATAGACATGCAATGACACTGGTGGATTCATATGTGGTTTGTCTGGAGAACACACATGCAATGACATTGGGTGTGGTTCATGAAAAGAACAGACACGCAATAACACTGGTGGATCATTATGTGTGGTTCATTAAAAGAACATACATGAAGTGACACTGGTGGATCTTTATGTGGTTTGTTTAGAAGAACACACATGCAATGATACTGGGTGTGGTTCATGAAAAGAACATGCAGGCAATGACACCGGTGGATCCTTATGTGGTTTGTTTAGAAGAACACACATGCAATGACACTGGGTGTGGTTCATGAAAAGAACAGACACGCAATGTCACTGGTGGATCCTTATGTGGTTTGTTTAGAGGAACAGGAATGCAATGACACCGGTGGATCCACGTGTGGTTCATGAGAAGAACACATATCCAATGACACTGGTAGATCCTTATGTGGTTCATGAAAAGAACAGACATGCAGTGAAACTGGGTGTGGTTCATGAATAGAACAGACATGCACTGACATTGGGTGTGGTTCATGAAAATAATAGACATGCAATAACACTGGTGGGCCCATCCTTATGTGGTTCATGAAAAGAACAGACATGCAATGACACCGGTGGATCCTCATGTGGTTTGTTTAGAAGAACACACATGCAATGTCACTGGGTCTCGTTCATAAAAAGAACACACACGCAATGACACTGGTGGATCCTTATGTGGTTTGTTTAGAGGAACATACATGCAATGACACTGGGTGTGGTTCATGAGAAGAACACACACGCAATGACACCGGGTGTGGTTCATGAAAAGAACAGACATTCAATGACTTATGTGGTTTGTTTAGAAGAACACACATGCAATGACACTGGGTGTGGTTCTTGAAAAGAACAGATAGGCAATGACACTGGTGGATCCTTATGTGGTTTGTTTAGAAGAACACACATGCAATGACACTGGGTGTGGTTCATGAGAAGAACACACATCCAATGACGCTGGTGGATCCTTATGTGGTTGTTTTAGAGGAACATACATGCAATCACACTAGGTGGATCCATATGTGGTTTATGGAAGTAACAGACATGCAATGACTCTAGATGTGATTCATGAAAAGAACAGACATGCAATGACACTGGTGGATCCTTATGTGGTTCATGAAAAGAACAGACAGGCAATGACACTGGTGGATCCCTATGTGGTTTGTTTAGAAGAACACACATGCAATGACACTTGGTGTGGTTCATGAGAAGAACACACATCCAATGACACTGGTGGATCCTTATGTGGTTTGTTTAGAGGAACAGCCATGCAATCACACTAGGTGGATCCATATGTGGTTTACGGAAGTAATAGACATGCAATGACCCTAGCTGTGATTCATGAAAAGAACAGACAGGCAATGACACTGGTGGATCCATGTGTGGTCCATGGGAAGAACAGACATCCAATGACACTGGTGGACTCTAGCTGTGGTTCATGAAAAGAATAGACATGCAATGACACTGGTGGATCCATTGGGTGTGGTTCATGAAAAGAACAGACACGCAATAACACTGGTGGATCATTATGTGTGGTTCATTGAAAGAACATACATGAAGTGACACTGGTGGATCGTTATGTGGTTTGTTTAGAAGAACACACATGCAATGATACTGGGTGTGGTTCATGAAAAGAACATGCAGGCAATGACACCGGTGGATCCTTATGTGGTTTGTTTAGAAGAACACACATGCAATGCCACTGGGTGTGGTTCATGAAAAGAACAGACACGCAATGTCCCTGGTGGATCCTTGTGTGGTTTGTTTAGAGGAACAGACATGCAATGACACCGGTGGATCCACGTGTGGTTCATGAGAAGAACACACATCCAATGACACTGGTAGATCCTTATGTTGTTCATGAAAAGAACAGACATGCAGTGAAACTGGGTGTGGTTCATGAATAGAATAGACATGCACTGACATTGGGTGTGGTTCATGAAAATAATAGACATGCAATGACACTGGTGGGCCCATCCTTATGTGGTTCATGAAAAGAACAGACATGCAATGATACCGGTGGATCCTCATGTGGTTTGTTTAGAAGAACACACATGCAATGTCACTGGGTCTCGTTCATAAAAAGAACACACACGCAATGACACTGGTGGATCCTTATGTGGTTTGTTTAGAGGAACATACATACAATGACACCAGTGGAAGCACGTGTGGTTCATGAGAAGAACACACATCCATTGACTCTGGTAGATCCTTATGTGGTTCATGAAAAGAACTTACATGTAGTGACACTGGGTGTGGTTCATGAAATGAACAGACATGCACTAACACTAGGTGTGGTTCATGAAATGAATAGACAGGCAATGACACTGGTGGGTCCATCCTTATGTGGTTAATGAAAAGAACACACATGCAATGATACTGGTGGATCCTTATTTGGTTTGTTTAGAAGAACACACATGCAATGACAATGGTGTGGTTCATGAAAAGAACACACATCCAATGACACTGGTGGATCCTTATGTGGTTTGTTTAGAGGAACAGACATGCAATGACACCGGGTCTGGTTCATGAAAAGAACATACATGCAATGACTTATGTGGTTTGTTTAGAAGAACACACATGCAATGACACTGGGTGTGGTTCATGAAAAGAACATACATGCAATGACACTGGTGGATCCTTATGTGGCTTGTTTAGAAGAACACACATGCAATGACACTGGGTGTGGTTCATGAGAAGAACACACATCCAATGACACTGGTGGATCCTTATGTGGTTCGTTTAGAGGAACAAACATGCAATCACACTAGGTGGATCCATATGTGGTTTATGGAAGTAACAGACATGCAATGAATCTAGCTGTGATTCATGAAAAGAACAGACATGCAATGACACTAGTGGATCCTTATGTGGTTCATGAAAAGAACAGACAGGCAATGACACTGGTGGATCCTTATGTGGTTTGTTTAGAAGAACACACATGCAATGACACTGGGTGTGGTTCATGAGAAGAACACACATCCAATGACACTGGTGGATCCTTATGTGGTTTTTTTAGAGGAACAAACATGCAATCACACTAGGTGGATCCATATGTGGTTTATGGAAGTAACAGACATGCATGCAATGACTCTAGCTGTGATTCATGAAAAGAACAGACATGCAATGACACTGGTGGATCCATGTGTGGTTCATGGGAAGAACAGACATGCAATGACAGTGGTGGATCCTTATGTGTGGTTCATTAAAAGAACATACATGTAGTGACACTGGTGGATCCTTATGTGGTTTGTTTAGAAGAACACACATGCAATGACACTGGGTGTGGTTCATGAAAAGCACAGACAGGCAATGACACCGGTGGATCCTTATGTGGTTTGTTTAGAAGAACACACATGCAATGACACTGGGTGTGGTTCATTAAAAGAACAGACATGCTATCGTGGAAATGGCCATGGCAGTCGCTGCCATAGGCAGCTATTGAGTGTTTCATGAGGAAGAGTTGGCGGCCATCTGTGGTGCGAGATGGGGGCGGATGCACATGGGTTTACCCAGGTTCGGCCCCCATCTCGCACCGCAGATGGCCGCCAACTCTTCCTCACGAAACACTCAATCGCTGCCTATGGCAGCGACTGCCGTGGCCATTTCCACTATAGTGGCGCCCACCATGGGGGATAGCGGGATTGGCCTGAGTTCTACGGCGAGACCCTACTCGCCAATCGATCGACCGATCGCCACCGGTTGCATGATTGCCATCGGCGGGATCTTACAGATCGTGCCTAGTAGTTATATCCCGGCATCACGCCCGATCACCCACGCCGCGGTGATGCCGGTCGGCTCCATCAACCTCGTCGTCGGCTTCATCGGCACGATCGACCCAGCCGCGACGGTGATCGTTGGCAGATCGCCGCCACACCACGACCTGCTTTCGGAGGAGCGGGTCCGTTCCATCAGGAGCCTCGTCACCAAGTACGACTCGGCCGCCAGCGACGCGATCGAGACTAACGTCTCCACCAACGACGACGCCCTAAACGACGACGCCGACTCTGTTACCCCTGCATCGGTCGGCGGATCTATCACCGCCGCGTCACGGGAGGACTCCATCACGCGAGTCTCCAACCCCAAGGATTTCGAGGACCCCTCCATCCTGGGGATCTTCGACTTCGACTCCGGCTCGGAATCCCTAGAGGATTTTCGCGCCAGATCTAATCGTTTCAACGCGATCTACATGGCGGGTATCACGGCTGCCCCGCCAGATCCGTTCTCCACGCTGATCCTGCCGACCGCGACGGCCACGGATGTGGAGGAAGCCCGCATGCGGCTCGCAGAGGCGCAACGCAACAAACTCGCCGAGCGCGAGATATACCGCCTCGAGCGAGAAACGGCGCGGGAGCTATCACTCTACCACCAGCGCCGCATCAGGACCCGCCTGAACCCCGACGTTCAGGGCCGCATCCTGAATTTCAACGACGAGGGCAACCCCACGCGCGCCGCCGAGCGTGAATATTGCGAGAATGCGCCGCCAGGCGGGAGCAACCCCGCAAGACCACCACCTGGAGCGCCGGCGACTGGGGCTCCTCCACCACCCATGGGCCGCGCGCCCCCACCGGACCAACCACGGATCATCATCTCGCCTCAAGCCCGTGACGCCAATGGGCTACCACTGTACTCCACCCCGATGGACAACGTTGTCGTGGCTGATGCCGCGATTGCCAACCTCGATGTCCAGGGCGATGGCTCGCTACAGATCTAGTACGCCAAGGCCCTACTCGTTAGGGCCGTCGAGCAACAAGCCGCGGGAGTCGACCCGCGGGGGCGAATGTACTCCCGCTCTTTGGCAAGCAGGGCGGCATCAAGCGGCCACCCCACCGTGGCCAACGCAATAGTTTGCGCACCACCCCAGCCCCTGGCAAATCAACCACGGGCCGCCAATCCTGCGCTCTCAACCAACGAGCCGCGACCGGCAAACAACACGGTCGCCACCAACGGGCAACCCATCGACGCCCGAACGAACATCATCAACAACCAGACGTGGCGGTCGCGCCAGCCCTATGACCTGCGGCACACCCTCACCAACCGCGGCGAACCGGAGCCAAGAGGTTCGCTCAGTCGAGTCGGGCCGCAATGCTTTGGACCAATGATTCGCGGGGAAAAATACCCCGCCAACTTCAAGGCCCCTAAGGAGATCGAGAAGTACGACCCAATGTACGACCTCACCGTCTGGTTGGACACATACCTCATGGCAATGGGGATCGCAGGCCACAACGACCTGCTGATGGAGGGTGCGACCCGACAGTGGATCAACACCCTCCCTCCCGACAGCATTGATTCCTGGGAAGAAATGCGGGACGCCTTCGTCAGGCACTTCGAGGGCTCCTACACCCGCGCCACCACAATAGAAGACCTGGAGCGATGCATCCAGGGACCACGCGAGTCGACCCGCCGGTGGATCCGAAGGTGGCAAGAACTGTGGATAAACGCCTCCGGCATCCACCCAGACACGGCGATACACTGCTTAAAAAACACATGCTGGTATGAACCCCTAGTCGCCAAGATCAAGAGGGTCTACCGGACGCTCGATAACATCCCCGACCTCCTCGAGATCGCCAAGCGCTACGCGGAGGAGGACCTCAACCAAGACTTTGACGACGAGTCGGGAGGAAGACGTCGCACTAGCATCCACGACAGCGGGCGCCTACGCGACATGCGCTACAGCAACACCCGCATCACTGCCAAATGCCGGACGGATGGGCGAGTCGATTTCGTCGCCAACTCCGGCTATGGCCAGCGCGACTCCAAGAACTACCGCCGCGGTGGAGGAAACTACCGCGACAGCGGGAACTACCGCGCCAACAACGCGACGAGGCCGAAATTCGACCCCGTCGCCCTGTTTAATCAGCCCTGCATCTACCATAGCAGGGAGGGAAAACCCGCCACCCACACCACCACCGACTGCCACTCTCTCAAAGAGATTGAGAAGGCGATACGTGCAAGGGAGAACCACCACAACAACCAACCTCGGGACAACGGGAACGGCGGCGGCTTTGGGACTACCGTCGGGTCGCTAGATACCTTTACCGGGCTCGGCACCAAGCATGAGAAGAAGGTACTCGCCCGCGCGGTCGCCGTCAATGCAGTGACGCAAGTCGACATCCCCCGCTTCCTAAACTGGTCTGAGCAGAGCATCACCTGGAGTCGCCAGGACCACGCACAAAGAATCGAGTACCCAGGGCGAGTCGCCCTGGTAGTCAGGCCAAAGGTGGCCGACTACTGGCTGCCCAAGACGCTGATGGACGGTGGGAGCTCCATCCACATCTTGTACCTCGACACTTTCAAAAGGCTCCAGCTCCCAGAAACAGCCATCGAGCCAACACTGACGACCTTCCACGGCATCGTCCCCGGGTCGGAAGGCGTACCCGATCGGGAAAGTGACGCTGCCAGTCACCTTCGGCACTCCGGCAAACTACCACATGGAGAGGATCGTCTTCGAGCTGGTGAACTTCCACAACCCCTACCACTGCGTCCTGGGCCGCCAGGCATTCGTAGAGTTCATGGTGACCCTACACTACGCCTACAACATGATGAAGCTTCCCGGGCCAAGCGGCATCATTACCGTCCACGGCGACCCCGACATGGCCTTGGAATGCGAGGAAAAAGGCGCCGAGCTTGCTGACGCCGTCATCGCCATGGAGACCGACCACGTGGAGGAGCTTGTGAAATACGCGGGCAACATCAACAAGGACGATCCCACCATCCTGAAGAAACCGATCGCCGCGAACTCCACATTCGAGGCGACCACGCACACCCGCACCGTCGAGCTCGTCCCAGGCGACTCCAGCTAGACGGTCACCATCGGGTCGCACATGAGCCCCGCATAGGAAAGCGCGCTCATCGGGTTCCTCCGTGAGAACTGCGACATCTTCGCGTGGAAGCCATCTGACATGCCAGGTGTCCTGAGGGAACTCGCTGAGCACAAACTTAACGCCGACCCCAAAGTGCGACCAGTAAAGCAGTCGCTACGGCCCTTCAATGAAGAGCGCGACCGAGCAATCGCCGAGGAAGTCTAGTGCCTGTTAGCTGCAGGCTTCATCTGGCCAATCAAATACTCCAAGTGGCTGGCGAACCCAGCCCTGGTTCTCAAAAAGAACAACACCTAGAGAATGTGTATCGACTACACCAACCTTAACAGTGCCTGCCCGAAGGAGGAGTTCGTCCTACCACGCATCGATCAGATCATCGACTCGACCGCGGGATCGGAGTCGCTGTGTTTTCTTGACGCGTACTCTGGTTATAACCAGATCAAGATGGTGGTCGAAGACGAGGAGAAGAGGGCGTTCATCACGCCATTCGGCGCATTCTGCTACACGGCCATGACGTTTGGCTTCAAGAACGCAGGCGCCACATACTAGAGGTGCATGCAGGAGTGTCTAGCGAGCCAAATTGGCCGCAACATTCATGTCTACATCGACGACGTGGTGGTAAAATCCACCCGCCAGGACGATCTGCTCGCCGATCTAGCTGAAACCTTCGCAAACTTGCGGAGGTACAACATCAAGCTGAACCCTGGAAAATGCACCTTTGGCGTACCCACCGGACAGCTTCTAGGATACGTAGTCTCCAAGCGATGCATTGAAGCCAACCCCACCAAGATCGACACCATCGCGCGACTTGGGAAACCCGAGTGCCTGCGCGATGTCCAAAAGTTGGCAGGGCGAGTCGCGGCTCTCAGTCGCTTCATCCCCCGACTAGGCGAGAAGGCCATGCCCCTCTACCGCCTGATGCACAAGAACCCAACATTCCAATGGGACGCGGAGGCCGACGACGCACTCAAAGCACTCAAAGAAGTGCTACTCGCGGCACCATTACTCGTCGCGCCACTTGACAAAGAGCCAATGCTCGTTTACGTCGTGGCCTCCAATCGAGTCATCAGCGCCGTGATGGTCGTCGAACGACCGGAAGAGGGCAAGGAGCACCCCATACAGTGCCCTGTATACTACTTCAGCGAAGTCCTAACGGACTCACGACAGCGCTACCCGCAATACCAAAAACTGGTGTACGCGGTATTCCGAGCACAGCGGCGGCTCCCACACTACTTCCAGGAGCACCCAATCATGGTGGTCTCCTCCGCGCCCCTGCAGGACATCATACGCAATCGCGAGGCAACCGGGCGAGTCGCCAAGTGGGCCGTCGAGATCGGCGTCCACAACATCAAGTACGAGCCCCGAAAAGCGATCAAGTCACAAGCCCTGGCTGATTTCCTCGCAGATTGGGAAGAAGCACAGGAGCCAGAGAAGCTCCCATACCTACACTATTGGTCGCTCCACTTTGACGGCTCCAAGAACGCCGACGGCGCGGGGGCTAGGGTCATACTGACCTCCCCAAAAGGAGACAAGCTCCGCTACGTGCTCCACCTCAACTTCAAGCCCTGCACCAACAACATGGCGGAATACGAGGCCCTCCTCCATGTCATGCGTGCTGCCAAGGAGATGAACATCAACCGCCTATGGTGTTACGGCGACTCCGACCTAGTCGCCAGCCAAGTGGCCGGGACATGCGACACCGTCTCCCCAACAATGATCGCGTACCGCCAAGCCGTCGACCAATTGGGAGAACACTTTGACGGCTATTCCGTCGAGTGGATCGACAGGCGCAAAAACGAGGAGGCAGATGCCCTTTCCCGCATCGGATCAACCCGACATGCGCCACCAGTAGGCGTCTTCCTCGACATCATCCACAAACCCTCAGTCAGCCCACCGAAGGAGATCGACGTCGGGATCCCACTGCAACCAGAACTGGCCTTAGTCGCCATGGTTGTGGAACCTAGCGACTGGACAACACCATATGTCGCCTTCCTGGAACACAAACTCCTACCGAGCAACAAGACAGAGCCGCGAATGATCGCGCGCCGCTGCAAATCCTTCATCATCATCAACGGAGAGCTCCACAAGCGCAGCGTGGCCGACGTGTTCCAGCGTTGTGTACAACTAGAAGAAGGCCGCAAGATCCTTCAGGACATTCACGCCGGCGACTGCGGCCATCACGCCAACGCCAAGTCGTTAGTCGCCAAGGCCATGCGGCACAGTTTCTACTGGCTCACCGCAAACGCCGACGCCACCAACATCGTCCAACGATGCGTCGGGTGCCAGAAGTATGCCAACCAGACGTACCTTCCTGGCTCGACACTCAAGATAATCCCCATCACGTGGCCATTTGCCGTATGGGGCATGTACATGGTAGGCCCATTCAAGAAGGCCCCGCCTGGGTTCACTCACCTCCTGGTCGCAGTCGACAAGTTCACCAAATGGGTCGAGGCCAAGTCGATCAAAAAGTGCGATGGCAAGACGGCCACCAAGTTCCTCCGCGAACTCATCTACCAGTACGGCTACCCGCACAGCATCATAACATACAACGGCACCAACTTCGCCAAGGGGGCCATGGCAGAATTCTACAAGGAGCATGGTATCCGACTCGACCTCGCATCAGTCACCCAACCAGAATCAAATGGCCAAGCAGAGCGCGCCAACCAGAGCGTCCTCCACGGGCTCAAGCCGCTACTGCAGGTGCCCCTTGAGCGCACCCCAGGATGCTGGGTTGACGAGCTCCCCTCTGTGATATGGGGGATCCGCACCTCTGTCAACCGATCAACCGGGTTCACACCTTTCTTCATGGTGTATGGCGCCGAGGCCGTAATGCCAACAGACCTGGAGCACGAATCCCCTCGAGTCGCCAACTACGTCGAGGCGGCCAACGAGATAGCCCGCCAAGATAGCATCGACCAACTCGACAAGGCACGCGACCTGGCTCGCTCCCGCACCACCATATATTAGCAAGGACTTCGCCACTATCATAGCCGCCGAGTGGGATCTCGCACCTTCCAGGAAGGCGACCTGGTCCTACGACTGTCCCAAGACAAGAAGGGCATGCACAAGCTCTCCCCCCATGGGAGGGGCCATTCGCCATAGGCCGAGTCCTTGGAAACGATGCCTACTACCTCATCGACATACGAGGTGATGGCCAATAGGAGGTCGGGAGGCCATGGAATGTAAACCTCCTCAGAAAGTTCTATACTTAGAACCCCACAATGTCCTCCATCGGAATATATAATGAAATTCATTCAGATCACACAAATTGTGTCCACTCGCCATATTCTTGTGCCACTCGCACTCGTACGTGCCAGCAATACGCTACTTACGGAAGTCAACCTCTGGTCGAGCGACCGGCACGGCCAAGTAGTGCGGCACAAGGGCACCGAAAATACTTGGGCCTTGGGTCGTCCACGAAAAACGCCAACCCGGAGCCGCCATTGGAGTCGCCTAGCCCGACTGGTCCACCGGGCCAAGACATCCAATACACGCTTCTCACAGCGAACTGTCCCTCCCACCCTCGCGCAAAGCGACTCGAACGGTAAAGTACCACGCACGGGGACTCCGCAAAACGGAAACCCCCACGCGGCTCGGGAACACACCAAGTAAGAGAGCTTCTTAGGGCTCGCCAAGCGACTGGCTCTCCGGGCCAAGGGAGGAGACGCGTTACAAACAACGCACTCACAACCTGCAACAGGATCATGACCAGTACGGTCGGGCACCACGCTCGGGGACTCGCTCACAAGTCAGTCCTACCCGCGCTCGGGGACTCGCCATTCAAAAGACGCGAGGGATAAAAACAACACGTAAACACAACAAATACATAAAAGTATATAATCGAGTTATACCCCATTAAAAGGTGGACGCGCCCGGGGACTCGCTCAATCAAAACAATTCATAGGCAAAAACACAACATACATTACTCATCCAAACATGAGTCGATCGACCCCCCGTGGCATATATTGCAAAAGTATCTTACAGCATTCGCCACTCGACATTTATAACAACTTGGCAAATTACATTGTCTACTCTACAGGACCTGATGACGAAGCACCACCACCACCCTTGACGCGCACAAAAGGCTGCCACGGGTTTGTCGGATACATTGTCAGCGACTTCGACACCAACGACCGGAAGGGCTGCTCAGACTTCATGTCGCGGTACTCCGGCTCGGGGTCGCCAGGCGCCAACACCGTCTCTTGATATGGAAGCAGATCTCCCATTGCCAAGACACGATCGGTGTAAGGAGTGGCCTTCGCGGTCAGCTTCAGCACCTCCGACATCTCCACCGTGCCGGTCGCCGACGGATAGCCACTTGTCACATCATCAAGATCGAAGTCATCGGGGAAATAGGCGAGACCCAAGCTCAACGCCGTGGCAGCCCCGCGTCTGAACGCCGAGCGCGTCATCCACTCCACAACAGCGGGTACCTCCTCTAGATAGCGCCATAGCTCCGTCAACCCCGCAGGGATAACCTCGGTGGGAGACATGCCCTGGAGAGCCGCTTGGACGCACAATGCCAAGGCCGTGGCTGCATTTACCATGGCAGTCACGCACTACGAGGCGCTGTACATCTGCACAACCGGGTCGCTTTGGCCTACGTACACAACTACAAAGTCAGGCGTCAGTGAAACTATGAAATCCCCATAGCAGGGACCAGACGAAAGGGTCAAGCAAAGACAAAAGACTCACCAAGGAGTTTGCGACAGTTCTCCTTGACGTGATTCTCCAATGCAGTCTGCTCGTTATGCAGCCCCACGATGATGGAGTCGGCGGCCTTGCGTTCCTCTTCAGCCGCGGCGACGGCAGCCTTCGCCCGTTCCTCCGAAGAAATTGAGGCCGCCTTGGCCTCCTCCAAGTCCTTAACTAGGGAGGCTATTCACCCATTCGCCGCGTCCAGTTCGGCGAGTGGGACATACCCCTCACAAGCCTTGGAGATCTCAGCCAGGAAACCATCTGCAAGAGAAGATATCAGAGTATTGCACACAACCAGCTCACACCAGGAAAAGAAGAATAAAGCCAAACAGACACTCACCAATTGTCTCCTGGAGCCGCCGATTCACCTCCTGCGCTTCGCGCAAGTCACGCTCCAAGCGCTCTCGTGCAGCCTGCCGGTCAGTCGACTCCTGTTGTAACCCCTGTAAACAAAGAACCCAACTAAGCATTGGAAGAAAAACAAAACCTAGTTCCCAGCCGCCGAAATTCAGCGACTAGGAACTCGGGGACTAGAGAAGGAAGAAAAACAAAACCCAGTTCCTAGCCGCCGAAATTCAGCGACTAGGAACTCGGGGATTGGAGAAGGAAGAAAAATAAAACCCAGTTCCCAGCCGCTGAAATTCAGCGACTAGGAACTCGGGGACTGGAGAAGGAAGGAAACGAGAAACAATTCCTATCCGCTGAAATTCAACGACTAGGAATTCGGGGACTGGACATACCTGAATAGCAGCGCCGAGCATCTTGTGAAGTTTAGTAGCGTCAGTCGACGGGACCGTGAAGGAGGTGCGTCCGCGGCGGGACCCAATATCCACATCCACGATTTCTAGACTTTGCGAAGATTGCGTGTCCGCAACACCTGGAAACCCCTTCGCCATAAAACGAGGGAACGTCGCCGACGTCCTAGCAGGTGTCGTTGTATTGGGAACGGCAGTACCTGAGGAGGTTAGATAGAGGTGTGGGGACTAGCAGGGAAGCTATCGACGGCGTCCGCAGGCGGGATTGGATACAAGCGAGCGTAGCGGGACACAAGAAGTACCCAGGTTCGGGGCCCTCGGGGTGAGGTAAAGCCCCTACTCCTGCCGGATCTGACTATGTGGAATACCCGAACTACAAGTGCTCCTCGAGCTGTATATGCTAGCTACTGCCTTAAATGCTATCAGACCAACCCTTTCTACTGAGGCCTTGCCTCTCTTTCTATAGGCAGAGAGGCAAGGGTCTCACTGGCCAGTCCGACTGGCAGGCCCCACAGGCGGGTCCCAGCCGACTAGTCATCCACAGTGTCCGGTATGGCTTGTCCTGTCGGAGTACGAGCGGTATGGCTGTTGTAGGCACAGTGGACGCCGTGCGAGCCTGTCGTCAGCACCGGCCACTGTTCCTGCGTCACCCACGCAAAGTCTTCGGTATGGCTGGGTAGTTGCCAGTCTTGTCACCGTACAGGGCGTACCGTGCACTGATACACACGTCGCCCTGTCCCATTGATTGAGTCCGGCTGCCTCCTGCCGATCCGGCTACCAGGGATAGCCGGCATGTCTTGCCTTGTCCGGCTGCATCCGGTCAGCCGGACGCGATCCGACTGTCTTGATTCTTATTCGGTTGGGGTACCCGGGGATCATCCCCCTGACACTAGCCCCCGAGCGCGTGTGGATTCCGCCTTTAGGTGAAATGTGCGCGTGCTTCCTCTTGTTTTTGAATTTGTGTCCAGCTGAGCTTGGCGGTTGCGCTACCCGTGACGTCAGTGCTGACGCCGGCCACGCGCGTACGCGCCATCATTACTCTGCGGCGGGCAGCATAACGTCCTATCGCACGTCGCCTCGGGAAGCTGCTGTCCGGCGCTTCGGTTCCCGCTCCAGGATCTTCTGCGCCTCCTGCTCCGGCACACGGGATCTTAGGCGGCGGTTGGGGTGTGGGTCGCCCAGATGCGCGCCACGTGCCCCGTCGACGGTTGCCCTTCTGGCTCTTTAAAGGGACGCCACGGGGGAGGCGATTTCTTTCCTTCGCTACCCTGCTGTAGTTCCTTCTTCCCCGCGTGCTTCTGCTTCTGCGCTCTTGCTCTTTGCGCCGCCCGCTCGCCGTTGTCGACGTTACGGGCCACCGCCACTCTTCCGTCGCCGCTCCCCCTCATCAACCGGAGATGGCCGCCGACCGCGGGTCCTGGTGCGGCTCCGCCGTCACCAAGGACCAGATCGCGAAGTACCGCGCCACCCGCGTCCTCCCACCGGCGGAGGAGGTGGTGGTGCGGCTGGCGCCGGCCGGGGAAGTGTTGCCGCATCCGGAGGAGGGCGAGCGCGTCATATTCCTGTCCCATCTAGCCCGCGGGTTCGCCCTTCCGGTGAACCCGTTCCTCTTGACCTTCCTCGCCTTCTTTGACCTTCGTCTCCACCACCTCGGCGCCAACGCAATCGGAACGTTGGCGCATTTCGTTGCTTTCTGCGAGAGCTATCTCGGGATCCAGCCAGATATCAGGCTCTTCTGCCGGCTCTTTCGAGTCCAGCTGCAGGTGCAGTTCACCCAGGGGCCCTTAGTCGTCTGCAGCGGCGCCTCCATTTACTCCCGCTCGCAGACCGGCTACCCCAAGTTCCTTCTTCACGATACGGTGCGACTGTGGCAGCAGTCGTACTTCTACGTGAAGAACCTCACCAATGTCGACCGGATCAATCTGCCAGCCTTCCAGGACGTAGAGTCCAGCCGGCAGAACTGGGACTTGAAGTTCCACGGCGACAAGGCGGAGATGGATGAGCTGCTGAAGCGCATGCACTCCCTCGTCCACTGCCGGCTGACTGGCCTGGACGTCACTCTCAGCTGGATGTCCCGGCTGATGATGCCGTTGCAGCAACGAGCACACAAGGTGTGCTACTATTCGGGCCGGCTGGACCCAACCCGGCTGTCGCGCCGCGATCCCCGCTACCACAACTTGAAGGAGTGGGTGTGGACGATCACCAAAGATCGGCTGCCGAAGAATTGGAAGTTCAGCCTGGCGCCGTATACGCGGGAGAACCGCGTGCCTCAGGTAAGCTATTCTAGCCGGATGCACTTTTGATGTCTTCTTGTTCTTGTTCTTTGTCTTCGTCTGGCTGACTTTTGTGCTCGACAGATGTTCCCCTGCATCACCACGAGTAGGGCGCGGCGGCCCTCGAGGAGTTCGAGCCCAACCTGCCTGAGCCGCGCGCCCGGCGGTCCGGCGAGGAATCGGATGGGGATGGCGATGCCTTCCCCAGTCGAAATGACGAGCCGGTCACCAACCCACACCCGGAGGTGCACGAGGAGGAGGCCATGCCGACCGCGGAGCCGGCGATGCGCTCCACGACAGACAGGGGAGCGGGTGGGAGCGGCTCCAGCCGCTCCGGCTCCCGCCGCCCCGCGGTGGAGGAGCCGGTCCGGCGCCCCGCCGCCAAGCCGGTCCGGCACCCTGCCGTCAAGCCGTCTTGGCCGGTGGAAGGGGCCACCTCCTGTGGTGCCGGGGTATGTTCCTTCTCCCCCTTCCCTTTTTGTCTGTTTGCCTTTTTCCTCCTTTTCTGGCTTTGGCTTGTTTTGCTCCTGTCTTCCTCGCTTTTTCCTTAGCACGCTTGTTTCCTTTGGAGCCGCGAGCCCGGCTCGCGCGCCCGCCGGGTCGCCGCCCCGCACCCCGACTGCGCCGGCCAGCGCTCCTCCTTCCTCTGAGGCATAGCCTTCGCCTCCCCCTCAGGCTGAGCCGACTGACCCCGCCCAGCCGGAAGTCCCCCAGCCAGAGGCGAGGTCCTCCCAGCCGGAAGGCTCCTCTGCGGGCGCGTGGGGGGCTGCTGGCAAGGAGCTCGTCGTTGTTGGCGACGACAACTCCGGCGAGGAGCCCGGGGAGGAGTGGCAGGCGGCGGTGGTCGTGGCGAAGGAGTTCCTGGCCGTCAACACCGTGGACGATGATGCCTCTTCCGCTGCCTCGCTGTCGGACCTTGCCGCCACGCTCGAGCTGGCGGTGAAGGAGATCCGGCTGCTGGAGGCCACAGCCGGCGGGAACCGATCGTTGGAGCAGAAGCTCGCTGCCGCCAACGGGACCTCCTAGAGCAAGTTCACTTTATCCGGCTCTTTCCCTCTTTTTTTTGGGGTACTGATAGCCGGTTTGTTGCAGCCATCCTCGCATGCGCTCAGCGCGAGATCGATCGCTTGAAGAAGGCGAACGACCGGTTGAGTAAGTCCAACTCCACTCTGCGGCTGCAGAACAAGGACTGGCACGCGCGGGTGGACGGTCTGGAGGCCACCATCAAGGAGCGCGACGCCTCGCTCGCCAGCCGGACCAAAGCCTTCTCCCTTCTCGAGGCCCAGAACAAGGACCAAGAGAAGGAGATCAAACGGTTGGCGCTCAAGGAGAAGGCGCTGGTGGAGGAGCTGATGCAGGTCGGCCACACCGCCAAGGGTGAGTTTTCTTTTCGTCTTCATTTCTTTCCAGATCCGATAGCCGGATCTGACTTCTATTTTCTGACAGCTTTTTACCCCGGCATAGACCTGCTGGCCTACAACCGGCTGCAGGAGAATTGGCCAGGAGCGCAGCCTACGGCCCAGGAGCTCGTCGTCCTTCTTGGCGAGGAGGCTGCTAAGCTTTGCCAGGCGGCGAGGGACGTCTTCTCCTTTGTCTGGCCGGAGGCTCCGGTCTCGGAGACAATGGCGCAGCTGGCTGCGAAGGTGGGAGAGGTGCCGGCTGCGGTGGACCGGCTGCGGGATCTGGCTGCACGAGCCGGAGCGGAGATGGCCTTGGCCTTGATGCTCTCCTGGTACAAGGATGCCCGCGTCGAAAAGATCGACGGAGGCTTCCGAGTCGGGGCTGATCTTGCCGCCATCCGCCAAGCCCATCCGGAGCTCCGCGGGTCCACCATCAAGATCGCCGACTATGTGGACCCCGATGAGGTCCTCTCTGACTCGGAGTCCGTTGGTATTCCTGATGTGGAGGTCCCGATGTCGCCGCCTACCAGCGCCGGAACTGGATCAGACTCCACGCCTCCTCCGCCGCCCGAAGCTTCCGTTGGCCAAGATCTCCCTCACGGCAAGGGTCCTGCCGCCTAGATATCGCCCCAAGATGCCGGGTGTAATTGTCTTGTGTTGTACACTTGTGAACCTTGTCTGTTTGTGCCGGCTGTCTTTGACGCCGGGTAAGTTGTGAGAGCTTCGTCTCTCTTTTGCTTGTTATTGTTGAAATACTTTTTCCTTACTTGTGCGCTGAGTTTCTTTTTGCCATTTTGCCCGGCTAACCTTATCCGGCTACACGCCTTTAGCCGAATAACCTACACCTCCAGTGGGGGCGCGCAAGCGCACCCACTGGGTGTAGCCCCCGAGATTCGCAGTAGTTGGCGAAGGCAGGTGCTTCGAATCTTCCTTCTTTCCCAGTTCTTCTGTATTTATCCGACTAGACTCGTCTCAGTCAATTGCTTTCGCTGGCTGAACCCTTTTAGCCGGGGGAACTAACATTCCAGTGGGGGCGCGCGAGCGAACCCACTGGGTGTAGCCCCCGAGATTCAGAGTAGCTGGCGTAGCCAGGTGCTTCGAATCTTCCTTGTATTTTACTTGCTCCAGCCCTTGCCCTCACCTGGGCTCCGAATGGCCGGCTAACCGCCTTTAGCCGGTCGGGAACCATAAGATTCCACCGGGGGCGCGCGAGCGCACCCAGTGGGTGTAGCCCCCGAGATTCGGAGTGCTTGATGAAGGCAAGGACTTCGAATCTTCTTTCCTTCTCCTGAACTCCGACTCAGGTAGTCGGACAAAAATGTACATACGCATACACACATGTCCACATAGGTTAGTAGGTTAGTCTGCCAAATTGTAGCCGGAAAACGGCTTGTTTTTTCGAAAACTGGCTTGTCCCTTTCTAGACACTTAGTCGCTTTCCCGTGCGCTCTGCTGTTTTCGCTGCGTCCTTGCCGGGCAGCCGGGTTGCGGTCTGCAACCGGAATCGAAGGGAGCTGACAGTACATTGCACACGGTACTAAAGGCTTAGCAGCTGGATTGGTTCAAGCTAGTTGCAGGGCCAGGACACCCGATCTGTCGCGTCTCCTCCCTGTTTTTCGTGTGGGATGCCTCGGGCTTTTGCTCATGCTAGCCGGACAGCCGGGTTGCGGTCTGTAGCTGAGACAAAGAGTGGGCCTCTGACATCATCGCACAGCACTCAGCCGGTTTGTTGACTTAGCAGGCCGGGCCAGCTGGCGAGCCCCGGGTAGGGGCTGCCGGAGCCACAGAAACAATAAGCAGAGAACAGGTGCATACATATTTCTGGCAAGGGGCCCCCGAGATGCTCGTGGGGTCCGTATTTTTATTCATAGGGGTTTCGGGATACATACACTGTCCGGCGACTAGGTGTAAATGGGCGCAGCAGGGCCGCGTTCCAGGGACGCTCGGTCTCCTCGTCTAATTTGTCCATCTTGTTCTTGCGCGGCTGCTGTGCGTCGATGAGGTAGTAGGAGTCATTGGGCAGCGCCCGGCTGATGATGAAGGGGCCCTCCCAGGGTGGCGATAGCTTGTGCATGCCCTTCGTGTCTTGCACCAGCCGGAGAACCAGGTCGACCTCGCGGAATGCGACTGGGCGGATCCAGTTTGAATGGTAGCGACGTAGTCGCTGCTGGTACAGGGCTGATCTGGACAAGGCCAGCTCGCGGGCCTCCTCCAGGAGGTCCACTCCGTCCTCCCGCGCCTCCTGGTTGGCTTTTTCGTTGTAGAGAAGCTTGCGAGGGGAGTCGAACTCGATGTCGGCGGAGAGGACGGCTTCCGATCCGTAGACCAGGAAGAACGGCGTGTAGCCGGTTGACCTATTCGGCGTGGTGCGGAGGCTCCACAGCACAGCCGGAAGTTCTTCAATCCAACATCCGGGTGAACGCTCCAACGACTCGATGAGACGTGGCTTGATGCCGGCTAGCACTAAGCCGTTTGCTCTTTCGACTTGCCCGTTGGATTGCGGGTGCGCGACGGAGGCGAGGTCCAGCCGGATGCCCTTGTTGCTGCAGAACCGGGCGAAGGCCCCCTTGGTGAAGTTCGTGCCGTTGTCGGTGATGATGTTGTTGGGGTAGCCAAAGGGGTTGATGATGTTGGTGAAGAAGGTGACAGCCGTCGCCCCGTCCAGCTTTCGGATAGGCTTGGCCTCGATCCACTTCGTGAACTTGTCCACCGCCACCAGCAGGTGGGTCATGCCCGCGCACGCTCGCCTGAAGGGACCGACCATGTCAAGGCCCCATACCGCGAACGGCCAGGTGATCGGTATGGTCTTGAGTACCGAAGTTGGCATGTGCCTAAGCTGCCCGAAGCGCTGGCACCCATTGCATGCGCGGACCAGCTGCTCAGCGTCCTTGAGGGTGGTGGGCCAATAGAAACCATGGCGAAACGCCTTGGCGACTATCGTCCTTGACGAAGCGTGGTGCCCGCACTCGCCCTGGTGGATGTCCTTGAGTAGCCGGTGGCCCGTATCCGTATCAACACATCTTTGGAAGATTCCGGACACACTGCGCTTGTATAGCTCGCCGTTTATGATGGTGTATGCGTGCGCGCGGCGCCGGATTTGCCTGGCCTGCACCTCGTCGTCCGGAAGTTCTCCATTGTCGATGTAGCTCATGAAGGGCTGTGCCTAGGATGGCACTTCCCGAATGACGAGGATGCTCACGTTCTCTGGTTGACAGCTGTCTGGTTGACGGGTATCCGGAGAGGCAGCCCCCGAGCCGCTAGGCGAGCCGGCAGCCCCCGGGCCTTGCGAGCCGGAAGGCGCTGCCCGGCCGGAATTGGTGCGGGTCTTCTTTTTTGGTGGTTCTGCCGGCTCTGCTTTCGCCGTTCTGTCGGCCGGAACGGTTCCTGCCCAGACGATGGAGTCCGATTCTGGCGACGGGTTGATGGATGGCTTGCGTAGGTGCTCCAAGGACACCCCTGGTGGGATGGCCTGCCTGGTGGATCCGATCTTGGAGAGCCCGTCGGCTGCCTCGTTGTTGACGCGGGGGATGTGGTGAAATTCGCACCCGTCGAACGAGGCGCTGAGCTTCTGGATGTGGAACCGGTAGAGAGCCATGTTTGCGTCTCTGGCGTCCCATTCCCCGGATACTTGCTGCACCACCAAGTCCGAATCGCCGAAGCACAGGATCCGGTTGACACCGATCTCCTTGGCCAGCCGGAGTTCGTGCGCCAGTGCCTCGTATTCGGCTACGTTGTTGGAGGCCTTGAAGTGGATCTGTAGTACGTACTCCAGCCGGTCTCCCTTGGGCGAGGTGAGCACGATGCCGGCTCCCAAGCCCCCGAGCATCTTTGATCCGTCGAAGTGCATCCGCCAATGGTCCGAATCCAGAACCGGTGGGAAATACTGGGTCTCGGCCCAGTCGACGAGGAAGTCCGCCAACGCTTGCGACTTGATCGTGAGCCGGGGCTCGTACTGGATGGAGTAGGCGGCAAGCTCGATGGCCCACTTGGCGACTCGGCCGGTGGCATCCTTGTTGCCGATGATTTCCGAAAGGGGTGCAGTGCACACGACCTTAATCGGATGCTCCTGGAAGTAGTGCTTGAGCTTCTTGCATGCCAGGTACACGCCGTAGCACATCTTCTGGTAGTGGGGGTAGTTCTGCTTGGAGAGGGAGAGAACCTCGCTGAAGTAGTAGACGGGCCTCTGAACCGGCTGAGCCTTGCCTTCCTCGGGGCGGTCTACCACCAGGACGACGCTGACGACCCGGGAGTGCCTTCTCCCCCAGCCAGCTGACAAACGACTGAGGGAAGCAAGGCATCCGGTGAACTTCTGGACTCCAAGAAGGTTCCTGGGCGGTTGCATCCTTGCGATGGCCGCGATCTTCTCCAGATTTGCCTCGATACCTCGCTGTGAAACGAGGAAACCGAGGAGCTGACCGGACGGTACCCCGAAGACGCACTTCTCTGGGTTCAGATTCATCCGGTACTGCGGAGGTTGCCAAATGTTTCTCCCAGGTCCTCGAGGAGGGTGTGCTTCTCCTTGGTCTTGATAACCACGTCATCCACGTAAGCGTGCATGTTTCGGCCTATCTGCGAGTGCAAGCATTTCTGCATACATCGCTGATAGGTGGCGCCTGTGTTCTTTAGGCTGAAAGGCATGGTTACATAGCAGAAAGCCCCATAGGGAGTGATAAATGATGTCTTAATCTGATCAGCCGGGTTTAGCCGGATCTGATTATACCCGGAATAACAATCTAAAAAAGACAACAAATCACAGCCACCCGTGGAATCGATGAGTTGATCGATACGGGGAAAGGCGAAAGGGTCCATAGGGCACGCCTTGTTCAGGCTGGTGTAGTCGATACACATGCACCAGGTCTTGTTCTTCTTCAGTACCAGGACTGGCTTTGCCAGCCAGTCCGGGTGGTACACTTCCATGATGAACCCGGCTGCAAGGAGCCAGGTGATCTCATCACCGATTATCTTTCTCTTCTCCTCTGCGAACCGGCGCAGAGGTTGCTTGACCGGCTTGGCATCCGGACGCACGTGAAGTGAGTGCTCGGCGAACTCCCTCGGCACACCCGGCATGTCCTTGGGGGACCACGCGAAGATGTCCCGATTCTCACGGAGGAAGTCGACGAGCGCGCCTTCCTATTTGCTGTCCAAGCCGGCGCCAATGGTGACGAACTTGGTCGGATCGGAGGGGTCGAGCAGGATCCTCCTCGTCTCCTTTGCCGTCTGGAAGGCTCCTTCTCCAACCGGCTTGCTGCTAGCCGGAATGTCCTGCTGGGCCATGGCCACATTGCGCATGATCACGCACTTCTCCTCGGCTATGATGAGGGCCTCTGCCAGTTTGGAACCGGCTGAGGCGCACTCCATCGATCGCCTGAAGCAGCCGGCGACGGTGATCATGCCGTGGGTTCCCGGCATCTTCGTCTTGAGGTAGGCGTAGTGGGGGATGGCCATGAACTTGGCGAGGGCGGGGCGCCCGAGGAGAGTGTGGTAGGAGCTCGTCAGATTTACCACCTCGAACCAGATTGGTTCGCGGCGGAAGTTCACCTCGGTCCCGAAAATGACGTCCAGCTGGATTTTCCCCAGCGGGGCGCAGGCTGGCCCCGGCAGTACGCCGTGGAACGTCATGGTAGTCGGGCGCAGGTCGCTTTCGCGAATGCCCAGCTTCTCCAGCGAGGACTGGTAGAGGAGGTTGAGGCTGCTGCCTCCGTCGATGAGGATGCGCGAGAATCGGCAAGTGCGCGTGTTGGAGATGATGAGGGGGTCGAGCACCATGGCATAGCCCCCGGGAGTCGGTAGATGCTCAGGCTGATCCGCCCGGCTCCAGGTGATAGGGGTTTCCGACTAGTTCAGATACTGGGGGACCGGAGAGGCGATGGTGTTGACCTCCTTGGAGCATCGCCTGCGACTGTGCTTGTCGTCCTGCTCCGTCTCGAAAATGTGGTAGGCGGCGTGCGGCTGGGGGTAGCCATTGTTGTTGCCGCCGTTGCCATCATTGCCGGCTCCCCTAGCTTGTGGTGGAGGTCCGCCCGGTGGGGGAGGCGGGGGACGCGGCTGGTTGCCCTGGTCCTTTAGCTGGCAGGTCCAGCTGCAGTTCCGGGTGGTGTGTGTAGCCGGCTTGAAGGGACCGCTATGCCACTTGCACGGGCCATCGAACATCTGGTCGAAGGTGAGCCGTGGCTTCTGCCTCCTTGCTTCATTAGCCGGTGCGTCGGGCGCACCCTCCACAGCATTGACTTGCCGCGCGTGGTAGCGAGGCTTCTGCTGTCCGGCCTGGCGGTCCCCATGGAACCGGTTGTTGTTGCCGTGGCGTCTAGAGGGTCCGGCTTCTCCAGCCGGATTGCTGGGTCGGTCGCGAGCCGGCTCCGTGGGAGTCGGGCGGCCGTCCGCGTTTACTCGGAGGGGCTTCTTCATGGCGGCATCCGCCGTGGCGTACTGGTCCGCAACTGTCATGAGCACCGCCATGGTCTTTGGCTCGTCACACAGTAGCCGGTGGCGAAGCATGGTGCCCTCGCGGCAACCCTCGATGAAGAAGCCGATGGCTTGGCTCTCTAGGATACCCTCGCAAGTGTTGCACAGCTCCGTCCACTTGGCGAGGTACTCGCGGTCGGTCTCGTGGTCGCCCTGGACGCACAAGGCCAGGTCGCGCGGGCGCCCTGGGCGCTTGTACGTGCCGTTGAAGTTGCGGACGAACACCTTCTCGAAGTCAGGCCAGGCGTTGATGCTGTTGGGCGCGAGGCTATTGAGCCATGTCCTCGCTGACCCAGTTAGCATGAGGGGGATGTAGCGCACGGCTGTGCGCTTGTTCCCGTGGGCGATGCCGACTGCCGTAGCGTCGTCGGTCATCCAGTCCTCCAGCTTCATGCTGCTGTCGTACTTGGGGGTGTCCCTGGGCAGGGAGAATTTATCCGGAAACGGCTCGTTCCAGATACGGGGTCTGAAACAAACCGGACCGGTGGACTCTTCCTCCTCCGTGACGCGCGCTTGAGCGAGGAGCTCGATGCGGTCGCGGGCATCCGGGCGATCCGGGTTGGGTGCTCCCACCCGGCCCGAGAGACGGGAACCGGCTGGTCTGGGCGCTCTGGCTGGCGGAGGGGGAGGTGGCGGGTTGCTGTTCACCGTCTGCTCCTGGCGCGGCTGGCCCCTGTTACAGGAGCTGCGACGCCTGCTGCGGGCCCTGGGCGTCTGAGGGGAGGATGCCTGCTGGGTGTCACGCGGCGCGCCCCTGCTGTTGGCCGGTAGCTCGCTCCTCCTTGAGTAGGTAAGGTCTTCCTGCACCTGCCGGTTGGCGCCAGCCTGCTCGTCCGCGACGCGGAGGAGCTCCTGCACGCGGGCTTGCTGGCGGGCTTGCTCCTCGCCCTCTAGGCTGGGCAGTTCCTCTGCCGCGGCTCGCGCCGCGCGCAAGTTCTTGATGGGCGTGCTGTAGGTGGGCTGTGCGAGGGCGGGCACGGGATCCGGTTCCCCGTCCTTTTCCAACCTACCGCCAAGCTCGCCGCCCCGACGCCTTACCTGGCCGCGCCGGCTTGGCTCCACGGTAGCCGGAGTGAGGCCGTGCGCGCGGTCATACTCGCGCCGCGTGATCTCGAACTGCTTACGGGCTGCAGCTAGCTCCATGGCCTCATGGAGGAGGATCTGTCGCTCCATGCTAAAGTTGGCCTCCGCCTCCTCCGGGTTATCCCCGAGGTTAACCGGCGTCAGGAGCCGAACAATGGCATCCTCCACCGGGTTCCGGGGCTGCGGGGGAGCAGAAGTTCCGACCTCGTCCGCGCCTCGCTCCCGCGGCTGGCGGGGATGGGAGCTGGAACCGGCCATCATGACCTCCGTGCCGCGAGGTGCGGCGGAGGCGCTGCCGTCTGAGCATGGCAGCTCCGCGACAGAGACGATTTCCCTAGGGAAACATTCCGGGATGGTGGCGACATAAACGGAGAGGTCGCTGAATAGCAGAACGGTGCCGTTCGCCGGGAAGGAGGTTCCGGCGAAGCAGGAAGCGTTGTCGATGACGCAGTCAAATTTGCCGAGCGTGAGCACCAGGCCGGAGGCCACGCGCTCACCGGCTAAAGTGCGGAGTCCCGTGCGGAACGTGACTCCGGTCGAAGCCATCCGCCCCACGGTGGGCGCCAACTGTCGTTGTATTGGGAACGGCAGTACCTGAGGAGGTTAGATACAGGTGTGGGACTAGCAGGGAAGCTATCGACAGCGTCCGCAGGCGGGATTGGATACAAGCGAGCGTAGTGGGACGCAAGAAGTACCCAGGTTCGGGGCCGTCGGGGTGAGGTAAAGCCCCTACTCCTGCCGAATCTGACTATGTGGAATACCAGGACTACAAGTGCTCCTCGAGCTGTATATGCTAGCTACTGCCTTAAATGCTATCAGGCCAACCCTTTCTACTGAGGCCTTGCCTCTCCTTATATAGGCAGAGAGGCAAGGGTCTCACTGGACAGTCCGACTGGCGGGCCCCACAGGCGGGTCCTAGCCGACTAGTCATCCACAGTGTCCGGTATGGCTTGTCCTGTCGGAGTACGAGCGGTATGGCTGTCGTAGGCACAGTGGACGCCGTGCGAGCCTGTCGTCAGCACCGGCCACTGTTCCTGCGTCACCCACGCAAAGTCTTCGGTATGGCCGGGTAGTTGCCAGTCTTGTCACCGTACAGGGCGTACCGTGCACTGATACACACGTCGCGCTATCCCATTGATTGAGTCCGGCTGCCTCCTGCCGATCCGGCTACCTGGGATAGCCGGCCTGTCTTGCCTTGTCCGGCTGCATCCGGTCAGCCGGACGCAATCCGACTGTCTTGATTCTTATTTGCTTGGGGTACCCAGGGATCATCCCCCTGGCAGCAAGAGCGCTGGTCGCCGAGACCGGCGCCTCCGGCACGGACGCGGCTAGCACTGGCTCTGATTGCGTCGCCGCCACCTCTTTGGCGACTGGCGCAGCAGCTGGCTCCGTGGCGCTCCCCCTGGTCGCAGCGTCATCAGCGCCCCCTTCTGCTTCTTCGCAGCTTCAGCGGCTACAATATCTTCGGAGGCTTTCCTCTTCTTGGGCAGATCGCCCTCCCCCACGCCAGTGGCTAATGGAATCTTGGCAACCGAAGGGCGACCAATCTTCTTAGCCCCCGACGTGCGCGAGCCCCTCCAATCAGCACAACCACAACACGAAAGAAACAAGGCAAATCGGGATGAGGAAGCGCAACTTACTTGGCGACTGGAAGGACACGAAGCCCGGTACTAATATGGGCAGGCTTGTCCAATTCGAGACCCAGCTTGCGGCTGAGCCCCCTCTCGAAGACGTCCGAAGCCCACGAAACCGAGGGCTTTCTTGATGATGAAGCTGCAGTCGCCGGGATCTCCGGCTCCGACGCAGCCGCCATCGACGGCTGTGGCGACTTGGACGCCATCGCCTCAGCCGCTTCTTGGCTTGGAACCCTCGAGGCCGTCGACGCGATCGTCGCCAGGGGAACCTCTACCACCACATCCGTGTCCTCGCCCTCCAACCCCTTTGTCAGGACTGTGTCCCTTGGGGCCTTGTGCGAGACTTCGGGAGATCCTTCGTCGTCGGAGTCGTCATCCGACTTGAACACCACTAACGACCTGGCCGGTGATGCAGGACTTTTTGCCGGCGACTTGGGCCGGCGTGGGGGCTTCAACGACGTAGCGGAGCGCCGGGACGTTTGCTCCTGGGCGACCTCGTCGCCGTCTTCGAATTCGTCCAGGCTACGGCTCGCCTCGACCTCTCACTGTTTCTGCATCCGGGTCTTTCGAGCCACATGCGCTGGGGGAGGGACCTCTTCTTCTTCCCCGTCGCTCTCGGAAGCATCCCCCTCGGAATCTTCCACCAGTTCCTGGGGAACCTCTTTGTCAAGTGGGGGGAGCCAACCCTCCAATACCTGAAAAAGCTGAGAACCACCACGAGTCAAAACACACCAAGCGAGAAGATTGAAATTGAGATACGGATGCAGCGATTGGAAAGAGAACTTACTGTGGGAGCTTCATTCTTCACAGGAGTATACGGGGCGACCCCGACCGCCGCGCCAGTGAACTCCGCGTCGGTAATCTTCTTCAGGGCAGCCTTGTAGTCCTCGGCCTCCCATGACTCCTTGCTAGTCCGGGATGGATCATGCTTCCCGCTGTATTCGTACATCCAGTGCGGTCGAGCCGCCAGCGGGACCAGGCGCCTCCCGAGCCAGCATTTGTAGAGGTTTATCGGGACCAACCCATGATCCTTCAGCTTCTGGATCTGATCCATCATTTTTGCGACAGCCATCCATCGATCTTCAGGAAGCTTCTTCGGTGCCAACCGATGGGGCTCGCTCCTCTTGGCGACGAACTCAGGAAGAGATACCTCGCCGGATGGAGTGGCTTCCTTGACATAGAACCAGCTCTTCTTCCACTCGCTGGTGGCCTTCTTCGGTAGGAGGAGCTTGATGAAGCTGGCCTTCGGCTTCAACTGGAAGGTGACCCCACCTATGGCCAGCATCAAGCCGTTGGACGCCTCGCGCCCGATGCGGCCGTGGAAGAGCTCCAGCCATAGCGGGAAATATGGCATGCAGCCAAGGTAGCATTCGTAGAAGGCGACAAAGAGCGCCAGCTACTCCATGCTGTGTGGACCAAGATCGGAGGGCTTGATCGTGTAGTACGTGCAGAAGCGGCGGAAGAAGAGCGAGGTAGGGAACCCTAAGCCCCTCTCAAGATGACTGGTGAAGCAGATGAACTCGCCGGGTCGCGGTTTCGGTTCGGTCTCGAAGGAGGGGGGAACTCCCCAATTCCCCTTGCGGAGCACCCCGGCGTCCTCGAAGGATCTAAGTTGGGCCGTGGTGCACTTGTACTTCCCCCATGAGCCCTTGGGAGGCGCCATCGAGTGAGAAGTGGAATCGCGCGACGCGGGGAGAGTAAGTCGGGAGGAAGCAGGAAGGAAGAGCAAATGAGGAAGAACGAAGAATGCGAAGGAGGATTGCGAAGCTGATCCATCACTCCCCTTATATGGGAGACGTCACCCACCAAAATCGGGATAGCCGTTACTCATGGTAATTGCGCCATAGTTACCGTTGGAAATTCCAACGGATAGTTTGACCAGATTTGACAGTCCAACTCCTTTGGTCTACTCGCCACCCGCCAGTCTTTCCTCTCGTCGAAACGACAACTGGGCGGTGGTGATGTTCACTGAAGTGACGAATGGAGCTATGGAGAAATTCTCCTCGGTTCTAATAAAGTCCATCGTCGACTCGACTGGACGCCCAAATTGGGCTCGCCTACTTAGAACACCAAAAGGACGCCCGCGCCTACATCAACGATGGCCTCGGGGACTACTGATGGGGATATGCCAAAGGGGGTATGCCCAGCGGAACGTTCCGAGTGGGCCGAAAGGCCTGTGAGTGCGTCTGGAGGACAGTGACTGGACCGTGAAGGTAGGAAAGGCCCATCGACTGGCGAGTGGAAGCCCAGAAGCGTAGCAGAAACCTAGTCAGATTAGGTCAAAAGCCCCAGGATCCTTATCTTGTTCAGGGACACCTTGTAAACCCTAGCGAGGTGCTTCATATATAAACCTCCCTAGGGTATCCTGGAACCTTACGTTCCATCATACACCCCCTCAAGCGACTCGCTGCCTAGCCGCCGAGCTCGCCACCCCTGTAACTCGCTCTCTCATAATCTAATCTAGCAGGAGTAGGTCTTTACCCTCCGGGGGGCGAACCTGGGTAAACCCATGTGCATCTGCCCCCATCTCGCACCGCAGATGGCCGCCAACTCTTCCTCACGAAACACTCAATCGCTGCCTATGGCAGCGACTGCCGTGGCCATTTCCACGACACATGTAATGACACTGGTGGATCCTTATGTGGTTTGTTTAGAGGAACAAACATGCAATGACACCGGTGGATCCACGTGTGGTTCATGAGAAGAACACACATCCAATGACACTGGTAGATCCTTATATGGTTCATGAAAAGAATAGACATGCAGTGAAACTGGGTGTGGCTCATGAATAGAACAGACATGCACTGACACTGGGTGTGGTTCATGAAAAGAATAGACATGCAATGACACTGGTGGGCCCTTATGTGGTTTGTTTAGAAGAACACACATGAAATGACACTGGTGGATCCATGTGTGGTTTATGAGAAGAACACATATCCAATGAATTCTAGTGGATCTATCTTGGCATAATTTGATGTATTCCACGATGTATTTCATTGTACAAGACAATTTCCATTTTTATACTACTTAGTATTGCCCTTGGTTTTTGTGGTACTACTTAGTTTTGCCCACCCCCCTCTCTATCTTTCGTAGAAGCCCAAAACTGTGCTCACCCTATCTGCTACTCCCTGATTGGTTGTCACAGTTGTCACGCAGATCGTGCGCACCGACCGTTGATTCTGTGTGATCCAACGATGATCATTGCACACCTCGTGCCCTTCATAGTACAGCGTGAGACAGCACAGACGTCTCCCTCCGCGAGACTTCTATAGGAAGGAACACGATGCCGTCCATGGAAAAAGTCGTCGAGAGGTCATGTCAAGTTTAATCAAGTCTGAAAAGCCTACTACTGCTACTACAACTCATGCACAGGGCAACAGGGTCATCGAGTGCACGGTTGTCGACGGGACGCTACAATTTATTGCCACTTGATTTTAATCAGACATGTCCCATTTTTACGCAGCGCTCACAATCTCACTTTCAACTGGGCCCTACCGCTAGTAAATTCCATGAGTCAAGGGACCCCCTTGAGTAGATCTAACGTTGCTAGAAATTAGTTCCACGCCACTTGCATGCAGTGGAATCGAGGTCTGCCATGAGCGTGTTTTCAATGAAGCTCTAAAGTGGAGATCGTGGCTGTTTCAGAAAAAAAGGGAACCGAAAAAAAGGGTGGAGATCGTGGTAGCCCCCCCGCCCACCACACGTGTCCACTCGAGGACTACAAACGGTCCGGTGTTTATAACCCCCTCGACCTTCTTCTTCCATGAGCTCGTGTCATTTCCCCCAGTCTGTCTAGTCCCAAGACCTCAATCTACACATGCCGCGTGCACCAAAGCTCCCTCGTTTGCACTACCTCCTTCCCTTGGTGTGCCATGAAGCGTACGCATGGAGAAGATCCGGAGGTGAAGCCAGTTGAAGGCGCAGCAGCAGATGGCTCGGTCGTCGCCAAGTAGGCGGAGGCGTCTTCTCCGGGCACGAACGCCGCTTGTCCCCGCGCCGTCGAGGGTGCGAACTCATCCATCCATCCAATAGCCGTCGCCGCTGAGAAGTAGGTGGTAGCCGTCGCTACCGAGTAGCAGTTGGTAGTCGTCTTCGCCGAGCAGCAGGTGGTAGCCATCGCCACCGAGTAGAAGGTAGTAGCCGTCACCGTCGAGCAGCAGGTGGCCGACAACGTTGTGGCCAACAACGTCGTGGTGCCAGCGGCAGATCTGGATGGGGGCAGGGGCAGGCGGAGGCAATCCGGTGATCTACATCGACGACCCCATCGCCGTTCAAGAAATCTTCTACGCAATCGCGGAGAATGATGAGTTCGAGGAGGAGGTCCCTGATGAGGAGTCTGAGGTACTACATTGCTAGCTTCTCTAGTCACAGCCACAGTTTTCACTGTTCATACATAGGATTTGCTCCATCGTGTACATATTCTTTTGCTCTTGAAGTAGGGTAGTATATATATGATTCGATCGGTTGATTGATGCATCTGCCATCTAGTCACAAAACCCCAATACGTCTAGTCACAAAACCCCAATCTGCTCATCTGCCATCTAGTTGAGTTTGCTAGTTGAGTGTTGATTTCGATACACAGCAGGCCTATAACATTACATTTCTATTCCTTACTGAGCCCAATGATTCAATTTTTCCCCAAAATAGTGCAAGGGCATCTGATGGTCTCGTTTTCTTAGGGATGGTTAGTGGCCCTGAGGCAGCAATGCACAGAAACAATATAGGTTGTGCTGTTGGTATTTTGGTTCTCCAACTCCATCGCTGAAAAAATGAGGCCCTAATTTTTTCTCTCGTATGGAACCTAAATATATAATATTTGTATTGTTTCTGATCAATGAATGCATTGCATGATGCATTTGTATATCCCTGAATATTGTTTGGTACGATTACATTTCAATTTCTTATTATGGCCAATGATTCAAATTTTCCCCCAAGAGTGGCAGACACATTGGTGTCAAATTTTTACAGGGATGAGTGAGCGAACCTGGGGCCATGTACAAGATCAATATAAGCTGTGCAATTGTTACTTGGTTCGCTTACGCCATCTCTGTAGAAACTTATGAGGCTACAATCTTTATTCTACATTCATAGAACTATGATATTTGAATTATCTATTCCATGCATTCATAGTGTATAAGAATTACATTTTACTTTGTCACCGAGGCCGATGATTGAAATTTTCCCCAAAAGAGTTCAAGGGGAGACACATGATGGTGTCGTGTTTTAGGGATGGGTTGGTGAACCTGAGGCAGCAATGCACACAAACAATATAGGTTGTGTTGTTGGTACTTTGGTTCCCCAACTCTATCTCTGAAACAAATTATGAGGCCCTTCATTTATTCTCAAATGGAACTACATATATGATCCTTGAATTCTTTTTGATCTTTTCATGATTGGTATGATGCATATGTATATGAATGGTTTTGATCATGAGTATTTTTAACATGAACCTGAAGATTAATTGTTTGGTTTTTTATTTATAATTACAATATTTAGGCTTGTTTTTGTACCTGACTATGTATATCCCTGAATAATGTTTTGTACGATTACATTTCAATTTCTTATTGTGGCCAATGATTCAAATTTGCCCCAAAAGAGAGGCAGACACATTGGTGTTAGATTTTTTCAGGGACGAGTTAGTGAACGTGGGGCGATGTACAAGACCAATATAGGCTGTGCAATTGTTACTTGGTTCACTTACGCCGTACCTGTAGAAACTTATGAGGCCTTAATCTTTATTCTACATTCATAGGACTATGATATTCGAATTACCTATTCCATGCATTCAGTGTATAAGAATTACATTTTAGTTTGTCACCGAGGCCGATGATTGAAATTTGCCCCAAAAGAGTTTAAGGGGAGACAGGTATGACGGTGTCGTGTTTTAGGAATGGGTTGGTGAACCGGAGGTAGAAATGCACACAAACAATATAGGTTGTGTTGTTGGTACTTTGGTTCTCCAACTCCATCTCTGAAACGAATTTTGAGGCCCTAGAATTATTCTCATATGGAACTACATATATGATCCTTGAATTGTTTCTGATCTTTTAATGATTGGTATGATGCATATGTATATGAATGGTTTTGATCATAAGTATTTTTAACATGCACCTGAAGATTAACTGTTTGGTTTTTTATTTATAATTACAATATTGAGGCTTGTTTTTGTACCTAACTATGTATATCCCTGAATAATGTTTTGGACGATTACATTTCAATTTCTTATTGTGGCCAATGATTCAAATTTTTCCCAAAAGAGAGGCAGACACATTGGTGTCAGATTTTTTCAGGGATGAGTTAGTGAACCTGGGGCGATGTACAACAACATTGCAGGTTGTGCAATTGTGACTTGGTTCGCTGACTCCATCCCTGAAGAAACTTATGAGGCCCCTAGATTTATCCTACATTCACTCTGATGCAATTATTTGTCATTGTGTTGAGATGAAATGATATATGAACCGATCAAACTAGTGCTGAGATGCTTTATCTTTGATATCCACAGATATATTGTCTTACATATACATGTTGTCAATTCTTGAGTTGTAATACAATTCAATCATATGTATGAGTTCTAAGTTATGTTCTTAAAAATCAACAGGAGGATGATGATGAAGTGGACGATAGCAAGGAATCCAGGGACAACAAGAGCCGCTACGTGCTGAGGCGGTTACGGTGTGGGCTAATCTGTTTCCACCGTAGGGGGAGACTGTTTTGCCCATTCTGTAGCAGAGCAATCAACATGGACCTCGACAGCATGATCCAGCATGCGGAAGGCGTTGGCAGAGGCGGAGGCAGGCATAAGGCGATTACCTTGGTGTGACACACAGCCTATGGAAAATTCCTCCGGTAGTATGTCAGGACTGGCATTATCTCATCGACTAGGTTGTCGCTGCCTCCTGGTGATAAACCCCTGCCCTGCTAGGTGTCTCCGTGTCCCGGCCTCCTGCTGCATCCCCTGCTTTTATTTTGTTCTAGTTAATTATTACCTGTGTGTGGCATGTAAGACAATATATCTGTAGTGTCTCTGGTGAACCTTATATATTAATCTACTCCTTTATATGGAGTGCCTTAAAATTTCTAGTGTTCAATTATATTTACTGATCATGCTCATGCACACTACAAAATATTTCTAGTGCTCGATTATATTAAAATTGTCAAGAAATACATCAACAAGTTAAATTGGTCGAAATTTTGTATTGAAGTAACTAAATGTATCACACACATAATAAACTAGAAACTAAAATCAAGTTTAAACACATAATGTATCACCACCACTTGTTGTCGTCCTTGCCTTGCTTCCCCTTCAGCCGCTTGATGTCGCCACTGTCCCAAGATCCCTGCTTGTCCTGAAACCGCTCTTTGTCCTCCTCGCGCTTCTTCTCCTAGGCTAGCTTGCAACCTGCGCATAGCTCTCTCGCGAAAAACCCCGCCTTAACCATCCCATCTTTCATGGTAATGAGCTTACTATACAACTCGTACGCCATGTAGGCGGCTCTGGCTGCATACTCGAGGCGCACCTGGCTCATCGGCTTCCACTCCCAGTAGTCGTGATCGAGTCGCTTCAATTTCTTCAGTTTTTCATAGGATTTATCGATGATTTCCGCTGCCAGATCACCCATGCCATCCTTCGCTGGGTATGGTTTGATCTTGTATAGATTTTGGATGTCGATGTGGTGCCCCTCTGGGATTTTTATCAATGCACGAGAAAGCATAATTGTGTCATTTGTGATATCCACGCTAGTGAAAGTTATCCCTTTTCTACACAAGAACTCGACCAGAGCCGGAAGTAGTTGGTTTACTCCTGCACTTCGATGGTTCTAGGGATGTAAGGGAACAAGGGATGCAGAAGTGGTCATCTCAAATTTAAATTTCACATACCTACAGAAGTGGTAAACGAGGACCTCCTCATGTATGGCGATTTGCACGACAGCGATCTCTTGTGGAGGATTTTTTCGCTTATTTACACGGTGTACTCCAAGTCTAGCCCCACAAACTTGTGCTTCTCTTTCTCAAGAAATTGCTCAAACCTAGCGAGAGTTGTATCCACAGTCGCTTCATCATTTGTGTACACCACTGTCAAAGTCGTGGTGCCATGGGCAGGGACCAAGTGGGTCTCTGTTGTGTGTTTCTCACCGTCCATGCCTGCAAGGAAATGGGTGAAAGGAACTGCCTGCAAGAGGAAGAAGAAGATGAACCGACGGTTCCAGAACAGAGGAAGAAGAAGCGCCTAGGAAAAACTGCGGAGGAATGACCGAGGAAGAGGAATGACTGCAGAAGAAACGTGGTAACTGCAACTTTCGGCTCGTGAACTCACCGTGGTTACATGGAGATCGTGGCAGTGCTGCCGGTTCAACAAGTGGGGCCAGTTCCTGCGAGAATATGAAATTAGCTGTGAATTTTTCTATGCGAGAAATTGAGAAAGTCATTTATACTTTGTCTTTCATAATTAAACACAATGAAGTTGGTACATACCGAGAGATTTGAACAAAAGGGATTTGCTAGTTTAACATACAACAACACTTACAGGCCCAACATGGCAGAACTTGGAGAGCCCCAGAAATTTAGCTACCACAGAGACCTCAGCAGAGGTCGCAGAATTGGTGCGGGTGCAACCACGGCGACGGCGAGCTTGGATTCTAGAGGAGGAAAACAGAACCGAGCATGGTCGACAAGGTGATAGATCTCACTGGGAACCAATTCTCGTCCCCAACCGTGCCATGGGTGCGTCCACGGTGAGGGCGAGCTCCGACTCGGGATGGGGAGGAGAGCAGGGCCGAGCAGCTTCGTCACTTCCTAGCTCTGCGCCATGGCCGCGACCACAAATTGCCACTCCGGGGAAGAAGATGTGTAATGGATGTAGGCACCAACGCTGCAAGCCTATAGGGAGGAGAGCTGGGCCAAGCAGGTTCGTCCACGTCCCAGCTCCGCGCCATGGCTGCGACGCCCCATAGATTGCAGCTCCGGGGAAGAAGAAGATGCGTAATGGATGCAGGCGCCAATGCTACAAGCCTAATTGACACCTAAGCAACGGGAGCGAAAGGAGTGACATAATGGCGAGAACTGACAGGAGGGGCCCAACTTGACGACTGTTAGCCTGATTTTTTTATTGAAACGCAAAGTTGAATTCGTGCCGAAAAATACCCTCTGAGTATTTGACACACCAACTGTAGTCATCACGGATGATTTCAGGGAACTTGGGTACCGTGTTGCCTAGACACCCCAACTTTCGGGCCGCAAAATGATATTCTCAGGCGACTAGCCCTCGCAGTATCACACTATCCTTGGGCGTGTCGTGTTCGCAAGGTTCATGGTGGTTCTGCACTACGCGTACCTCCAAACAAAGATGATAGGACCTAACGGTATTATCACCGTCAACGGAAGCTTCACCAAGTCCAACAACTATGACAGGTAATTCAATAGTATCTCCCAATCCTTCGGCATGCAAGAAGAGCTTGCAAGGATCAAGGAGTCGATAGACAATAGTCTTCCTCTTGTGAGCAAGCAGAACGCACCAACCAGTCCTTTGACTCGTCGACAAACACCAAGACAGTCTAGATCCACCCGGCAGACCCAACCAAGATGACCCTCATCGCCAATAACATGAGTTCCACATAGGAACACGCGCTCGTTGAAGTCCTCCGTGAGTGCTGGGAAATATTTGTCTGGTTTCTTGTGGACATGCCAGGAGTTCATAGGGATTCGCTGATCTTGCACTCAATGTGTCTCTAGATGCAAGACCAGTCAAGCAGTCGATGCATCGGCTGTCGGAGCCAAGGGTCAAGGAGGTTGGCATGGAAGTCCTCGACACCAACTTTATACGAGATCAAGGAAAGCACCTGGGTAGCTAAGCCTGTTCTTGTTCCTAAAAAGGACACGGATATCCTGTGGATGTGCGTGCGATTCACCTCCCTCAATAAACACTACCTGAAGGACCACTTCCCATTACCACATATCGACCAGATATTTGACTCCACCGGGGGATGCGAACGCCGATGTTTCCTTGATGCCTACCCAGGCTATCATCAGATCTGAATGAATGAAGAGGATAGGGAAATAATGGCCTTCATGACGCCCTTTGTCGTTTACTGCTACACCCCGATGCCCTTCAGGCTGAACAACACAGGAGCCACCTACCAACGGTGTATGAAGGCCTGCCTCAAGAACCATCTTGGTCGAAACATCTAGGTCAATGTTGACGACATAGTGGTCAAGACCAAATAGGAAGCTACACTCATCGATGATCTCCGTGAGACCTTCGACAACCTCGACCGCTATCAAATCAAGTTCAATCCAGAGGTGCAGCTTCGGCATACCATCCGGGCAATTACTTGGGTACCTAATCTCTGCCAAGGGAATAGAGGCCAACCCGAAGAATATAAGGGCCATACTGGCCATGGAGAAGCCAAAGAACATCAAGGGCGTCCAGCAGCTGGCTAGGCGAATCGCAACGCTCAGTCAATTCATCAGTTGAATGGGTGAGAAGTCACTACCGTTCTACCAGCTCCTCTACAAGACCAACAAATTCGAGTGGATGGACGGGGCGCAAGATGCATTCTAAGATCTCAAGCGCCTTCTATGCACCTCGCCTATGCTGGTGACCCCTAGGGAAAAGGAGACAATGTTGCTATACATCTTCGCCACCAACCAGGTGGTCAGTATCGTGCTGGTGGTTGAATGAGCCAAAGAAAACAAGATTCACAGGGCACAACTCCTAGTGTACTACCTAAGAGAGGTACTGACGCCAACAAAGCAGTGGTACACGCATTACCAGACGCTGGCATACGATGTCTTCATGACAGCATGGTGACTGCGCCACTACTTCTAGGAGCACCCCATAGTTGTGGTGACTGACTCCCCACAGAACCACATCCTCAACAACCCCGATGCTATGGGACGAGTTGCCCTCTAGGGCATCGAGTTGTCCCCTACGAGACATCACATACAAGCGGCGAACAACGATCAAGTCATAGGTCCTTCCTGATTTCCTCGTCCACTGGATGGAGAATTAGCTCCCGGACACACCAGAATGTCCAACCTCTAGACCATGAACTTCGACGGATCCAACGCAAGGAAGGAGCTGGTGTCGGTGTCATCCAAACATCTTCTTGGAGTGACAAGATTTAGTATATCCTGGGATGAAGTTCCACGCATCCAACAATGAGGTGGACTACGACGCACTGATCCATGGTGTCGTGGTATTGCCGACAAGTACCCCATGGAGGGGTCCTCACAATGCTTGTTTAGAGACGTGGGGTAAGGCGGAGAGTTGGCGGGTATGACGTAACACAGTTTACTGATACGTCCAAAACGTATCTACTTTCCCAAACACTTTTGCTAGTGTTTCTTCTCTAATTTGTGTGATTTGGATACAACTAATGCGGACTAACGCTGTTTTCAGCAGAATTGCTTTGGTGTCTCGTTTTTGTGCAGGAAATCAACTTTTAGAAAAATCCCGAAAAATATCGCAAAACTCATATTTTACCAGAAGACTCATGGAGCCGGAATACGAGATGGAGGGGGCCATGAGGGGCCCACACCACCTGGTGGCACGGGCCAGACCAGGTCACGCTAGGGGGTGGTGTGGTCGCCTCGGTCTCTGCCTCGACCTCTCCTTTTGCCTACATAAGCCCTCTGACCTAAAAACAAAGGGGGGGTTGGATGTTTTTCCCAAAAGAGTTTCGCTGCGTCGCCACCACCAGAAACCGCGATTCGGAACCAGAAACTCCATTCTGGCACCCCGCCGGGACGGGAATTGGAGGAGATCATCGCCATCATCATCACCAACGCTTCTCCATCAACCATCCATGATTCCTCCATCCATGAGTGAGTAATCCCCCATAGTAGGCTATGGGGATGGTAGGGATTGGATGAAATTGTTCATGTAATTGCATCAGATTGTTAAGGCATGGTGCCTAGTATCTATTGTTAGTGCTTTTTGACATTCTTGCAACTTGTTATGCTTAATGCTTGTCACTAGGGCCCAAGTGCCATGATTTCAGATCTAAACATGTTATTGATTCATGATGATATTATTGTTTATGATCTTGCTTGCAAGTTGTATACACATATTATTGTCCAGAACCCGAGGCCCCGAAGTGTCAAAATTCAGGATAACCGGAGGGGGTGGCTATGATGTGAGGATCACGTGTGTTCATGGAGTGTCAATGCTTTGCTCCGGTGCTCTATTAAAAGGAGCACCTTAATTGCCAGAAGATTCCCTTGAGGCCCCACTACAACGGGCTAGCAGGACAAAAGATGTTGTGCAAGTTCTCATTACGAGCATGTATGACTATATATGGAACACATGCCTCTGATTATTTAGTACTTGGATACTTTTTCTTATTTATCTGCAAATGCCCTATGTCTTGATTATTACAGGAATTGTCTTGTCCATGCAACGCCCGTCCATCCATCCCTATGCCTACCGCACTTTAATCCTACTGTTTACTTTAATTGTTACTACTGTCTTTATTTTACTACTATTACTTTGCTATTGCTACTACAAAAATTATTGCTACTGATAAACTAGTGCAAGCAAGATTGATTCTAGGTGTGGCTGAATTGACAACTCAGTTGTTAAGGCTTATAAATATTCTTTGGCTCCCTTGTGTCGAATCAACAAATTGGGCTTTACTTCCATCGAAGACTGTTGCGATCCCCTATACTTGTGGGTCATCAAGACTATTTTCTGGTGCTGTTGCCGGTAAGCATAGCTGTATTTATCAAGTTCACTTAGAATTATTATTGTTCGCTGTTATCCATTCATCATGGGTAAAACTCATGATGGAAACATTACTATATTACCATCCACTGCAAGGAGAGGTACAGTTTTTAACACCTCAGTTCCTCTTGATTCACCATATGTGATGAGTAAGCTCCTTACACCACCACCACATACACATGTTACACATACTGCTACTTCTACTGAATCTGAAATTGCTTCTGATACTTATGATGCTACTTCTATTGTGCTTGATGAGAGTGGTTCATTAGGTCCTTTCCTAGATGCTACAATTGCTAGAACTATAGTTGGAAACATTGAAACTCCTAATGAAGATACTGCTACAACTGTTAGTTCCCTTGAGTCTATAGAGAGCTATGATCTTGATGACAGTTATATTGAAATGACTAATGAATTTATTGAAGAATGTCGAAACACTCATGGTGCAAGTGATATTAAGAGTCTTCTTGAGAGACATACTGTTAGACCTAAATTATGTCCTATGCTAAGTTTGCTACATCTCCCATAAACATTAAAGATAAGGATTATGATTTCTCTCTTGAATTATATTACATAACCATTGTTGAGAAAGAACCTTTTTGTGGGACTAAAATGAAATTGTTGTAGCACATATGACTGAGCTTTCTAACATGAGTGGCTTATTTTCTGATGATATTAAGATGCGCACCTACTTTGCTGCTAAAATTTTCCATTTTTCACTGAAAGGAGAAGCTAAAGCTTGGTTTAATAATTTAGCTCCTAGATCTATTGATAGCCCTGATTGGTTGATTGATATTTTCTTTCAGAAATATTTCCCTCCTAGTGCTCGACATGCCATTTTGCAGGAACTTTTTGATTTTAAACAGGGAGAAGAGGAGAAATTGCCTGAATCATGGGCAAGGTTTTGTGTTTTAATTCATGCACAGCCTGGATGTCCAATACCTAAAAATGATCTTCTTGATATATATTATAATGGACTAACTGATGAATCTAGGACATACCTGGATAGTTTTGCTGATTGTGTTTTCAGGAAGAGAACTCCCAAAGAAGCTGAGGAATTAATGGCTAAAATAAGAAAGAATTATGATGACTGGACTTCACCTAAGTCAACTACACCTGAGTCAACTACACCTGAGTTAAGTACACTTGAGCCAACTACACCTGAGCTAACTATGCTCGAGCCAACACCAACACCAAAGAAGAGGGGAGTTATTGAACTAAATAATGAAGTGATGAAGGAAGCTAAGAAATGTCTTAAGGATAAGGGTATTAAATCTGAAGATGTGAAGAATTTACCTCCTATAGAAGAATTATGTAAGAAAATCTCCCACTCATCCACTATTAAGGTACACTCTCTCTAACATTTTGATGAAGGTGATATTCCTTATTCTAAACCTCCTGATCAATACTTAGAAGAATTTGATATCTATGTTGTTAAGCAATATAATTTTAATAAGAGAGTGCAGAATCATTTAATGGAAAACTCTAGAGCTATTAATGAGTTGAAAGATATTGTGGTAAGAACCTCCAATGATGTTAAAATGCTTGTTAAACATTTCCAAATGGTTCAAACTCAAATTGATCAACTTACTAAAGTACAAAAACATTTGCTAGTTAATGCTCCTAAACAAAAACATGCTTATGAAATTAGAACTAGGAGTGGTGCTTTCACTCAGGATCCTTTATATCCTGAGGGACATCCTAAAAGAATTGAGTAGGATTCTCAGCAAATTGAAAATAGTGGTACTTCTTATAAGATAAAGAAAAAGAAACATAAAACATTTGTAAATCTTTTGAACCTGCTAAAGATCCTAATAGTATATCTATCTCTGATGCTGAAACAGAAAGTGGTAATGATAAAAATGATGCTCCTGATAAAGAAGAAATTGAAGAAGGACCTAAAAGGAACACTAAGAATACTAAGTACACTAAGGAAGAATTTGTTGCTAACAAACATGGTAGTGAAAGAGAGCCTTGGGTTCAAAAACCAATGCCTTTTCCTGATAAGAATACAAGTCTAAGGAAGAAGAACACTATAACAAGTTTTGTGAGTGGATGAAACCTTTATTTTTGCAAATTCCTTTGACTGATGCTATTAAATTGCCTCCTTATTCAAAGTATATGAAGGATATTGTCTCTAATAAAAGGAAGATTCCTAATGAGGAAATTTCTACCTTACTTGCTAATTATTCCTTCAATGGTAAGGTTCCAAAGAAACTTGGAGACCCATGGATTCCAACTATTCCTTGTTCTATTAAAAATAATTATGTTAGAACTGCTTTGTGTGATTTGGGAGCAGGAGTTAGTGTTATGCCTTTTTCTCTCTACAAGAGACTTCAATTGGAAAAATTGGTTCCAACTGATATATCTTTGCAAATGGCTGATAATTGTTTGATATTAACTGACTTTGTTGTGCTTGAAATGCGTGAAGATGATAATATGTCTATTATTCTTGGGAGACCTTTTCTTAATACTGTAGGAGCTGTCATTAATTGTAATCAAGGAAAGGTAACTTTTAATGTTAATGTCAAGGATCATACTGTCTATTTCCCCAAGAAGATTGATAAGACTTATGGCCTAAATTCAATTGAAAATATTGTGGGCATCAAAGTTGGAGCAATGTATTATGCCATACTATAAGAAAATTATGAAACTATTATGATTGGGACTATTGCTATCAGGGTTGAGGTAACATAATCATTTATTGGAATGCAAAGTTTTGTCACATATAATTTTTTTTGGTAACAAGACCTGATCAACCTTGTTAACAAAGGGATTTTAATGAACAAAACAATGTTTTCACCATGATTATCCTTCCTCACTTTTATTTTATCCATTTTAATTTTTGCTTTCACCTTGTTTACTTTTCTATTGCTAGTTGCTTGCATATTAGGGTGTCTTAGAACTTCTAAAGTTTTAGCTTTGTTTTGTTTTTGCATCATTCCAAAATCATCTTTCTGCCAGAAAATTATTTTTCAATACCTGAAAATTGCTCAAAAATAAAGTTTCTCGAAAAATTCCAGAAATTTCATATTAAAGTTTTACGCCAAAAAAGGGGTAGAGAGGTGCCTGGAGTGACCCAGGGGGGCCACCACGCAGGCACATCACCTGGTGGCGTGGCCACACCAGGGATGTGCCATGCCATGGTGTGGGCCACCCCTGGCCCTCCACTTATTCTCCCACCTGCCACTCCTTTCCCTCTCCCGAGAAAACACCATTTCATTGCTCAAACCCATGTTCTTGCTGTTCTTGCTCATAATTTTCGATCTGCTTGTTCAGCCCACCTTTGATGCTGAGATTTGGAGCATTTGTTCTCCGATATGTGACTCCTCCACTTGCCCAAGTAGATTTGTGATTAGTGGATTATATCTTGAGTATTTTGCTACTGTAGGTGACAGGTTATGTGAGCTTGCATGCTTGTTCTTTACTTAGATAAATTGTTTTGATGCATGTTTAGCCCTTTCGCAAGTCCCTATAAGTAGTTCCTTTCATTATGTAATCACTTTGCAATCATTTTTTGTGATGGTTGTCTAAAATTTTAGAAAAAGGAGAGATGGACAACCATACTTTTGGAGAAGTATTTGAGAGAGAAACACCTAGGAGGGCAAGGCCTTCGAGATCAACTTCTCAATTTAGGTCATCATATAATGAAGATCTTATTGCACCGCGCTTTGGCAATGAGGGAGATGAGGGAGATGCTCACCCATCTACCTTCCCTTGTTTTGCCTTTTTGCAAGCTGCAGGGATCCTTGATGATTTTTTACTTCTTGTTCAGAGGCTTGGTCTAACCACTAACATGCAGGGTGAGAGTGAGCAATATGCCTTGCCACGCGGCCAAGTCTGTCCCGCGCAAGGGGGTGGTGTGGCTGCCTAGGGCACCCCCTCGGCCTCCCCTTTCGCCTATATATTGCCTCTGATACAGAAACCCTAAGTACCCGGTCAAAATTCCATGAAAGAGTCTGTAGCCGCCATCATCTCCATCCCTAGATCGGGAGGGATCTGAAGCTCTTCTCGGCACCCTGTCGGAGGGGAGAATTCACCCTAGAGGCCTTCTTCATCACCATGCAAGCCTCTGGTGTGATGCGTGAGTAGTTCATCCTTGGACTATGGGTCCATCTAGTAGCTAGATGGTTGGTGCTTCTCCTTTGTGCTACCATTTTTAGATCTTGTGAGATCCGTTCATGATCAAGATCATCTATTTGTAATCCTACATGTTGTGTTTGCAGGGATCCGATGGATATTGAGATGCTATTTCAGATTGATTATTGATTCTATCATGTCTTTGTTATTTGTGATCTTGCATGCTCTCTGTTGTTAGTAGATATCTTGGCCGAGTAGATGCTAGCAACTCCAAGAGGGAGTATTTATGCTCGATAGTGGGTTCATGCCTCTAGTAATCTCGGGAAGTGACAGGAATCTCTAAGGTACTAGATGTGCTGTTGCTACTAGGGAGAAAACAGCAATCCTTTGTTCATAGAACAATCGTATTGTTTACTTTACAAGAAATGCTTAATGCAATTATCTGTTGCTTGCAACTTAATACTGGAGGGGGTTTGGATGATAACCTGAAGGTGGATTATTAGTCATAGATGCAGTTGGATTACGGTCTATGTATAATGTTGTAATGCCCAATCAAATCTCATAGGAGTCAAGATGATTAGTATATGCATGTATGCTTTCTCGATGTTTGTCAATTGCCCTGCTGTAATTTGTACACCCAACATGTCATCTATCTTAAGGAGAACCACCACTAGTGAACTATGGACCCCGGTCCTTTCTTTTACCATAAATCTACAACTGTTTACTGTTTTGTTTACTTTCTGCAAGCTATTACTTTCTTCCACACAATAAGTTTAATCCTTTGTTTTCAGCAAAACCGGTGAGATTGACAACGTCACTTTAAGTTGGGGGCAATGTTCTATGGTTGTGCTGTGCAGGATTCCAAGTTGGAAACAACACCTTGGAGGTGTTTCCTTGCTCCTACTGGTTCGATAACCTTGGTTTCATAACTGAGGGAAACTTACTACTGTGCTCATCATACCTTCCTCTTGGGGTTCCCCAACGAGATTGATATCAATCACGAGTCAACAAGTACTTTTCGGGCGTCGTTGCCAGGGAGTCAAGGACATCTTCACAAGGGGAGTCCCTCATAACCAATCTATTTACTTTGTTGTTTTTGTTTTGCTTAGTTTATTTTTTCTTTGTTTGCTTGTTTCTTTATCAAAAACACAAAAAAATTAGTTGTACTAGTTTGCTTTCTTTATTAAAAACACACAAAAAATATTATTAGTTCCTATCTTAAGTTTCCATTATGTCTAGCATTGCTCCAGTCACTATGTCACCTGAGGAAATAATTTTCACTTTCAAACAAGGAATTGAAGAGAGTTTCGAAGAAGCTTGGTCTAGAAACTCTGATTTACATGAAAAAACTGAACCTAAAATGACTCAAAGCTTGTTTCTTAGCAGTTTTTATCTTGGAATTGCTCTTTGCTATAGATATGCTTTGGATGCTGTAGTGGGAGGAGATTTCCTCCAATGCAATGAGGATGATGCTTTTAATGCCATAAAGAAGTTTGTCTTTACTTACAACTTGCCTAGCAAATCTGATTCTTCCTTTATAAACATATTTGCTAGATTGAACACTCTTGAGACCCACACTTCTAGTTTAAAATATTGCTATAATACACTTAGAGAGCATCATGATTATGTTCCAATAAATTCCGAACCCTCAAAATGGCTTCTCACAGTAAAAATTATTATAAATAATGAAACTTTTCATGCTTGCTATGATATCATGTCTGAATTCTGTTTTATGCCTAAAGATGTCTATGAATCTTTGAATCTTTGGGGACTTTCTGAAGGAGGATAAGAAATATTTCTTGCTAATAATGCCACAATATTACCCATTGGAATAGCTGAAGGAGTGTTTACAAAGATCCTAGGGAAAATGGTTTCTACTGATTATCTTGTTATCGAATGTGTAGGAAAAGGACAAATTACACTTGGAAGATCCCTATTAAAACTCCTTGGAGCAATAATAGATGTGGAAAAGGGCACCATGAATTTTGCTTCTCCACCAAACAATCATATGTTCCCCAAGGTTAAGAATAAAAGTAAGAGTGGTAAGGGTAAGAAATTTGGTTTTAATGCTTCTTCATTTGAGAACACTTGATTATTTTTCTTGCTTCTTATGCCTAACTTAAGGGCGTTAAAGAAGATACTTATTGGGAGATAACCCAAAAGTTTTAGATGAGTCTTGAAAGTTATTACCTCTGAAATAACCACTCCTTATCCTTTTTATTTGCTTTTTGTGCCAAGAGTAACCTCTAATGAGAGAGAAGTAATGCTTGGGAAAGTTGCTGTCCGGAAACAATTTTTTGTGCTTCGCTGTAAAATTTGTGTAAAATCTCTGTACATCGTTTTTAGGCGTGAATTTTTTTGCTTCTGTCCCAGGTTGTTATCTAACTTTCATTAGTTGAACACTTTTCGATTTGAGCAACAGAAGGTCTTCGAAAAAATTGGTTTTTACCTGCTAGTCTGTTTTGACAAATTTCTGCCATTATTTGCATTTGCTTCTTGTTGATTCCTTTTTGAATTATCTTTGGGGAATTGCACTTTTTGAGTGAAGTGCTACAGTAGCTTGTGTTTTAATGGAAGTTTTATTGGTGTTGAAACTGAACCCAAAGACTTATTACCTTGAGTACACTAATGTTGCTAATAAAGATTGTGTGAAGTTTTGTATGAAGAAAAAATTTCAACTGTGTGGAGAGAATGATGTAATGAGATGAAGAATGGACTAAAGCTCAAGCTTGGGGATGCCACACGTGTGACCCCAAGAAATATCCAAGAAGTACAAGCGTCAAAGCTTGGGGATGCCCAAGGCATCCCCTTCTTCATCAATAAAAATATCAGGTTTCTTCCAAACACTTCATTTTTATTGTTTCATGCATAGTTGTGTTGTTCTTCGAGCATCTTTGTTTTTAGTTTTATTTTGCTTGGTTTGCTTAGTTTGCTTGAATAAATTGGTTGGACCCCCTATGTCATACATTAGTTTTCAAATAAGTTTGGTTTGGTTTGGAAAAGAGTAGCAAAAGTTCATGCTTAAGTGGTAAAAAGAGCTTGTTTTTTACTGTGGCCTATGCTTTGTCATGTCATGCTTGATATTGTTTTGGCTTTATGCTTAGTGATTTTTGATGTAGCATGACATGTTATAAACAATTAAGATTGCTTAATGTGCCTTGAAAGAATCATGCGTTGTTTTAGCATATTAAAGCATAGTATTGTGGTATTCTCCTTTGATGCTTTATTTGGTTTGACTTAGCGCATGCTCATACCATGTTATGACTATCCTAAGTCACCATAGCCTTTATGATCCTTTAGTTTTCGACTTGTAATATCACTTTATGCTTTAATTAATGATGTTTTGTCGCTTAGCATGATTATGGCCATTATTTCTCTCTTAGTTGGTCGCTCCCAGTCTTTTGCTAGCCTCCATAACGAAGTATGAGTTCCACTCATGCATCCAACTCCAAATAAAACCAATTTATTCCAAAGAGTCCACCATACCTACCTATTAACATTTGCTATTCCAAGTATATTCATGTTTTTATCTACCTTCCGAATTAAACTTATTATGAGAAAACTAGTGATTAAAGCTCTCACGAACTTGATGGCACACTTTACTTTTCTTTCCCCTAATAAACTTGAACCATTGTGTCATCTATGTTGTATATGCTTGCACTTATATGTTGGGGATTAGCAGAACCATGATGTCATGGAGAACGCTTTCAACATTGCACTTGTACATTGTACCTAGTTGAATCATGCTCTTTTGTCTATGGATGTCGTCGGTGTGAAATGAAAGGGGAGCTTGTAAGTCCATGGAGATATGTATGTGTGTTAGAGAAACGCCTGGGCCGCTGGTCTAATCCATGTTGTCATGGTGGAAACCTATAGCGTAACCATAATGAGCTGTCTATGAAGCATTATTCTTCTAAAAAAAGAGTCAAATATTGAGAAAAAAAGAGAAAAAAGAGATATGAGAAAAGAGGAAAGAGGAAAGAGAGAAAAAAGCACCATTTTCCCATGGTAAATAAGAAGATTGCTGAGATGCTCGTTGTCTGCTTGCCTTGTCATTTTGATATGGGGATTCTTTCGTATCATCGGGCAAGGGATACCCCGTTGGCGGTTCTCTATGATACACATGTACTTATTATGACAAGAACTTACCGGTAACTAAAATTGAGTAGCATGAGGAGCGACCCTCGTATTCAAGGGACATGAGGTTTCCAACTTATACTTTGTCAAGCATATAATCCATAGTTTGTTCACTTTAACCTTAATCACTTCAAGATGCTTATGATCGAGGCAATGAGAGCTGAAAGCTAATAAGTACCATAATTTTTGGAAGCTCTTTATGAGACTTGAATCCCTTCTTCCTTCTATGAAGGCCTTTCTTTTACTTTTATGTTGAGTCCCCATCTTCTATCTTTATGCACCTATTGAGAGAGCATAGTGGCCATTCTTAGTTTAATGTGCATTGTCCCAAGACTTGTTGATTGATGCATAACTTTGATATTGCTTGTTCTTAAACTATTTGTATCTAGTCACCCTTATGAACTTTGAAGGTGTCCTATGCATTTATGTTTTGCTACTCCATGAAGGACAAGCTGAATGCCACTATGCTATGTTTTCTTTATGTGAAACAAACAAACGTCTTGTAAAGCATTGTTATTCATGAATCTTTTGTTTGTGCCTTTTCATGTTACAACATAGTTGCTATGTCTTATTGTTAGAACTTTATCTTTCATGCTATGTTGAAGTACTATGATCCCAGCTATCAATGTTTTACAAATACTTTGATCAAGATTATGATGGTGCATGTCACCTCAAAAATTATTCTTTCTTTTTATCACTTACCTACTCGAGGATGAACCGGAGTTAAGCTTGGGGATGTTGATACGTTGCAAACGTATCTATAAATTTTTATGTTCCATGCTTGGTTTATATCAACTTTCTTATGTTATGCCTACATTTTGGAGTACTTTTTATACAATTTCTTGGACTAGCCTATTAACAAGATGCCACAGTGCCAGCTACCTGTTTTCTGCTGTTTTTTGGTTCCAGGAAAGTCAGAAAATGAATATTGTCGGAATTGAACGGGACAAAAGCCAAAGTCAATATTTCACCGAGGGGGACACGGATCCAGAATACGAGACGGAGAGGGGCCAGGGGCCGCCCACACCACCAGGCCGCGTGGCCAGGCCTGGCCCGCGCTAGGGGGTGGTGTGGTCGCCTAGGGCACCCCCTCGGACTCCCCTTTCGCCTATATATTTCCTCCGATACAGAAACCCTAAGTATCCGATCAAAATTCCACGAAAGAGTCTGTAGCCGCCGTCATCTCCATCCCTAGATCGAGAGGGATCTGAAGCTCTTCCCGGCACCCTGCCGGAGGGGAGAATTCACCATGGATGCCTTCTTCATCACCATGCAAGCCTCCAGTGTGATGCATGAGTAGTTCATCCTTGGACTACGGGTCCATGTAGTAGCTAGATGGTTGGTGCTTCTCCTTTGTGCTACCATGTTTAGATCTTGTGAGATCCGTTCATGATCAAGTTCATCTATTTGTAATCCTACATGTTGTGTTTGCGGGGATCCGATGGATATTGAGATGCTATTTCAGATTGATTATTGATTCTATCATGTCTTTGTTATTTGTGATCTTGCATGCTCTCTGTTGTTAGTAGATATCTTGGCCGAGTAGATGCTAGCAACTCCAAGAGGGAGTATTTATGCTCGATAGTGGGTTCATGCCTCTAGTAATCTCGGGAAGTGACAGCAATCTCTAAGGTACTAGATGTGTTGTTGCTACTAGGGAGAAAACAACAATCCTTTGTTCATAGAACAATCGTATTGTTTACTTTACAAGAAATGCTTAATGCAATTATCTGTTGCTTGCAACTTAATACTGGAGGGGGTTTGGATGATAACCTGAAGGTGGATTATTAGTCATAGATGCAGTTGGATTATGGTCTATGTATAATGTTGTAATGCCCAATCAGTCAAGATGACTAGTATATGCATGTATGCTTTCTCGATGTTTAACAATTGCCCTGCTGTAATTTGTTCACCCAACATGTCATCTATCTTAAGGAGAACCACCACTAGTGAACTATGGACCCCGGTCCTTTCTTTTACCATAAATCTACAACTGTTTACTGTTTTGTTTACTTTCTGCAAGCTATTACTTTCTTCCACACAATAAGTTTAATCCTTTGTTTTCAGCAAAACCGGTGAGATTGACAACCTCACTTTAAGTTGGGGGCAATGTTCTATGGTTGTGCTGTGCAGGATTCCAAGTTGGAAACAACACCTTGGAGGTGTTTCCTTGCTCCTACTGGTTTGATAACCTTGGTTTCATAACTGAGGGAAACTTACTACTGTGCTCATCATACCTTCCTCTTGGGGTTCCCCAACAAGCTCGATATCAATCACGAGTCAGCAGAGAGCACTTCCTCCAAAGTGGCTGAAGCTCCGGCTAAGGATGCCACCAATAAAGGTAAGCAGGTGATGGGAGAGGTAGAGGCAGAGGCAACGGTCAAGCGGGAGCCGCTGAGCCATCAACTATTCTGAAAACGCAACAGGTGGCTATGGCATCATCCATGCCTTCGGCTTCATCATCTCCCTTGGCAGCAACTCCTTCGACATTGTGTCTAGATGACCTCATTGCGCAGGTGGATGCCGTGTATAATAATTCCGGCATATTCCATACCGCATATGCCAATCTGGCCAGCAATCTCAAGCTTATTGCCATTGTAAGTCTTTTGAACTTCACTTCTTTTATCGTGCGTAGTATATCCCTCTATATCCCCTGAGCTCTTAGGCAGATAAACCAAAGTTATTGGCCTGAGTGCACCAAAGAACTAAGAGTAGAAATTGATAGTGTAGCCCCCGAGCGTCTAGGTGGAAACTTAGAAGAATTCTGGCTAGATGCTCTAAGAGTAGCATACTTTCTGATAAAAATCTTATGTTGTAGCCCCCGAGCGTGTAGTTGAAACCATATAGTTCTGACTGATGCTCGAGAGAAACTAAGCGTGCTTGTTTGTTTGCAGAATGCGAATAGGTGGAGGATCACAGCCAATGAGAGGTTTGCTGCTTTGCACAAGGAGCTGGACCTTGAACAGGGTAAACCAACCTTCCTAAAGCAACAGATCAAAAATAGACAGAGTCTATTTCTTGCAACAGCTCCTTGCTTTTTTCTCATGGATTCATTTCTGCTGTCTTCTCATAGTACTTTCTGATTTCCGTCTTACAGAAGGCATTGCCAAGGCCAAGAGCATCGTCGAGCAATCCAAGCATATCCAAGAGCTCGATGATGAGAACAAAATATTGAACAAATACATGGCCGATGTCGTCAAGGGCCATCAGGAGGTGATGAAGGTGCTGCAAGAGTCTGTTGACGCTGAGATGCAATGCCTGAAGGACGAAATCGCACAACTCAAGGAGCAGAACCAAGCTTCCATAGAGCAGAATGTGAGGAACCTTGTGGTGTACAAGACAGTCTAGAAGGAGTGGGATGTCTTGGCAGAGTCATGCAAGCAAAGGGAGACGAGCATCTTTGGTAACCTTTCTCTGTTTTGGTGATTTCTGTAGTTTGGATAACCATTTGATTTTTTTGTACTTATGGTCCTTATATCTTGTGCAAACCACAACTCCCATTGGCTTGGCCAACTTGGGTGAAGGTGCTCTAGATCCCAAGGAATGCATGATTCTTGTCGGCAACTTCGTCAGCACCGCCATTGCCCAGGCCAAGGAGATAGCCCAACCTCTAGGGATTAACATCAAGGCGACAGACTCAGCGGCCAAGTACTCGCAAATCCTGCACCGAGCCCCCGAGAATGTCAAGGACTGGAAAGCCTCTTGCGTCCGGGCTGGTGCAAGGATGACCTTGTCCCTGGTCAAGTCACACTATGATAATGCCGACATCGATCTGGTGACTTTCGGGTTTCCCAAGCTGGACGAGGAAGGGAAAGAGATTAACATCAAAGCCATTTGGAATTCCCTCACCGGCTTCGACACCAGGATCGCCAAGATGGTTAACACAGATGTCTTCGTCCCTGCCAAGATTGTTGATGAAGATATGGCTTTGTCTGAGTCTAGCCCATCTCCCTCCGAGTTTTACGAGCTCTCCTGGCCTGGCTCTCCTGATGATGCCACCACAAAGTCCCCTGCAGCAGAGCCATGAAAAACAATGTTTGTATTAAATGTATCTCCGCGAAGTGTATGCGGAAAAACTTATGTGTTATTAAGGCGGAAAAACTTGTACTCAAGTTTCCTGCTACTTATCTTTTCCAACATGTGTATATTTTTAAGAAAGTGCTGGCTTATCCATTATTCGGGTTCGTATGCTTGACCTTTCGTGAGATGGAAGACTTGTAGCACAGAACTATGCCCTCAGGTGATGATGCTTAATAGCACCGTCAAGAACCTAAGAGCAAAATCGTCGGCTTTGAGTGCCGAGAAGTCACTACTCTGGAATCCACATAGAAACTTCAGAAAACGTGTAGACCAGAAAACTTAAGCTAACGCCCGTAGGCGGAATTTTCACAAGTGTAAATGCAAACTTGCACAAAAAGGGTTTATATGATCCAAAAATGAACAACTAAAGGAGGTAAAAGACTCAGAGAATATGAGTGAACCAAATGCTTTATTTCACTGATCATATAAGAAACTTATTACATAATGTAAATGTGCTAAGTGTAAAAGGTATGTAGTTGTGCTATGTTCCATGGCCGATCTGTCTCCGGGTAACCATCATCAGAGTCACGTTGCTTGCGCTTGCGATTTTTTGGCCTATCTTTCAACTCACGAATATCGACAAGGTAATTGGAACCATTTAGCAATGCTTTGCTTATGACGAACAGTCCTTCCCTATGTGGGATAGTTTGTGTGATTTCTCCTGCTTAAGCCTAAGCACCACATCCCCTTCTTTAAATGAGCAATGCTTTACGCAACAACTATGGTAACCACGCAACTTCTACTGGTAGATGGCGGATCTCTGGCATGCCAGCATGTGCTCTTCTTCAAGTAGGTCCATAGATAGGCGTCTGGATTCTTCAGCGTCATCCTCCTCGTAGGCGGAAACTCTTGGTGCATCATGGAGGATGTCAGATGGAAAGACCGCTTCTGCTCCATAAACCATGAAGAAAGGAGTCAAGCATGCAGATCTATTGGGTGTTGTTCATAAACTCCAGAAGACAGATGGTAATTCCTCCGCCCAGGCTCCAGCTGCTCTACGTAGCGGTGCCTCTAAGCGTGGCTTGATTCCATGCAGAATTAGTCCATTGGCCCTTTCAAATTGCCCATTTGACTATGGGTGTGCCATAGATTCTAGGTCAAGACGGATTCCTTTTTCATGAGAGTATTCCTCAACTTCTTTGAGAGACAAATTTCTGCCATTATCGGTGATGATACTATGTGGGAGACCAAATCTCACCACCAGATCCCGGACAAATTTTAGGGTTGTTGCCCCATCAAGCTTTCTAATGGGTTTAGCTTCAATCCATTTTGTGAATTTGTCCATTGCTACTAGCAAGTGTGTAAATCCACAGGATGCTATCTGCAAAGGTCCCACCATGTCCAGCCCCCAGACTGCAAACGGCCAAGTTATTGGTATGGTTCACAATTCTTCAACTGGAACACTTGGTTGTCTTGCATAGAACTAACACCCAAGGCATGTTTTTACCAACTTGTCAGTGTCCGCCTTGGCAGTTAACCAGTAGAATCCTTGTCGGAAGGCTTTAGCCACCAACGATCGAGGAGCAGCGTCATGCCCGCAATCTCCGAGATGTATTTCTCTAAGGATTTCAATACCTTGCTGGTGGGAGACGCATCGAAGAAAAACTCTTGTGGTACTTCTTTTGTAAAGCTGGCCATCAACGATGACGTAGTCTTTTGTTCTGCGTACTATTTGTCAGCTTTCGACTTCGTCGGCGGGCAAAGTTTCATCTTGTAGATAGTCCATGAACGGTTTCGTCCAAGCCAGAGAGGTCACTTTTATTGTATTAACAAATGAATCCACTCTATCCGGGTTGTCGAGGTCCGCTCCCTTCATGGATGGGGTCCGTAAATGTCGTAGGAAAACGCCTGGCGGAATTGGTCGACGAGCTGATCCAAGCTTTGACAGCAGATCTGCCGCATCATTCTCGTCCCTTTTGACGTACTTGACTTCGTAGTCGTCGAAGCACTTGGCTATTTCATCTACTTCATCTCAGTATGCCGCCATCATAGGGTTTCGCGCGTTCTAGGTGCCAGCTACTAGCTGGGCAACCAGGTCAGAATCTCCACAACAAGTTATGCGCTTGATGCCAATATCTTTGGCTACGTGAAGTCCGTGAATGAGGGCCTCGTACTCTGCCATGTTGTTGGTAGCATTGAAGTGGATCTGCAAGACGTATTGAAACTTTTCTCCTGTTGGTTATTGCAATAATACACCAGCCCCCGAGCCGTTGAGTAGCTTTGATCCTTCAAAAGTGCATGACCCAATATTCTGGCTCTAGCACAGGAGTGTCTTCTAGCAGTTCTATCCAATCTGCGAGAAAATCTGCTAATGCTTGTGATTTGATAGCATTGCGTCTCTTGTAGGTGATTTCAAAGGCGGCAAGTTCGATGCCCCACTTTGCCACCCTTCCTTTAGCATTGTTGTTGTTGATGATGTCAGACAGTGGAGCTTTGCTTACCACTGTGATAGGGTGCTCCTAGAAATAATGCCTTAGCTTGCGAGAAGCAAGGAAAACTCCATAAGCTATCTTCTGGTAGTGCTGGTAACACTATTTGGATTCCGTCAAGACCTCACTTGCATAGTAAACGGGTCGCTGAACTCCGTATTCATGTGTTGGTTCCTTGCACTCCACCATGATGACGATGTTGATTACTCGGTTGGTTTTCGGCATGTAAACTAACATAGACTCCCTTGATACCGGTGCTACAAGTATTGGTGAGGAGGAGAGTATTCTATTCAACTCCTGAAGTGTTGCGCCAGCCTCGTCCATCCATGTGAATTTGTCCACCTTCTTGAGCAACTTGTAGAGCGGCATGGCCTTCTCACCAAGTCAGCTGATGAACCGGCTTACTGCTACAACGTGGCCTATGAGCCTTTGTATGTCCTTCAGCCATGTCGGATGTTTGATGTCAAGGATGGCCTTGATTTTCCCCGGATTCACTTTGATTCCGTGATGCGAAACGATGAAGCCCAACAGTTTGCCAGAGGGTACCCCGAAAACACACTTCTTGGGGTTTAGCATCATGTTATATTTCCGGAGATTGTCGAAGGTTTCCTACAAGTCAGCGATAAGATCATTTGATTTCTTTGACATTACCGTGATGTCGTCCACATAAGCGTGTATGTTGCGACCTATTTGCTCGTGTAGGCAATGTTGCATTGTCCATTGGTAAGTAGCCCCACCGTTCTTTAGCCCAAAGGGCATCATGATGTAGCAATACGTGTCGTAGGGTGTGGTGAACGAAGTGGCCAGTTGGTCCGACTTTCGCATCCGGATTTGGTGGTATCCTGAGTAAGCATCGAGAAAACACAAAAGTTCCGAGCCAGCCGTCGAGTCAATGACTTGGTCAATGTGAGGCAAAGCAAACGGATCCTTCAGACATGCTTTGTTCAAGCAGGTGTAATCAACGCACATTCTTAATTCATTGGTTCCCTTTTGGGGGAAAATTATAGGATTTCCCCCCATCGAGTGTGAATAACTTCTCGGATAAAGCCATCCTTAAGTAACCTACCTATTTCTTTGCCTATAGACCTTCGTATTTCATCACCAAAGCGTCATAGAGGTTGCTTCACCGGTTTGGCATTGGGATCAATATTCAAGTTGTGCTCGGCAAGTTCCCTAGGTACACCTTTCATGTCGGCGGGTTGCTAGGCAAAGATGTCCCTATTCTCACGGAGGAACTTAATGAGTGCGCTTTCCTATTTGTGATCCAAGTCCATGCCAATGGCGGTGGTCTTGGAGGAATCTCCTTCGACAAGTTCCACCTGCTTGGTCTTGATGGCGTCCTTGAATGCGGGTTCGACAACAGTGATCTGCTTCTTCGAAGCTGGCATCTCCGAGGCGTAGACCTTGTTCTGGATCTCCTTGAACTCCTCATCATAGAGGACTGCTTCGGCGAAGGTGGCCTCACTGAGCTCGCACTCCTATGCCTTAGTGAAGCTTCCATCAACGGTGATGATGCCTTTTGGTCCGGGAATCTTGAGCTTGTTGTAGACAAAGCATGGCCTTGCGAGGAAGGAGTGGAAGATGTCGTGTCCAAAAATGACATGGTACACACTCTTGAAAGACACCACTTCAAAGTTCAGGCATTCTTGGCAGTAATTGTTAACATCGCCAAAAGCTTCCAGAAGGGTGATGTAGCCCAGGGAATTTGCTTGTCGACCGGGGACAACACCATGGAACACGGTGTTGCTCTTCCTTAGCTAGATTTCTGTCAAGTTCATCTTGTGAAGTGTATCCAGGTACATGATGTTGATTCTGCTTCCACTGTCTACGGGGCACTTGGTGAACTCTGTGCCATCAATCAAAGGGTTGATGACCATGGCATACTGGTTCTCTGTTGGAATAAGGTATGGGTGATCCTTCATATCCCAAGTAATTGGAACTTCTGACCACCTGATGTACTGGGGAACCGGAGGGAGGATGGCCATCAGTATCCTTAAAGAGGTTTTCTGGGCCCGGACGGTGGGAGTGCCAAGGAAAGTGTGGTACACTGGAGCCTTCTTTTCGAAGGGATTTTTCCCTTTACCCTCTCCCTTGTCGAAAGATTTGGGTTCCACGTCTTCATCCATATCACTTGATTCCTTGGATTCCTCCTCCTTCATCTTTCCTTTTCCCTTTCCGTGGGGTCTGTTCTTCCGACTTCGCTTGTAGCCAGACTCAGGGTCTTCCTTGAGGTCGTTGACAAATTTGCATTGGCGGTTGGTGTGGGTGGCCTTGCCATTTGCGTCCAGGTGGATGAAACACGGAATATCACGGTACTCTTCATATGTTTGGGGAACGCGGGGTGCTGAGGGTGTAGGATCACTCCTCTGCTAGCCACTTCTACCCCCCCTACCACGTTCACGCTGCCCACGTCCGCCTCTGCCAGCGAATGTTGCAGCGACCATGTTGGCTGCTTGCTTTTCTTCAGGCGGATTTTTCCGCTTGTTATTGTTGTCTTTTCTGGCCTGGGTAGGGATTGCTATTGCCGGCAACGATCCACGCGCGTCGTCATCAGCCGCGGCGAACTTGCTAGCCATGATGATCATTGCGTTAATGGTGAGTTCATTGTTGTCTTGCTTGCGCTTCAACTTATGTCGGAGCAAAGTTCCCTTTTCTAGACCGTCGATGAAGGCGGCCATAGCGGTCTGTTCATGCACCCGTGCGTAGGAATTTTTCATATCCAGCCAGCGAGAGAGGTAGGCACGAGAGGTTTCATCATTTTCTTGCACACACCACTGTAGGTCTCCAATAGTGCATGGACGTTTGTACGTACCCTCGAAATTATTTGTGAATGCTTCATGCATGTCCAACCAATTGCATATTGATTTCTCCTACAAGTCATCGATCCATTGTCAGGCGGTCTCGGTCAGCATAAGTGGGATGTACTTGACGTTGACATTGGGGTTTCCCCTGCAATGTCAATCTCCTCGATGTAGTCCTGCAACCATGTCGCTGGCCTGGCAGTGCCATTGTAGGGGTTGATGGTCTTGTCTATCCGGAGACCCTTGGGGTAAGTTGTGGCCTGTATTACTAGTCCAAAACAACGTGGCCCAAGGTATGGGAGCTCCCGAGCTTCTTGGATCTTCTCTAGCCGTGAGTGTGCGTCATACGGCTCTGGCGGCTTCCCTTTTTCGTCATGGGGAGGGGAGTTATGGCGTGATTTATGTGATCCACCATGCCCTCCGCCATGATGGCTGCTAGGTGGCGACGGTGGCGGTGGAGGTGGTAGGTTAGCCTATTTGATGTGGCCCTCTTGCGACTGCTCCACCTGTCGCAGTTGCTTGTGGGATGTGGCAGCTCCTTATGGGATCTGCTCCTATGGCCTTCAATGCTGTTGCGCTCTCCGGCATGCCGAGGCCGCTCACCCTGGTCGTGTATAATGATGTCGGCTTAGGGACGCCTTGGTGGTGGCATGCTTGTGCGGTGGAGCGACTGTGGTTCCTCGTAATGCCGAGATGGTGGTGGAGGTGGTGACTGGCAAGGATGAGCCCTTTCTCCATGATCGGAGGAGATGGGGATGGCGTCAGTCCTGTTACGTGCCTCTCTCCGTCTTTGCTCTGTGGAGCCTGTGTGTGATCCCTCGTCACGGGGAGATTTTGGCCTTCTGCGGCTATTCATGGTTGACTGGCAAAGCTCCGGGTTGGACTCGAGCCTCTGTGAGGTAGCCTTTTCCTGTTGCTTGCATGCCTTAGCGACGAGGTTGTATACCTGAGAAACTGCTTCTGGCGACCTGTCCTACTCCAGGAGGGTCTTGGCAACGGCGATGTTGAGGGCGGGAGTTGGCATGACTTGCCTTCCCTCTGAATCAATGTATGGGGTCGCTTTTGTTGGCTTAGACCCGTCATATCCCAACCTGCGCCAAACGCCAGGATCTTCGACGACGTGAGCTAGTGCTCTCTTTGCCTTTTGCTTTAACAACAATTGCTTGTACTCAGCCTCCATAGCTCTTGCCGCCTTAATGGATTGTTGCACCATCCCCATGTCTTCGTCTAGCTTAGCGCCCTGCTCCGCAATGCACTTGGCCTCCGCCAAGATTGCCGTGTGCTTCTCATCAGGCTCCATAATGCTCCGGATATGGGCGATGGTGATAGGCTCAACGAGGAGTGCGCCATAAATTGCCTTGTCGGCGGTAGTAGCCAATGGGTTGCCATCCGCAGACATTGATGGTGGCATTAGCGGCTGATTTAACTGTCGGGCAGTACTGGGGGTTGTGGTGAGTTCCTGCGCTGGTTACGGGCGGATAACCAGAGGAGGCAAGGCCTTGGCCGGAGCCAGAGGCTCGGCAGCTTTCTTGACTGCTACTGCTCTGGTAACCGCTGGCGTGGGCGGAGCTTGCTCACGTTCTGGTTACTGTCTGTCTTCTTCCATCACGCTCCCAATGGCAACTAGCACCTGGTGGGAAGCGTTGGTATTCTCGGTGCGCTCCTCCTTCTCGATCTCCTGCTCGATCTCCCTCATAACAACACTGTATTCCTCCAAGTTAATGTCTGAGCCACTGCCATCCATATTGATGTCGGCATACAACGCATCAAGGATGAAGTTAGAGTTGGCTTCAGTGTTGGCGATGGAGGATGTGGAGGGTGATGGAGGCATGCCGTTGTTGTTATTTCCTCCTCCAGCCATGACGGCGATTGTCGTTTCGGCCTCCTCATTTGCATCCACGTATTCATTGATGATGGTGACCATCTCACCAAGGGTGAGAGGACCTGCAGCCTCCTACCTTCGGAGGGTATGCCGGAGGAGTATTCTAGGTGTGAGCCCTTCCACGAAGTGGTACACAAGCTCGTCGGCGCGGTCGCCCTCTGGGGTTTCCGTCACCCTCATCCATCTAGCGAGGTATTCGCGGGGAGGTTCTCCATCCCTTTGAATGCATCTATCTAGGTCGAAGATGGTGACTACGCCGACAAAGTGTGACACGCACATCTCTAACGCTCGGGGAAGCCAAGCGGATTTGCGGGGTCCTTCCACCTTTATACCCTGCACATGGGTGGTTTGGGTGGGCCTTGAATTTTCCTGATCCGAGCCACCATACTCCAAGGAGAGGTATGGCCCAGATCCTTCTGCGAATGTGTCATGCTCAAAGGCAGTCCGTGCAGGGCTTGACGAATTTCCGACTTCCTAGGAGCTAGGACCCGAGTCGGTTTCACCGATGAAGATGTGGATGTCTCCGAAGGGAATGACGGAGCAGCGCGTAGGGTTCGTCTTCGCCAGCACCCAGAACTCATCTAGAGGAACGATTGGGACGTTGCCGGAGAAGAGAACGCGTCTGATGGCTACAGTGTCGCTAATTCCTGCGAAGAGATTGGACCTCGCCCGGTGTAGAGGTCGAAGCGCCACTTGCCCCATGTTGGGCGCCAACTGTCATGGTATTGCTGATGAGCACACCATGGAGGGGTCCTCACAATGCGTGTTTAAAGACGTGGGGTAAGGTAGAGAGTTGGCGGGTATGAGGTAACGCAGCTTACACAGTTTCAAGTCCCACAACGGTGGCGGAACTCTACTCCTGCTATAAATCACTATAATGGAAATACGCCGAGTTATAGAGATAGGTTCACTGTGCGAGGTGTTGCACATTGTACGTAGCAATATAAAAGGTTATGCCCTAAAGGCTTCCGTAGGTCCGGCTTATAAAGGCACCTGAACCTAGGGTTTACAGGGAAAGGTCCTTACCAGACAAGGTAAAGAGTCCTACACTAATATGAACTAGTCTTTCGTGTCTTGCACTCCAAGGCTCTGAGTACGTCGGTGACTCCTGCGTAGCCTTCCTTTATCTGGCATGGGCCTCCCTTCTGGATCCGTCTAACTGGGCCACCCAGCAGGCCATAGGCCCTGGTACCAACTATGGGCCACCCGGGTTAGGCGGATTGGTGACATTCTATGAGGATAACCATTTAGCATATCCCCAACACACGGGATGGCCAAGGCCTGCGGCGCCACACAACTCATCATCTATGGCGAATCCAAACTCGTGATCCAATAGACCATGAACATGTGTGATGCACTGAGCAACAACATGGTTCTGTACCATGAACTCTACAACACACTTCAAGGGGACTTTGATGGCTGGGAACTGCGGCACGTCGGCCGCAAAAGTAACGAGGAGGCCGACATACTCACCAACATAGGCTCCACCCACACCCAGGTGCCACCAGGCGTATTCCTCGAGCAAGTCTATGAACCCTCCATCAAGTCGAAGACTATCGTAGGGCCATCTGGCACAGCAGCGCACTCGGGGGCTACGCCGCCCAAAGAGGTTGAAGGATCTAACGAGGCAGAACAAGGATATGCACCCGAAGGTACTATGGAGGTCATGCTCATCGAGTCGTCCTAGACACAGTGGTACATCACATACCTGCTCACCAAAAGGCTGTCAGACGACCCAATAGATGCACGACACATAGCGCGACGCTCCAAGGTCTTCACCATCATGAATGGCAAGTTATACAAACGCAGCGTCATGGGTGTCCTCCAGCGATGCATCACCAACGATGACGGAAGAGGCATCCTCCTTGAGATACACAAGGGTACCTGCGGACATCACGCCAACAGTCGCACCCTCGTCGATAAAGCTCTACAAGCTAACTTCTACTGGCCCACCGTGATGCACGACGCCAAGGACATCGTTGAACGGTGCAATGCCTGTTGGAGATTCGCGGATAAGCCAAAGGCACCAGGCGCGGAACTCAGCCCAATACTTGTGGCCTGGCCCATTGTGCAGTTGGGACTTGACATGGTCGGCAAGCTACAAAAGTCATCGCCCGGAGGATACATTTTCCTCCTCGTCGTAGTCTACAAGTTCGCCAAGTGGATCAAGGCCATCTCGGTGACCAACCAAACTGGTGCTACCATCGTCAAGTTCTTCGAGTCCATCATCTTCAGATTTGGGGTGCCGCACAACATCATCACCGACAACAGGACGAACTTCACCTCGAAAGAGTTCCAGGATTTCTGCGAAAACCTAGGCATCAACATTAGCTACGCCTCTCTGGCACACCCTCAGACCAACGGTCAAGTCAAGAAGGCCAACGTCCTAGTCTACAATGGCATCAAAAAGCGCCTCCTTCGACCTCTCGAGCGAGCGGCAGGATGCTGGGAAGGGGAGCTACACTCCGTACTATGGAGCCTCTGGACAACCCTGAACAGCTCCACCGGATACACGCCTTTCTTCATAGTGCACGGCGCCAAGGCGGTCCTACCAGCCAAAGTATGCTACAAAGCCCCACGGGTTGTCACTGACAGTGAGGCCAAATCTACAGCCGCACTCGAAGACTCCGTCGATCTTCTCGACGAGGCACGCGAAATAGCCGGAGAATGGTCAACTATGTACCAGCAGAGCCTCCGCAGTTTTTTACCATCAAACAGTAGGAGAGGCTCCTACTGTGGTATTATATTAAACAATAATATTTACAAAGAGATGATGCTTGAAGCATCAAACAAAAAAATACAATTACAATCTGTCTATAAACAAATATTTTGTGTTTTCAAGGTTTTGGCTAACCCTGAACGTAAGAAGTTGTAAATCTTCTTTCACTCTTGCATTCGAAGCGTCAGTTGATGGCATGATCCCTTTAAAGATTAAGTTGTTTCTCTCTTTCCAGATACCCCAGGCTGGAATTGTGAAGAGTTCAAAAAATAGTTGCTCCTAGAAAGATGAATTTGCTTGGTTAAGTAAAGTAAATCTGCATATACTGCCCATCCAACAAATATTTAGTTTGGTCATTCAAACAATAGATACCCTAGAGCCTCCACAATTACCACAGCCGACGGCTACGACCAAGGTCCTTTGTCGAAGGAGACCTCATCCTGCGACTCAAACATAAGGGACACCTCAAGTTTGAATCTCCATGGGAAGGACCCTACGTGATCGCCTCAAGGACTTAGAAACTAGAATCGCATACTCCAACCCATAGAATATCGCGCAGCTGTGACGTTTCTACGCTTAAATATTTTTTCTTTACAATAAGGCTACTCAGCCAGGCTACTTAGCCACACAATGTACCTCCTGCTATTCTGCAATAAATAAAAGTTAAGTGTCTCAACCATGTGTCCTTTTATGTTTTACTCTTTATGCATTTCGCACTCGGGGGCTACGCCTCCCCGACGACCTCGTTGAACAAACAATTCATTATCACGATAAGCCCGAGTATCTAATTCCTCTTATCATCGAACCCTTGAAAAACTCCATCTCAGTTGTAGCACAACTGATAGCCTGGCAAGGTGCTGAGATTCGAAAGCATCAGGCTAATGAAAAGGCGTCGCATAAACTACACTCCAAATATATACGAAGCTAGCAAGTTTACAATAATTACAAAGGCCACACAATGGCCAATTGAAATTATATGAGTTTTACAGCACTTATCCATCTTGTGCAGGTTAACAACTAATCTACTGGCATTGAAGAAGGACGTTGGTTCACTCATCGAATAAATTCATGATGTCCTCCGCTATCCATGCAACCGCTCGATAATGTGGGACCATGTTCCACGTCATACCTTTCGGAGGTGCCGGTGGTCTTTCTGCAATGGCATTCAGGTCCACATCCGGACACTGCATATGCACAAGTGCAAGCACAACTTTAGCACCCGCAATAAGTCACCGGTGCACGCACTCGCGAACACTGTTAGCATCGTCGAATTTCCGTAGCAACAACAGCAGCGTTGCTAGGACCGCTTCTAGTGGGAACATCGCCTTGAAGATATGCTTAAAGGACGACCGTCCCATCTTCAAGAAATGCAGCGCCTGCGAGATATGATCCTATAGGATCTCTAGTACGGTTTCCCGATCCCGATCGGTCCATAAAAAACCCTAGCTTACAGCTCTGCCTGAGTCAGGAAATTCAGTTGAATGCTGATTCGGTCCCTCTCTTTCTATGGAATGAGATTGACAGCTACACATGCAAAGCAAGACACATCGGTCAAAATCATAGCAAGCATAGAAAAGCAAAAGTCATTTGAACGATTCTCACATCACAGATGTTTATTGATCTGAGAAACTTCCCCAAGGAGATATCTCTCCCGCTCAGTGGCTTTCTCTTCCTTTGATTTCCACACATCTGCATTGCCGCAGATGATCAATGTGTCATGCTCCAATTTCTTCACGCGGTCACGCAGGCGGGACAGAAGCGATAGCTCGTCCACTCTTGATGGTGGAGAGGCCAAGGGCATGGCTACGGATGGCATACCTTGCACACCACTCGAAGACCCCTAACCAACCAAAAATTCAAAGTGTAATAATCCTCGAACATGGAATTCGAGTCCGAAGAAGCAAACAGAATCATCAAGCAAACAAAAATATACACATCAAGTTCAAACAAGTTCTTGGCAGGGTACCCCCACAAAAGTATCCTAGGATAACTGAAGTTCCTAGTACAACTATACAGCAAGCAGAAGGAAAGCTAGGCCTATGCGTCAGCACCCATGGGCTTCGTAGACTCCATGTAAGCCTCCGATGTCGTGGACTTTATAGCAGCAGCCCCTGACGTCATGGTCTTCACCGTGCTCAGTCGCTTCTGCTCCGCAGAATACCTCGCGAGCATCTCTAAGAGGCGAGGCCCATACTTCTGACAACAAGCAGCAAAAGGGGCGTATGCTACCTCTTCATCGTCCGTGGTCACCGGCATCCTCGACGTGATTTTGCTCACATTGAGATCAGCGCCATAAGCCTGTGCCACTGCCAGACCAAGAGATGCCCCCATGCCTTTCTGTGCCTGCTTCTACTCCACTGTTACGCCCCCAGCGAAAGCTTTAGCAATGTCGTCAACGTCCTCAATACCCGCAGCCTTCGACATCATCTCCTCCCCGAGACGATGAAGAATGACCTTGGACTTTTGAAGTGTGTCTGTTGCGGAAGCACTATGGTCTTTGACTACAACAATTGCACCGGCCAGGGGGTCCTCACGAGTGAGCACCTGATGATCGAAGTCAACGCCGGCCGCATCTCCGAGACCATCGCGGGTCACGATCAAGTACAAAGAAGAAGATAAAACACATTGATGAATTCGAAACAAGAGTTGAATCAAGCACAAACTAGAAAGATCTTGGGTAGTAGCCAAGAGTTGTTCCGTGAGCCTGCGCTCCCTTTCAGATGCAGCGAAAGCCCATTCCTCCTCACGCTGTTGAGACTCCTCCTTGTAGCGCTCGTGGGCGCCGACCGCGTATTTCCTCTTTGTCTTAGTCGTGCTGAGACTCTTCTCGAGGCAGCTTAGCTGACGAATATTATCATTATTCTCCTATGGCAACAAAAGAGCATGCTAGTGAGAATATTGGCCAAAAAACTCCTACAACAACCACTTGAAGAAGAAAAGACATTACTCTGTAGTTGTTGATAGTCAGCATCTAGCCACATATAGTCATTGCCAAGGCGAATCATATTTTGCAGAAAGGGCTGTAATAAAATTCGAGTCAGATGAGCAGCAAAAGTACTCAGGGGATTCAGATAAGAACTAAGCAAACACTTATGTGGCCTCCCGAAGACTCCAAAGGTTCTTTTGTGGTCATTCGGGTGAGAACCCTATGTTCCCCAACTAGGAGGAACTTGAGGAGCTCTCGCCATAGTTGGCAGCTGTCTATGGGGAAGGCGCGGGTTGGTCCGCAGTTTTTCCCCTGAAGTCCACGACTCCCTCATCTTCTAGCTCACGGACGGTGTTAGACAAACATGATGTTGTGACACTTCAGTACAAGCAAATTAAAGTAAGAGAAGGAAGAGCAAACCAAGAAACATCACTAGAAAAAGAGTGGAGTCTTACCTATCAAAATGGTCAAGTTCAAATGGTTCATCGTGCTTCTGTTTCTTCAGTGGAGGAGGACACACGTTGTGGATAGGCACGGCCGGAATCGGATCTGTGGCGCCTTCTTCAGGAGCAAGGTCCTTCGGCATCCTAAGCATGGAGGCATCCGACTCCTTGCTTCCCTCCCACTTCCATGACTCTGACTCGCTAGACTTGGGGGCTCCCTGCGTCTCAGCAACATGAACAGTCAAATCCAACTCATCTGCCTTTGTAGCTTCAGTGGGTGACGCCTTCTGGCTGAGGAGGCACAGTGGGTGCAACTTTCCAATCCTACAACAAAAAGGATCATATAGTAAGTTCATCATTCATATTGTCCCATGAACACAAGGGAAACACTCAACAGAATCTCACCTCCGGGGGAGGGTGATTAGCACAGAAAGGAAGCATGCTTGACTCTATAGGAAGCTTCTCCTTCAAAGTTATCTTAGTTAACAACCTGACCTAGCTCTCGAGCTCCACCGCAGTCATATCCTCCACGCAGACACGTGGGGGATCCATCACGCTCGTCTAGAGGTACATCGGATAAGCCCTGGCTTGAAGTGGCTGCACTTGACGTCACAGCCACGTTCGAATGAGGTCCACACCAGTGACCTCCTTGCCCCGAATGAGCTGAAGTTACTGCACTTGCTGGTACAGGATCTACACTTCATCCTCCTCTTTGGTCATCACTACATTCTTCCATGACCTTTTCTTCTTCAGCTCCGCCTTAGGATCAAAGGTAGCAAGTATGAACCTTTGTCCCTCTGCTTTTGTGGTCCCAGATATAGAACCACTTGTCCCTCCATCCTTGGGCAGAGTCGACCATGCCGAGGCTAAAATACTGGACATAGGGATCCACAGATATTCCACACCCGCCAAGATCATACACCACGAAACCAGACCCTGACTGTCTCTTCAACTTGAACAACTTCCTAGAGGGACTGAAGTGCGGCTCGATTCCGAGCCAACACTCACAAAGAGTGATAAAGCATGTGATGTGCATAATAGAGTTGAGAGTCAACTGGTGGAGCTGAATCCCATAGAAACAAAGCAATCCATGAACAAAGTCATGGAGGGGAAGCGAAAAAACTTGAAGAAGGAAAGCAATGAACATCACATGAAACTCGGCAGGGGGTGGGAATTACCTCTAGCACGGGAATCCGGCAGTCATCTTCATCGGCCGGAATAAGTCCGGCCAGGCGATGAGGATGCAGATCGTGCGGCTTTAGAGTAGACCACCGAGTTCTAGACCTAGTGGCGGCGGAGGCCTTATTATTAGTCGTGGTGGGTGGCGCCAGATCTCGCAATAGCGGTGCTCTTCTTCTTCTCCATTCTTCTTTGACGAAGAGACCAAAGAAAGTAACTGGGAAAGGCTCTAAGGATGTCCAGCACAGTGAGTGGTGCAGCGCAGCAGAGAGGGGGAGAGCGACAATGGTAGCAGCATGAGTAAGATGAAGATGCAAAGTGTGAAAATTACTACCTCAATACGCTACTTAAGCGACGGTGAAAGGTCATCCGACGACCGATATTTCTCTACTTCAACGCATAGCACACATCGGTAAAGACGTGTGGTAGCGCGTGTACTGAACCGCCGCGGCACGATCCCTACCCAGTGCAAAAATCGAGGAGACATAGTTAAAACCCCAAATAATGCATGACTATTCAAATCCTGGTCAGACAGTGGGGCCCACTACTGTCATGTCCCATCAGCACCGCTCATGTCGGTGGCTGAGATCATCCAATAGTCATCAATGATGTGATTAGAACTTGCACCAGCAGCAACTCAGGGAAAAGTGTGCAACGGTAATTTTTCTTCGACCAAATACTCGGGGGCTACTCCTAACAGGAGCGCTGGTCGCGCACCCAAAGCACTTCCGGGTCTAGTGAACATGCCATCCAAAAAACAAAAGTCCATGGCAGTAACGCCTTGACCCCTTCTTCGAATCAACGATTCGACTATGGACTCGGGGGCTACTCCCATAGGGAGCACTTGAAACTCAATCGACAAGCTACGGCTAATGATAGTAGTCACAAGAATTCAAAGACCCTCCTCGAGTCTATGACATGAATAGGCACTCGGGGGCTACTCCCATAGGGAGCGCTGGTCGCGCACCCTATGAAAATAAAAAAAATAGTTATTCATGGCAAAAAGCATTGACCACGTCCGCACCATGAGCATTCGAATATTTCGACTACCTCGACTCCAATCAAACACGAAATTTCCTGACAAAGTGACAACATCTCTTGGGCCACCAGAAACACCTCCGTGGTGATAAACTTCGGATGTCGTGTTTACAACATGAAGATAAGACACACGGATGCAATCTAATGGCCTGGCAACGCACCTGTTGTGCTCTACCAGAAGTATATCGTGCCTATAGGCATGATGATCAAGCCTCGATGGATGCATCGAGTGCACAAATTAATACACTAGAATTCGACTCTGTAAGGCCTCTATGGCATGAGTTGAATTACACCAGCAATTTTCTGAATTCGAGTCCGAGGACTTGAGTTTGAGTAGATAGTGTTGTTTTGCCCTAACGCAGTTAAATAATCCCGATCCATTAGATGAATCAGGTAGGCATATCGACTATCCCTACGATATAAGCAAGCACCCGATAAAACATTCAGATGAGCACTCGAAAGACTTTATAGTCCCCATCCGAATCTATGATTCGAACGGACACTCGGGGGCTACTAACATGGGTATGCCCCACGGGTACCCTGGATTAACCCATACAGTTTGGCCCAAGAGGAGCCCGTAGGACAATTGAAGCCCAGCAAGGATTCAGATGACCCAGGCATAAATATAAATTTAAAGGGAAAACCCTAATCTATAACCTGATGGGGTTCATTGCATGGAAAACAAAAAAATCCTACGATTGCAACCACCAAGATCATATCTAGGAGATACATGTAACAGTTTTAGATGGACTCACCCTCGAAGACCGTAACGCGGGATACCATTCCTGCAAAAAACGTGGCTGTTGTAGAGTCTACTTGACCATCCTCAAGGATGCTATGACAGTGCCACACGTGTAGCACCTCCGAGTCAGTCACATGTACGGTGTGTTGATGACTCCTGAACCCTCGCTCCAGCCGGGCAGCGGAAGTAGTGGATCCCTGGGAACTCCAACAGCGATACACCATGGTAGAGATAGTGGAGGGGAAGATCTCGAGCAGGGCTTCGCCTAAGCACCTTTTCTTATGGCAATGGACAAGGCTAGCAAGAGGGAGAAGATGTCAACCAAAGGGCATATGAGAGGAGTGGGCAAATGTGTGAGAGGGAGGAGGTCTCCACCTCCTTTTATAGGGGAGAGGGGGGCAAGCTCCCCTCCTTGGCTGGCGCCATGGGGTGCCCCTTCCCCTCCTCTCATTCATGTGTGTGGACTCTCCACTCACATAATTTCAATCTCCACTTTCTCCCATTTATTCTCTAGTCAAAAACCAAAGGTCTTTCCATTAAAGCACTTTAATTCTCTTGTTTTAATGCAACTCAATTTAATGAAAACTTCATTTAATGAGTACTTCATTTAAAGAACACTTCATTTAATGAACACATTAACATTTTGATCCCTTGCTTTGTTTCGATACCCTGAAACCATTTCGGCAGATTCGACAGAATAAATTCCTGCGATGTCCATGTTCATGTGATGGAACCTCGCGATACCCTGAAACAGAAGCAGTTTCGATTCTGTCAAGACCTTGCCGTTTCGATTCTGTTTCGACAAATCTTGAAAAACCATTTGCTCTATCTTGAAAATAGTGCGGATACCGCTGTTTCGATTCTGTCAAGACCTCGCTGACAAAGTAAGTCGGACGCTGCACCAAGTGTTCCTGATTTTCCTCCGGTCTCTCTACTACCATGACAATACTGACGACTTTGTTCGTCGCAACAAGGTAGAGCAACATCGGTACCTGTGGTTCCAGGGCTGCAAGGATTGGAGCAGATGAGAGTACTATTTTCAAGTCTTGTAGCGCAGCTTCAGCTTCGTTGGTCCATACAAAATCCTTGATCTTTTTCAGGAGTTTGTATAATGGTGCGGCTCTTTCACCGAGCCGGCTGACAAACCGACTGACTGGGGCAATGCAACCAGTTAGTCTTTGTACGTCCTTCAGGCGAGTTGGCCTGGAAATATTAGGTATAGCCTTGATTTTGTCTCGGTTTACCTCTATGCCTCTTTGAGACATGATGAAACCTAACAATTTTCCGGCTAGGATTCCAAAGAAGCATTTCTTCGGATTAAGCACTATGTTGTATTTTCGTAGATTGGCAAACGTTTCCTCCAAGTCGGAAATTAATGTTTCCTTCTTTTTGGACATCACCGCAATATCATCCACATGTGCATGTACATTGCGTCCGATTTGATCATGGAGGCAACGCTGCATTGTGCGTTGGTACGTAGCTCCTACGTTCTTCAGCCCAAAGGGTATCGTAACAAAACAGAAGGTTTCGAAGGGATTTATGAATAAAGTTTTGACTTTGTCAGATTCCTTCATCCGGATTTGGTGATAACCGGAATATGCGTCGAGAAAACAGAGAAGTTTCGAGCCTGCCGTAGAATCGATAACTTGATCAATCCTAGGCAGAGCGAATAGATCTTTGGGGCAAGCCTTGTTCAAGGCAGTATAATCAACACACATCCTTAAATCAGTGGTATCCTTTTTAGGGACCATTATAGGATTGGCCGACCACTCAGTGTGGATGACATCTTCTATGAATCCGGCTAACTCGAGCCGTGCTAGTTCCTTAGCTATTGCCTTACGCTTTTCATCGCCGAAACGTCGTAAGGACTGTTTGACGGGTTTAGCGTTCGGGTTTACATTTAAAGAGTGCTCGGCAACTTCCCTAGGTACTCCGATCATGTCAGATGGCTGTCATGCGAAGATATCTTGATTTGCTTTGAGGAACTTGAAGAGCGCGCTTTCCTATGCCCTATCTAGGCCTACGCCTATCTAGGTCACCTTGGAGGGGTCATCATCCTTCAATGGCGTCTTCTTCGTCTCTTCTGATGCCTTGAACTCCGGATTCGGCTTTGTCACCTCCTTCTTCATTGCGGGCATCTCGGACGGATCTATTCTCTTCTTGATCTCCTGGTACTCCTGGGCGTGCAGCATAGCTTCAGCAAACGCGGCATTTCCATCCTCGCACTCTCGCGCTTTCTTCGGGTCTCCCCTGATGGTGATCACGCCGTTGGGACCTGGAATTTTCATCATATTGTAAATGTAACACTAATGAGCCATAAAAGCCCAGTAAGCCGGACGTCTGAATAATGCGTGGTACGCGCTCTTGAACGGGACCACTTCAGAGGAAAGTGCCTCCGTCCGATAGTTCTTTGGAGTTACAAAGGTAACATCAAAGTGATTTCTCCAAGGGAATTTGCTTGTCTTCCTGGGACAACCCCGTGAAAGATCATAGAGCTGTGGTTCAGCTGGGTCTCCGAGATCTTCATCCGGCATAACGTTTCGACATACAGAATGTTAATGTTGCTGCCACCGTCCCTGAGAGTCTTGGAGAAACCATAACCATCAATAAGTGGATTGACGATTAAGGCGTATTTTCCTCGCCTGTGTAACTTAGGCGGATGATCAGCGCGGTCAAAGGTGATTGCCACTTCCGACTAGTCCAAGAATTGAGGGACGACCGGAACTGTTGCGTTGAGCTCATGTAGAACTGCTTTCTTGACCTTTGCTGGTTGAGATCCGAGGAAGGTGACGTACGTGTCTTTCTTGGTTGGAAATTTTTTCTTCCCTTCCGGCTTGGGATTTGAAGCATCAGCTTCCTCCATGTCGGAATCTTCATTGGTCTCTTTATCTTTTTTGGGATTCTTCTTTCCCTTCTTCCGCTTAGCCTTGTAGCCAGCGGTATCGTCTCTCTTAATGTAGTCATTGAAACGACGCTTGGCGTTTGTGTGGTACGAGCCCCCATTGGCGTCTAGGTGATGTACACATGGGTTATTGGCAATGTCGACCCAAGAGTAGGTTTTGCCAGGCTGCTGGTCTCCTCTACCTTGAACTCTTGACGTCCCACGACCGCGTTCGCAGCCACCGCCACGTCCTCCTCGTCCTCCAGACCCGAAAGTAGCAGTGACCACTACTGTTTCCGCGTTGGGTTTTTCTTCCGAGGTATTCTTGTACTTTTGAGCTTGTTGCTTTGGTTGTTTTGCCGACTGTGGCACAGCCAGGGCGTTCAGTAATCCCTCTGCATCGTTGTCCGCATCTGCATACTTGCTCGTTGTTTCTATCATCTCTCCCAAATCAGTGACTTTGTCACACTTCAAGCGATGACGTAGTAAACCAATTGGGAGACCTGCAATGAAAGCTTCAATCGTAGTCTGGTCATTTACTCCTTCATAGGAGTTCTTGGTGTCGATCCATCGTCCGAGGTAATCCCGGCAAGTTTCTCTGGCTTTCTGAGTGCAACGTTGTAGGTCTCCGACCGTACAGGGCCTCCGGTATGTGCCTTCAAAATTCCAAAAGAATGCACTTTGCATGTCATACCAGTTGTGGATGGTGTTCTCTAGAAGTTCATTGAGCCATGATCGTGCCGTCTTCTGCAACATAAGTGGGAGATATCGGGTTGCGACCAGGCTGTTTCCGCCTTTGGCGATGCAGCAAGCTTGGAAGAAATCATGTAGCCAGGTATCTGGCCGAGCTATGCCGTTGTAGGCTTGAATGTGTCTTGAAATAGCAAATCCTTCCGTGAATTTTGTAGCTCTTATGCGTGGTCCGAAGCACTTTGGGCCCACGTATATGTCATCATTTTCATAGCGCCGCGCCTCTATATTGGAGTTGATCATGTGTCTTGCGTCATTTGGGATAAAGATCGTCCCGAGTGACGGCTATGGCTGCATTGCCTTGGAGCCGGACTTTGGCTTCTGCCACCACCTCCTCCACCACGACGCCCTCCTTGACCTCCTTGGGAGCCGTTGTGATGGCTGCTTGGTGGGGAAGGTGGAGAAGCTGGGTTATTTCTGGCTGATCGCCGGCCTCCGTCCGGAGCGTCATTATTCCGATTCCGGGGAGGGTCTTCATTGTGACGAGCCCCCTGCCGGCTTGACTCGGCACGGTGTTCGTCGTTCCTTCGCCTGTCATCCGGATGGCTTGCATGTCTAGGAGGTGGCATTCTTTGTCGGTCCTCCTCCCGACGTTTCTCTTTATCTTCTTCCCTGCGGTCCTTCGACTCTCGCCAGGGAGGATTCCTCGGATTCAGTGCAGCAATTGCCTCTTGCTCCACAACTGGGTTAGCATTACTCCAGTCACGCGCAGCTTTGTGGTGTTGTCCTGAAGATCCAGTTCTTGAGTAGTTGTCTTCCCGATGGTCGGAACGATGGTGTTGTTCCGGAATGCGTTGGGGTCTTACGTCAGCCCATGCTGGATCTGTGCGACATTGGTCAGAATCGGAGACCAGTTTTTGACTTCCGGACAGGGCGACCTTTTGTTACTCCAGTCCCTTGTTGAGTAGTTTCATTCCCAACCGGATCTGTTCCGGGCCTGGATTAGCCGATAGGATTTCTCAAGCCACAACGGTGTTCTGTACTAGCGTTGGATACACCCAATCCCCATTTCTGTCGTGTCGAGGCATCCCAAGTTCTCGTCCGAAAAGGACTTTGTGAATCTGTAGGAATTGGTCGTCATGAGTATGACATTTCCTGGTCTTCTGATGTTGCCTAGAGTTGTTCTTCTCCACAGTTGCCATGCATTTCTTTTCCTCCTCAATGTTTTTGGCTTCATCGAGGAGTACTTGGCGACGCGCTTCTAGGGCCTAGGCCCTCTCGTCCAGCTCTTCAGCAATAAGTTCTGCAGCTGTAGGAATAGGTGTGGTTAATGCAACATTGATGAGTTTACGTGCACCTTCAGTGATTACGTGTCCATCCACCGACTCTTCTTTGGGCTCGTCTGGGATAAGTGCTCCATCCAAGTCTTCTTCGTACTCCTCGGCGATCACCTCCTCTGCCGGAGGGTCTTTCGCCGGGGTCTTGTTCTTCTTCTTTGCCTTCTTGGCAGCGCCGGTAGCAAAGACAGCTTTGGTTCCGTTTCTCGAAGTTAAGCTCTAATCGGTACTTTCGGACATCTCGACCTTGAGATTATCTCCGATTTCCATGTCATCCTACGTTTTGGGAGAGTTTTCCCCGGATCCTTCATCCATGGCTTCTTCTTCCTCTGCAGCTTTGGAGTTATACTCCTCTTCATATTCCACGGAGAACTTTTGGAAATCTGCTGACGTCATCGAGTCATCCGAGGATGCGGGTACGTCGGTGTTTGTTCCGATCGCCTCCAGCAACGAGTCGATGTTGTCTCCAGCATCGGCAGAGCCGGATCCAGATCCCACATATCCGACATAGTGTGATGCGTGCCTCCTGAGATAGTTGCAGCTCTCGTGATCGGCTTCCTCGAAACGCCTGATGGTCTCGAGAATATCATCTGTGCTTGCATCTTGCATCATCATGCGTCTTAGCGTGTATCTCAGGAAAGGCTTGTTTTTCCCGGCATCATTAGAGCCGGAACCAGTGTTGTTGCTATGGTCCTCCTGGATTTCAACTCCAGCGGGTGGGTCGATCTGGGATTCGGTCTCTCTAGGGATATCCACTCCGGATTCAACTTGGACCACCAGGTCTGCTCCAGGCTCAGATTTCTCTACTATCTTCACGATTGGTGCGGACTGGGTGGGATTAGGGTTTTCTGAGATCCGGAACTCTGTCGCCTCCATGGACAAAGGGGACCCGGAAGTTTCTTCTGCCTCTATCATCACCGCTGGGGTGGGTGGGGCAGTTTCAGCGAAACCGATGTAAACATCGATCTCGCCAAAAGACATGATGGTGTAGGCAGGCACAACCTCCCTAGCCGGAATCCAGGTCTCGTCGAGAACGATGAGAGGGATGTGGCTGGCGTAGAGGATGCGACCCATGGCGATAGTATCACTGATTCCGATTCTTGTAGATTCCGCTTGGAACACAGATCCGAAGCTTACTTGCCCCACGGTGGGCGCCAACTGTCGTCGGATTGATGACAAGTACGCCATGAGGGGGTCCTCGAGGCATGCGGAAGAGAGGGGTGTGAGACGTACGGTGTTCCGGGATGGTGAGCACACAAGTTTACCCAGGTTCGAATCTGCCGGCTTTTGGATGGATCCTACTCCTACTAGCAATCCAGTAATACGGCAGAGCCGGAATATGGGTTACAAGGGTTCGCCTATGCGAGTTGAGATTGTAGACTATTCGGTGCCCTAAAGGCTCTCCCTAGGACGGCTTATATAGATATCTGTCCTAGGGTTTACAGGAGAGATTTATCTGGCTACGACTAAGAGTCGGTTACAAAGTACATCTTGAACTACAAGTAACACTATGGGCCTATGTCGGTAAGTCTTCTGGGCCTTCCCGTAGCCGGACTGGACTCCGTTTCTTCTCCCTGACTGGGCTGCCCATGAAGCAAAGCTCTAACCCGAAGTGGGCCACCCTAGTCAGTGAGGAACTATGAGGATACCCGGAAAGTATATCGGCAACATTGCCTTTCTTGCCCTTGTCAATCTTATCGACCATCAACTCTTGATGCTTTTTCTTTATGTCTACCTCGACAGCTATCGGTATAGCAGTGAGTTCAGTGAGCAATTTGTTCGCATCACTCATCTTGTAATCCAGTACAAACTCGTTGTAACTTGGTGGTAGCGATTGAAAAACCCTATCTATCGTAAGATCAACTAGAATCTCACATCCAAGTGCCTTAAGACATTGAGCATAGCCAGTCATCATGATGACATGCTCGTTCACAGAGTTTTGCTCCTTCATCTTTGCGCTAAAGAACTTACTAGGTATCATATATCTCTCAGCTCAGATTTGGCTCTCAAACATGGTTTTGAGTTCCATTACCATAGCATAAGCCTCAGTAAGTTCAAAACTCCTTTGGAGTTCAAGTTCCAGCGACTGAAGGATCACACATTGCATAAGAGTGTAGTCATCACACTTCGTGTTGTACATGTTGTGCTCATCCCGAGACACATCGTTTGCAGGAGCATCACCTAACGACCATCCAACATATAAGACTTCTTAATACCCATGAGGAAAATCCTCACGTTGCGGTACTAGTCAGTGAAGTTGTACCCATTATCTTGCAGCTTTTCTCTATCTAGGAATGCATTGATATTGAATGCAGGGGGTGCCATGATCTACAATATATTTGCAAACACTATTTTTAGACTAGGTTTATAAAAGATAGAGTTCAAGTCAATTCAAAATTACTATTATAATTCCCACTGAAAAACGACATCCCTCTAGTCATTTTTAGTGATTACACGAACCAAATTCACTACACCAGGACCGATCATCACGAGTGGTGGTGCAGTTCCAATGGCGAGCATCATATGGATATCATATCATTCATATGACTCATGCTTTACCTTTTGGTTCATGTTCCGAGGTCATGTCCATACATGTTAGGCTCGCCAAGTAAGAACCTTAGTACCCACGTGTGTAAAACTGTCTTACACCCGTTGTATGCAAACATAGATTCTATCACACCCGATCATCACGTGGTGCTTCGAAACGACGAACTTTCTTAACGGTGCATACTAAGGAAGAACATATTATTATCTTGATATTAGTGGGAAGGATCATCTTATAATGTTACCGCCAAGAACTAAGCAAGACATCAGCAAAATAAGATGCATAAAAGAGATAAACATCACATGCATATAAAATGTGATATGATATGGTCCTTTCTTGCACTTGATCTCCATCATGTGCTCCATGGTATGATCTCCATCATTCCACCAGCGTGGCTCCAAGGTTCATGGCGCCACTATCATGGTCGTCTTCTCCATTACAATATATCTCTTGGATATACATGAATAACACATAGACTATAAAATAGAAAGACAACCATATGGCTCATGTCGGTTATTTAACTTACAACAAATCTCATTGCATACAACAATTTTTGTAACAATGACCATGACACATCACATGCCCTGCAAAAACAAGTTAGACGTCTTCTAATTTATTTTTACATATTTTACGTGGCTTTGGGCTTTCTAGGAGAGAATCACTCTACCTACGAATTTCAGCCACAACATTGATAAACCAAGTTATTTGCAAACAGTTGTAAATTAGATCACGATTGTGTTGGGAGATACAGGCACTCGCTGAGCCACTTATGCAATATGATTTGCATGTTAAGCGTGGGACAGGTCTCATGTGCGAGGATATGTAAACTTAGTCCGGGCCGCTTCATCCCAACATGCCACCATGATCAAAATTTATGCAAGTATGAAACAACAATACTATCAACACCCACATCTCTATGTGTTGTAACCATACAAAGCATCTACGCCTAGGCATAGCTTTGATACCAGTGATGGGGTTCGTTGCATGGAAAACAAAAAAAAATCCTACAATTGCAACCACCAAGATTATATCTAGGAGAGACATGTAACGGTTTCAGATGGACTCACCCTCGAAGACCGTAATGCAGGATAACGTTCCCGAAAACTAACGTGGCTATTGTAGAGTGTACTCGACCATCCTCAAGGACGCGATGACAGTCCTGCCTATGGCTCCAATATTTGCCATCTTCTGCTGCATTTAAACATTGTTTTTGGTCAAGCAATTGCCAAAGAAACTCTCGGTCCTTGCCACTAATGACTAATAATTGCAAAGATATGCAAAACCTTGCTTGAATTATGTTGTGTAGGAAATCACGGCCTTTAATGCAAAATAAGGAGTCATAATGAAGGATTTTGAGGAAGTACAAGTGATCAAGTAATTGGGAAGCTATGCTAGGGCGGCAGCATGCTTAATGACCACTGGTACGGGTAGGGCCCGCACCTACCACATGCTCGTACCAGCTGGCGATGGCTTCGTCTCGTCAAACCCTACAACTTTCATGAAGACGCCTATATATTTTGAGGCTCCAGCCGCCGGCCAGAGAACCGCCATTCTCAGATTACATCACAACACCACCAAAGGAGATCCACACCATTTTTCATCCATTGTTCATCACTTCCACCATCCATCCATCCACTAACCATAGCCATTGCTTTATACTTTAGATCTCCTTATGATTTGGCGACCATTGTAAGAATATTTGATTTTAATCTAAGTATTTGTATGATGTTTTCTATCTCCGATCTATTTTTTATGAGTGAGTAGTCCTCACGGGCTATGGGTTGGGGAGAAACCTCGCAGTGATTATGTGCATCTAGATCATAGGAGTATTGTATTTTGTTTGCAACTGAGATTTGTATCTTTTGTTTCTTCATATCTTTTCTTGATCTGTGGACTTGTAGGTACCCAAGATCCCATAGATTGATAAAGGCTTGAGGTGAGATACTTGGCTAGCGGCGATTTCATAGGAACCTTAGTGATAGAAAGGGTAGTACGGTCTTTGCTTAGCACCCATTCGGGATCAACAACAACATCACCACTTAAACCTTTGAGCTGTGTTTTACACTTAATAATCGTTTGTAACCCGTGGCTTTGGTATGCACTCAGTTGGATTAAAATTCTATTACTATGCCTGCTGCATAATGGGGGCTCTACAATATTAGAATGTGTTGCCCATAAGAGATTATCTCGATACAAACGTTATACATGACTATGCTTATTTTTATCTTTTATTCCATTTGATGTGCAACTGCAGGTGGATCTTCAACCCTGGTCTATCTCCATCCATTGATTCAAACCCATTATAAAGTAAACTAGATTGGTCTAGTAAACTAAGGTAAAACAAATAAACAAAGTCTTGTAGGTGTGTCCTTTTTATTTCCTTTTAGCATTGCTTTCCGAGGTTCGATTAAACCTAGGTCTTCTAGGGAAAAAAGCTATTATACTACATCCATGAATCTGGATCGAAGATATCAGCTGCACGTGTAGCACCTCCATAGTCGATCACACGGACGGTGTGTCGACGACTCCCGAACCCTCGCTCCAGTCGGGAAGCGAAAGTAGCGGATCCCCGGGAACTCCAACAGTGCTACGCCATGGTATAGATGGTGGAGGGGAAGATCTCGAGCAGGCCTTTGCCTAAGAATCTTTTATTGTGGCAATGGACAAGGCTAGCAAGAGGGAGAAGATGTCAACCAAAGGGCATATGAGAGGAGTAGGCAAGTGTGTGAGAGGGAGGAAGTCTCCACCTCCTTTTATAGGGGAGGGGGCAAGCCCCTAACTTGGCCGGCGCCATGGGGTGCCCCTTCACCTCCTCTCATTCATGTGGTTGGACTCTCCACTCACATAATTTCAATCTCCACTTTCTCTCATTTATTGTCCACTAAAAAACCAAAGGTCTTTCCATTAAAGCACTTTAATTCTCTTGTTTTAATGCAACTCAATTTAATAAACACTTCATTTAATCAGTACTTCATTTAATAAACACTTCATTTAGTGAACACATTAACATTTTGAACCCTTGCGTTGTTTCGATACCCCGAAACCATTTTGGCAGATTCGACAGAATAAATTCCTGCGATGTCCATTTTCTTCTCATGTGTTCCCTATCCACTCAATTGCATAGACTAACCTTAAACTGTGTGGACATGATCAAGAAATTCTTCGATCAATAATCATTAGTGGGACCTAGAGATCCATAATGACTACCACCAACTCATGTGATGACTTAGTGATCGTGTGACCTTTTATTTGTAGTAACCAATTCCTTTTGTCTCGCGGTATTTTACTTGTCCAGGATCCAATCATTCGGTATCATTCATACCTAGTTTGATCTTGTTACTGACAAGTACTCTTTTCTCCTTCCTGTGATATGACATTCTTAGTGATCATTATGACTTGCTTGCAAGCTATGTCAATGTGATATCACCAAGAGGGCCCTTAGTATATCTTTCCATCATTAGGATGGACAAATCTCACTCTTGATCCACGAGCCTGAACTAACACTTTCCAAGTATCTGATGACACCTTTATGATCACCCTTTTATGGTGTGATGTTTGATGCAATCAAAATACTCTTTCGGAGTCAGTGATTGACGTGATCTCATGGTCTAAGGATTAGGGTTACTTTGAATGACATTATAGTGGTGTAAACATAATGGCTTGATTGTGTTACTATACTTTTGGAGTATGTTCATCACATTATTCAATCAATGGTGTGACCTTGTTATTAACAACATCCAATGTCATGATCAGGAAACTTGGATCATCTGTTAATAAACAAGCTAGTGTAATGAGAGGCATCACTAGGAACCTTCTATTTATTTATTAAACACACATGTATTAACGTTTCCTTTTTTATACAATTATAGCATGATAAACAAACATCTATTATAAACCTCAAATAACATAATAACCAATTATTATTGTCTCTTGGATATATTCCTTTCATAACCGACTCGGCCTGTTATCCCGAGACTTGGCCTCCCTATATAAAGGATAGGAGGAAGCAGCGAGGACATCCACAACCCTAGTTTACACACCGCTAGATTGCATCTGCGCACCCCTTGTAACTTTTGACTCCTCGATAATCAAAGAGCAGACAAGCAGGAGTAGGGTCCCTTCCGAGGGTCTGAACCTGGGTAAACCGCGTGTCCCTGATGTGCTTGTTTGCTAGCCGATCGATGCCTCCAGCACTCCCCACTTCCTGTAACCCAAGTCCATCAACGATGGGCATTGACGAGTTAACCCATCGTCAACATGTTTCTCTTGTTCTTTGTTTTAACATCTTTCACCATATTTTATCAGGCTGTAGTTAAAACCAAGCAGGATTCCTCAGAAGGCAGGGCTGAAAGTTGTGATCCCTCTTCACATTCATCCTCCCACTGCATTTTTGAAGGAAGCAACATTGTTAATGGTCCACCTAGAACAACTCCTATAGGTGATATATATAGGGTCACACTATTCTGAAACCGATGTATAGAATATTATTTTGCACACCACCGTCCCTGTATAATAGCGATCCCAAATAAAGATGGGAAAAACATATGCTACATGTCTACTTCTTCTTCCCTGACCCGCGCAACCCACCCACGACCTACAACCCAATCCCTCGCCTCGTTGCAGCCGTGTTGGCCCTCTGCCTCTGGGCTTCTCCCGCAGCTTAAGCTACCGATGTTGTCGGAATCCACCCCGACGTCCTTCCCCTCCGGTGTCTCTGGTATATCCCCCAACGTCTTGTCCCCTAGTGTCGTCGTGATCTTTCCTGATGTCCTGCCCCGACACAGGCTCATCCCCGACATTCTGCCACTGCCGCCGTCCGGATACCCCTGAACTTCCTTCCACCGACGCCGCCTCTTCCCCGACATCCCGCCAACGGTGCTGCCGGGATCCTCCCCAGTTCCGTGCCCCCACTTAGCCGTCGCCGGGATCCTCCCCAGTTCCCTGCCCTAGTATGGGACCGCAAAATTCCAGCCGCCCTCGAAATATTCCTCCAGTACGGCACCACGATGCTCTGATAGCCACCTCCGAGTTTCGCCATCTTCGCCCATGTAGGGCCTTTCGCCTACTGCTTGTATGCTTCCTTGATTCCTTCCCGTGGCGTCTGCACTTTTAACTATTTTCCCTTTTTTATTCTTCAGTGATGATGCCGTCTTACCGCTGACCAGATGCACGCAGACGCGATGTGGAAGCAGCACAATATATAGCACTGACCAGGAGCAGGTGCTGCTATCTCGTGTCTCGGGCAACACATGCGGCATACACGCGCATGTCGTGGTGTGCTCGTATCCAGGGAATGGAGAAGATGACAACGTACTTGGCTTGTTCCGCGTGTGATTTGGTTTTTCTGTTAGTCCAATGAGACAATTTGAGACATCTTTTTTCATTCTCATACCCCCCAAGTTTGTGTGTGCGCACAACTTGTTTGTCCTAATGCCTGGTAGCTAAAAATTGAAGCATCGTAGTCCCGGTTCTCTTTAATGTGAAAATAGAAGCATGTACTCTGAAGATTATACTGTATTTGGGTATTTAGGAAAAATGGCAAAAAAAATATTTTCGAGGAATTGCACATTTTATGGACGGGGTACTCATATTTAATAATTAGTGTATTTAGATTAACTTTTAAAAATAGATTTAAATACAAAACAAATGGACAACTCGGCAAGAAGTACACATAGTTCCAAAGTTGAGAAGCTGGTGTCGCGCCTTCACCATCGGGGACTCGTAAGTATGTGACCACGTCGCCGTGAAGTTTAGGCATCATCATAGGCTCACGGGGAAGTGCAGCTGTTCATCCATAGGCAGCACACTTTTTGTTTAGCCCAGAGCCGTGTTGATTGATGTTGAAACTGGCCCTAGCAGAGGGACGAAATATCATATGACCACTTTGCCTCCGCTCCTCTTTCATGATGTGGAATTTGTTGTATGTAACTTTTTGTAGCACAACTTGTAAAAATAAGGATAAACTAAAGGTACGGGAAGACCAAGGTGGACGGAAGGGGAGTGTAAGTCCACACAACACGGAATATAATTCAAGGACTATATAGTATCAACGCTACCACATCGACAACTAGCTAGTGATGAAATTGATTCTAAATGTTATTTGCAATAACAATATATAAGTTGATGGTCTTAACACCACCCACTTCCAAACTTAAGTCGGCATGCGTGTGCTCAACAAAACATTATGGACCAGTGCCTCGGCTTCGTCGTCCGTCGCCGCTGACGCGGCGTACGGGTGACAAAGTGTTGGGGGATACCCCGGGTAGGGTCACGCCGGGGTATAAATGCCGAGTTAGCCGAGGTTCGATAAGGTCAAAGCGGATGCTGGCCGGATCATCTCAAGGCGGGCCGAATCATGGAGTAACCCAGACCAGGGGATGTCCACCTAACTGGGTCTCAGCCGACTTAAGCCGTAAGTCGGAACGATGTATCTAACTTTCATGCAGGAACGAGGGCCGGATCTACTACGATCCGGGTCATGTCAAGCTTCTAGGAGAAGGAAGGAATCTCGCTGGTCAAAAGTAGCCCCGGTACGCACGGCATGAGCGAAGCAAACAGAGACAGGATCTGGTCGACAAAGGTGACAAGGCCAATGTCGGGTGACGCAAGCGCCACAGAGGCTCACGTAGCCTCTGCATGGCTGACGCGAGGGGAAAGTAACCCGGTCGGCTTACTATTTTGGGAGGTAATATGCCTCCACGTATGCCCTAAGTGGAGACTTAGCCACCCCTATATAAGGAGGGCGAGGGCCTCTGTAGAAGGGGTTCCGCTATTCTGATTGGTTTTAGATTCTAAGGGTTGATCTCTAGTTGGTCTCGTACGGGTTAGCTGTGGGTGAGAGTAAGAGAGTTCCTTCTTCCTCCTCTCGCCAATATAGCTCTAGGAGCACTTATAACCTTGGAAGTGAATCATATATAAAACTTCTGTGTGAGGAATCACCTCATTATCCCTCCCTGGATTCCCCTAGTGCATTTAGTCCTCACCTTTAGCCTATCCATGGCATCTGCCGTGACACGACCACGACAGTTGGCGCCCACCGTGGGGCTAGCGACGCTAGCAGGGGTGAAGATCCGGACGGAAAACCTCATCGGCACCGGCGAACGCATCGTCTCCGGACTCGTCCAGCGCTTTGGAGCGCTGGATTTCGTCAGCGACAACGTTGGCTGCTTCGGCACACGTCCTCTTCCGCGCAACGGCCTCTTCGTCAAGCTCGGCGCGCACAAGGTCTACGTCGCTGTGGATGTATCCTACGTTCATCTGCGACACGTCGTCGAGGCGGGCGAGCCTCCCCTTACCATGGCTCACGGGGCGCGTATCACTCGCTCCCCGGACCATGCTGAGGTGATGATGACTGCGCCTGGCGCTGGCACAAGCAAGGATCCGGCACCAGATCCGGAGGTAACACCCAATGCACCAAGGAAAGGTAGAGGTCCTCCGCTAGAGAGGCCAGAGAATGTGTTGCGGGAAGCGATGGATAGCTTGGCAAACCCTGTAGCAGCAGTAGTAGATCCGGCTCAGGCACAGGCCGAGCTAGAGGAAACTAGGAAAAAAATACTAGAGGGTGCGAAAAAGATAGCCGCGGCTCAGCAGTCGTTGAACATGACGCTGCGTGAGTACGCAAAGGCAAACAAAGTTGATGCTGTAAAAGTAAAGGGGAAAAATCTCATTTGTGAAATGAACAAAGAGGGTGATACTAGGATTGAGGAGTCAGAAAACTGTTTGTCCATGGGGCTGCCAAGGTACAGTACCCCGGCTAAGAACCTCAGAGCAGCAGATGCAACAACATCCGAGCTAGAGGGTCTTACGGGTGAAGCCCGTCAAAGGCAGCAAGAAAGGGTCAATGAGTTGGTTCGGATCGCGAACATGCAAAATGAGGAACTGCTCAGGGCTAACCCGGAGAGAGCTGGGGCCTCCAAGATCATTCATTCGGCGGTGGGTAACCCGGAGAAATCCGCTGGAGCCGCATCGTCTCCTCATGGTGGTCCAAGGAGAGAAGAAGTAGTAACCTCGGCCAGAAGGAACAAACAGATCGTCCCGTATGACCCAACACGGGCAGGGAAAGGAAAAGAAGCACAGAAAAATGATGATCGACGAAGTGTGAGCCGAGATGAAGCTGGCCAGGGTAACCGCGACCAAGGCAACGCTTGTCAAGGGAACGCTGTGAACGGCAATGCTGGACAACGAAACTCGACAGGAGCAGGACAACCGCAGCAGCGGAATATACCAAGATAAGAGCAAAGTGCCGGCCGAGGTATGCAACAGAGAGGTGCTCCACGAGAGCAAGACCGGTACAATGATGGAGATTCGGAAATGGTGAACGTGGGATACCCAAGGCCGGACTATCATGTGATAGGGTCAAGATTGGGAAGCAGGGATTTGATGCCGGATGATGCCAGGTTGAAACTGGATCGACTGTATAGGTCAGAACAAATCGAATGTCAAGGTCCACCAGGTCATGCGTGTTTTGGGCCCCAGATCATGAAGGAGCCACTGGTACCCAACTTCCAGTTACCCAGAGGCACAAAGACGTATGACGGCAGTACCAAGACGGAGGATTGGTTGATAAACTATGCTGCAGCTGTGAAAATTGCCACAGGCAACTTGAGATGGGCTGTGAGATACGTACCCCAGATGTTGGAGGGGCCAGCAAGGGTATGGCTAAACAATTTGCCGCCCGGAAGCATTAACTGCTGGATCGATTTTGAGGAAATGTTTATCAGCAATTTCTCAAGTACGTATCAGAGGCCAAATAGGCCACAGACCCTAGCCATGTGTAAGCAGAGACCAAACGAGACGGAACGGGAGTTTTTAACCCGGTGGTGTACCGTGAGAAACTCGTGTGAGGGCGTGATAGAATCACGGGCCATAGCATGGTTTGCGCAAGGGTGCAGATATGCAAGCGAGCTGTGGAAAAAGTTGCAAAGGAAAATGCCAACCACATTGGCAGAGATGATCCGGATCGCTGATTCGTATGCTCTGGGTGATCCGACTCAACCTAGGCTCGTGTCAAACGATGAGTACTACCAGAGAGATGGAGCCGGATCATCCCGGAGGAATGACTACAGAGGTAAAAGAAGAGATGACATACCGGATCACCGGTACAGTTCGCAACAAGTTGCAGCTGTGAATCAAGATCAGCCCGGAGCAGGGGGCAGTCAACGTCAGAAAACTGGAGGGCAATGGACTCCGAGAAACGATGGCAAGAAAACTTGGACACCAGAGCAAAAGAAACTATGGGAGGAAAAGAAGGACCGTCCGAGGTATACTTATGAGTCAATGTTGGATCAGCCATGTAAATTTCACACGCCAAATCTGAATAACCCAGCGGGTCATACAACAAGGCAATGTGAGTGGATGCGCAAAATAGAACAAGGTGGTTCGGGGAATGCTCAGGCACCCCGGAATGATCAACCTCGGCAGGAGTTACCCCGGCAGCAGTTGCTCTCCGGAGCGAACACGCAACAGCTAATGTTGCCTCCCCCTCCGTCGAGGTATGATAACCATGAGAGAAGGGATGCAGTGCATCAAGTGGAAAACCAGCATCAATCGGATCATAGGTACCCCGGAAATGAAGGGAGGAATGAGTACAGAGAGCATCATCAAAGTTACTGTCTGTTCACCACTGAGGAAACAGATAGAAAAAGCTTGCAGCGTCGACATATGGAGGTGAATGCGGTAATGCCCGCAGTGACGAGGTATATGCCTTGGTCGGATCAAGAAATTACTTGGAACATTAAAGATCATCCCAAGCTTATGCCAAGTCCTGGTTTGTATGCGTTGGTGCTAGATCCGACATTCATTGGGCCTAACATCAATGTAAGGTTCTCAAAGGTACTGATTGACAATGGCAGTAGCATTAACATCATGTATGTGGACACAATGCGCAAATTGGGTATCTCGGAGAACATGCTACATGCCACAAGGACAATTTTCCATGGTATTGTGCCCGGCATTTCTTGTGAGCCCATAGGCAAGGTCCAGGTTGACGTATTGTTCGGTACGAGAGATAACTGCCAAACCGAAAATTTGGAGTTCGAGGTGGTGAACTTGGAAAGTGCGTATCACGCGTTGCTCGAAAGGCCAGCACTAAACAAGTTCATGGCAAGCTGTCACATTAGTTACTTGAAGATGAAGTTGCCCGGGCCAAATGGAGTGATTACCATTGCTGGGGATTTCCGACGTTCCATGGAGTGTGCGTCGACCGGGTCTAACCTAGCCGAGTCACTTGTGATTGCGCAAGAGAAAAGGAAAATCCAAGAGGTCGCGGCATTGGCTCAGTCCGCACAGCAGTATATGTCGGCGCTGAGTAACCCGCATGGAAGTGCCTCATTCCAAGCCACAAAAGATACCAAGAAAGTTCCTGTTGATGATATGTTCCCAGAGCGCACCGTAACAATTGGTGCCGGGTTAAGTGACAAATAGGAAAGCGAGCTCGTCAACTTCCTCCGTGAGAATCGGAACATTTTTGCTTGGTCCACACAGGACTTGCAAGGTGTTCCGAGGGAGTTAGCCGAGCACTCTTTAAACGTGAGACCCGGAGCAAAGCCGGTGAAGCAACCTCTCTGCCGCTTCGCCGAGGATAGGAGAAAGGTCATTGGAGACGAGATAGCTCGGTTACTAGCTGCAGGATTTATCATGGAAGTTCTTTACCTGGATTGGCTGTCTAATCCGGTGCTGGTGGAGAAGAAGAAGGACGATCCGAATGTGGCGGTGGTTTGGCGTATGTGTATCGATTACACGAACCTGAACAAGGCGTGTCCAAAAGATCCATTTCCACTGCCAAGGATAGATCAGGTCATAGACTCAACTGCTGGATGTGAATTGTTGTCGTTCATTGATGCATATTCTGGTTTCCACCAGATACCTCTGAATCCGGATGATCAAATAAAGACTGCATTTATCACCCCGTATGGGGCTTATTGCTATCGCACCATGCCGTTTGGTTTACGTAATGCAGGGGCAACGTACCAAAGATGTATGCAAAAATGTTTGCACGACCAAATTGGTCAAAATGTACGTGGATGATGTGGTTATCAAGACCAACGAAAGCAAAACGCTCCTTGACGATATCAGGCAGACGTTCGTGAACTTAAGAAGGTTTTGGATGAAGCTTAACCCGGAAAAATGTACTTTCGGTGTCCCGGCTGGAAAATTACTTGGATTTCTTGTCTCCAGCCGAGGTATCGAAGTTAATCCAACTAAAATCCGGGCCATTGAACGAATGGAACTACCGAAGTGTCTTAACAATGTCCAGAAGTTCACGGGTTGCCTGGCATCGTTAAGTCGGTTTGTATGTCGGTTGGGAGAAAAGGCATTGCCTCTTTACCAACTCATGAAAAAGTCGGATAAGTTCGTTTGGACGCCGCAGGCCAATGAAGCCTTTGCCCACTTGAAAAAGATGTTAGCCACTGCACCAGTGTTAGCCTCTCCACTATCAAAGGAGCCGATGTTGCTCCATATAGCCGCAACCAACCGAGTTGTAAGTGCAGTGATAGTGGTGGAGCGCGACGAGGAAGGTAAGTCGGTGCAAAGGCCAGTGTATTATCTGAGCGAGGTATTATCAGCCTCAAAGCAGAACTATCCACACTATCAAAAGGTGGCGTATGGCATGTACATGGCAGCTAAGAAGCTGAAGCACTACTTTGAGGAGCATCCCATCAGGGTAATATGTGAGGCTCCCATATCCGAGATAATGAGTAACAAGGATGCGAGTGGAAGAATTGCAAAATGGGCAATTGAACTAGCTCCTTATGCGCCACAATATGACAGAAGAGAAGCAATCAAGTCTCAAGCTGTGGCGGACTTTTTTGTGGACTGGGCCGAGGTGCAATACGAACTGCCGCTACCAGATCCGAACTATTGGCGAATGCACTTTGACGGGTCAAAAACAAAAGCCGGGCTAGGCACCGGAGTCGTACTTACCTCGCCAAAGAAGGACCAGCTGAAATACGTGCTGCAGATCCATTTCGCGGCATCAAACAATGTCGCTGAATATGAAGCACTTGTGCATGGGCTCAAAGTGGCAAAAGAGATTGGGATACGTCCGATCCTGTGCTTTGGCGACTCGGATTTGGTAGTACAACAAGTGTTGGGACTGTGGGACGCCCTTGATCCAAACATGGCTTTGTACAGATTTCATGTGCAGAAGATATCTGGTTACTTTGAGGGATGTGAATTTCACCATGTACCCCGGGTGGAAAATGAGGCTGCCGACATGTTGTCGAAGCTCGGGTCAACCCGACAAGCAATTCCACCGGGTGTAGCATTAGAGCACCTCAGGAAACCATCCATCAGGCCGTCCCCAGAAACCGACTCAATTTATGTCCCGCAGGACACAGAATCTGGAGTTGTGCCCATGGACATTGACATGGGAGGTGGTGCGCGAAACCCGCGGACTGCCTCAGCAAACCCGGGGACTGCCTCAGCGAACCCGGGGACTGCTTCGCAAGACCCGGGGACTGCTCAGCGTGATCCGGTTGAAGTTATGCCGGTGGATCAGATGGAAATTGATGAGGATGTGTTCCCTATGCGAGCAATACCAGCTTGGGCAGTAACCATATTTCAATTCCTGAAAGATGGAACTTTGCCCACTAAGGAGGTGCTATCCAGGCAAACTCAGAGGAGAGCTAAGGCATACACGATCATCAATTCCGAGCTATACAAAAGGAGTGTGACCAATGTCCTCCAGTGATGCGTTGACCCAGAAGAAGGGCTTGACATCCTCCGAGATATACATCAAGGGGAGTGCGGGCATCATGCCTCGTCCCGAGCCTTGGTGGCAAAAGCTTTCCGACTTGGATTCTACTGGCCAAGTGCCTTAGATCAAGCAGAAGATCTGGTGAGAAAATGCAATGGTTGTCAGAGGTATGCTACCAAGACACATATGCCAATGTCGGAACTCAAGACCATACCAATTACATGGCCATTTGCCATATGGTGCTTGGATATGGTTGGCCGGTTTAAACCAACAAGGGGAAATATGACTCACATTTTGGTCATGGTGGACAAATTTACAAAGTGGATTGAAGTGAAGCCTATAAGAAAATGTGATGGAGCTACGGCCGTAACATTTCTCAAAGACATCATCTTAAGATACGGTTACCCTCACAGTATCATAACTGATAATGGCACAAATTTTGCGGAAGGAGCATTTGCGCATTTCTGCCGGGATAAGAAGATCCGGCTGGAGGTAGCCTCGGTATCCCACCCCACATCGAACGGACAAGTGGAAAGATCCAACGGATTAGTATTATCTGGGATAGAACCCCGGCTCATTGAGCCGTTGCAAAGATCAGCAGGGTGCTGGATAGAAGAACTACCAGCGATACTGTCGAGTTTAAGAACAACTCTGAATCGATCAACAGGCTATACGCCGTTTTTTCTTGTATATGGGGCAGAAGTTGTATTACCAGCCGACATAGAGCATGATTCGCCTAGGGTCACCCAATACACAGAAGCCGAAGTGCAAGAAGCCTGGCAAAATGATGTTGATCTGCTAGAAGAAGCGAGAGAACTGGCATTGTCCAGATCTGCCATATATCAGCAAAATCTCCGACCGTATCATAGCCGGAAAGTAAGCCCCCGAGTCTTTCGGGAAGGCGATCTGGTGCTCCGGTTGGTACAATGTACTGCTGGCATGCATAAATTATCCCTCCCATGGGAAGGGCCATTCATTGTGAGCAAAGCATTGCACAATGATTCTTATTATCTTATAGATGCAAAGCCACAGGAAAAGAACAAGGTGGACAGGTCCGGCGAGGAATCTAAGCGTCCATGGAATGTAGCTCTACTTCGTCCTTTCTACACTTAGCAAAGAAGTGTATGCATCCGAGTCTTCTCATGTGTCAGTATGTATGCCGGCAATGAGCTTATCAATGAAGTGTTGGCACCTTGAGCAGTAACTCAGGGACTACATTAATAATATTTGTTGTCTTTTATTATTTATACGTCAGCTAGAGTAAGTTGTTCCACTTAACTCGGATTAGTAGTGTGTGAGCACCAAAAACCCAACTCTTCGACTTGTTGTTGTCCAACAAGAATTGGCTTCATGGCAAGCAAGAGAACAAGTTTGGAATTGCTTGGCACATGAAAAGCGAATAAGGAAAAGAACTTAATCGAGCCGATGTCTGTTTTTCGGACTAACCTTGTATTTACTTTCAAATTATTATGCTGAGTTATTTTGAGCTAAGCCTAAAGTTTCCAAGTATTGTTAAAACAATTTTTGAAGCTCGGATTCGTAAGTTGTAAAACCGAATCAAGGTAGACACGAACCAAGCCAAAAGATTGGACGAACAAGAAAGTGAAACTCGGGGACTGCGCCCAAGTTAATCCGGCATTAGAAACTTAGTAGCAAAATATCACATGCGTACTGGATACAATTCCACCTGGCATACCGGGGATCTGATAAGTTTTCAAGTGTTTTCACTCAAGGAGCAGCAGGAGGAGGAAGTTCGGCGTCATCTTCACTGTCTTCGATATCCGAGGCGTCGTCCGAGCCATCTTCAACGTTCTCAACCTCTTCGTCACCAGCGGTTTCCAGGAAGCTCGGTCCCTCAGTCCATTCATGAATGGGAGCATATTTGATGAGACTATGGGCGCAAGCCTGGCGCCGAGCTACCCACTCCGGGTCATTGGTCCATTTGGATCCGGTGCGCAGGCGCGTCAGGAGGTTGAGATCGATCTTCTCGTACCACGTGAGTATGTGGTGAAGAACGGTATCAGCTGCAGCACGTCCAGCGGACTCCCTCCAGAGGTCGAGCTGGGTCTTGATTTCCATCAACTTCTCAACAAGAATTGCGGTTGTCTCTAGAGTGTCTTCTCTGGGCCAGAACGTGTTGAAGATTCGGACTGCAACGTCGAGGGTGTCCTTGCCATAGTTCTTGATGAGTTCCACGCGAGATGACAAGCTGACCAACAGGTCCTCCATGTCATAGGGAATCTCTTCACCGTTAGGAGCAGCGAGAGTACCCCTCTCTCGGCGGAAATCTGCAACTGCAGCGCTCGCGATGGCAGCGCCCTCTGGAAATTTGCCTGAAAATGAGACAAAGGAAGAAGGTAAAGGAAAGACATATGAAGTAACTCGGATGTCGGATAAGGGAAAGGAACTTACGTGATATATGGCTGAGGATCCGGGTCAGCTCTCTGGTACAGTCATCACGTCTTTTGCGAAGCTGCACAAGCTCAGCATTCGCCTACCCAAGCTTGATGTCGGACTCCTTGAGTAGATCCTGGTCCTTGCTGATCTGGAGATTGAGGCGCTCGCGCTCTTCTGTGTAATCCTGGCCAACCTTTTGGAGCTCGGATTGATGTTGTGCCTTCAATTTCTTCATCTCGGCCTTAAGCTTGGCGATCTCATCATCCTTGGTCCGGAGGAGGGCAAGCTCATCGTCTTTCCTCTTGAGCTCGGCCTGATGTTGTCCTGCTTGTTCGAGAAAATGCAGCATCATATCAGGCACGGGCACACTATCTTCAAGAGAGGCTGAAATAGTGTATTGACCCGGCAGAGCCGAGGTATGAATGTTTGCCTAGCCAAGGAGGAAAGGAGATGGAAAGCGTAGCAAGGTCGGACAAAAGTAACTTACCCTTGATCTGATCCAGATTCTTCCTCATAAGCTTGTTCTCAGCCTCCACCCCAGCTGCGGAAACCGAATGGTGGATTAGTTCGGCAGAAGAAAATGAAGAAAAACGGAGAGATGCCAAGGAAGGAATTTACCCCTTTTTCGTATTCTATGAGAAGTGCAGTTTGCTTCGTGCGTAGCAGCTTGTGAGTGTCCAGGAGACGCTGGAACTCAGCACTCCGGCGATTGGTGGTCACCTGAAAAGAGTACACAAATATAACTTAGCTTGGTACATATTCGAAGTGTACAAAATCCGGGCCAAGTGGAACTTAACCCGGCTCTAGGTGTGTGCATATTCGAAATTATCAAGATCCGGGTCAAGTAGAACTTAACCCGGCTCTAGGTGTGTGCATATTCGAAATTATCAAAATCCGGGCCAAGTGGAACTTAACCCGGCTCTAGGTGTGTGCATTATCGAAGTTATCAAAATCCGGGCCAAGTAGAACTTAACCCGGCTCTAGGTGTGTGCATATTCGAAGTATACAAGATCCGAGCCAAGTGGAACTTAACCCGGCTCTAGGTGTGTGCATATTCGAAGTATACAAGATCCGGGCCAAGTGGAACTTAACCTGGCTCTAGGTGTGTGCATATTCGAAGTGTACAAAATCCGGGCCAAGTGGAACTTAACCCGGCTCTAGGTGTGTGCATATTCGAAGTTATCACGGAGCTACGTTAGTTTTCTAAGGAGCATCCGGCCGAGTAACAAGTTACTCCCCCGGAGGCTCGGGGACTAATGGTTATGTCATCATTATCTACAACATGTAAAGGGGAAGTGACGTACCTCCATCATCCGACCCGCGAGGTTGATTGCCTTAGCGGCTGTGTTCATTTGGGCGGAAAATTCGGCGGGGCCAAACCTCTCCGGGAGATCATCGTCATGGACGAACTCCGCCTTGTTCCAGTTGTTGACGAATTCAATAAGGGTCGGAGGGTATCGCTCGCTGGTGGGCATATGGGGCGCCACCAAGCCCTTCGCATGCGCCTCCTTCCTCTCAACCAAGGCAAGGGCCGGGCTGGTGTGCAAAACCATCTGTTGTGCATCAGTTGGCTCGGCAGGGGCGTCCTTCGGTGCTGGAGGCTTCTTGGGAAGCATGGACGTGAGACTGCGCTGTCTAGCCTCGACGAATGCTGTCCTGGCGGCGTCAGTGGCCTTTTTGCCCTTGGGCTGCTGGGAGGAGGAACTGGTTGTAGCAGATTTTCCCTTAGGAGCTGTTTGCGTACTTTCTCGCCGAGACTGAGAAGTCTCGGACGAGGCGGAGGAGCTTGGCGCTGGTGCTTTTGCTGCTGGAGTTGGTGCCGGTGCCGGAGTTGGTGCCGGTGCCGGAGTTGGTGCTGGCGCTGGTGCTGAGGTAGTCTTGGTGATAGCTGGTTGCGGCGGAGCCGAAGTTGTGGATGCTGCTGCCTCAGCCGAGCCAGTCTCCCCCGCTTCAAGATTGCCCCCCTCTTGACGAGGTGGAGCAGAACCCGGAGCAGCCGCAGAACCCTCTGGAATTCAGCGGGCGTGACTCGTCGCCATGAGGGGGAGAAGGGCAGGGTCGGAGCGGCGAAGCAATGCCAGACCCACTCTAGGGGGCCTCCACCGCAGCCCTGTCAAATCAAACAATGACGGATGAGAAACTAAAACAGTACAAGAGCAAGTAAGTGGCTGAGGGAAAAGAGGCTTACGTGTCCGAGGTCAGGGGCTCCTTGGGCTTCCGAGCTCTTCGTGCTGGGGACTTGGCTGCTGGCTTGGAGGTAGTTTTGTCTCCAGACTTCTTTCGCCTTTTGGCAGGCTGAGAAGGTCCGGAGGAAGAAGTTCATGCAGCTCCCCACTTCTTCTTCGGCGCAGTCGGAACAGGGTCACCCACGGCAAGGGGAGGGTCCTCGTGGATCTGCCCATCGGGGTAAGCTGATAGCGGAAAAGCATAAGAAAGGGGGACAGCGTCAACAGCTTCCATCACCTCGACATCTTCATCATCAGGCCAATCTCTAATAGAAGAGAGTTTACCGGTGGGTCGCTTCATAGCGTCGGGCATCGGGAGGAACATCTCCTGATCCGGCTCTTCCTCGTCCGAGGTCTCCCGGTCAGGCGCCCACTTAAGGGTCAGATCGGTGCCATCCTCGAGGGTTTGCTGAAGGAATAGCTGAGGAAAAGAGCAGACAACGGAGTTAAAAATACAACAATGACTGACATATGATTTAATCCGGAGAAAGTTTGCGCCATGAGGCTTACCACAGTAGGAAGTCTATCGCGGCAAAAGTGCTCAATTCCCCACGTCCATTCAGAGGAGAAGTCTTTGTGGGTGGTGAAGAGGGCCTTGACCCGGCGATAGATCTCCGTGTTGCTCAACTCGAAGGACGATGTCCGGTTGGGGTCGCGGCCCCAACTCATGTGGCACACCTTGTGAGTGCGCTTCTGGAGGAGGGGAGATCCGGTTGCGGACAAACGTGATCATGGCATCCTCGTTGCGCAACCCGAGCTCCTTCAACTCCGTCAACCTTTTGTTGACCAAGTTAGCCAAGGCCGTGGGCTTCTTGGGGACAACGTCCCACAACTCCGGGTTAGGAGGACCCGGAGCATAGGGGAGCAGCCAGATCAAGTCTTCAATGCCAATGTTCCGGACATAAAAGAAAGTCTGGGCCCATCCTTTGCAGGAGTCTAGCCCGGTGACTCGGGGGAAGACGGATAGCCTCCGGGGTGAGATGGACGCAACTCCGAATTGTGTGAGCTGCTTGTCCTCTGGATCAAGTTGACTGTTCGGAATAACATTACGACGAAGGCCGAAAAACCGGATCCATAGCTCCTTCGTGGGCCATAGTCCGGCATAGCCTTCGATCGTGGAGGCGAAGGCAGAAAAGAAGTAATTGTGTTGGCAGGAAGGTGGTGCAGTTGGAGTTCATAGGTGCTTAACCAATCATGGAAGAAATCGCTGACCGGCAAACCGAACCCCCGCTAGAAGTGGGACAAGAACACGACGTACTCACCTGGATTGGGTGAGGGGGCAAGTTCGGCGGAGGCGAGGCGCGCGGTGACGCCGGCGGGGATGCGTCTGGTGCGGTAGAGCTAGTCCAGGTCGTCTTGGCAGACCCAGGACCCGGCCCACGCACCATGGTCCGTCGTGGCGGTGTCTTCCTCCATCTCTTGCTCGACGACGGCGAGCTCCTCCTCTGTCATCTTGTGTTCGCTGCCCTCACTGGCGCTAGCGGCGGTGGGGGGCAACGGCCTAGATTGACAACGACCCGTGCCGGAGGAGGTGCACAGCGGTGGCGGCGACGCAGAGGCGTGGAGAAGCAGTGCAGCGGTGGCGCTGCTACTTAGGAGCGGTGGCGGCGGTGCTGTCGCAGGGAAGACGAAGGAGAAGAAGAGCTAGAGGCAGAGGGGCGCGGAAGGGGGAAAAGACCTAAGGGGTGCGCCCTTCCCCTATTTAACCACTCCCTCGAGGGGGAAGTGGGATCGTGTCATGTGGGTACGCCACACGGTGTGGCCGTGTATAGCCCGCATCGACCAATCAGCAGCGAGCCACACGGAAGGCCACAGGGTGTAGCTGATCCCATGACGTGACGCATTGATGCGGTTAACGAGGAAGCAGGCGTGACGTGACCCGCGCGCAGTGATAACTGACAATTACTGCGGCGGTTACTATGGCAGGCCCTTAAAATGAGGCAATGTGATGATTACCCTCCACATGGGGAAGCGTACGAGGGAAGGAAGAACAACCCGGATGAGAATATGGTAACCCGGCCGGTGAGTAAAAACTTGGAATGTACCAAGGGAAAATAAATCCATAGAATCCGAGATAAGGTGGTAACCCGGCCAGCAAGGGACAACTTGAAATGTGCCAAGGGAAAGTAAATCCGTAGAATCCGAGGTTAGGAGATAACTCGGAAACAAAATCCTAAGCTCAGTGAAATGGAACCTGATGTGGCATTAGCGGCCAAGGCAGCTAAGACCGCACCAGCTTCGGGGACTAATGTTGGGGGGATACCCCCGGGTAGGGTCACGCCGGGGTATAAATGTCGAGTTAGCCGAGGTTCGGCAAGGTCAAAGCGGATGCTGGCCGGATCACCTCAAGGCGGGCTGAATCACGGAGTAACCCGGACCAGGGGATGTCCACCTAACTGGGTCTTAGCCGACTTAAGCCGTAAGTCGGAATGATGTATCTAACTTTCATGCAGGAACGGGTGTGGCCGGATCTACTACGATCTGGGTCATGTCAAGCTTCTAGGAGAAGGAAGGAATCTCGCTGGTCAAAAGTAGCCCCGGTATGCACGGCATGAGCGAAGCGGACAGAGACAGGACCAGCGAGGCGTGGCCAACAAAGGTGACAAGGCCAATGTCGGGTGACGCAAGCGCCACAGAGGCTCACGTAGCCTCTGCATGGATGACGCGGGGGCAAAGTAACCCGGTCGGCTTAGTATTTTGGGAGGAGGCATATTCCCAGGAATATGCCTCCACGTATGCCCTAAGTGGAGACCTAGCCACCCCTATATAAGGAGGGCTAGGGCCTCTGTAGAAGGGGTTCCGCTATTCTGATTGGTTTTAGGTTCTAAGGGTTGATCTCTAGTTGGTCTCGTATGGGTTAGCTGTGGGTGAGAGTAAGAGAGTTTCTTCTTCCTCCTCTCGCCAATACAGCTGTAGGAGCACTTGTAACCTTGGAAGTGAATCATATATAAAACTTCTGTGTGAGAAATCACCTCATTATCCCTCCCTGGATTCCCCTAGTGCATTTAGTCCCCACCTTTAGCCTATCTATGGCATCTGCCGTGACACCACCACGACACAAAGCCTCGAATGGGTGTTAGGGAACCGAAGCTACGTCGCACGTTGATGCTACCGCGTCGACATTGATGAATCATCGGTACCCTAACACCTAAGGCTACCGCGTCTACGTAAACTAACACTATTGAGTCCATAAAAAGAGGAAGTGCAGACTACAATGGAGGAGAAACACGAAATAAGTTAGCAGGCAGTATATGCGTCATACAAAGGAAAGTTCAAATTTGAAACAAAGGAAGTGTAGACTACAACGGGTGGGAAGCACAGAGAAAGTTAACAGGCGGTACAAGTGCCTTACAGAGAGAAGTTCACATATGAAACTAGATATTGGAGGATACAAAATGGTCTACCATGCAGTGTCAACGTTAACACGTCGACAGGTGCCAACTGAGAACTTAAATCTAAGTCTTATTTGCATAACGATATATAATTTGTGGGTCTTAACATCACTCACTCCCAACCCTAAGTCGCCGTGCGCGTGCTCAACACAACATTCTTGACCAGCGTCTCGGCTTCGTCGCTTGTCGCCGCTAAAGCGGTGTACGGGTGATAAAGCCTCGAATGGGTGTTAGGGTATCGAGGCTACATAAACTAAGACCACTAAGTCCTTAAAAGAGAATGTCTAGACTACAATAGAGAACAAGCACAGAGAAAGTTAACATGCAGTACAAATGCCCCACAGAGAGAAGTTCAAATTTAAAAGAGAGAAAGTGCAAACTACAATAGGGGAAGCACATAGAAAGTTAACGGACAATACATATGTCCCACGGAGGAAAGTTCAAATTTAAAATAGAGGAAGTGTAGACTATAATAGGGAAAGCACAGAGAAAGTTAACAGGAAGTACACATGCCCCATAAAAGAAAGTTCACATATGAAACTAGATATTGAGGGATACAAATGGTCTACCATGAAGGGTCGACGCTAACGCGTCGACATGTACCAAGTGAGAAATTAAATCTAATTGTTGTTTGTATAATGATATATTAGTTGGGGTTTTAACACCACCCACTCACAACCCTAAGTCGCCGTGTGCATGCTCAACACAACCTTATGGACCAACGGCTCGACTTCGTCGCCCGTCGCCGCTGACGCGGCGTACGGGTGACGAAGCCTCGACTGGATGTTAGGATACCGAGGTTACGTCGCTCGTCGACGCTACCACATCGACAGCGGCGCACCCTCGGTACCCTAACACCTAAGGCTATCGTGTCTACGTAAACTAGGACAACTAAGCCCTTAAAAAAGAGAATGTGTAGACTACAAGAGAGAAGAAGCACAGAGGAAGTTAACAGGTAGTACAAATGCACATAGAGAAAAGTTAAAATTTAAAAGAGAGAAAGTGCAGACTATAATAGGGGGAAGCACAGAGAAAGTTAACAGGAAATACACATGCCCCATAGAGGGAAGTTCAAATTTAAAATAGATAAAATGCAGACTACAATAGTGGGAAGCATAGAGAAAGTTAACAGAAAGTACATGTGCCCCACAGAGGAAAGTTCATATATGAAACTACATATTGGGAGGATACAAATAGTCTACCATGAAGCGTCAAAGCTAACGCGTCGATATGTACCAAGTGAGAAATTAAATCTAAGTCTTGTTTGCATAACGATATATTAGTTGGGGGTTTTAACACCACCCACCCCCAACACCAAGTCATCGTCCACGTGCTCAACACAACCTTATGGACCAATAGCTCGGCTTCGTCGCTCGTCCCCGCTACCGCGTCGACGACGCCGCATCCTCGATACCCTAACACCTAAGACTACCGCGTCTACGTAAACTATGACCACTAAATCCTTAAAAAAGAGAAAGTATAGACTACAACAGGGGAGAAGTACATAGAAAGTTAACAGTCAATACAAATGCCCCACAGAGGAGTTCAAATTTAACAGAGAAAGTGCAGACTATAATAGGGGGAGCACATAGGAAGTTAACAGACATTACACATGCCCCATAGAGGAAAATTCACATATGAAACTAGATATTGGGGGGTGAATACAAATGGTCTACCGTACAACGTCGAAGCTAATGTGGATTGCAATATAAAGGTGAAATATTTGAAAAATAATAAATAAGTCTACAAAAAGAAGGAAGTGCACATTTTGATTTTGGGAAGTATGAATGTATAGCCCAAGAAGTACAAATACTAGTCGAGGAAAGTTCAGACAACTGCTTCTAAACCATAAGAAATTTAAAACAAGTGGACGGTAATTTAAAATCTGCTCCTAATCCATGAGGAATTTGGGAAAACATTCTGAACAAAAAAGTTGCTTTTACTTCATAGATTTCCAACGCCATATCATTTGTATCATTCTGATAAACGGTTTAAAAATAATGGTACAAATACCATCCGCTTGTTCTAAATAGATCCGAATTTTAGTATTTTCAAAATTATTCTAAAATCATATAGAATTTAAAAAACTTTAAAAACGAAAAGTTACACAATTTCAATATCTTTCTAATGGTATATCATTTGGAAAAGGGGTTCAAAAACTGGAGTAAAAGTTCATTATCTTTCCATATAGATGGATTACGTATTTTCCAAATTAAATTCAAATCGTGTAGAATCTTTGAAAATGAAAAAATTGCGGTTTTCCAAGATCTTTCCAACAGCATATCATTTGTACAATTCTGATTAATAGTTGTAAAACTAGAAGTAAAATCTGTATGTTCGAACAAATGGGCAGTTCACAAATGAGAAACTCAATACTGCCATTCGGGAAGTACAACTATTAATAATGGGAAGTGCAGTCTGGTACACAGAATAATATTCTGCAACCGGTTGGAGAATAGCTCTGGTATATATATATATATAAAGGTTGTATTGCATGCAGAAAGAAATGGTGTAACTACTCTTAAATCTATAGTTGAAATGTTGAAGAAGAGGACAAATGATATGATGAAGTGTATCACCATGTACCGATCTCGTACTGATGCTGCGAACTCTTCTTTGTGATCTTTTAAAATGCAGATCTTGTCTAATGATCTATTGTAATTTTCAATTTGGAGAGACCAACTTTTATCGTTGTGTAATAAATAGTTTGAATTTCTTTTTTTTGAGAGAGGAGTTTAAATTTCTCATGTTTATTAATCAACTTGTTGGCATTCCTGTGTTGTTCTGCCAAACATGGATGCAGCTAAAAATGTCGAAACGGTAACACACCATACGGTGAAAGACCGCAACAATAATGTAATGAACAGTGAAAGTCCGTGATTGGTCAAACATGGATGGATTCTATGAACAGTAAAAGGATCAAACAGTAAAAGTCCTGAATAGTAAAAGGCTCGAATAGTAAAAGACATAAACAGTAAAATGCATGAACAGTAAAGGGCATGAATAGTAAATGGCCTAAATAGTAAGATGCCTGAATAGTAATGGGCCTGAATAGTAAATGGCTTGAACAATAATAGGCATGAATAGTCAACGTCCTAAATTAAAAGGCCAAAAAGCAATAACGGGCCTAAATAGTAGAAGTTCTGATTCATGACAGGCTCGAACATTGAATGGCCAGAAAGTACTAGTAGGCCAGAACAGTAACAGGCTAGAACAATAGAACAGTAATATGCTAGTATAGTAACACACTAGAATAGTGAAATACTATATTGGAAGAGGTCCTGAACAGCAACAGGCCTTCCACCAAAAAGGCCCAGAATGAACTAAAAGTGACGGGCTTTATGCATCTGATGGGCCAAGGGCAGTCGTTAATAATAAAGGTCGGCGTGGTGCAGGCTGCTAATGGGATGCATAGTGTTAGACCAAGCTAGGCCTTAAATAGGCTGAAATAGTAACGGAGTTGGAAGTTAACAGGCCGTAATTGGTCTACAAAGTTGTGGGTCCCATTAACGTAGGGCAGGCCTCTAGCAGGACGAAACAATAATGGATCATATTCTTATTAGGCTTCTCTCATGGTCTGGCCCACTTAAAAGTTAGCAGGCCTTGTCTTCCACCACGGTTTTTTGACCATTAGCGGCGGTAACTGGCCATTAACGCCGCTTGCCACTTGGTAGTTCGTATGACGGCAGTAGTCAACTGGGCTAGGAAACCGATCTACAATGACACGAATTTTCGTGGCTAAAAGGTGCGATCCGCCACGGTCGAAAAAAAATCGTGGTAGATTTTTTGGTGATGAGGCTTTCCCACGGAGGCCATCTGTCATGAAAGACTTTTCCACCATGAAAAATGGGCCTTCAACCATGAAAACTGTCTGTTGTAAAAGCCATTTTTTCTTGTAGTGACTACGACCATAATGCCCGCTTCAAATGAGATGTATGATCAAGGTAAACATACGGGTGTTGATGATGCCATGATCCCACTAGTGGACATGATGAATTGTGAGGATATGTATGCTATGGACACTACTTGTGAAATTTCATATGCTTCATTCATGTTCCCATGTGATGCTTTGCCTTTTCATAAAGTTGATCATGTAGGGGAAGCGGCGATCTTACTGGCGGTCTCGGTGGTCTCGATGGTGGTCGTGGTGGAGGGAGGGGCGCTCAGCTTCGTCGAGGATTCCTCGCCAGAGTTCTGCGGATGGCGGAGCTCGCGTCTTCGAGACAGTGTCGTCGTCCTGGGGCTCTATCAGACAAGGCAAATGGTCAGCAAGGTGTGCTTGGTCGTGTAGAAGTTGGTTGTGGCCAAAAGAGGGCAGCGGGAACCTGCGTCTTGTCGGAAATCGTCGGTGAACGGCGGAGGCAGAGGGTGACGCCGGTGGTGACCGTGGCGACAACCTGGGGAGGTACAAATCAAACAAAAAGGTTAAACTGTGCGCCAGAGTGTGGTGAAGATAACAGGGCGGAGAAGAGGGTTCGGGGCAGTGGGTTCTCACCGGAATTATCGCTGGAGTTCGTCGGTGTCTGCTGCGGTCCGAGCTCGATTCCGAGCAGCCTAGTGGCTCTAGGGTTGTGGGGTTTGAGGGAAAATGGAGAGGAGGGGGTGGCGGTTAAGAGGGCGTCGTCGGAGTGGAGATTAATTTGCAGAAACGTTCGAATTTAATTGAAACGAATCAACACAGAAACGGCCAGGGAGGGAGAGAGGCAGTTCGTCCTCGCGGTGGAAGAAGGTGAGGTGGAGGGTGATGTGGTGGTGGGGCCAGTGCGTCAGGCAGAGGGGGCAAAGAGGGGAGACGGTGAGAAACAGAGGGGGAGAAGGGGAGAGCCGGGTGGGCTTAGTGGGCTAGGGTTTGGGCTGAGTAGGCCGGCTGTGCTGCTGCTGTTTTTTTCCTCTTTGCTTATTCTTTCAGTTTTCTTTTTCTGTTTTCCCCAAAAACTTTTGATTTAGTGATCCAATTTGAATCAAAAAAATTTCTAAAAATTTGTAAAACACAAATTAGGTTTTTAGGGCATTATAGAACACATTTACTTTCCAACTCAAATTTTTCTAATCAAATTTATTCACTTTGGCTTTAATAGCTAATATTGTATTTTCTTAATTCTATTCTCAAATAATTCATATCTTTTTATCCATGAATCCAAATTGGATGAAACCAATTTCTATTGTTTTATTATTTTGCCCTTTATCTTTTTATCTCTCATAGAAGTTCTTTTGTTTAATATAAATATGGAGTATATCCATAGTATTGTGTTGTTCTTAGTATTAACAAATAATTAGAGTTTTAGGGTTTGAGATATTTTTCACTTCTCTTAGGTTTTTAAAATGCAACCAAGTCAAGATGCTCAAGCATGCTTCATGATTTGGGATTTTTAAAACATGCACACCACTTCACAAACAAAAATCATTTTATTTGGCTTGGGTTTTGGAGGCATTATATGAAATGTTCCAAAAGTTTTTGTTCCTTCTGAATTTCAAAGAACTTGATTCTTCACTTTGTTTAAGTTTTTTTCACATTTCAAAATTTGGAAAATTTTGGGATGTGACAGACTACCACCCTTAAAAGGAATCTCGTCCCGAGATTCGAGAAGGCTAGAAAGAATAGGTTGGATTTTAGGATAACTTGGGTGCTACCACCCTTAAAAGGAAACTTTGTTGGGTTGCATTTGATGATTTATTTGGCTAAGGGTTTAATGATTGACATCCAAAGGTTGTTAACGTTTCTCCATCTTGAGATTCTTATACCACTGAATTGAGTTAGCTAAAGCTTAACATCCACACCATCTAGTTCTTCAAGGGCTCCATACATGTTGATGTGGTTCACATGTCCTTTCTGGGTAACATTGGAATTGCTTCCATTAGAGTCTCCAATATTCTTATTATTCTTCTTCTCAGGACAGTCTGCTGCAAAGTCTCCAAGTTGCTTACAATTGTAACACTGCAACTGGCTAATGTCTTTCTTGGGATCATTATGTTGGTTCTGACCAAGGTTATCTCCATTGTTAGTACCATTCACATTGTTACTACCACTTCCATTATTGATGTGGTGATTCGTGTGATGATGGTGATTATGTCCATTTCCTTCATGCTGATGTGATTCAGAATCCCCATTGTCCTTTCTGAATGAACGCATCTTCTTTGATGATCCTGAGTGATATTTGTCAAAGCTATGCTTCCTCTTCCTGTCCTCAACTTTGTCCTTCTTACTCTCTAAAATTCTAGCTTTGTCACACGGTGATTGATAAGTTGGAACATAAGCAACTGATAATTGCATGGAAAGTTCATCATTCAGTCCATCTAGGAACTCTTCCTTCCTCTTAGCATTAGTATCAGTATCATCTGGAGATCCAAACCTGGCTTGGTTCGAATCCCTGTGATTACAGTGCTAGTCCCTGGATCGAATAGCTAGCACCCACAGTTTAAGATGTAATATCAAGATACAAAGGTCATATTACATCGCAAGATCCAGAATATGAAAACTTATTACAAACTCATAGCCATAGGCTATCTTATTACAAAGCAGCAGAATACAAGTAAAGCATGGAGTCCTTCATCTTCATGTGCCACAGGCAAACATGTTGGGCGTAGACTCATAACCTCTATCATCAATCCACACTCATCAATAGAATAACCTGCAACATGATAGGTTGCAGCCACAAAGGGGTCAATACATTTGGAATTGTATTGGTAAGTGTCACAAGTTGGTGAATATAAGTTGGACTATCACTACATGCATATTTGGCTAAGTAGATCTTAGTATTATTTGCAGAAAGCAACATGGTTTTATCCTATCTTTGCAAAATACTTTTCATCTTTCAAGAATTTTCTGAACTCCTTGGCAAACTCCAAGTTCTTCTAATCCCTTGTTGTCACCATCAAGTTTTACTTTGAGAAATTAGAATGTCGAGATCTTCCATAGCTTCAGGCCTTAGTTGCTCAGAGTTGTCCATAACCGGGGACACGGCTAATTACTTAGAATTTGATCTTCTGCAGAAGTTGTACATTTTACCCACAAGACACAATCTCGTGTTGATGCCACCAGTGGCCGCTGGATTAGTACTCACCAAGATGGAATACCGGCAGATCAAGAATGTGACAAAGTATTTCCATAGAAGTCCTCCCAATACATAATGCTAGCACGTCTACTAGGCACCAATGCAAGGATATACTTCCAATACATAATTCTAGTTAACCTGAAGAGGTACCAATGCATGGGTCTCCCACTATGTAATTGCCTAGGCCAAAGCCCATTTGGCATGTGGCTGTACATGAAAGCCACTATACGAGAAACATGTTCAATCTCTAAGTTCCTGGGTGGTATTCTTCTAGTGCACACACAAAAGAGATAGCCATAGATATGGTTCCCTTCGTTTCCACCTTATTCTCAACTGAGTATCCACATTCCACCCAGGTGATTCATTGAGTACTTGTTTTATTATATAAAACATACATTTTTCCAACACTTCATATAATCACAATATGGTATATTCCACTCTGAATATATAGCAGGGCTAAGCATACTACAACTACAGTGTTTTCACTAAGGAAGATATAAAGGATATCCTAATAGGACATAGCATAGTAACATAGTAGTCTTATCATGCATACTACAAAATCCACTAAGTGTAATGAAAATAGTAGGACATGGATGATAGTGCCACTTGCCTTAGTAGTTGGTGGTGTTGGTACACTCTGTGCAGTAACACACTTGACAATCCACACAATCTATCAAACAAAACAACCAAGACAAAACATGCAGAAAGTCAACACTAGTGGCAAAACAAAAATCATGCAAAATATGCAAGCATGCAAGATGGCCATTTTTGTTATTGTACAAATTGTTATAACAAAGGTTTTGAACACTACTAAGTGTTTTCTGAACATTTTATAATTGCAAGATTACAAATGCAACCATTTGTGCAATTGTAACAATTAGCAATAATTTCTAGTATTTGGAAAGGCTAGACTCACTAAATAATTTCCATGCTATTAGGTATAGTCAACCAAATTTATATTTTGGTCTTACTGGACAGAGGGTTCAATTTGCAATCCATAGCAAAAAGATTCACCCAAAAAATAATTTACAAAACAATTTTTATGGGTAAAATACTCCTAAAAAGGTTCTGCCTAAAACTCCTATTTTACAGAAGCTAAAGGGTGAAATAAGGCGTCAGCGGTGAAGCTCTCATTTTTATGAATCCATGGACACCAAATTTGCATTTTTCTGAATTGTGAATCAAAAGTTATTGAATTTCTAAGTTTAACATTTATTCTGTCTACTTTCTAATTTAAATAGACGCTCAGGTCGACCTGGCGCAATCCTATTGGCCCGTACTGGTTCGGGCGGATCGGCAACATGGGCCATTGGATTTTAAGTGCAAACGAGCGATCCAGATTAGCCTGTACCGCTTCGGCTAAGGATCTAATCCTGGCCGCTGGCGACAGATCGGACGGTGCTCAGCGCTTTGGCCACGGACTGGCGGCGCTGGCGACTGCGCGCAGCGGCGGCGCGTCGGATGGGTGGATCTCCGGTGGTTCTAGAGGGGTAGGGAAGCGGCGATCTTACCAGCGGGTTGCGGCGGTCTCGGTGGTCTCAATGGTGGTCATGGTGGAGGGAGGGGCGCTCGGCTTCTTCGAGGATTCCTCACCGGAGTTCTGCCGACGGCGGAGCTCGCGTCTCCGAGACGGTGTCGTCGTCCTGGGGCTCGATCAGACAAGGCAAATGGTCAGTGAGGTGTGCCTGGTCGTGTAGAAGTTGGCTGTGGCCAAAAGAGGGCGGCGGGAACCTGCGTCTTGTCGGAAATCGCCGGTGAACGGCGCCGGCAGAGGGTGACGCCGGTGGTGACCGTGGCGACGACCTGGGGAGGTACAAATCGAACAAAAAGGTTAAACTGTGCGCCAGAGTGTGGTGAAGATAACAGGGCGGAGAAGAGGGTTCGGGGCAGTGGGTTCTCGCCGGAATCGTCGCCGGAGCTCGTCGGTGTCTGCGGCGGTCCGAGCTAGATTCCGAGCAGCCTAGTGGCTCTAGGGTTGTGGGGTTTGAGGGAAAACGGAGAGGAGGGGGTGGCGGTTAAGAGGACGTCGTCGGAGTGGAGATTAATTTGCGGAAACGTTCGAATTTAATTGAAACGAATCAACACAGAAACGGCCAGGGAGGGAGAGAGGCAGTTCGTCCTCGCGGTGGAAGAAGGTGAGGTGGAGGGTGACGTGGTGGTGGGGCCAGCGCATCAGGGAGAGGGGCAAAGAGGGGGACGGTGAGAAACAGAGGGGGAGAAGGGGAGAGCCGGTGGGCTTAGTGGGCTAGGGTTTGGGCCGAGCAGGCCGGCTGTGCTACTGCTGCTATTTTTTCCTCTTTGCTTGTTCTTTCAGTTTTTCTTTTTCTTTTTCTATTTTCCCCAAAAACTTTTGATTTAGTGATCCAATTTGATCAAACAAATTTCTAAAAATTTGTAACACACGAATTAGGTTTTTAGGGCATTATAGAACACATTTACTTTCCAACTCAAATTTTTCTAATCAAATTTATTCACTTTGGCTTTAATAGCTAATATTGTATTTTCTTAATTCTATTCTCAAATAATTCATATCTTTTTATCCATGAATCCAAATTGGATGAAACCAATTTCTATTGTTTTATTATTTTGCCCTTTATCTTTTTATCTCTCATCAGAGTTCTTTTGTTTAATATAAATATGGAGTATATCCATAGTATTGTGTTGTTCTTAGTATTGACAAATAACTAGAGTTTTAGGGTTTGAGATATTTTTCACTTCTCTTAGGTTTTTAAAATGCAACCAAGTCAAGATGCTCATGCATGCTTCATGATTTGGGATTTTTAAAACATGCACACCACTTTACAAACAAAAATCATTTTATTTGGCTTGGGTTTTGGAGGCATTATATTAAATGTTCCAAAAGTTTTTGTTCATTTTGAATTTCAAAGAACTTGATTCTTCACTTTGTTTAAGTTTTTTTCACATTTCAAAATTTGAAAAAGTTTGGGATGTGACAAAGTATAGACTACAACAGGGGAGAAGTACAGAGAAAGTTAACAGGCAATACAAATGCCCCATAGAGGAGTTAAAACAGGGAAAGTGCAGACTATAATAGGGGGAGCACATAGGAAGTTAACAGACATTACACATGCCCCATAGAGGAAAATTCACATATGAAACTAGATATTGGGGGGTGAATACAAATGGTCTACCGTACAACGTCGAAGCTAATGTGGATTGCTATATAAAGATGAAATATTTGAAAAATAATAAATAAGTCTGCAAAAAGAAGGAAGTGCACATTTTGACTTTGGGAAGTATGAATGTATAGCCCAAGAAGTACAAATACTAGTCGAGGAAAGTTCAGACAACTGCTTCTAAACCATAAGGAATTTAAAACAAGTGGATGGATTACGTATTTTCCATATAGATGGATTACGTATTTTCCAAATAGATGGATTACGTATTTTCCAAATTAAATTCAAATCGTGTAGAATCTTTGAAAACTTTGAAAATGTAAAAATTGCGGTTTCCAAGATCTTTCCAACAGCATATCATTTGTACAATTCTGATTAATAGTTATAAAAGTAGAAGTAAAATCTGTATGTTGGAAAAAATGGGCAGTTCACAGAATTCAAATGAGAAACTCAATACTGCCATTCGGGAAGTACAACTATTAATAATGGGAAGTGCAGTCTGGTACGGAGAATAATATTATGCAACCGGTTGGAGAATAGCTCTGGTATATATATAAAGGTTGTATTGCATGCAGAAAGAAATGGTGTAACTACTCTTAGATCTATAGCTGAAATGTTGAAGAAGAGGAAAAATGATATGATGAAGTGTATCACCATGTACCGATCTCGTATTGATGCTGCGAACTCTTCTTTGTGATCTTTTAAAATGCAGATCGTGTCTAATGATCTATTGTAATTTTCAATTTGGAGAGACCAACTTTTATCGTTGTGTAATAAATAGTTCGAATTTCTTTTTTTGAGAGCGGAGTTTAAATTTCTCATGTTTATTAATCAACTTGTTGGCATTCCTGTGTTGTTCTGCAAAACATGGATGCAGCTAAAAATGTCGAAACAGTAACACACCATACTGTGAAAGACCACAAAAATAATGTAATGAACTGTGAAAGTCCGTGATTGGTCAAACATGGATGGGATTCTATGAACAGTAAAAGGACCAAACCGTAAAAGTCCTGAATAGTAAAAGGCTCGAATAGTAAAAGGCATGAACAGTAAAATGCATGAACGGTAAAGGGCATGAATAGTAAATGGCCTAAACAGTAGGATGCCTGAATAGTAACGGGCCTGAATAGTAAATGGCTTGAACAATAAGAGGCATGAATAGTCAACGTCCTAAATTAAAAGGCCAAAAAGCAATAACGGGCCTAAATAGTAGAAGTTCTGATTCATGATAGGCTCGAACATTGAATGGCCAGAAAGTACTAGTAGGCCAGAACAGTAACAGGCTAGAACAGTAGAACAGTAACATGCCAGTATAGTAACACACTAGAATAGTGAAATACTATATTGGAAGAGGTCCTAAACAGCAACAGGCCTTCCACCAAAAAGGCCCAGAATGAACTAAAAGCGACGGGCTTTATGCATAGTGATGGGCCTAGGGCAGTCGTTAATAATAAAGGCCGGCGTGGTGCAGGCCACTAATGGGATGCATAGTGTTAGACCAAGCTAGGCCTTAAATAGGCTGAAATAGTAACGGAGTTGGAAGTTAACAGGCCGCAATTGGTCTACAAAGTTGTGGGTCCCATTAATGCAGGGCAGGCCTCTAGCAGGCCGAAAGAATAACGGATCATATTCTTATTGGGCTTCTCTCATGGTCTGGCCCACTTAAAAGTTAGCAGGCCTTGTCTTCCACCACGGTTTTTTGACCATTAACGGCGGTAACTGGCCATTAACGGTGCTTGCCACTTGGTAGTTCGCATGACGGCAGTAGTCAACTGGGCTAGGAAACCGATCTACAATGACACGAATTTTCGTGGCTAAAAGGTGCGATCCTCCACGGTCGAAAAAAAAATCGTGGTAGATTTTTTGGTGATGAGGCTTTTCCCACGGAGGTCATCTGTCACGAAAGACTTTTCCACCATGAAAACTGTCTGTTGTAAAAGCCATTTTTTTCTTGTAGTGACTACGACCATAATGCCCGCTTCAAATGAGATGTATGATCAAGGTAAACATACGGGTGTTGATGATGCCATGATCCCACTAGTGGACATGATGAATTGTGAGGATATGTATGCTATGGACACTACTTGTGACATTTCGTATGCTTCATTCATGTTCCCATGTGATGCTTTGCCTTTTCATAAAGTTGATCATGTGGAATTATTTGAATGCGATGATATTTCCATAGACATGCCATGCTATAAATCTTTCTTTTATCCTACAATTGTTGCGAAAAACTTGATGAACAATTTCTCTTTCCCTCTATTTGTCGGCAACCATACTCGTACTTTGGAAATGCTTGATCATGCATGTTCTTCATTTTCTACCGTTGTTGCTTGCAATAATGATCATATGGTTAACCTTGAGATTGCCCCCATAGCTTTCTCAACTTTTGGAAATTTTGGTACTTGCCATGATTAGCATGTTCCCACTTTTTTCTCGCATAATCACCATGCTTTCTATAATATATTGTTTGATGCTAATGGTGATGTGCACAAGAGAATATGCATCATGGCGGATGATGTATTCATCTACCACACACATATGTTATTTCTTTCATCTATGTTATGTGTAGGTCCCCACATTCCAATGTCAACCTCGATTGATCACGAGTTGACAAAACGAGCTCTAGAGAGCATCCCACAAGACATAACATGCATATCTCCTTCCTTACAAGATGATGGGATATCGTCGAGGTCGACTCTTTCTCAAGCGGGGGGAGATGATGCAACCCAACACATGCTAATCACTATTGGTCCACATCATGATATGCCAACCATTACTACCATGGTGAATTCCTTCCATATCTTGCCTTCCTTTGGTCATCACTTGAATGGGATCCTGCTTGAGTCAACTACCAATTGTTTGACTAGGCCCATGACCATGATGCCAAGAGGAGTAGACAAGGATGCCCTAGGAGTCAAGACTGCCAAGCATGAGGCCTGGAAGAGGAGAAGGAAGAAGTGGATACAGCAGCACCGGAGTCTCCACCATAGCAAGACCGGAGTCTCCGCCTTCCTAGAGTCTCCGCCCACAGCAGACCTGAGTCTCTGGCCCCACCTCGACTAGCCCGTGTCTGCAAGGTTCTAGAACCCGCATGGAGTCTCTGCCTCCAAAAGCGAAGTCTCCACTAGGAACGGAGTTTCCGCCTCTGCTACCCCGGAGTCTCTGGCCTACAAATGGTCCTGTGCGTCTTGGAGTTGGGCCTCAGCCCATGTACCCCTTCGTTTATGCCTAAACTACCCCTAGCTTGTGGTTGGCCTATATATATGCCCTCACCTCCTTATGTAAACCCTAGAATGAAGTAAAGCTAAGAGAAGGATAGAGCTTTTCTCATCTCTCCATCCTCATGGAGAAGATACCCATGAGTATGACAAGGCCTCCCTAAATTGGAGTCGTCGAGACACTCTCCTAGTTCTTGATATCTCACATGTATGGATTCTAGTAGCATCTAGGTCTCTCCCGTGTTGGATTATACTTGGAGCTAATTTCTCCCTATGTGTGATTCTATCAAGAGCTAGACAATCTATATTAAGGGATTCTACCTTTAATCTCTCCCTTGTGATTCTATTGGTTTGGTGGTCCGAGCCAAAGATAGCAAACCAGATTATATCGGGTGTGGTGTGCGGTTTTATTGATTTTCCCTTGCGTGTTCATCGTGTTCTTTGCTCCCTCCCCCAAATACCCCTCGTATCTATGAAGATCGGGCCATAATATTAGCTTCATGCTACATCATCTGGTATGAGAGACTTTAGTTGCCATGGATTTGAGTTTGTGTTGAGTTTCTAGCCACCAATTTTGTTTTTCTTGCCCAAATTCAAAAATTTCCAACAAAAAGCGAAATATTCGTGATTTGGATTGATCTGGAATTTGAGAGCATTTTGGTAGGTTTTGATCCATAGATCCACTACTATACTCATTGATCTACCTCCCTTTGCGTTCTCATAGCCTAATTTCTCAATTCCTCCATCAATTTGATGTTTTGGTGCAAGTTTTTATGTCCAAATCGAGTCCCGGTCATGTTCTTGAAGTTCTCGCCCCTCCTAGGGCCAGAGTCTCCGAGCCTGAGCCAAAGTCTCCGCCACAAGTGACTCCAGGCCGAAGTTTCCAGCCCCGAGGCTGGAGTCTTTGCCCTTGTACAAGGGGCTTGCACTAGAATTCTAGCAGAAAAAACACATTTCACCTTCCACACCGTTTTGCGCATAACGTTTGCATTCGAACTCAGATATTTGTGTTATTTAGCTCGTTTCGAAGAGAAGAAGGATATATACATCATCATACATGTTGTTCATGCTATCTACTCCAACAAAATTCCATGAGAAAGGACAAAACCAACCAATAAAGGGTGAAGATCGATGACGAAAGGTATAACAATTCCACGACTTCTCCCTACTTGCATTCCTTTGAAAGCCACACTATCTTTGCGACCAACAAACAAATATTTATACTAGTTACTCCTATGATTGCTTGGGATTTGCACATTTGATACCTTGTAGAATTTCGAGCAAAAGTTGTGAGCTCTATCTTATATAGTTATCTTGTATAGTTGTTGGCACAACAAAAAGCAAGTGAAAAAGAAAAATAAAAATAAAGAAAGAATATAAAAATATAAAAAAGAAGGATACAAGTGCCATGGAGAATAGGAAGTGAAAGCTCGAAGAACATCTTGTAGGTGGTACTTACTATGCAAATCGTGTAGCCCTCCAATTTTGTGCAATCGAACTAGCGTCTCTCCTTGCTCTTGTACGACATGAGTTTATAGTCTTTGCTAGGCCTTCATTTAGCGGGGGTAAGAAATGGTCCTATCATGAAATCGCTAACAACCACGTAAAACTTGCAAAAGATAATGTAGATGCGTCTAAATTTATTTTGCAGTGGGCATGTGATTTGATATGGTCATGGTCGTGGCTAAGGTAAAATATTTTACTTTTATGTTACTAAGTAGTATAGTAATAATCATCATATCGATGGATGACCAGCTGGCGTCGTGGACTTGGCGCCATATCGGTGGCAAGATGGAGATCATGTCGGAACACTCGACGAAGATCATGGCGCATGAAGAAGGACCATATTAACTGCATGTGATATTGATACCTTTATGCATCTTATTGTTTGCTTGTATCAGATACATGACGATAGGATTAAATAAGATGATCCCTAACTAATACCAACTATAGTGGTATCCCATTAGTTTGCACCACCAAGAAACTCCATCGTTATGGAGCAGGCCGTGATGATCGGGTGCAAACATATCGACGTTCACATTTGGTGGGTGTAAGCCATGTATGCACTTAATACACTAAGGTTGAATTGGCGAGCCTAGCATGTATATACATGGACTCGAAACATGAGAGATCAAAAGATCGAGTATGAGTCACATGGATGATGTGATCAACACTGTGTTGTCCACCTTTGCATCTATATCACCAGCCATGATGATCGGGGGTGGTGTACTGAACTTGGATCATGTAATCACTATAACCATCTTAGGGATGATAGTTTCAGTGGGAGCTCATGTAATAATTTGATTATAAAACTTGAACTCGTATTATGAACTTAGTATTAGTGTCTTTGCAAATATCCTTATAGATCATGTCTTCAAGTCCCTCCTACGTAATTTGACCATGGGGTTTTCTTGCATGATGAGGAACTTAAACTAGATGGGTCCAACTTCATAGACTGGTACCAACGCTTAAGGGACATCCTCAATGTTAATGACATACTCTACACAATACAAGAACCACTAGGATATGCTCCCGATGATAATGCAAGTGAGAAAGATGATGATGAGTTTCGTGATCATCGTGACATGTTCATCCTTGTCTCATGCACCATGCGATTTAGTATGGTTCCTGAGTTGCGATAGCAATTTCCACATACCGAACCATATGATATGATCGATCGGTTGAAGGAAATGTTCATAGAACAAATCAGGCTTTTGAAGTTTGAGCTGCTGGACAAGTTTTTTTCACAAAATATGGAAGTAAACACGTGCTTGGTGAGTGATACATTGCAAATGTATCTATAATTTTTGATGTTCCATGCTTGGTTTTATCCACTTTCTTGTGTTTTGTCCACACTTTGGAGTACTTTTCATATGATTTCTTGGACTAACCTATTAACAAGAACCATAGTGCCAGCTGCCTGTTTTCTGCTGTTTTTAGTTCCAAGAAAGTCAGAAAATGAATATTCTCGGAATTGGACGGGACAAAAGCCAAAGTGCCTATTTTTCTGGAAGTGATCAAGTGCCAGAATACGAGACGGAGAAGGGCCAGGGTGCCACCACACCACCTGGCCGCGTAGCCAGGCCTAGCCCGCGCCAGGGGGTGGTGTGGCCGCTCCCGGCACCCCCTCGGTCTCCCCTTCCGACTATAAGATGCCCTCGGGACGAAAACCCTAAGTACCCGATCAAAAATCCACGAAAGATTCAGTAGCCGTCGTCATCTCCATCCCTAGATCGGGAGGGATGTGAAGCTCTTCCCGGCACCCTGCCGGAGAGGGGAATTCACCCTGGAGGCCTTCTTCATCACCATGCAAGCCTCCGGTGTGATGCGTGAGTAGTTCATCCTTGGACTACGGATCCATGTAGTAGCTAGATGGATGGTTTCTCCTCCTTTGTGCTTTCATGTTTAGATCTTGTGAGCTCCATTCATGATCAAGATAATCTATTTGTAATTCATACATGTTGTGTTTGCGGGGATCCGATGGATATTGAGATGCTATTTCAGATTGATTATTGATTCTATCATGTCTTTGTTATTTGAGATCTTGCATGCTTTCCGTTGTTAGTAGCTATCTTGGCCAAGTAGATGCTAGCAACTCCAAGAGTTAGTATTTATGCTCGATAGTGGGTTCATGCCTCTGGTAATCTAGGGAAGTGACAGAAATCTCTAAGGTACTAGATGTTTTGTTGCTACTAGGGAGAAAACAACAATCCTTTGTTCATAGAACAATCGTATTGTTTACTTTACACGCAATTCGTAAAGCAATAATCTGTTGCTTTCAACTTAATACTGGAGGGGGTTCGGATGATAACCTGAAGATGGACTATTAGTCATAGATGCAGTTGGATGGCGGTCTATGTATAATGTTGTAATGCCCAATCAAGTCTCAAAGGAGTCAAGATGAGTAGTATATGCATGTATTGCTTTCTCGATGTTTGACAATTGCCCTGCTGTAATTTGTTCACCCAGCATGTTATCTATCTTAAGGAGAGCCACATCTAGTGAACTATGGATCCCGGTCCTTTCTTTTACATACAATCTATAAACTGTTTACTACTTTGTGTTTACTTTCTTCAAACTTTTACTTCCTTCCATTTGATACGTTTAATCCTTTGTTTTCAGCAAAACATGGTGAGATTCACAACCTCATCGCAAGTTGGGGACAAAGTTATGTGGTTGTGTTGTGCAGGTCTCCATGTTGCTACTAGCACCAGTAGTGCGCCCTGCCAAGGCTCAGCTAGCAACACCTTTGGGGTGTTTCCTTGCTCCTACTGGTTCGATTAAACCTTAGTTTCATAACTGAGGGAAACTTGTTGTTGTGCTCATCATACCTTTCTCTTGGGGTTCCCAACGAGCCCTACATCAACACTGAGCCATCAAGCATTTTTCTGGCGCCATTGCCGGGGAGTCAAGGACATCTTCACAAGGGGAGTCCCTCATAACCAATCTCTTTACTTTGTTATTTTTGTTTTTCTTAATTTCCTTTTGTTTTGTTTGCTTGTTTCTTTATCAAAAACACACAAAAATTAGTTTTACTAGTTTGCTTTCTTGTTTGAAAACACACAAGAAATGACTACTCTTGAAAACACTAAGTTGTGTGACTTCACTAGCACCAACAACAATGATTTTATGAGCACACCTATTGCTCCACATGTGCCTGAAGATACTTTCTTTGAGATAAAACCTGCTTTTCTCAATCTTGTTATGAGAGAACAATTTTCTAGTATTGGTAATGAAGATGCTGCTGCCCATCTAAATAACTTTGTTGAACTTTGTGAGATGCAAAAGCATAGGGATATAGATGGTGATATTATTAAGCTGAAATTGTTTCCTTTCTCTTTGAGAGGAAAAGCTAAAGAATGGTTGAATTCCTTAACTAGGAATAGTATTGATTCTTGGACTAAGTGCAAAGATGCTTTCATTGGAAAATACAATCCTCCTGCTAAGATTATATCTATGAGAAGTGAAATAATGAAGTTTAAATAATCTAATAATGAGCATGTTGCTCAAGCTTGGGAAAGAATGAAATCTTTGGTAAAGAATTGTCCCACTCATGGACTGACTTCTTGGATGATCATCCAAACTTTTTATGCAGGATTGAAATATTCTTCAAGGAACCTATTGGATTCTGCTGCTGGAGGTACCTTTATGACCATCACTTTGGGTGCTGCAACAAAGCTTCTGGATAATATGATGGTTAACTATTCCGAATAGCATACTGAGAGAGCTCCACAAGGTAAGAAGGTAAATTATGTTGAGGAAACCTCCTCCTTGAGTGATAAGATTGATATTATTATGTCTATGCTTGTTAATGGGAAAGCCCATATTGATCCAAATAATGTTCATTTAGCCTCTTTGGTTGCTCAAGAAGAGCAAGTTGATGTGAACTTCATAAGAAATAATAATTTTGGCAATAATGCTTATTGGAGTAATTTTGGTAACAACAATTATAAGCCATATCCTCCCAACAATGGTAATGCTCATGGAAATTCCTACAACAATAATAGGAGTGCACCCTCTGAACTTGAAGTTATGCTTAAGGACTTTATTAGTAAACGAACTGCTTTCAATAAAACTATTGAGGAAAAACTCTCTAATGCTGAAAGAAATATAGCATCTTTTATTGAAGCTCAATCTTCTCTGAATAAAATTGCTGCTAAACCTGAAACTAATGATAATCCCTTTGCAGCTACTAATGCTATACAAGTAAGAATTGATGAAAATGTTAGACTATTAGCTGAATTACATGATAAGTGGGAAAGATAAGATGAAATTGCTAGAAACATTAGTGTTTCTACTATTACCACCACTAGTGTTGAGGCTAGTAATAGTTCTACTACTTTAGATGATAATTTTGATTTTGATCTTGATGGTTGCAATATCTCTGAAGTTATTAAGTTCCTACAAAAGCTTGCTAAAAGTCCTAATGCTAGTGTTATGAACATGGCCTTTATAAAACACATTACTGATGCTCTCATAAAGATTAAAGAAGAAAACATGAAACATAAAGCTTCTATTCCTATAAAACAAGAAGATGGTTGGGAACCCATCATTAATATGAAAGTGAATGACTTTGATTTCAAAGCTTTATGTGATCTTGATAGTAGTGTTTCTATTATGCCTAGAAGGATTTATGATATGCTTGATTTGCCTCCACTTGAAGATTGTTATTTGAATGTCCCACTTGATGATAATGCTAAAAAGAAACTCATGGGGAGTCTTAATGATGTTCTTATTATGGTTAACAATGCCTATATCCCCGTTGATTTCTATGTTTTGGATGTTGAATACAATGCTTTTTGTCCTATTACTTTGGGAAGACCTTTTCTTAGAACTATTGGTGCCATTATTGATATGAAAGAAGGCACCATTAAATATCAACTCCCACTCAAGAAAGGTATAGAACACTTCCCTAAGAAGAGAGAGAAGATTTCTTTTGCTTCTCCTATGAAAACAAAATTTGGTCTTAATGGTTCTTCATTTGAGAACACTTGATCATTTTTCTTACTTCTTATGCCTAACTTAAAGGCGTTAAAGAAAAGTACTTATTGGGAGATAACCGAAAAGTTTTAGATGAGTCTTGGAAGTTATTACTTCAGTAATAACCGCTCCTTATCCTTTTTATTTTCTTTTTGTGCAAAGAGTAACCTCTAATGAGAGAGAAGTAATGATTGGGAAAGTTGTTGTCACGAAACAGATTTTTGTGCTTCACCGTAAAAATTTGTGTAAAATCTCTGATCGTCTTTTTGAGGCATGAATTTTTGTGCTTCTGCCCCAGGTTGTTATCTAACTTTCATTAGTTCAACACGTTTTTATTTGTGCAACATAAGGTCTTCAAAAAAATTCGTCTTTACCTGCTGGTCTGTTTTGACAGATTTCTGCCATTTTCTGCATTTCCTTCTTGTTGGTTCCTTTTTGAGTTCTTTTGGGGAATTGAGCTTTTTGAGGGAAGTGCTACAGTAGCTAGTGTTCTAATGGAAGTTTATTTGGTGTTGTAACTGAACCTTAAGACTTACTTATCTTGAGTACACTAATGTTGCTAATAAAGATTGTGTGAAGTTTTGTATGAAGAAAAATTCCAGGTGTATGGAAGGAATGAGTAATGAGACGAAGGATGGACTAAAGCTCAAGCTTGGGGATGCCACGCGTGTCACCCCAAGAAATATCCAAGAATTAGAAGCGTCAAAGTTTGGGGATGCCCAAAGCATCCCCTTCCTCATCAATAAAAATCTCAGGTTTCTTCCAAACGCTTCATTTTTATTGTTTCATGCACAGTTGTGTTGTTCTTGGAGCATCTTCTTTTCCGTTTTCGTTTTGGTTTTTAGTTTGCTTGTCTTGCTTAGTTTTCTGAATAAATTTTTTGGCCCCCTCTTTCATACATTGGTTTGCAAATAGTTTGTATTGGTTTGGAAAAGAGTAGGAAAGTTCATGCTTATGTGGTAAAAAGAGCTCGTTTTTGACTATGGCATATGCTTTGTCATGCCATGCTTGATATTGTTTTGGATTTATGCTTAGTATTCTTTGCTGTAGCATGACTTGTTAAAAACAATTGAGATTTCTTAATGTGCCTTGGATGAATCATGCATTGTTTTAGCATATTAAAGCATAGTATAGTGGTATTCTCCTTTGATGCTTTATTTGGGTTGACTTGGCACATGCTCATACCATGTTATGACTATATCAAGTAACCATAGCCTTTATGATCCTTTAGTTTTCAACTTGTAGTATCACTTTATGCTTTGATCAATGATGTTTTGTCGCTCTGCATGATTATGGCCATTATTGCTCTCTTAGTTTGTCGCTCCCAGTCTTTTGCTAGCCTACACAACCAAGTATGAGTTCCACTCATGCATCCAACCCCCTAAACCAAGTTATTCCAAAGAGTCCACCATACCTACCTATTAGCTTATGCTATTCCAAGTATATGCATGCTTTTGTTTACCTTCCAAATTAAACATGTTATGAGAAAACTAGTGATTAAAGCTCTCACGAACTTGATGGCACACTTTACTTTTCTTGCCCTTAATAAAGTTGAACCATTGTGTCGTCTATGTTGTATATGCTTGCACTTATTTGTTGGGGTTTAGCAGAACCATGCTGTCATGGGGAACGCTTTCAACATTGCACTTGGTACTTGTACCTAGTTGATATCATGCTCTTCTGTTTATGGATGTCATCAGTGTGAAATGAAAGGGGAGCTTGTAAGTCCATGGAGTTATGTATATGTATTAGAGAAACCCTTGGGCCGCTGGTCTAATCCATGCTGACATGGTGGAAACCTGTAGTGTAACCATAATGAGCTGTCTATGAAGCATTCTTCTTATAAAAAAAGAGTCCTATATTGAGAAAAAAGAGAAAAAGAAAAAAAGATTATGAAAAGAGGAAAGAGATAAAAAAAGCACCATATTCCCATGGTAAATAAGAAGATTGCTAAGATGCTCGTTGTCTGCTTGCCTTGTCATTTTGATATGGGGATTCTTCCGTATCATCGGGCAAGGGGTACCCCGTTGGCAGTTCTCTATGATACACATGTACTTACGATGACAAGAACTTACCGGTGACTAAACTTGAGTAGCATGAGGAGTGGCCCTCGTATACAAGGGACATGAGATTCCTAACTTATACTTCATCAAGCATGTACACCATAGTTTGTTCGCTTTAACCTTAATCACTTCAAGATGCTTATGATAGGGGCAATGAGAGTTGAAAGATATAAGTACCATCATTTTTGGAAGCTCTTTATGAGACTTGAATCCCTACTTCCTTCCATGAAGGCCTTTCTTCCACTTATATATTGAGTCTCCACCTTCTACCTTTATGCACCTACTTTGAGAGCATAGTGGCCATTCTTAGTTCTATGTACATTGTCCCAACACTATTTGATTGATGCATAACTTGATATTGCTTGTTTTAAACTATTTGTATCTAGTCACTCTTATGAACTTTGAAGGTGTCATATGCATTTATATTTGCTACTCTATGAGGGACAAGCTGAATACTATTATGCTATGTTTTCTTTATGTGAAACAAACAAACGTCTTGCAAAGCATTGTTATTCATGAATCTTTTGTTTGTGCCTTTTCATGTTGCATCATAGTTTCTTTGTCTTATTGCTAGAACTTTGTCTTTCATGTTATGATCGAAGTACTATGATCCCAGCTTTGAATGTTTTACAAATACTTTGATCAAGTTTATGATGGTGCATGTCACCTCAAAAATTATTCTTTCTTCTGATCACTTACCTACTCGAGGACGAGCAGGAGTTAAGCTTGGGGATGTTGATACATTGCAAATGTATCTATAATTTTTGATGTTCCATGCTTGGTTTTATCCACTTTCTTGTGTTTTGTCCACACTTTGGAGTACTTTTCATATGATTTCTTGGACTAACCTATTAACAAGAGCCACAGCGTCAGCTGCCTGTTTTCTGCTGTTTTTAGTTCCAGGAAAGTTAGAAAATGAATATTCTCGGAAATGGACGGGACAAAATCCAAAGTGCCTATTTTTCTGGAAGTCATTAGATGCCAGAATACGAGACAGAGAAGGGCCAGAGGGCGGCCACACCACCTGGCCGCACGGCCAGGCTTGGCCCGCGCCAGGGGGTTGTGTAGCCAGCCCAGGCACCCCCTCGACCTCTCCTTCCGCCCATAAGATGCCCTCAGGATGAAAACCCTAAGTACCCGATCAAAAATCGACGAAAGAGTCTATAGCCGCCGTCATCTCCATCCCTAGATCAGGAGGGATCTGAAGCTCTTCCCGGCACCCTGCTGGAGAGGGGATTTCACCCTGGAGGCCTTCTTCATCACCATGCAAGCCTCCGGTGTGATGCATGCGTAGTTCATCCTTGGACTACGGATCCATGTAGTAGCTAGATGTCTAGTTCTCCTCCTTTGTGCTTTCATGTTTAGATCTTGTGAGCTCCGTTCATGATCAAGATCATCTATTTGTAATTCTGCATGTTGTGTTTGTGGGGATCCGATGGATATTGAGATGCTATTTCAGATTGATTATTGATTCTATCATGTCTTTGTTATTTGTGATCTTGCATGCTTTCCGTTGTTAGTAGCTATCTTGGCCAAGTAGATGCTAGCAACTCCAAGAATTAGTATTTATGCTCGATAGTGGGTTCATGCCTCTGGTAATCTGGAGAAGTGATAGAAATCTCTAAGGTACTAGATGTGCTGTTGCTACTAGGGACAAAACAACAATCCTTTGTTCATAGAACAATCGTATTGTTTACTTTACACGCAATTCATAAAGCAATAATTTGTTGCTTGCAACTTAATACTGGAGGGGGTTCGGATGATAACCTGAAGGTGGATTATTAGTCATAGATGCAGTTGGATGGCGGTCTATGTATAATGTTGTAATGCCCAATCAAGTCTGTCGTGGTGGTGTCATGGCAAATGCCATGTATAGGCTAAATGTGGGGACTAAATGCACTAGGGGAATCCAGGGAGGGATAGTGTTGTGATTCCACACACAGAAGCTTTGTATTTGATTCTCCTTCACTGAGAGGGTTTAACTCATCAATGCCCATTGTTATGGACTTGGTTTTGGAGAAGGAGGGAGTGCTGGAGACATTTATCGGCTAGCAAACATGCACACAGGGGACAAAGGATTTACCCAGGTTCAGGCCTTTTAGAGGTCCCTACTCCTGCTTGTCTGCTCGTGGAATTATCGAAGGAGTCGAAAGTTACAATGGTGCGCAGATGCAATCTGGCGAGGGTTGTGGAAACTAGGGTTGCGTGTGTCCTTCTCGCCGCCCCCTCCTAGCCTTTATATAGATAAGCTAGGTCTCAGGTAGCAGGTTGAGTCGGTTACAGGTTAGGGTTTTCCCCTTCAAACTTTCTGTCTTTAACTTCTTCTTGTCCTTCAACCAATCGAGAGTCCGCAGGTTACTCGAGTTCTTTCATCTGGGCCTTGGCGACACCGTGGGTATGTACGTATTTAGACCGTATATACCAAGCTCGAGTACCTGTAGGGTATACCCATGTCAGTAGCCACCGACTATCCAGTGGAATCGCAGATTCAACTAGGTACTTTTTGAAGTCTTCGAGTGCCTGAATGAGTACATTTTCGACTGCTTTCATTTATGTCATAGGGATTGTTGATATACGTGCCTGATATAGCCGAAGTATCGGTATCAGTTAACCACCTTAGGGTGAAACAACGCAATCTACTCGAACTCGAGTCCTCGGACTCGAATCCGGAAAAGTGCTGGCGTAATTCGACTCAGGCCGCGGAGGTCTTACAGGAGTCAAATTCCAGTTATATGGGTGTGAGCACTTGACGCGTCCATCAAGGCATGTTCATCGTGCCTGCAGGCACGGATATATTTCTGGTAGTGCGCAGTTAAATGCGTTGCCAGGCCTTTATTCAGGTCTTACCTTCACGATGTAAGCGCGGCATCCGAATTTTATCATCGTGGAGATGATTCGAGCGACCTAGGAGACGTAGTCTCTTTGTAGGGAAAATTATGAGGCGGTGTCGCCATGATCTGCGAGTGCGGATGTAATCAACACACAGCTTTTGTGCAAATAATCATAGGGTGCGTGACCAGCGCTCCCTATGGGAGTAGCCCCCGAGTGCTTGGTTGAGTCGAAGACTCGGGCAGGGACTAAAGAAATTTTGCGACTGTTGTCGTCTTTGCTTGTTTGTTTCAGTCGAAGACTTATACAGAGACTAAAACATGTTTTGCGACTGCTGTCATCTTTTGCTTGCTTGTTTCAGTCGAAATTGTTTCCGGTGCTCCCTATGGGAGTAACCCACGTCCATAGTCGAATCGTGTTTCGAGTGGTTGGGTTTGATTGTGATTGCCTGTATCCCTGCAATAAGAAAAGAAAAATCATAGGGTGCGCGACTAGCGCTCCCTATGGGAGTAGCCCCCGAGTGCTTGGTGGAGTCGAAGACTCCAGCAAGGACTAAAGTAGTCGAAGTTTTTTGCTGCGTAGCTGTTGATGATGTCAGTGCTGACGCTTGCATGACCTCAGTTGCCCGCGTGAGCGGTTTTGACGTGACGAGCGGTGGGTCCCACTTTCTGACTTTGATTTGACTGGGCGTGCGTAATCTTATTATTAACTATGCCTCCTCAATTTCCGCGTGTAATGGGAGCAGTGGAGGGACGGTTCGCGCTTCCTCTTCTCCACGTGTCGAGCGCGATGCGTGCCACACGTCCAGTAGGGTTTTTGTGAGCCGTTGGATTGCATCTCCTAGGGGTTAAGTAGCGGTGCTACGGCGGTAATTTTCCATCTGCGCTCTTTTCTTCCTCGCTGCCATCGCCATTGCTGCTGCTCATCTGCTTTTCCCCGTGCTCATCTCCTCCTCAGCTCTGGACCACCTCTGCTCATTTCCAAGTTATTTTCTGTGTTCTCATCGCCGCCACGCAATGGGAAAGAAGAAAGGAGGCGCTATCGCTGAATCCGCGGCCACCGTCGTTGCGACGAAGAAGAAGGGTGGCCCCGCTGCTGCGGGTGCCAGTGCCGCCGTCGGCGGGAAAAAGAAGGTCACGGGCACCCGCGTGACCAATGGCGCATGGCATCCCTCTATCATCAAGGCATCGGATCTCCGTCTTCTTCGCCAAGACGGAGTTATTTCTGGAGCAGTCGCCGATGCACGCGTCCCCAGCGGTGAGACCATTCCTGTGCCTCCCACCGGTTTTCGAGTGATGTTTTTTGCATTCATCATTCGCGGCCTTTCTTTGCCTCTCCACCCCTTTCTTAGGGGTCTCCTTTGTTTCTACGGGCTCCAGCTCCATCAGCTGTCCCCAAACTCGATTCTTCACATCTCTTGTTTTATCACCCTTTGCGAGTGCTGGCGCGGAATCGAGCCGCACTTTGGCCTTTTCAAACGCTTATTTAAGCTGAAGCGTCAGTCCACATCCGGCTCTCTAGTTTACAACGTAGGTGGTTGTGGAATCCATGTCGACCCGTCCGCCACCTACTTCGACATCAAGCTCGCCAAGTCCGTCCAGGGATGGAGGGACAAATGGTTCTATGTTTGTGACCAGAAGGCCAAGGACGAGCACTTTGGACTCGCGCCTTTCGATCCCGCGACTCCCTGCAAGAAGATGTGTTCTTGGAAGAACGTGATCATGCCCTCCGAACTCGCAGAGATAGACGTGCTATATTAACGCGTCTGCGACCTCGAGAGCCACATAGGCGCGGAAGAGGGAGGCTGCGCCCTTGTCAGGACTTGGCTACGTCGTCGCGTCCAGCCTCTCCAGGCTAGAGTCCATCCCATGTTTCAGTGGGGTGGCGCTGATGATGCCACTCACATGTTTGCCGATGGCATGTCCGCGAGTGAGGTAGATAAGAGGGTGCGACTGGTCACGAACTACACCTTCAAGGATGTGCTTCCAAATGAGCCAGTCGTTCCTCCTTTCGATGCTTAATCCTCCTCCTGAGGTACAGTTGTGCTACGCAGTAGCTTACTTTCGCGATTGTTTTTTCTGTTGCTTACCTTTTCTATTTCCTGATCTTCACTGTCTGTATGCAGGATTGGGCGGTGTCGCCTTGTATGCCTCCTCTCCCTGAGGGTATTATTCCTCGCGAAGCTTTGGAAGAGGACGAGTCTGAGTCGACTATCCCTTCTGATGTGGAAGAGGAAGCCCCTGAGTCCGAGAGCCCGGATACTCGCAAGCGTTCGCGCAGCGAGGACTCCGATGCGTGGACTCCTTCAACTCCAGAAGGCACAGCTGCTGGCGCGGAGTCACCAATTCCCGCCGTTCCTATGAGGGCTGTGGCACCATCTGCTCACAAGAAGATGTGATTGCCCAAGGAGTCTTCGTCGGAGTCGGCGGAGGCCACGTTTGATCTTGACAAGTTTGACTGGTAAGTTTGCGAGTTCATTCATTCTTCTCTGTTTTCTTCTTGTTGGCTTTGCCCTGGAGTTGCCCTTTCTTAATGCGGATTTGGTCTTGTAGTCAAGAGGCGTCGTCATCTTCTGGCGACGTCGAGTTTTTGAAGGAATCGGGAGTCGCAACCTCAAGGGCCAAGGTAGAGGTTGAGCGCGCTCCTTCTCCTCCGGCGGCGGCCCACTCCGGGCACAATTCTTCGAGCTCTCCTCACGTAGGGGAGCATCGAATGGTTGCTCAGATGACGGTTCAGCAAACTTCTTCGGAGTCGCTAGAGGACCATGTAAGTACATCTTTCTTTCTTTCTTAGTGTGGCAGTCGACACCTTCTGTTGCCCTCTTCTGACTCCTTGTCTTGTGTGACAGCTCCTTGTAAAGGAAGATACGCAAGTGGCGGAGCAGGTGATGGCGATGGGTCGCCAGCATGCAATGCTGGAGACGCGTCACCGCATGGTCGAAAGTGAGTGCTTCTACACTTAATTTTTTTCGTCTTCTCTCTGTTTTGGTGTAATCGACTGATAGCCAATTATTCACTGCCATGTAGCTGAGCATAATGCTTTACTGCGCAACGTCGCCACGTTGGAGAAGACATTATCCGCAGCTGTGAAGGGGCGTGACGAGGCAATCGCGGCTCGTGATGATGCCCAGAAGCGTGAAGAGGATCTGCGCGCCTCCTTTGCGGCCAGAGAAAAGTTGTTCGAAGAGCAACTATTCTCAGTCGCCAAGACCCTCTCAGGTATCGCGGGTGCCTCGTCGTGAGTGCGGCATTGCCACACTTGCGTGGTTTTCCTGGAGTCGCGGTATCCGCCGCTGCGGTATCCGCTGTTGCGGTTGTCGTCGCGTCTATCAGCGTAGCCAGCTGCGACCATGTTGACGTCATCGCGATCGTCGTAGATGCGCATGCGACGCTTGCCCCGGCGGTCGCATCTGCGTTCGAGTTCCGCCTCCTCGTCGGAGTGAGCGTGGTTCTTCACCGAATCTTCTCCATCGGCCCACCGATTCACGATCTCCATCAGGTGGTCGATGGTTTGAGGCTTCGAGCGGCCCAGCTCCTCCCTGAGCTCTAGGCGGCGGACGCCACCATTGAATGCATCAATCGCACAGTCCTCCGAGATATTTTCCGTGGAGTTCTTGATGATGGACCACCTTTGGATGTATGAGCGTAGCGACTCGCCAGATCTTTGCTGGCAGCATCTCAGTTCTTCGATTGATGTAGGTCGTTTGTACGTGCCCTTAAAGTTGCGCACAAAGCTGTAAACCAGCTCATCCCAACTGCGAATGGATCCGCGTGGGAGGTTATTGAGCCATGCTCGGGTGGCGCCCTGCAGCTATAGCTGCAAACATTGCATGGCAGTACTTCGACTGCCTCCGTGGAGCCTGACGGAGCAGATGTGATCCTCTAGCCAGATTTTAGGGTCTTGTAGACCGTCGAATTTCGGATTCTCCAACGGAAGTTTAAACCCTTTAGGCATTCGCTTCTGCCTAATGGATCTGCTGAAGCATCTGGCACCGCAGAGCTCCCCATCTTCCTCTTCCGAGTCAGTCGACCGAGCACGTCGTGCCTTGACTTGTCGATCTTGCATTGCGTGAGGTCGTTGCACGCATCGTAGTCGCGGTCGTGTCGCCGTGAGCGACGGCGTTGAGACAGGTCGTGACTGTCATCGTTGGATGAGGCGAGGAGTAGCGCTTTGCTAGCGCTTTGCCCTTTTTTGGGTCTGGTACCGGCTCCTTGTCGAGGGCGGCCTCGATTAGCCCCAAAGCCGCGATCATAGATCGGTGCATGGCAGTTCGGGGATCTCCAGCCGGTGGCTGGTTATTGAGGAGGTACATGGTGGCTGCTGTCACCGTAGCCTGTGGCGTCCTGGGAACCACGTTGCCTCTCGTGTCCACTGTCATAGAGCCGAAGTCGAGGACTTTTGCGGCCTCTATGCGTTCTTGCTCGGTGAGGTGAGCCATCCGCGACTGCCTCTTCTTGGCGAGGTACTCGTTGCCTCGTGAGGAGGATCCTCCGTAGGAGGAGAGCCCAGCGCGACGAAGGCTCGACTCGTCCGCCGCCTTTTTACGCGCCTCAAGTTGCGCGATTGCTTGTTTTTGGCGCGTGAATTCTTCTTTTAGGAGCCAGTGGTAGCCCATCAGCAGTTCCTGCGGGGACCCAAGGGGTAGAGGTGCACCTCGTAGGGCTTCGCAGCAGCGCTCCCACTCTTGCTCGTTGAGCCTGATTACGACGCGTTCGCCAGTTTGCTCATTGATTATGCTAGGAGGTTTGACTGCTCCCCCGTTGGCGCCGTTACCGCTGTTGCCACCATTGCCACCGTTAGGTGGATCGGTGCCATTGCCGGTGTTACCGCCGTTGCCGCGATTGGCGGAGGTGTCGTCGGCGTTAATGACGGCGCACATGAAGTGATTGGGGAAGCTGTTGCTTCCACAACTTTCAGATTCGGAACCGTAGGTTCCATCTTTTGTGGCCAGATCGCTCAGATCGGAGTCGCGACTGCTGTCACTGATCGTGTTCTCGACTGCCACCGGAGCATTGAGCTTGCTGAGCGTGCCGATCGATGGAGGGAACCATGATGTCGGGGCAATCGCCGGTTCTGTCGGTTGATCAGGCATGCGAAGTGTGCCCATCTGACCAACTTGGAAGCGGAAGCTCCCAATCGCCAGGCTAATTCCGTCGCCCACGGATTCGAAGGCCGGGCGGGTGGCCGGCGTGTGGACAGTGAAGTCGAAGGCGCCGAAGAGCTGGCGAATCTCCACTGTTGCGGAGTTGTAGATCGCAGTTGATGGGGCCGAAGAAGCCGCAACATCAGCACTCCCAGTTCCCACAGACGGCGCCAATTGACGAGGGTTTAACTCATCAATGCCCATTGTTATGGACTTGGTTTTGGAGAAGGAGGGAGTGCTGGAGACATCTATCGGCTAGCAAACAAGCACACAGGGGACAAAGGATTTACCTAGGTTCAGGCCTCGTAGAGGTCCCTACTCCTGCTTGTCTGCTCGTGGAATTATCGAAGGAGTCGAAAGTTACAATGGTGCGCAGATGCAATCTGGCGAGGGTTGTGGAAACTAGGGTTGTGTGTGTCCTTCTCGCTGCCCCCTCCTAGCCTTTATATAGATAAGCTAGGTCTCAGGTAGCAGGTCGAGTCGGTTATAGGTTAGGGTTTTCCCCTTCAAACTTTCTATCTTTAACTTCTTCTTGTCCTTCAAGCAATCGAGAGTCTGCAGGTTACTCGAGTGCTTTCATTTGGGCCTTGGCGACATCGTGGGTCTGTACGTATTTAGACAGTATATACCAAGCTCGAGTACCTGTAGGGTATACCCATGTCATTCACAGATTACAAGTGCTCCTAGAGCTGTATTGGGGAGAGGAGGAAGAAAGAACTCTCTTGCTCTCGCCACTAGCTAGCCCTCAGAGCAATCTCCCAGAAATCAACCCCCTCTACAGAAGCCCTAGCCCTCCTTATATAGGGGTGGCTAGGTCTCCACTTAGGGCACACGTGGAGGCATATTCCAGGGAATATGCCTCCTCCCAAAATAGTAAGCCGACCGGGTTACTTTTCCCCCGCGTCACCCATGCAGAGGCTATGTGAGCCTCTGCGGCGCCTGCGTCACCCGACATTGGCTTCGTCACCTTTGTCGGCCATGCCTTGGTGGTCCAGCCTATGTCCGCTTCGCTCACGCTCCGCGTACAGTAGCCACCTTTTGACCAGCGAGATACCTTCCTTCTCTTGCAAGCTTGATATAACCTGAATCCTACATAGTTGATCCGGCCATACCTGTTCCTGCATACAAGTTAGATATATCTTACCGACATACAGCTTAAGTCGGTTGAGACCAAGTAAGGTGGACGTCCCTGGTCCGGGTTACTCCGTGATCCGGCCTGCCTTGTGGTGACTCAGCCAGCCTTTGCTTTGACCTTGCTGGACCTCGGCTAACTCGGCATTTATACCCCGGCGTAACCCTACCCGGGGGTATCCCCCCAACATTAGTCCCCGAAGCTGGTGCGGTCTTAGCTGCCTTAGCCGCTAAGGCCACAGCAGGTTCAATTTCACTGAGCTTTGTGTTCCTTTTCCGAGTTACCTCTTATCTCGGATATCATGGACTTACTTTCCCTTGGCACAATCCAAATTTTTCACTTGCCGGTCGGGTTACCACGTTCTCATCCGGGTCGTTCTTCCTTCTCTCGTTCGCTTCCCCACGTGGAGGCTAATCATTACCTTGCCTCATTTTAAGGGCCAGCGACAGTAACCGCCGCAGTTATTGTCTGGAGTTACTGTGTGCACGTCACGCCACGCCTGCCTCCTCGTTAACAGTATCATTGCGTCACGTCATGGGATCTGTTACGTGCTGTGGTCCTCCATGTGGCTCACAGCTGATTGGTTGAACCGGGTTGTACACGGCTACACCGTGTGGCACACCCGCACAACACGATCCCACTACCCCCTCGTGGGGGTGGTTAAATAGGGGAGGGGCGCGCCGCTTGGGTATTTTCCCCACTTCCGCGCCCCTCTGCCTCTACTTCCTCTTCTTCTTCTCCCGCGACAGCGCCGCCGCCACCGCGCCTGAGTAGCAGCGCCGCTGCCGCCTCCGCGCATCTCTTCCGCCATGGGTCGCTGCCAGTCTAGGCCACTGCCACCCACCGCCGCTAGCGCCAGTGAGGGCAGTGAACTCGAGATGACTGAGGAGGAGCTCGCTGTCGCCGAGCAAGAGATGGAGGAAGATGCTGCGAGCGCCGACCGCGGTGCGTGGGCAGGCTCCTGGGTCTGCCAGGATGACCTGGATTGGCTCTACCGGACCAGGCGCATCCCGGAGGGCGTCGCCGCGCGCCTCGCCTCCTCCGAGCTTGCCCCCTCACCCAATCCGGGTGAGTATGTTGTGTTCCTATCACACTTCTAGTGGGGGTCGGTTTGCTAGTTAGCGATTTTTTCCACGACTGGTTGAACACATACGAGCTCCAGCCGCATCACCTTCCAGCCAACACCATCACATCTCTCTGCACCTTCGCCTCCACCATCGAGGGCTATGCCGGTTCTTTGGCCTCCGCCGGAATGTAATTCCGAATGTAGAACTAGATCCGGAGGACAGACAACTCACGCAGTTCGGTGTTGCGTAAATTTCTCCCCGGAGGCTGTCCGTCTTCCCCCGAGTTACTGGGCAAGACTCCTGCAAGGGATGGGCCCGGACCTTCTTCTATGTCTGGAACAGCACCACCGAAGATCTGATCCGTCTGCGCCCCTATACTCTGGGTCCTCCTAACCCGGAGTTGTGGGACGTTATCCCCAAGAAGCCCACAGTGTTGGCCAACCAAGTTAACAAGAGGTTCAAGGAGCTGAAGGACCTCGAATTGCGCAACGAGGACGCCATGATCACATTCGTCTACAACCGGATCTCCCCCTCCAGAAACGCACACATAAAGTGTGCCACATGAGCTGGGGCCGCGACCCCAACCGGACCTCGTCTTTCGAGTTAAGCAATACAGAGATCTACCGCCGGGTCAAGGCCCTGTTCACCACCCACAAGGACTTCTCCTCTGAGTGGACGTGGGGGATTGAACACTTTTGCCGGGATATGCTTCCTCCTTCGGTAAGTCTCGCACCCCAAACTCTATTCCGAATTGAATCACATGTCGGTCTTTTGGTTGTAGATTTTAATCCTGTTTCCTTTACTTTTCCTTAGATGTTTCTATAGCAAACCATCGAGGATGGCACCGACCCTACCCTCAAATGGGCGCCTGACCGGGACACCTCGGACGAGGAAGAACCTGATCAGGAGATGTTCCTTCCGATGTTGGACGCGACCAAGCGACCCACCGGTAAACTCTCTTCTATTAGAGATTGGCCCGACGATGAGGATAATTCGGATGTTGAGGTGATGGAAGCATTTGACGCTGTCCCCCTTTCTTATGCTTTTCCGGCATCAGCTAACCCCGGTGGGCAGATCCATGAAGATCCTCCCCTTGCCGTGGGTGATCCTGTTCCGGTTGTGCCGAAGAAGAAAAGGGGAGCCGCATCAACCTCTTCCGCCGGACCTTCTCAGCCGCCAAAAGGCGAAAGAAGTCCGGAGACAAAACTGCCACCAAGCCTGCAACCAAGGCCACAGCTCGGAGGGCTCGGAAGCCCAAGGAGCCCCTGACGTCGGATGAGTAAGCCTCTTCTCCCTTTACTATTTACTTGTCCTTCTTTTATTACAGCTTCTTATTCAACAATGTTTGATTTGGTAGGGCCGCGGTGGAGGTCCCACAAAGTGGATCCGGCATTGCCTCCCCACTTCAACACAACCCTTCTCCCCCTCGCGGCGAGGATTCACGCCCGCTGAGCCCAGCGGCTGCTCCTGGTTCTAGCCCACCTCGTCAAGAAGAGGGCAACCTTGGAGCGGGGGAGACCGGCTCTGCCGAGACAATGGCCACCACTACTTCGGCTCTGCCGCAACCAGCTACCACCGAGGTTCCCTCAGTACCTCCACCGAAGAAGAAACCAGCACTAGTATCAGCACCAGTATCAGCACCAACTCCGGCACCAGCAGCAAAAGTAACAGCAGCAGCACCAAGCCCCTCCGCCTCGTCCGAGTCTTCTCAGTCTCGGCGAGAAAGCACCAAGGTCGCTCCCAAGGGTAAATCTGCTGCAACAACTTCCACTTCTTAGCAGGAGCCTAAGGGTAAAAAGACCTCTGACGCCACTAGGGCAGCATCTATCGAGGCTGGACAGCGCACGCTCGCGTCCATGCTCCTAAAGAAGACTCTGCCACCGAAGGGCGCCCCTGCCGAGCCAGCTGATGCGCAACAACTTGTTTTGCACACCAGCCTGGCCCTTGCTCAGGTTGAGAGGAGGGAGGCGCATGCCAAGGGTTTAGTGGCGCCGCACATGCTCAGCAGCGAGGGATACCCTCCGACCTTGATCGAGTTTGTAAACAACTGGAACAAGGCGGAGTTTGTCCACAATGACGATCTCCTGGAGAAGTTCGATCCCGCCGAGTTTTCTGCGCAGATGAATACTGCCGCCAAGGCCATTAACCTTGCGGGTCGGATGATGGAGGTACGTTACTTCATCTGTGCCTTAAGATGTTCTAGATATTAGCGATATAACCATTAGTCCTCGAGCCTCCGGGGGAGTAACTTGTTACTCGGCCGGATGCTCCTTAGAAAACTAACGTAGCTCCTTGAGAACTTCGAATATGCACACACCTAGAGCCGGGTTAAGTTCCACTTGGCCCGGATCTTTGTACACTTCGAATATGCACACACCTAGAGCCGGGTTAAGTTCCACTTGGCCCAGATTTTGTACACTTCGAATATGCACACACCTAGAGCCGGGTTAAGTTCCACTTGGCCCGGATTATGTACACTTCGAATATGCACACACCTAGAGCCGGGTTAACTTCCACTTGGCCCGGATTTTGTACACTTCGAATATGCACACACCTAGAGCCAGGTTAAGTTCCACTTGGCCCAGATTTTGTACACTTCGAATATGCACACACCTAGAGTCGGGTTAAGTTCCACTTGGCCCGGATTTTGTACACTTCGAATATGCACACACCTAGAGCCGGGTTAAGTTCCACTTGGCCCGGATTTTGTACACTTCGAATATGCACACACCTAGAGCCGGGTTAAGTTCCACTTGGCCCGAATTTGTACACTTCGAATATGCACACACCTAGAGCCGGGTTAGGTTCCGCTTGGCCCGGATTTTGTACACTTCGAATATGCACACACCTAGAGCCGGGTTAAGTTCCACTTGGCCCGGATTTTGTACACTTCGAATATGCACAAGACTAAGCTACCTTTTTGTACTCCTTTTAGGTGACCACCAACCCCTGGAGCGCTGAGTTTCAGCGTCTGCTGGACACTCACAAGATGCTGCGTGCAAAGCATAATGCACTTCTCGCTGAATACGAGAAAAGGGGTAAGTTCCTTCCTTGGCATTTTCCCGTTTTTCTTCGTCTTTTTCTGCCGAGCTAACCCATCATTCGGTTTCTGCAGCTGGGGTGGAGGCTGAGAATATCCTCATGAGGAAGAGTTTGGACCAGATCAAGGGTAAGTTATTTTTCTCAACTTTGCTATGTTTTCTATCTCTTTTTCCCCGTGGCTCAGCAAACATTCATACCTCGGCTCTGCCGGGTCAACAAACTATTTCAGCATCTCTTGAAGATAGTGTGCCTGTGCCTGATATGATGCTGCATTTTCTCGAACAAGCAGGGCAGCATCAGGCCGAACTTAAGAAGAAAGACGACGAGCTTGCCCTCCTTCGAGCCAAAGATGATGAGATTGCCAAGCTCAAGGCAGATATGAAGAAGCTAAAAGCGCAGCACCAAGCCGAACTTCAAAAAGCTGGCTAGGACTATACTAAAGAGCGGGAGCGCCTCACCCTCCAGATTTCCAAGGACCAAGAGCTTCTCCAGGAGGCCGACGTCAAACTCGAGTCGGCGAACACTGAACTTGTGCAGCTTCGCAAAAGGCGCGATGACTGTACCAAGGAGTTAACCCGGATCCACAGCCATATTTCCCGTAAGTTATTTTCCTTCGTCCGGCATACTTCTCCGGGTTGCATCTCATGTCTTTTCCTTACTTGTTTCTCCTGTCTTGTTTTCAGGCAAATTTCCAGAGGGCAACGACATTGCGAGCACCGCTATTGCTAAGTTCCGCCGAGAGAGGGGTACCCCCATTGCTCCTGACACTGAAGAAATTCCCTATGACATGGAGGACATGTTGGTCAGCTTGGCTTCTCGCGTGGAAATCGTGAAGAACTATGGCAAAGATATCCTTGACGTGGTAGTTCGGATCTTCAATGCCTTTTGGCCTGAGGAAGATACTCCGGAGGGGACTGCAGTTCTCGTCGACAAATTGATGGAATGCGAGACCCAGCTCGACCTTTGGAGGGAATCCGCTGGCCGTGCCGAAGCTGAGACCGTTCTCCACTACGTGCTTACGTGGTACGAGAAGATCGACCTCAACCTCCTAGCGCGCATGCGCACCGGATCCAAATGGTCCAGTGACCCGGAGTGGATTGTTCGGTGCAAGGCTTGCGCCCATAGCCTCATCGAATATGCTCCCATTCATGCATGGAACGAGGGTCCGAGCTTCCTTGGTGCCGCTGATGCCAAAAATGCTGAAAACACAGAAGATGGTTCGGATGAAGACGAAGAGGACGATGCCTCGGACGTCGAAGATAGCGAAGATGGCGCCGAACTTCCTCCTCCTGCTGGTCCTTGAGCGAAAAACTTTAAAGTTTATCAGATCCTCGGTATGCCGGGTGCAGTTGTATCAAGTGCACAAGTAATATTTTGCTACTAAGTTTTTATGCTAGATTGACTTGGGCGTAGTCCCCGAGTTTCATTTTCTCGCTCTTCCAATCTTTTGGCTCGGCTCGCGTCTACCTTGGTTCGGTTTTATGACTTATAAGTCCGAGCTTCAAAAATTGTCTTAACAATACTTGGAAACTTTGGGATTAGCTCAAAATAATTCAGCATGATAAATTTAAAGTACACGCAATGTTAGTCTGAAAAAAAACGTCGGCTTGATTAAGTTTTTTCCCTTAATCGTTTTTCATGTGCTACGCAATTCCAAACTTGTTCTCTTGCTTGCCATGAAGCCAAATCTTTTTGGACAGCAGCAAGTCAAAGAGTTAGGTTTTTGGTGCTCACACACTACTATTCCGTCCTAAGCTGAAGCAACTTACGCCAGCCGACATATAAATAAGAAACATAGAAGACAACTAAAATTACTAAGGCAGTCCCCGAGTTACTGCTCGAGGTGCCAGGATTTCATTAATAAGCTCATTGTTGGCATACATACCGACACATGAGAGACTCGGATACAAACACTTCTCTGCTAAGTGTAGAAAGGACGAAGTAGAGCTACATTCCATGGACATTTGGATTCCTCGCCGGACCTGTCCGCCTTATTCTTCTCCTGTGGTTTTGCATCGATAAGATAATAAGAATCGTTGTGCAATGCTTTGCTCACGATGAATGGCCCTTCCCATGGGAGGGATAATTTATGCATGCCAGCAGTACGTTGTACCAACCGGAGTACCAGGTCACCTTCCAAGAAAACTCGGGGGCTTACTTTCCGGCTATGATAGTGTCAGAGATTTTGCTGATATATGGCGGATCTGGACAATGCCAATTCTCTCGCTTCTTCCAGCAGATCAACATCATTTTGCCGGGCTTCTTGCACTTCAGCTTCTGTGTATTGGGTGACCCTAGGCGAGTCATGCTCTATGTCGGCTGGTAATACAGCTTCTGCCCCATATACCAGAAAAAATGGCGTATAACCTGTTGATCGATTCGGAGTTGTTCTTAAACTCCACAGTACCGCTGGTAGTTCTTCTATCCAGCACCCCGCTGATCTTTGCAGTGGCTCAATGAGTCGGGGTTTTATCCCGGATAATACTAATCCGTTGGACCTTTCCACTTGTCCGTTTGATGCGGGGTGGGCTTCCGAGGCAACGTCCAGCCGGATCTTCTTATCTCGGCAGAAACGCGCAAATGCTCCTTTAGCAAAGTTTGTGCCATTATCTGTTATGATACTATGAGGATAACCGTATCTCAAGATGATGTCTTTGAGAAATGTTACGGCCGTAGCTCCATCACATTTTCTTATTGGCTTCACTTCAATCCACTTTGTAAACTTGTCCACCATGACCAAAATGTGAGTCATATTTCCCTTTGTTGGCTTAAACGGGCCAACCATATCCAAGCACCATACAGCAAATGGCCATGCAATTGGTATGGTCTTGAGCTCCGACATTGGCATATGTGTTTTTGTCGCAAATCTCTGATAACCATTGCATTTTCTCACCAGATCTTCCACTTGTTCTAAGGCACTTGGCCAGTAAAACCCATGACGGAAAGCTTTTGCTACCAAAGCTCTGGATGAGGCGTGATGCCCACATTCCCCTTGATGTATATCTCAGAGAATTTCAAGTCCTTCCTGTGGGTCAACACATCGCTGGAGGACATTAGTTACACTCCTTTTGTATAACTCGGAATTGATGATCGTGTATGCTTTCACTCTCCTCTGAGTTTGGCTGGAAAGTACCTCCTCAGTGGGTAAGGTTCCATCTTTCAGGAATTGGAATATTGGCAATGCCCAAGCTGGTACAGCTCTCACTGGGAACATTTCCTCATCAATTTCCATCAGATCCACTGGCATAACTTCTACCGGATCATGCTGTGTAGTCCTCGGGTTTGTCGTGGCAGTCCCCGGGTTTGCCAAGGCAGTCCCCGAGTTTCACGAACCACTTCCTTCATCAATGTCCATGGGCATAGCCTCTGATTCCGGGATAAAAATTGAGTCGGACTCCGGGGATGGCCTGATGGATGGTTTCCTAAGGTGCTCCAATGCTACGCCTGGTGGAATTGCTCGTCGGGTTGAAGCGACCTTCGACAGTACGTCGGCAGCCTCATTCTCCACCCGAGGTATATGGTGAAATTCACATCCCTCAAAGTAACCAGATATTTTCTGCACATGAAATCTGTATAACGCCATGTTTGCGTCCAAAGCATCCCATTGCCCGGAGGCCTGCTGGACTACGAGATCCGAGTCACCGAAGCATTGGATCCGATGTATACCAACTTCCTTTGCCACTTTGAGCCCATGTATAAGTGCTTCGTATTCTGCAACATTGTTTGATGCAGTGAAGTGGATCTGTAGCACATATTTCAGTTGGTCCTTCTTTGGCGAGGTAAGCACAACTCCGGCACCTAACCCGGTTTTCATTTTTGACCCGTCAAAGTGCATTCTCCAGTAGTTCGGATCTGGCAATGGTGGCTCGTATTGCACCTCGGGCCAATCCACAAAAAAGTCCGCCACAGCTTGAGATTTAATTGCTTCTCTTCTGTCATATTGTGGCGCATAAGGTGCTAGTTCAATTGCCCATTTTGCAATCCTGCCACTTGCATCCTTGTTACTCATTATCTCGGATATGGGAGCTTCACATATTACCTTGATTGGGTGTTCCTCGAAATAGTGTTTCAGCTTCTTAGCTGCCATGTACACACCATACGCTACTTTCTGATAGTGCGGATAATTTTGCTTTGAGGCTGATAACACCTCGCTCAGGTAATACACTGGCCTTTGCACGGACTTACCCTCTTCGTTGCGGTCTACCACAATTACTGCACTTACAACTCGGTTGGTTGCGGCTATATAGAGCAACATTGGCTCCTTTGATAGTGGAGAGGCTAATACTGGCGCAGTGGCTAACATTTTCTTTAACTGGACAAAGGCTTCATTGGCCTGCGGCTTCCAAATGAACTTATCCGACTTTTTCATGAGTTGATAGAGAGGCAGTGCCTTTTCTCCCAACCGACATACAAACCGACTTAGCGATGCCAGGCAACCAGTGAACTTCTAGATATCGTTAAGACACTTCGGCAATTCCATTCGTTCAATGGCCCGGATTTTAGTTGGATTTACCTCAATACCCCGGCTGGAGACGAGGAATCCGAGTAGTTTTCCAGCCGGGACACCGAAGGTACATTTTTCCGGGTTAAGCTTCATCCGGAACCTCCTCAGGTTCGCGAACGTCTGCCTGATATCGTCAAGGAGCGTTTTGCTTTCCTTGGTCTTTATCACAACATCATCTACATACACCTGCACATTTTGACCAATCTGGTCATGCAAACATTTTTGCATAAATCTCTGGTACGTTGCCCCTGCATTACGTAAACCAAAAGGCATGGTGCGGTAGCAATAAGCCCCATACGAGTAATCGATACAAGGGTATCTGGTGGAAACCAGAATATGCATCAATGAATGACAAAAACTCACACCCAGCAATAGAATCTATGACTTGGTATATCCTTGGCAGTGGGAATGGATCTTTCAGACATGCCTTATTCAGGTTCGTGTAATCGATACACATACGCCAAACCACTGCCACGTTCGGATCATCCTTCTTCTTCTCCACCAGCATTGGATTAGACAGCCAATCCAGGTAAAGCACTTCCATAATAAATCCTGCAGCCAACAACCAAGCTATTTCATCTCCAATGACTTTTCTCCTATCTTCGGCGAAGCGGCGGAGAGGTTGCTTCACCGGCTTTGCTCCGGGTCTCACATTCAAAGAGTGCTCGGCCAACTCCCTCGGAACACCTTGCAAGTCCTGTGTGGACCAAGCAAAAATATCCCGATTCTCACGGAGGAAGTTGATGAGCTCGCTTTCCTATTTGTCATTTAACCCGGCCCCAATTGTTACGGTACACTCAGGGAACATATCATCAACAGGCACCTTCTTGGTATCTTTTGTCGCTTGGAATGAGACACTACCATGCGGGTTACTCAGTGTCGGCATACACTGCTGCGTCTGAGCCAATGTTGCCACCTCTTGGATCTTTCTCTTTTCTTGCGCAATCACGAGTGACTCGGCTAGGTTTGACCCAGCTGACGCACACTCAATGGAATGTCGGAAATCTCCGGTTATAGTGATCACACCATTTGGCCCAGGCAACTTCGTCTTCAGATAACTGATGTGGTAGCTTGCCATGAACTTGTTCAGTGCCGGTCTTCCGAGTAACGCGTGATACGCACTTTCTAAGTTCACCACCTCAAACTCCAAATTCTCAGTTCGGCAGTTATCTCTTGTGCCGAACAAAATGTCAACCCGGACCTTGCCTATGGGCTCACAAGAAATGCCTGGCACAACGCCATGGAAAGTTGTCCTTGTAGGTTGGAGCATGTTCTCCGAGATACCCAATTTGCGTATCATATCCGCATACATGATATTAATGCTGCTACCATTGTCAATCAGTACCTTGGAGAATCTTACATTGATGTTAGGCCCAATGAATGTTGGGTCCAACACCAGTGCATATGAGCCCGGACTAGGCATAAGCTTGGGATGATCTTTGATGCTCCAGGTAATCTCCTGATCCGACCAAGGCATATACATCGTCACTGCCGGCATTACCGCATTCACCTCCATATGTCGGCGCTGCAAGCTCTTCCTGTCTGTCTCTTCCGTAGTGAACACATAGTAACTCTGATGGTGCTCTCTGTATTCATTCCTCCCCTCATTTCCAGGGTACCTCTGATCCTGCTGGTTTTGGTTTTCTACTTGATGCACTGCATCCCTTCTTTCATTGTTGTCATACCTCGGCGGAGGGGGAGGCAACATTAGTTGTTGCGTGTTCGCTCCGGAGAGCAATTGTTGCCAGGGTAACTCCTGCCGAGGCTGATCATTCCGAGGTGCCTGAGCATTCCCCGAACCATTTTGTTCTATCTTTCGCATCCACTCACATTGCCTAGTTGTGTGTCCCGCTGGGTTACTAGGATTAGGCGTGTGAAACTTACATGGCTGATCTAGCATTGATTCATAGGTATACCTCGGACGGTCCTTCTTCTCTTGCCGCTGCTTTTTGTGCTCTGGCGTCCAAGTTTTCTTCCCATCATTCCTTGGCGTCCATTGTTGTCCTCCAGTTTTCTGACATTGACTACCTCCTGCTCCGAGTTGATCTTGATTCACAGCTACAACTTGTTGCGAACTGTACCGGTAATCCGGTCTGTCATCTCTTCTTTTATCTCAATAATCATTCCTCCGGGATGACCCGGCTCCATCTCTCTGGCTGTACTCCTCGCCTAACTCGTTCGAGGTGAGCTTAGGTTGCGTTGGATCACCCAAAGCATATGAATCAGCAATCCGGATCGTTTCTGCCAATGTAGTTGGCATATCTCTTTGCAACCTTTGCCATAGCATGCTTGCATATCTGCATCCTTGCACAAACCAAGCTATGGCATGTGATTCAATCACGCCCTCACACGAGTTTCGCACATTGCACCAACGGGTTAAGAACTCTCGGTCTGTCTCATTCGGTCTCTGCCTGCACATTGCTAGGGTTTGTGGCCTGTTGGGCCTCTGATACATACTTGAGAAATTGCTAATGAACATCTCCTCGAAATCGATCCAGCAGTTAATACTTCCGGGTGGCAAGTTGTTTAGCCATACCCTTGTTGGCCCCTCCAACATCTGGGGTACATATCTCACAGCCCACCTCAAGTTTCCTGTGGCAATTTTTACAGCAGTAGCATAGTTAATCGACCAATCCTCCGGCTTAGTGCTGCCGTCATATGTCTTTGTGCCTCTAGGTAACTGAAAGTTACGTACCGGAGGTTCCTTCATGATCTGGGGCCCAAAACATGCTGGACCCGGAGGACCTTGAAACTCAATTTGCTCCGACCTATACAACCGATCCAGTTTAAACCTGGCGTCATCAGGCATCAAGTCTCTGCTTCCCAACCTTGATCCTATCAAACGATAGTCCGGCCTGGGATAGCCAGCATTCACCATCTCCGAATTACCATCATTGTATTTATGTTGCTCCGGTGGAGGTGCCCTTTGTTGCATACCTTGGCCGGCACTGCGCTCTTGCCGTGGCATATTCCGCTGCTGCGGTTGACCTGCACCTTCCGCATTACGCTGTCCGGCATTACCGTTTACAGCATTCCTTTGACCGGCATTGCCTTGGTCGCGGTTACCTCGGCTCACACTCCTTCAATCCTCATCTCTCTGCACTTCCTTTCCTTTCCTTGCCTTTGCCGGGTCATATGGGACTATCTGCTTATTCCTCCTAGCCGAGGTTACCACCTCTTCTCTCCTAGGACCACCATGAGGAGACGATGCGGCTCCAGCGGATTTCTCCGGGTTACCCACCGCCGAATGTATGATCTTGGAGGCCCCAGCTCTCTCTGGGTTAGCCCTAAGCAATTCCTCGTTCTGCCTGTTCGCGATCCGAACCAACTCGTTAACCCTATCTTGCTGTCTTTGGCAGGCTTCACCCGTCAGACCTTCTAACTTGGATGCAGCTGCATCTGCTGCCCTGAGGTTCTTTGCCGGGGTACTGTACTTCGGCAGCCCCACGGACAGACAGTTCTCTGATTCCTCAATCCTAGTAGCACCCTCTCTGTTCATTTCACTCATGAGATTTCTCCCCTTTACCTTTACAACATCTACTTTGTTTGCCTTTGCGTACTCACGCAATGTCATGTTCAATGACTGCTGAGCTGCGGCTATCTTTTTCGCACCCTCTAGTATTTTTCGCCTAGTTTCCTCTAGCTCGGCCTGTGCCTGAGCCGGATCTATTGCTACTGCTACTGGATTTGCCAAGCTATCCATCGCCTGCTGCAGTACATTCTCAGGCCTCTCTAGTGGAGGTCCTCTACTTTTCCTCGGTGCCTTAGGTGTTACCTCCGGATCTGGTGCTAGGTCTTTGCTCGCGCCTGCAGCTGGCGCAGTCATCATCACTTCTGCACGGTCCGAGGAGCGAGTGATACGCGCCCCGTGAACCACGCTAAGGGATGGCTCGCCTCCTTCGACGACGTGTCGCGGATGAACGCACGACATATCGACAACAACGTAGACCTTGTGCGCGCCGAGCTTGACAAAGAGGCCGTTGCGCGGAATAGGACGCGTGTTGAAGCAGCCAGTGTTGTCGCTGACGAAATCCAGCGCTCCAAAGCGCTGAACGAGCCTGGATACGATGCGTTCGCCGGTGCCGATGAGGTTTCCCGTCCGGATCTTCACCCTTGCTAGCACCGCTAGCCCCATGGTGGGCGCCAACTGTCGTAGTTGTGTGACGGCAGATGCCATGTATAGGCTAAATGTGGGGACTAAATGCACTAGGGGAATCCAGGGAGGGATAGTGTGGTGATTCCACACACAGAAGCTTTGTATTTGATTCTCCTTCACAGATTACAAGTGCTCCTAGAGCTGTATTGGGGAGAGGAGGAAGAAAGAACTCTCTTACTCTCGCCACTAGCTAGCCCTCAGAGCAATCTCCCAGAAATCAACCCCCTCTACCGAAGCCCTAGCCCTCCTTATATAGGGGTGGCTAGGTCTCCACTTAGGGCACACGTGGAGGCATATTCCAGGAAATATGCCTCCTCCCAAAACAGTAAGCCGACCGGGTTACTTTTCCCCCGTGTCACCCATGCAGAGGCTACGTGAGCCTCTGCGGCGCCTGCGTCACCCGACATTGGCTTCGTCACCTTTGTCAGCCACGCCTCGGTGGTTTGGCCTCTGTCCGCTTCGCTGTAATTTGTTCACCCAGCATGTTATCTATCTTAAGGAGAGCCACCTCTAGTGAACTATGGATCCCGGTCCTTTCTTTTACATACAATCTATAAACTGTTTACTACTTTGTGTTTACTTTCTGCAAACTTTTACTTCCTTCCATTCGATACGTTTAATCCTTTGTTTTCAGCAAAACACGGTGAGATTGACAACCTCATCGCAAGTTGGGGACAGAGTTATGTGGTTGTGTTGTGCATGTCTCCACGTTGCTACTAGCACCGGTAGTGCGCCCTGCCAAGGCTCAGCTAGCAACACCTTTGGGGTGTTTCCTTGCTCCTACTAGTTCGATTAAACCTTGGTTTCATAACTGAGGGAAACTTGCTGCTGTGCTCATCATACCTTCCTCTTGGGGTTCCCAACTATCTCTACATCAACACTGAGCCATCAGTGAGACACTTGGAGATCACATCCACGCCTCGTGTATGATGTGGACTACTAGATGATGGACCAATTTGTGATAGATGGGGTGTTGCGTTCACTTCCTCCCAGCTACAAAGAGGACATCAAGGGATATGTGATGAAAGAGGATTCACTCACCTTTCATCGGTTCATGGAGTAGTTGAGAATTGTCAAGGTAGAACCTATTGCAGGAGAGATCATCGACGAAGAAGGTATATACATGATATACAGTTTATAAATGTCTTTATCACAAAATACTTATTGTAGTTTTACTAAATTATTTGATAATTGTTCTATTTTATGAGAACATGATCGTCTGCTTGCGTGTTGTGTGGATAAGATGAGGAGACACATCGTGTTGATGGAAAATAAAATGTTGATGTCCCGCGACATTTCTCCTTCTACATTTATCGGCTGGATTAGTTTGGAATTTGAATAAATTTTGTAATCAATTTGAGTGTGTGAACTTATTAGTGTGTCTTGCATCTCGCGAGACGGTTATTCATATAATTTAGTGAAAAATCATTTGTTCTATTATTATGTATAATTTATATTATGGTCACATTTTCAGTTATGAATGTGTCTTCTTATTATAATCTTGATGATAATAGTTTAAGCATTTATAAAACATTGAAAGAGAAAAGATATCCAAATCTTAACAATGACATCATTAAGGAATGACACTATTGTTTAAGTCATATTGGTGTGTGCATGCAATAGTCTCATCTTGATGAAAATATAAAGTCTTTAGATATTGTATCTTTTGACGCATGCAAAACTATGCCTCATTGGGAAAGATGACTAAAACTCGCGTTCTCGTAAAACGGAATGTGTGGTAAGCCATTGAAGTTCATACGTAGGGTTGTATTGCAATTTATCGATATAGTGGATATCATTATTTCATAAACATGATTGTGGATCTAAGTGAATATAAGTATTTACTAAGTGAAACTTGAATCTGGAAGCATATGAAATGTTCAAGAGCCTTCAGAATAAAGCTAGATATAAAATTAACGATAAACACAAGTCTTTATGATTAGATCAAAGTGACTAGTATTTTGAGTCAAGATTTTGGCATAAAATGCTTGTGAAAGATGTTCCACAAATTAAATTACGATGATTAGATATTTCAAAGCGTATTGACATGTCTAAACATCATAATCATATATTATTACATACATATGGTCTAAAATTATCTCTTACCAGGTTATCATAGTAGTTTAGAGTTATAAGTCAATAGTAGCAACTAAAATAGGGAATCATCTAGATTCGTGGAAACAACACCACAGAGTTATGTCATGTTCGAGTTTCTAGAGATTTAGATAATTTGAAATCGTGACGAATAAGTAAATCTTTGTAGAGTATTCTTAGGCGATTATGAATACACTTTCCACAACTCAGGGTCAAACCTGTTGTTACCCAAACCAAACATTTTGTTTTCTCAAAAGTTCCTCGATGAAAATGTTAGTGGAAGAAAGTAAGAGTTCAAAGCCAAGGTATTTGATCTTACCTCCAAATTTCGAGTAGTGCAATGGAATATGTTCCAAGAATTGAACTCTACGAGTAGAGGAGAAACTAATGATAATGATCATAAGTTTTCAACTGAGTACTTTTACTAAATAAAGTAGGATTCAAGAATACATTCTGCTATTTGTGGAATTATATTGTTGATTCACTTGTTATGTTAATGGAGCAAGACATATCTATGAACTTCGAAAAAGTGATGATGGACCTGAGTATGAGAAATGACTAAGAGTCATGAAATCCTAAATAAAGTTACATTTAAGATTAAAAAGTAATCAGTTACTTGATTTTATTAAGTAAATTGGTTACTTGATCTTTTCCAATAATTGCAAAGTTATAAGAAAGAAATGAAACTATAGAGAAAGTGAAGGGTTCCATAGCACAAAACAAAAAAATTCCTACGTTGGAACTCCCTAACTCCCAAGATCTACCTATATAGTAATGCAGTAACGACCGAAGCATATAGAATACATACCCTTGTAGACCGTACGCGGTTAATGTTCCGAGGGAAACGTGGTTGTAGTAGTCGAACTCGTAGCCGACCTCAAGGTCGCGAAGATCCTCGCAGGTCACCCCTTGCTCCGTCTTTATTGTGTAGCAGCTCTGGCTCACAACATCCAAGGTGCCCCAAGTGTGGCCCCTCGTGGTTTCGTACACATACAGTGTACAATGACGACCTCCGACTCCTTTATCCCTGCCGGGAGTGCGGAAGTAGATCTCTGGCTTGGAATCCCTGCAGCGCAATGGCGTGCTGCAGGTGCGTCAACTCTTGCGTGAACAGTCCTTTCTTGGGACCGTGCCAACGCGTGGAGACAACTACGTAGAGAGAGGGAGGAATTCGGTAAGGAAATTGCCTTAGAGAACATCTCAAATTGTGTGTCTCATCCCACCGATGTGCACCCCTTTATATAGGCGGAGGGGGGTGTGCCCTCCCCTTTGGGTTTCCCATGTGCGACTAAACAAGGGAGAGAGGGGAGAGGCGCCATGGGCGCTAGGGCTCCATGGCTCGGTGATACGTTGCTAACGTATCCATAATTTTTGATGTTCCATGCTTGGTTTTTAACTACTTTCTTATGTTTTGTCCACACTTTGGAATACCTTTTACACATTTTCTAGAACTAACCTATTAACAAGATGTCACAGTGTCGGTTGTCTGTTTTCTACTGTTTTTGGTTCCAGGATAGTCAGAAAATCAATATTCTCGGAATTGGACCGGACAAAAGCCAAATCGATATTTTACCGGAAGACTCACGGAGCCAAAAGACGAGACGGAGAGGGGCCACAGGGTGGCTACACCACCCCTAGGTGCGGGTCCCCCTGGCCACGCTAGGGAATGGTGTGGCCCCCCTGGCCGGCCACCGACCTTGCCCCTTCGCCTATAAAATCCTCCCGATGCAAAAACCCTAAGGGGTCAATCAGAAATCCATGAAAAGTTCTGCAGCGCCGCCGCCACCGAAGAGGAGATTCGGGGGACGGAAGTCTCTATTCTGGCACCCTACCGGGATGGGTAAGTGCCCCCGGAGCCATCTCCATTGATCTCCACCACCATCTCCATCACCATTGCTGATTCCCATGATGCTGAGGGAGTAGTTCTTCCTCGAGGCTAAGGGTTCTACCGGTAGCTATGTGTTCATCTCTCTCTATGCGTGATCATATTGTGATCATGAGCTTTGTAATCAAGTAGATCTACCTTGCTACTCAAGTGATTTAATAGATCTCTGCTCTCCCCATGTGTGTGAAAGTGACAGCGTGCACACCATGGTGGCACTTAGGCTAGAGATTACAAAATACTTGTTATGAGTTATATTTGGAGTTGGATGTCTCTATGAAATTGTGGTGTTTGTTGGAACCATCTAGAGCTCAAGGTGACAGTGTGGGGTTATCTAGATGGGAAAAGCGAACTTTGAGGTGTGCTGTTATAGCCCTACCATGGATTAGAGTGTCCAACCGGAGAGTAGTTCAGAGTAGTATCATGAAGAGAATATATTTATATGAGAGTGTTCACTAGTGAAAGTATGATCCCTAGGCCTTGTTTCTAAGAATTGAAACACCATTTGCAACTAGATCTGTTACATGTTTCCTTGCTGCCATCTTTATTTCAGTTTGCCTTTAGTCCCTTCCACGCCATCAAGCTATTTTCTGGCACCGTTGTCTTATATCCATACCACTTGTATTTCACTATCTCTTCGCCAAACTAGTGCACCTATAGGCTTGACAAGTGTATTGGGTGTGTTGGGGACACAAGAGACTTCTTGTATCTTGATTGCATGGTTGCTTGAGAGGGGATACCTTTGACCACTTCCTCCCTGAGTTCGATAAACCTTGGGTGATCCACTTAAGGGAAAACTTGTTGCTGTTCTACTAACCTCTCCACTTGGAGGCCCAACAATTGTCTACAAGAATAGAAGTGTGTAGACATCAGCCGGCTGACCAGGGGTGGGACCCACCCCGCGCACAGCCCTAGGCTGGCCGGGTGACCCCCCTTGAGGCGGCTAGGCCTTGGCCCTTTGGCCCTTGGCCCTTCCCTCTCATGGTTTTCCCTCATGGGCCCTTTTTCCCTAGGAAGTTTGGCCCATTAGTGGAATACCCCTTCAAATTAGATTTTAATATTATATTTAATATTAATTACATTAATTAATATGTAAATACATATTACAAAATTTGATTTGACCCGAAACACCTTTCGGTTCCCCTTCAATTTCCTCCGAACAACTTCGGAACTTTCCTGGAACGATTCCAATTCTCTCACGGAACTTTTCTGGTTTCCTTTTCTCTTTCATATGGTGATTCCAACTTCTAGAGGATCTCTAGCTCATCATACCCTTAAGTGTATTTCCCCACGGCTCGAAAATGGCACCGACATGATCTCGATCAATGATCAATAGCGGGACTAGGATGCCCATAATGACCCCTATGCATTCCACGATGATAATGTCGTTTGAACCGTAAATGCCGTTTCCCATTCCCTTTGTCACTTGATACCTAGTTCACCCGAGATTTGATCTATGCTATCTCCATACCTTTGTTCGATCTCGTTACCGATGAACTTGTTTTCTCGTTCCCGTGTTGTTGCATTCCATGACCCAGTCACACGCTTGCAAGCTTCATTAATGCAATGTCACCGAGATGGTCACATATGTATCTATCTGCTACATGGATTGGCAAATCCTAGTCTTGATATGTAGTCCTCTACGCACCCCTTTGGGAAACCTGAGTGGCACCTTTTGATCATCCAGTCACAGAATGATACTTGATAACCATCTAAGCTCCCTCCAGAACGGTGATTTGCATTATCTCACAGTCTACGGATTAGGTTACGAGATTTCCTTAGTTTATCATTAATGTTGAACTTTTTAACTAGATATCATTAAGATACAACTGGTTGAGATGTTTATCTATCACATCATTCAACTAATGACATGACCTGATTGTCAATTGGGATAAATGCCCATGATCTCGAAACCCTAGATCATCCTCATGACCAATGAACTAGTTCGCTAGAGGTAACTAGAGACTTGGTTTGTTTACATACCACATGTGTATTAACATTTCGTATTAATACAGTTATAGCACAGTATGAAACTATTATGAACTAATTGAGATATGACAATAAAAACCTATTTATTATTTGCCTTTAGGGCACATCTCCTTCAGTCTCCCACTTGCACTAGAGTACAAATAATCTAGCTCACATTTTACTCATCATAAACCATATCAGATATGCGTTTATTGATCATGCATGCTTATGGAAAACGTCATGTCCATGTTCCATTTTACAAGATCATTATGTCTTTGCAAATCATTAATATCTTCCTAACTTTGACATTCATACCATTATCTCATAATGGGTTGAAGTATTTGTTTGGTGACAAAGTGAGACTTTGTTTCTAGTATTTACCGTGACGGTCGCTTTCAGTATTGTCACGTAAACTTTGAAACACATTTCGCACTCCTTTGTGTGTGTATATAGTAGTTATGGTGACAGAGTGAGGTTTGTATACAGGAGCCAGCAATGATGTTAGATCAGCTACAACGAGCTTTCTCATGGGCATTGTGTCCTAGGACACACCCTTTGCGTAAACACGCACTAGTCCCCGCCACAACAATATACATCACGTCAGATGGAGCCCTTATACTTCTATATCTATGTGAATCCGGTGCGCTAGCCAGCAGTGGACCAAATCGGATCCTTTTAGACCCTTGCGCTTCATCAGATATTCGATCCGCCTCTTAGCAAGAAGCAGATTGTGAGTGAGAGCCGGAGCATCTGCGTCCTAGGACTCTTGGGGTGTGGCGGCGCTATCAACAAAAGTCGGCAAAGCGGTGGCTTTGCCGGGAGCCGGTCTATCCTTATGATAGAAGAACGTGGACGGCCATTGTTTCACCGACTCGCTAGCCTTAATCCTAGGATAAACTCATTCTCTCCTAATAGAAAAGCTAAGAGTCCCGGAAATGTAAGGATTACCGGCGGTGATTGAATTTCTCCGGGTATGGAAGTAATACTGGAAAAGAAGAAGACTCGGCCTAATACCGAGATACCCCTCACACAAAGAGGCATAAGCGCTCATTCTAAAAGAGAGTTTGGGGGATATGATGGAGTTGCACTCCATAATGATCTATAACCTCAGAAAAGAAGTTTGAGGGAGGAAAGCTCAAACCTCTGTCGAGGTGGGTGATTTGCATTATCTCACAGTCTAAGGATTAGGTTACGAGATTTCCTTAGTTTATCATTAATGGTGAACTTTGTAACTAGATCTCATTAAGATACAACTGGTTGGGTTATTTGTCTATCACATCATTCAACTAATGACATGACCTCATTGTTAATTGGCATAAATGTCCATGATCTCGAAACCCTAGATCATCCTCATGACCAATGAACTAGTTCGCTAGAGGTAACTAGAGACTTGGTTTGTTTACATACCACACGTATATTAACATTTCGTATTAATATAGTTATATCACAGTATGAAACTATTATGAACTAATTGAGATATGACAACAAAAACCAATTTATTATTTGCCTTTAGGGCGTATCTCCTTCAGTCTCCCACTTGCACTAGAGTACAAATAATCCAGTTTGCATTTTACTCATCATAAACCATATCAGGTATGCGTTTATTGATCATGCATGCTTATGGACATCCATGTTCCGTTTTACGAGATCATTATGTCTTTGCAATTCGTTAATGTCTTCCTAACTTTGACATTCATACCATTATCTCATAATGGGTTGAAGTATTTGTTTGGTGACAAAGTGAGACTTTGTTTCTACTATTTACCGTGACGGTTGCTTTCATTGTTGTCACGTAAACTTTGAAACACATTTCGCACTCCTTTGTGTGTATATATAGTAGTTATGGCAAAATACTGAGGTCTGTATACAGGAGCCAGCAGTGACGTTAGATCAGACACAACGAGATTTCTCATGGGCATTGTGTCCTAGGACACACCCTTTGCGTAAAGACGAACTAGTCCCCTCCACAACAATATACATCACGTCACATGGAGCCCTTATACTTCTATATCTATGTACATCCTAGTGCATGAAAAGCAACTATGCGCATTACTTTGCTTCTTGCCATTTAAGGACAAACTTAATTCTAGTTCAATGATTAACTCAAGAATCACTTAAAGACATGTTCTTACAGTTAAGAGATTATTCTTCCAACCAGAACCTCGGGTCACATTACATCGAGTATACAATATGGTTGTATGGAAGAACCTATGACTGAGGCATAGGAGATGAAACACATCTCTTTCTTTCTTCTAACCATGGTTGTAATACTAAGACTAACTCAATGCTTCATACAAGTAAGAACCTCTTTATTTTCCTTGTTCCATTCTGGACTACTTCAAAATCTTATCTAGGATATTCTGAACATATTCAGAATCAAGTCCAAAAAGCATTCGACTATGATGTTTATTAAACTTACCAATCTATCTCGATAGATCTCATTGTTTAATAACTTGTTCAAATTCATTCATATTTACTAACTTAAATGTTATCAATACCAATCACATCATTCATATATGTTGTCCACATATCTCAGAATGATTTCACACTCCCACTCAAATATGGATCTAGGGATTTCACTTAGCCCCCACTCAAAATATGTCTCTTACATATTAAGATTTGGCCAAGCTAATTAGCTCCCACTCAAATGTAGTTCCTCTCGATAATCTTGGACATTCTAAAATTCTTTGATCATCATCAAATTGAGAATTCCAGCTACGAGATTCCCAAATCCATATATTGCTGGTGTAAATCTAATGGACTCAAGCAACACTACATTTGTAGTCAACTCCTTGAATTTTTCCATACTTTGAGACAAATCGAGCTTTATGTTTCCATTAAGGTTCATTTCCATCTTATGACTTTGAAGTCATTTAGAAATATCAAGTAAACTTATTTACTTAATTAGATCAAGTAACATATTACTTTGCAATCTTAAATGTAACTTAATATAGGATTTTATGACTCCTAGTCATTTCTCGCACTTAGGTCCATCACGCTTCTTTGTAATTCATAGGTATGTCTATGTTGCAGAGGCTGATTCAGGTGAGCCAGCCAGCAGTGGACCAAGTCGGATCCTTTCAGACCCTTGTCCTTCATCAGATATTCGATATGCCTCTTAGCAAGAAGCAGATCGTGAGTGAGAGCCGGAGCATCTACATCCTAGGACTCTTGGGGTGTGGCGGCGCCATCAACAAAAGTCAGCAAAGCGGTGGCTTTGCCGGGAGCCGGTCTGTCCTTATGATAGAAGAACGTGGACGACCATTATTTCACCGACTCGCTAGCCTTAATCCTAGGATAGACTCGTTCTCTCCTAACAGAAAAACTAAGAGTCCTGGTAATGTAAGGATTACAGGTGGTGATTGAATTTCTCCGGGTATGGAAGTAATATGAAAAATAAGAAGACTCGGCCTAATACCGAGATACCCCTCACACAAAGAGGCATAAGCGCTCATTTCTAAAAGAGAGTTTGGGGAATATGATGGTCATTTCGCGCACTTAGGTACATCACGCTTTTTTGTAATTCGTAGGTATGTCTTGTTCATCAACATGACAAGTGAATCAATAATATATTTCCATGAACTTGCAGAGTATATATTGTTGAATCCTAGTTTCTTTAGTAAAAGTATTCACTGAAACTTTATGATCATTATCATTAGTTTCTTCTCTATTTGTAGAGTTTGGTTTCACGAAACAAATTTCGCTGTGCTACTCAACAATCAGGAGGTAAGGTCAAATACCTTGTTTTGATCTTTTACTCTCTTCCACCTATATCTTCATCAAGACACATAAACTTTGGACAACAACAGGTTTTCCCCTTGTGGAACATGTATTCATAGTTTCCTAAGAATACGCTACAAAGACTTGTTTATTCTCCACGATTTCGAATTACCGAAACCTCTAGAAACTCAAACATGCCATAACTCTTATGGTGTTGTTTCCACGAATCTTTAGATGTTCCTTTGTATGTCAACTGAGTGTTTGCTCATTTCAATCTCTAACTATAAACGATAACTATAACTCTGATAAGAGATAATATTATACCATATGTATCTAATACATAATGATTATGATATTTAGACATTTCAATACACTTTGAATTTTCCCTATTATCATAATTTGTGAAACCTCTTTCACATGTACTTTTATGCCAAAATTAACTTAAATACTTTAGTCATGCCGATCAAATCGAAGAGACTTTTGTACTCCCTCCGGTCCAGTTTATTAGGCACGCACGTAGTTTAAGAATAACTTTGACCAATAATTTTGGTCAACAAATTTTACGTAATATGTAACAAAAATTACACCATTGGATTCATCTTCAGAAGTACTTTCCAATGGTATATTTTTTGGGACATATATTGCATATTTTATTAGTCAAAATTGATGGTCAAAGATTTTCTTAAACTACGTGCGTACCTAATAAACTGGACCGAAGGGAGTATTCTTGTTAATTCAATATCCTCCTTCACTTTGAAATCTTTTGAACAATTCAAAATTGTGTCAAACTTATATTTCATTAAGCAAACGCTCATATTCACTTAAATCCACAATGAAGTGTGAAATAATGATTTCCACTATTTGTTGAAAATACGATACATCACTCTGTATAAATTTCATCATGAAGTATAAATAATGATTTCCACTATTTGTTGAAAATAGGATACATCATTATGCATAAAGTTCAACATTTCTTCGCATATCACCGTTTTACCAGAGTGTGGAGTTTTACTCATTCTGCCCAATAATGCATGGTTTTGCAAAGTCTCTAGTTAAAGCATCTAAGACCCCGATCTTCATTTAGAATGAAGAACATGCAATAACCAAAATGACTTAAACTACAATTCCATATCATAATTAAACTTTGGATATCTTTTAGCATTATAATCCTTTATAAATGCTTGAACTATTATCATTAACATGGTGATTAGAATAACTCATTTATAATCGTAGTGTGACCATAATGGTATTATTCATAAGAACAGTATAACTGGATTGTAACTTATTTATATGAATAATTGTCTCGCTAAAAGCAAGACACACAAGCAAGGATTACAAAATTATATTCAAGTCCACTAATCCAAATGATAAACCTTGAGGGAATGAGTGATGTCGGCCATCAACCAGTTTGCTCACTGTCATCAAGCCACATTGCCTCAATTCCAGCAATTCTCAAGCAAACCATCATGTTTTCACAAAACGGGACAAGTATCCAATACTTTTGTAAACTGCAATGAATTTTGCAAGAATTACATTTATAACTTTGTATATTTGACATATACCCTTTCATTCATGACCTCCATTGCAATCAAGCCCTTCTAAGAGTTCATAACTCCAATGCAAGATTGCTAAGTGTTTCTCCAAATATTCTCTTTTTCATCCATCATGGAAGAAAACTCATCCAACGGCTCATACTTTATGTGCCTGATCTTGTAGAATACAAGATTGTAATCCAACTCTCCATTGAAAGGAGAATGGCTTATTGGATTCTTACGGAGAACACACGAACATTGCGGAGTCATCGTATTATCTCCTAATGGTCATTCTATCAAGAAGAGAAGATCACCTTTTACGAGGATATCCCTCAGGCATGGGTATTAATCTATGAAGTTGGACCCTTTTTCTAAGTTCCATATCAAGCAATAAATTTCCCATGGTCGCAAAGGACCTCAATGGGATAGGCCATGATCTACTAAGATATTTGCAAACAGACATCTAGACTAAGTTCATAATATGAGTTCAATCCTAATTGAGCTCCCACTAAGATTGTCATCCCCTGGACAATTTTAGTGATCACACGATCCCAATCTGCTACACCACCCCCGATCATCATGGCCGGTAATGCAGTTTCAAAGGTAGACATTCCCCAATGTCAATCACATCAACCATGTGACTCATGCTCGACCTTTCGGTCTCTTGTGTTCTGAGGCCATGTTTACACATGCTAGGCTCGCCAAATCTAACTTGTGTGTACCCGTAGTGCAACATGGCTTACACCCATTGTATGCGAACATAGATATGTCTAGCCCCCTATCATCACGGTCGTCTTCATAATGGCGAATTTTCTTGGTGGTGCACACACAAGGGAAACACTATCATTGGGATTATATAGGGATTATCTTATTTGCTACCATTGTGTATGTAATACTAGCATATAATAAGATGTAAAATACGTATCAACATCACATGTATATTGTGATATGATATGGTCCTTCTTCTTGCGCCTTGATCTCCATCGAGCGCTCCGGCATGATCTCCATCTTGCCCCTGGTTTGACGCCAAGTCCACGACGCCACCACCCGGTCGTCCATCAGAACGATGGCTATTACTATACTGCTTAGTAACATAAAAGTAAACTAATGTACCTTCGTAATGACCAATACCATATCATAACACAAGCCCTCCTGCAAAATAAAGTTACACGCCTCTACGTCATCTTTGCAAGTTTTACGTAGTTGTTAGGGCTTTCGCAATAGAAACATTTCTAATCTACGAACTTTCCAACCACAACATGGATCCAATAGTTGTCTCTACTACACCCCTTTCGGGGCCCTCCGTTGTAAATGCTATACCAACTATACAGCGGGAATTAATTTTTCGGCCATATAGTTCTGGCCATATAGTTAGCGTCACCACCGCCTCCTCAAATAGTTTCACCCTGTGCAGCTAGATCGGAGAGAAAACATACAGAACACCCAAAAATCGCCGAAAACCTCACCTCCGGAGGGAATCTGGAGGGGGAACTTGCCCAAGGGATCCATCTTCGCCCTACGCAGATCTGGGAGGCCAAGGCATCGATCTTCATCTTCATCAACTGCTGCACCACCATCATCTCCATCCATCCCATCTTCAACCCATCTAGATCTTGTTGTAATTTCCATACTCGTTGTGGATTTATACAAGAACTATTCATTTACAATTGTTTCCATTACCATTGCCATGATTTTGATTGCCTCCATGTCTGAGTAGATCATTAGTTCCTTGGGAGATGGAGAAACCCTAGCATATGATTGAGATAAGATAGAGATTATTATGTTATACATCATTATGCGTATGTGTTAATTGTCTTCATCTTGATGTTGGGAGTTGTGCACCTCCTTAATATTTGCCTCTTATGGGGACACGATGAAGGGGATTACTTGTTGGTAGACGGAGGGATGATAACACTTACTGTAACTATAAAGTTGTTGTAATTCTTTATGTACTAACTTGGGGAAACAAGGAGAACTTATAAAGCCATGTACATGCCACGGGAGAAATCCCTTAATAGCAGGATAATACAATTGATGTCATTTATCTGTCAGATGTGGTTATGAAGGATGATGTGAGCAGTGGTTTCTGCCTATTTGTCCATATATGGAGCTCCTCCCACATACATACATACATACATACATACATACATACATACATACATACATACATACATATCATGAGAATATTTGTTATAATAATCTTGATTGCTTAGTCTAACTTGCTAGTGGTGTATCCACCACTCCCTGAGAATGCCTTTTCCCTTATTGCAGTTCCAAGCTCTTTTACACATGCAATTCTTACTTTCTGCATTAAGATTTACTTTACTTTCATTGCTTCATTCAATCAAAAACCCAAAAATAATTCTACTTTTATTGCATCTCAAAATTATTCCTTAAGTACTTCGTTTAGTTTTAGTTAAAAGCATTTTAGTCTTCCGCCTACTGCTTCCTATGGGATTGATATCTTTATTTCAAAACTGGCTACAAACGATATGTCACTTGCAGTCATCAAGCTATTTTCTGGCGCCGTTGCCGGGGAGCTTAGCGCTATAAGTCACTTTACTTTTAGTTATTTACTTTCATTGTACTAATTTTTAATTTAAGTTGCAGGACCGCAACAATGGACAACACTCAACATTTAATCCAGCTTGAGGTAGTAAGGAAAATGGGTTCGCCCATGGACGCTTTTATAACTGTCAGAAAAGCATAAATCTGGATGGAATTGAGATCCACCCTTTATTATTTGAACTACTACTCTAAGAAATTTGCAGGAATCGATGAAGAGAGTCCATATGGACACTTACAATTTTTTGAAGATGTTCTTGGTTCCTTTATATTCGACAACTGTAATCTTGACATGGTTAAAACCTAGTTGTTTAGACAAACTCTCTAATAATGTTTGTGACTGGTATAGATCTTTTTGTGCAGAAGCACCAAGGACTTGGACGGAATTAACAACCAATTTCCTATCAAAATATTATTCAGAAAGCAAAGCTCACACGATGGGAGGTATTATTATCAGTTTTAATAATAGTCCTGATGAGATTTTGTATGAAGGGTATCTAAGGTACAAAAGCTATTTATATAATTGCCCCCATCATCGTTTACCTGACTGGTTAATCACTCATACTTTTTATGGAGGTCTTAATAATAAAAATAGAACGAACCTAGACACCGCTTCTAATGGTAGTTTTCTATCTTATACCTATTATGAAGCCTACAAATTAATAATGAAAATGAGGGAGGCAACAGAAAATCTTAAAAATGAGGAGAACATTACGATTAGTTTTTCTGAATATGCTTGTGTTAACGATTTCCTTGCAGATGAAAGAACTTGTGCAATGATTAAAACCCTTGGTATTGATTCTTACTTAGTAAAGAAAATTATTGATAATTATGCAGGACATTTACAGGTACCTACAGAATGGGAACCCCATAAACCCCTTGAAGAAAAGAAGCGTGCAAGAGAAAGTGCGCTAATGGAAGAGTTCTCCTCTGCACCTATTCAAGAGAATATCAAGAAAAAGCAAAAAGAAGAAGAACAAATAAATAGAAGATTAAAGAAACCAAAAAAGAACCCCGAAGCTACCAATATAAATAATGTTATATTGAAGGATCTTATGGAAGCACGAATAGTGGATAATGAAGTGGTTATGCTAGACTTTGAAACCTCAGAATTCATCGAAGGTAAGGTACGAGGTAACGAAACTTCTAAACCTATGACTCCTATATATTGTGGAGTAAATTTCTTATATGGAATTTGTGAGACGATTTCCACAATAAACATTATGCCTTCATCACTTTATGAGGAACTTCGCTACAATTTAAATAATCCAGATGTGGAACCGGTAGACACTACTATTAAATTGTCTAATAGAACTAATATAAAACCGGAAGGTGTTATCAGAAATATCTATGTCTTTATTGGATCACTCATGTACCCCCATGATTTTCATATTGTTGATATGCCTCGAGATTATTTTTGTCCTATTCTTTTAGGCAAGCCTTTTGTTTCCATAACCAAAACTTGAATTGATAATAAGAAGGAGACTATTTCAATGATGTTTGGAGAAGAGAAAATGACATTCCACTTTGCCAAACTAAAGAAGAGGCCATATGAAGTGGAAGATATCAAGGAAGAGAAAATGATTGCCGAGCTAGCCGCAATTCATTTCAGTACTCCACAAGATGAATTAGAGAGGAGCCTAATTGATTGGGAGGAAGCATGAGATGATGAGGAGAGAGAAGACATGGATGATTAACTTGATTCAGTTCCGGAAGTACAAAATCCACATGACTATGAAGAACTGGTAAGCAAAGGAGATGAAGAACCTCTGCTAATTGAATTGGAACAACTTCAAGATGATATGAGGTATGCGTTTTTAGATAATGAAAATAAATGTCCTATTATTATTAGTAAAAATCTATCAGAAAATGAAACAAATAAACTCATTTCGGTCTTGATTAAGCATCATGAAGCCTTTGGATATACTCTAAGTGATATTAAAGGAATAGATCCATCTATTGTAACACATAAGATTACCATGCTTGATGATGCTAAACCTGTAGTTGATACACAAAGAAGGCTTAATCCAAAAATGAAGGAAGTAGAATAAAAGAGGTTATACGTTTATTAGATACTGGCATAATATATCCTATTTCTGACAGTAAGTGGGTAGCCCAGCTCATTGCATACCAAGACAAGGGGGTCTTGATGCTGCTATGAATGAGGATGGTGAGCTAGTTCCTGTAAAACCTATTGTTGGATATCGCATGTGCATTGATTTTAGGAAACTAAACCATGAGACACGGAAAAATCATAAACATATACCATTTATGGATAAATTTTTAGAAAGACTTAGTAATAATTCTTATTTCTGTTTTCTTGATGGTTAATCTGGATATTCTCAAATTGCTATACAACCGGAAGATCAAGAGAAAACAACTTTCACTTGCCCTTATGGCACATATGCTTATAGATTAATTCTGTTTGGCTTATGTAATGCAGCTGCGACTTTTCAAGAATGTGTTTTAAAAATCTTTGATGATCTTGTTGAGAAGACTATGGAAGTTCTAACAAATGATTTTGTTGTTTGTGGAACAACATTTGATAAATGCCTCTACAATTTAACGAAAGTTTTGTAGAGATGCAGGCAATCAAATTTGGTTTTGAATTGGGAACAATGTCGTTTCATGGAAAGAGAAGGTAAAGTTTTGGGGCATAAGTTTTCGGATAAGGGTATAGAAATAGATAAAACTAATATAAATGCTATAGAAAATCTTCCAATACCTCAGGACATAAAAAACTTAAAAATGTTTCTAGGACATGCAGGTTTTTATAAGCGTTTTATAAAAGATTTTGCTAAAATAGCTATGCCTCTCACCAACCTTCTTGAGAGAGAAACTCCATTCTACTTAGATCATGACTACATTGCAGCTTTTGAGAACCTTAACAATAAATTAGTTTCAGCACCCATCATGCAATCTCCAAAATGGGATGAACATTTCGAAATCATGTGTGATGCTAGTGATTATGCTTTAGGGGCAGTGTTAGGACAACTAGACAGAAAGCATTTAAATGTTATTTATTACGCTAGTAGGACTCTTAATAAGACTTAGAAAAAATATGCTACTGCAGAAAAAGAGTTCCTAGCTATAATTTTTGCTTGTGACAAATTTAGATCTTACATCATTAATTCTAAGGTAATAGTTCATACGGATCACCAAGCTTTGCATCACCTCCTTGTGAAAAAAGTATGCGAAGCCCAGGTTGATTAGGTGGGTTTTATTACTACAAGAATATGATTTACAAATAGTAGATAGGAGGGGTAAGGATAATCCGGTAACAGATCAGGAGGGAATAATTACTAACCCCGTACCTATAAATGAGTCATTTCTAGGAGAATATTTAGCAAACGTTAAAATTGTTGATCCTTGGTTTGCGGATTATGCTAACTATCTCGTAGTAAAATTGTGCCTCCTGGTATGACAAGAAATCAAACAATGAAATTCTTTAATGATCTTCAATATTATTTTTGGGATGATCCGTATCTATATCGTCATGGACCTAACGGAATGATCGGAAGTGTGTTCCTAACCATGAAATGAATGCAATTTTGCAAGCTTGTCATGGCAGTCCGTCTAGAGGAAATCATGCAGGCAAGCGAACTGCAGCAAAGGTACTTCAATCTGGATTCTATTGGACCACCTTGCTCAAGGACGCACACAGGTATGTAGAACATTGTGATGCTTTCCAAAGAAGGTGTAATATAGGTAGGAGACAAGATATGGAAATAAATTATAGTCTTATAATCGAACCCTTTGATGTATGAGGAATGGATTACATGGGACCTTTTATAGAATCAAATGGTTACACCCATATTCTTCTTGCTATCGATTATGTTACTAAATGGGTTGAAGCTATTCCAACAAGCCATGCAGATGCAGCTGTGTCAGTGAAGATGATCAAGGATGTTATATTCCCCAGGTTTGGAGTTCCTAGATTTTTAATCACTGACGGTGGTTCTCATTTTATGAAAGGAACTTTCAGGAAAATCCTCTACAAATATGGAGTAACTCACCGCGTTGCTTCACCATATCATCCTCAAACGAGTGGTCAAGTGGAACTCTCCAATAGAGAATTAAAGACCATATTCGAGAAGACGGTGGACAAATCAAGAAAAGATTGGTCATACAAGTTAAATAACACTCTATGGGCATATCGTACTTCATTAAAAAATCCAATGGGTATGACATCTTATAAGATGGTATACGGTAAGGCATGCCATTTACCTTTAGAATTGGAACACAAAGCTTTTTGGGTAATCAAGAACCTAAACTATGATATTAAAGTAGCGGGAGAAAAACGTTTATTAGATATTCATGCTTTAGATGAGTTTAGAAGTGAGGCTTATGAGAATGCTAGATTGTTTAAAGAAAAAGTGAAAAGGTGGCATGATAGAAAAATAGAAAATAAGGCCTTTAAAAGTGGATACAAGGTGTTGCTCTATAATTCTCGTCTTAAGTTGTTTCTAGGAAAGTCAGATCAAAGTGGGAAGGCCCCTATATAGTTGAAGAAGCTTATTCATCAGGAGCAGTGAAGCTCTAGGGAAAACACCCTCTCTTTCATGGGTGGTAAATGGACAACGCTTGAAGCATTATCGAGCAAAAGAAGATATAAGTGTAGCCACCATACAAGTGATCACCCCAGAAGAGGTGATTAAGCAATGATATACAAGGAATGGAAACTGTAAGAAGGATGGAATCGAAACGAAATGAGCAACACTATGGTCAAGCTGTTGACCATAAAAGAGCGCTTCATGGGAGGCAACCCATGCGAAATAAAGGTTTGATTTAGTTTTTTAAATTTTCAATTAAGTTTTAATTGAGCTTGTGTTAAATAAGGAACATTTAAATATCTAGTGAAGAAAAGAAGATTGATAATGCTGAAATCCCGTTCAAGGGATGCTAATATTGGTCAAAAATTTAAGCTATCATTTTTTTTGTCAAAACTTGATATTACATTAAGTTTCAAATTAATAAAGAATTCTCGGAGAAGCAGGTAATTTTTGTGGTGGATCTAGAAGGTCTAACGACCAACTGTATAGTTGCGGTCATATAGTGTTTTCAACATCACCCCTTCCGTTTACAAAAGGTACTAAAAGTTTAACGACCAACTATACGGCGGGAATAAAAATTCCGGTCATATAGTTGCCTTCGTATAGATATCAAAGCCTTCATCAGAAATATTTTCTAGGGTACTGAAGGTTTAACGACCAACTATACAACGGGAATAAAAATTCTACTCATATAGTTGCCATCGTATAGATATCAACCCATCTCTAAAAAAAATATTCGGAGTACAGAAGGTTTAACGACCAACTATACGGCGGGAATAAAAATTCCCGCCCGTATAGTTCTAGTTGTATAGTTGGTTCCACCATAGAAGGAAAATCTATAGTCGGTTCATAACTATACGGCAGGACCTATACGGGCCACGCCCATATAGTTGCTTGTTACGAACTGCGTCTAGGGTTTTTGACCTTCCCTTTTAAAGTTGATCGCATCTAACCTTTTTCATTAAGTTTTCGCAGAGCTACAGCCTCCAGCCTCGAAAAATCCTTGCCATCCCTATACAAGCCCCTTCTAACAATATACATGCAGCAAAGCCATGCAGCCCTTCTATGTCAACAATATTTGGAGGAAGAAAGAAGAGAATCTCGTGAAGAGGATCGAAGGAGTAGAACCTAAAGGATCATCATCATCATCTAGTCCGGAGATAAAGCCTCTCCCAAACTGGGAGGACATGTTCTCGCAAAGGATGGAGATGATGAGGCAAGCAGAGCGGGGAAAGAGCAAGGATGAGTATCTCCCTAATCCCTATCGTCACAACATAGGATCCTATTATTAACATCCTCTCAGTCCGTCACCTCTTAAGCCTAAGAAGGTGCGGCAAGATGAGATTCATGATAAGATCTATCAGTTGGAAAAAGCTTCGAAAGCATGTGTTGAACCAATTGGAGAAGGGATTGACTCCTACTGGACGATGAGTAAAGACCTTGAGAAAAAGGTCAATGACATCGACGGTAGAGTTGGTTTCTTTATTAAAATAGTTTTTGTGTTGATAGATGAGAAGAAATTCCTCCAGAAGAAAATTTTGAAGCTTCAATACGACATGGCTGAGCTCAGCATCCGCCTCGCAAGCATAGCTAAAGTTTGCAACACAGGGGAATAAATCAATACTCTTCCTACCCAGGAGGAGGAATAGGTACTAACAAGGAGTTATTTGATCCTGCTTGGCTTGATTCCAAGCTTGGGGAGATCTTTAAGACCTTATAATCTATCTTATAAGTTTTATATTACTATTTTAGTTTTGCATTAGTTAGAGCTTAGAAATAAAATTTGCATCATTTGAATTCCCTTAAGGAATAGTCGATCCCATTTGTGAAATTCCGAGTTTATTATAATATATGGAGCATTATTGAGTTTGTTCTTATCTTATTGGATATATGAATGGCTTGAGTATAATTTTACTTGCACTTGATGATAGAAATAGGAGTCTTCCACACCATTGGTATTAATGGAACATATAAAGATAATTTAAATCGATATGTTGTAAGTTCATGGTTTGATTTACAAAAGTAAAAATAATCTGGTTAGTCAAGTTGAGAAACAAACCTCGAACAGAGAAAATATTTAAAAGTGCTATCAAAATAGAGTGAGAACAAGTTGAGGTAGAGTCTTCAAGTCATAACGATGCTTCATATACAATTGGAATTTGGTAATTGAGATCGTTAAACTTTGAATTCCTACATAAAGTGGAATGTATGGCTAGCTCCTTTACACAACACTTAAACAAAAGTGTGAGCATATATATATATAAAAGGGGAAGAAAAAGAGTGAATGTACAAAGAGAAAATAGGCATATACAACTATATTGTAGTAAGACAAAGAGAGGTTTTGAGATTTTGAATCCCAAGTGAATATGTTAATCCTAAAACACTTGGGACTATCTGATACGTCCATTTTGCATCACTATTCTATGTCATAATTCACTGTTATTCATTGATATATTTCGTATTGAGAGGTGATACTTATGTTATTTCATCTGTTTGTGCATGGTTGATGACTTTTGGAGCATGGACCGCTGCAGTCAGGATTCTGATGGAAAAGGTGCTATTTGGAGGCAAAATTCGCGAAGATCAGAAAATCTAGGAAAATACATGGAAAAACCTATTTTTCCAGAAGACGAAGGAAGCCAGAAGGGGAGCTGGAGATGGGCCACAGGGGGCCCACACCACCCCCTAGCGCGGGTCGCCCAGGTCGCGCCACCAGGTGGTGTGGCCGCCCTGTTCCACCCCTAGCACTCCCCTCTGGCGTATATTATCCTCCTGAAACCCTAAGACTCAGGGAGCGACCACAGAAAGATTTCGCCGCCTCTGCAGGGCGGAAAACACCGAGAGAGAAAGATATCTCCGGTAGATAGATTTCTACCGGGGGAATTCCTTCCCGGAGAGGGAAGATCGTCGCCATCAACACCACCATCAAGTTGAACTTCATCGGGATCATCATCATCATCACCACCATCATCACCATCAGCACCCTCATCACCATCTCCATATTGCTGTAACAATTGGGTTGAATCTTGCATAGTTCATAGGGGAAACTTTCCCGGTGTTGATTACTCTTTGTAATTGATGCTATTGAGTGAACCATTGAATTATTGTTTATTTTCAGATTGTTATACGTCATTATTCCATCTTTGATCATGATCCATATGATTTCTTGTGAGTAGTTCGTTTTGTTCTTGAGGATATGGGAGAAGTCATGTTGTTAGTAGTGGAGTTGTGTTGAGAAAGATTCAATAGTTTGATATTTAAGTTGTGGTGTACTTCTTCTAGTGGTGTCATGTGAATGTTGACTACATGACACTTCACCTATATGGGCCTAGGGGAATGCATTGTGTATTTGGCTACTAATCGTAGGGTTTGCCGAAGTGACAGAAACCTGAACCCCCGTTAGGAAACCATTGCACAAGGGACGTAAGGGTCTTAGAGTTTAAAGATGTGATTAGGTTTCTACCTTAATTACTTTCTTGTACTTACGGATGTTTACAAGGGATATAATCACAAGTATGTATTAGTCCTAGGAAGGTCGGTACATTAGCATAGGCTCACCCACACAACACTTAGCAAGCTAAAGAAGATTAACCAACTATATGAAGCGAAAGCACTGGACAGTCTTCACATATGTCCTCGAAAACGTTTGGTCATCTTAAGTAATACAACCGGCTTGTCCTTTGCTGAATAAAGGATTGGGCCACTTGCTGCATTCATTCCTACTGTCTTTTATTTACTCGTATTTTGTTTACTTTCTTTATCAAAAACCCCTAAAAGTCCGTTTGCTAGGTATTTGCAGAGAATTCCTGATCCATACCACTAGCCAGCACCTTCTGCTCCTCGTTGGGTTCGACACTCTTACTTATCGAAAATACTACGATACACCCCCTATACTTGTGGGTCATCAAGACTATTTTCTGGCGCCGTTGTCGGGGAGTGAAGCGCTATTAGAGAGTGGAACTGGTAAAGGAAACTTCTACTGTGAGTATTGTTTGTTTCTATTAGTTGCTTTATTTTTGTTATGCATAATTCACTGAGTTTCTTATTTGGTAATGCTACTACCACTGCTAAGGTAGTAGATAAGCCATCACCTACTGAGAATGATGTTTTTAAAATACCTACAAGAATTATTGATCGTGTTATGGATAATACTATGTTGGGGATGGAACTGTCCATCCCGGTGATCATTTACTCTTTATACACGAAGTATGCGGGTTGTTCAAGTGTGCAGGGATTACTACATATCAAGTTAAGAAGAAGTTATTCTCATTATCACTAAAAGGAAGAGCTGAGGAATGGTATAAGCTGCTGAAGAATGGTCAAGCTCTGGAATGGGAGGAAATAGTGCCTCTCTTTTATTCAAAGGTTTATCCTCCTAGTGAGATTCATAAAGATCAGAATCAAATATATAACTTTTGGCCTGTTGATGGAGAGAGTAAAGCTCAAGCTTGGGGGAGATTGAAGTTACTAATGCTCAAATGTCCCATTCATGAGCTCCCCAACAATATTATTATCAATAACATTTATGCAAGGCTCTCTCTACATGAAAAGGATTTATTGGATGCTTCTTGTGCTGGATCATTCACTCGCATGGAAGAAGAAGTTAAATGGGATCTTCTAGACCGTATTCAAGACAATGTTGAAGCTTGGGAGAATTACAAAGGTAGAAAGTCAGGTATAAATTATGATTATGAATGCATTGAAACTTTTATGGGAACTGATGACTTTCAAAATATTAAAAATGCTTATGGTCTAGACTCTCAAGCTATTGCTTCTTATTTTAAGGCTTTTGCTTCCTACATTGAAGTGCCTAAAAAGAAGTGGAATAAGTATCATGAACCTTATAAAGATATTACTAAGAGTGTTCCTGCAAGAAATACTGAAGTTTATACTGCTAATCATGTCTTACCTGAACCTTATATTGAGAAAATGCCTTTCCCAGTTAAGATGAAGGAACACTCTATGATAGCTAGTATGGTTAATGAAAGTACGAATGAAGTTGTTGAACCTATGGTTGATGAACCTATAATAGCAAATATGAAAGACTTTGTCACTAAATATGAAAAAGAGTGACACACTATCCTCTGTAAGGATACCTCTAATATTGTTTCACAAAGTAGTGTTATGAGAGCTAGTATTCCCGTGTTTTCTGTTAGGATAAGTGATCATTGCTACGATGGTGCTTGTGATAGCTATATTGTTAAGTTTATGCATGGTACTGAAAGTTACTATGAGAGAGGGAAAAGTGTTCTTATGTATCTCAATAATATCAAGTTTCCTCGTTTTATGCTGAAAGTTTTTATGTTGCACTTGTTTTGCCTTCCTATGCTAGTAACCTCTGGTTTCAGCAACTTGTTTGTTTACAAAATTCCCTTGCAGAGGAAGTGGGTTATACTTAAACATGTGTATTTTTGCTTCTTAATGCTCCCTTTCACTTCAATTCATATTCCTATGTGAGCGTCTTCAAAATTATCATGCCCATCTTAATGGCTATAAAGAAAGAGCTTTTTGGGAGATAACCCAATTTGTTTTTGCTTTCAGTTTGTTATTTTTTCTTTGAGTCTTGGAAGTTATTACTTCGGTAATAACCGCTCCTTATCCGTTTTGTTTGGTTTTTGTGTCAAGATCAATCTCTAATGAGAGAAAAGTAAGATTTGGGGAAGTTGCTGTCCCAAACAGATTTTTGTGTTTCACCGTAAAAATTCTTGAGAGATCTCTGTATGTTGGATTGAGCTGTAATTTTTTGTGCCTCTGACCCAGGTTGTTATTTAACTTTTGTTAGTTTTGCACTTTTTTATTTGAGCAAAATAAGATTTCCGAAAAAATTGATCTTTACCTGCTGGTCTGTTTTGACAGATTTTGCCACTCTTGCATTTGCTTCTTTATTCGATTTCCTTTTTAAATTCTTTTTGGGTTTTCGGAAGGAGTTGCTACAGTAGCTTATGTTTTGATGGTTTTCAGTTGAATTTGAACTCAAAAGGTTTTATCACTTCACTTATACTAATGTTGCTAATTAGAACTCTGTGAAATTTTGTGTGAAAGAAATTCCTAGGTAGTGGAGGAAATGGTGTAATAACGAAGTGAAAGGTTTTATGACTCAAGTATTAAGTGTATGAAGATGAAGATATTGATATCATTCAAGTGGTGACTCCAGAAAAATCTACTAGATACCCAATTCAGAGACCTACAGAGCCCACTTTCAAATAGGTAACAGTTCTGGTAAGAAAAGTTCGGTGAAAATACTATCCAACTATATTTTGCAGTTTTCAGTCAATAAGGGAAGCTACGAAGCAAAAACGGGACGGAAACGGAGCCAGGGTGGCTCATACCACCCTGTGGCGCGGGCCCTCCCCTGGCCGCGCCACCAGGTGGTGAGTCCACCTCGGGCTCCGTCTTCGACCCGTTTTCTCCCAGTACCTTCCTTTTGTTGTCAAACTTCGTAATATATAATCCCCCGGATCCCCCGAGGTTCGTATATCGTGTTTTCGTCGTGTTTTTGTTTCGATCTGCTTCTGCCAGGAACTATTCTTGAAGCTCAGAAGCGCAATGGTGTCCGCCAAGGATAAAGGGAAGGAGCCTATGGAGGAAGATCTCCAAGACCCCAAGCAGGGAATGGTAGCTTTAGTCACTTGCCCTGCATCAACGGAAGCCCTACGAGTCACCAACGAGTTCTGTGATAAGTACCGAGACTTGAGGAGGAAGGTGGACATGCTTCAATGGGAGAATAATAGGCTTCGCAAGATGCTAGAAGATTTCCTCACGTCAACTAAGAAAATATTACCACCACCACCGAAGGAGTAACTCGTCATCAGGTTTGGCATCCCCTTGGTTTGTTCCAAGCTTGGGGGAGTGCCGCGGTATCACGTCACTATATTCTATCTTTTTACCTTATTAGTAGAGTCATATCATGAATAGAGAAGTTATTATGTAGGATGGTTTGCATTATGGAAGTGTCTCCCCTCTCGTTAGATATGTATCCTTGGTGTGAGTTGCCGTTATGGAATATTAATGAGAAGTTCTATCATTCACTCTTTTGCATAGCTTATATTAGTTTTCAATTCGTGGTTATATGATTGATCTTGTTGTTAGTATTGGTAGAACTTTGGGATCATTGAGTTAATTTAGTTGGTTTTGGCAAACCTGGCTCGGTCAGTAGCAACACTATTTTTGAGAGTTGAATGAAAAAGATAAAAGTAGTCAAAAGAGATATAATTTCATCATCTTTCTTTCTTGATTTGCTCATAAGTCTAGTATTCTCTGGTTAAGATCTTTTGTGCTTCCAAGGAAGATTGCATGTTTGTCTTTATCGCTTGTATGTTTGTTTGTTTCCTTCAACTCTTGTACTTGCTACTCAGCCTTGCTAGCCAAAAACCTGTACTGAGAGGGAATTCTTCTCGTGCATCCACCTCCTTTAAACCAAAACCTTTGCCATTTGTGTCCACCATACCTACCTATTAGCATTATTGCTATTCCAAGTAAATTCCTGTTTTATCTACCTCCCAAATTAAACTTGTTATGTGAAAATTAGTGATTAAAGCTCTCACGAATTTGATGGCACGCTTTAATTTTCTTGCATTTAATAACTTGAACCGTTAGGTCCTTCTTTGTTGCGTATATGCTTGCGCTTTACGAGTTGAAGTTTGCAGAACCATGTATCATGGGGAACGCTTTCAACATTGCATTGGTACTTTGTACCTAGTTGATATCGTGTTCTTTTGCTTATGGATCCCAGCGGTGTGAAATAAAAGTGGAACTTGTAAGATCATGGAGTTTATATGTGTGTTAGAGAAACGCCTAGGCTGCTAGCCTAAGCCATGCCTAATCATGGTGGAAACTTGCAGCATAACTATAGTGAGCATTCTATGAAGCATCCTCAATAAAAACCTATGCAAATAGCAAATAAAAATATCGCTGAGATGCTCACTGTCTGCTTGCCTTGTCATTTTGATTATGGGATAGCTCCTGTGTCATGTGCAAGGGGTACCCCGTTGGCGGTTCTCAATGATACACGTGTATTTACAATGACAAGAGCTTACTCGTGACTGAAGTTGAGTAGCATGAGGTTCGGTACTCATAAGTAAGGGGCATGGGACTTCAATTTATAACTTGTCAAGCATATCCTCTTAGTTGTGTCACTTTAACCTTAATCACCAAAAGATGCCTATGATAGGGGCAATGGGAGCTGAAAGCTAGTAAGTATCATAATTTTTGGGAGCTGAGACTTGCAATCCCTGCTTCCCTCTGCGAAGGGACTTTCTTTTACTTTTTAGTTGAGTCACTAAACCTATTCATCTCTATCTCAGCAAGTATTTTGAGTTCTTGTGTTTCATTCATTCATATGATGATTTATTCACTCATGTTGCTTATGTTCCTTGTTTTGCACATTGCTCTTATCTTGATGTTTACTACTTTGAAAGCTCTCATTGAAAACCAGTTATTTGTGAACTCCAACAAATTATCAACTATTTTTGACCAAGAGCTAAGTTTGCCATTACCAATTATGATTCACTTTATGTATCTTTATTGTGTTTCCTTTACTCATTGCAAGTTGAGTTATATAATAGTGAGTTGTCTTCTATTATGATCTATGTATTTGATGAATGTGATGCTTCTTGTCCGTATTCTTTTATCGACTCTTCACTCCATAAACTTGAGGCCATGTTTATTGAGCTCAGTGTCGCTTGGGGACAAGCGAAGTCTAGGCTTGGGGGGAGTTGATACGTCCATTTTGCATCACTATTCTATGTCATAATTCACTGTTATTCATTGATATATTTCGTATTGAGAGGTGATACTTATGTTATTTCATCGGTTTTTGCATGGTTGATGACTTTTGGAGCATGGACCGTTGTAGTCAGGATTCTGATGGAAAAGGTGCTGTTTGGAGGCAAAATTCGCGAAGATCAGAAAATCCGGGAAAATACATGGAAAATCCTATTTTTCCAGAAGACGAAGGAAGCCAGAAGGGGGGCTGGAGATGGGCCATAGGGGGCCCACACCAACCCCTGGCGCGGGCCAGCCCAGGCCGCGCCACCAGGTGGTGTGGCCGCCCTAGTCCACCCCTGGCACTCCCCTCTGGCGTATATTATCCTCCCGAAACCCTAAGACTCGGGGAGCGACCACAGAAAGATTTTGCCGCCTCTGCGGGGCGGAAAACACCGAGAGAGAAAGATCTCTCCGGCAGACAGATTTCTGCTGGGGGAATTCCTTCCTGGAGAGGGAAGATCATCGCCATCAACACCACCATCAAGCTGGACTTCATCGGGATCATCATCATCACCACCATCATCACCATCAGCACCCTCATCACCATCTCCATATTGCTGTAACAATTGGGTTGAATCTTGCATAGTTCATAGGGAAAACTTTGCCGGTGTTGATTACTCTTTGTAGTTGATGCTATTGAGTGAACCATTGAATTATTGTTTATGTTCAGATTGTTAAACATCCTTATTTCATCTCTGATCATGATCCATATGATGTCTTGTGAGTAGTTCGTTTTGTTCTTGAGGACATGGGAGAAGTCATGTTGTTAGTAGTGGAGTTGTGTTGAGAAAGATTCAATAGTTTGATATTTAAGTTGTGGTGTACTTCTTCTAGTGGTGTCATGTGAACGTCGACTACATGACACTTCACCTATATGGGCCTAGGGGAATGCATTGTGTATTTGGCTACTAATCGTAGGGTTTGCCGAAGTGACAGAAACCTGAACCCCCGTTAGGAAACCATTGCACAAGGGACGTAAGGGTCTTAGAGTTTAAAGATGTGATTAGGTTTCTACCTTAATTACTTTCTTGTACTTACGGATGTTTACAAGGGATATAATCACAAGTATGTATTAGTCCTAGGAAGGTCGGTACATTAGCATAGGCTCACCCACACAACACTTAGCAAGCTAAAGAAGATTAACCAACTATATGAAGCGAAAGCACTTGATAGTCTTCCCATGTGTCCTCGAGAACGTTTGGTCATCTTAAGTAATACAACCGGCTTGTCCTTTGCTGAATAAAGGATTGAGCCACTTGCTGCATTCATTCCTACTGTCTTTTATTTACTCGTATTTTGTTTACTTGCTTTATCAAAAACCCCTAAAATCCGTTTGCTAAGTATTTGCAGAGAATTCCTGATCCATACCACTAGCCAGCACCTTCTGCTCCTCGTTGGGTTCGACACTCTTACTTATTGAAAATACTGCGATACACCCCCTATACTTGTGGGTCATCACTACCTCACTAACTCATTTGGCCGAACTAAATACTTTTACATCATGTTGAGATTCATCTTTTCTGAACTATTGATCACTAAGGTGTGGAAGCCTGCTAATATTATTCAGATGGTTTGAGTAGGTACTATTCATGAACTCATTCCTATGTATCTTATAGGATAAATACATGTTGCAATTGCCTCATTTATTTTATCGACTCAGCTTCATGAATACGAGGATCACATTCACTAAGCCATCCTTTCTCGGTACGAGCAAGAGTCTAAGCTTGGGGAAGTTGATGAGTGCATATTTTTATCATGTTTTATATTATTGTTTTGCATTATAGTGGTAGGATCTTAGTATTTTACGGCGTTCACACGTACATTTTATGTCTATTTTCGATAGGATCAGAACAAATGATGGATACAATGGACACAATTCTTGGAGCAGTTATATTAGGGAGAAAAGGAGTCAAAAACAACGTAAATGGCTTATTTGGGAAATAGCAATAACACTAGAAGAAAACCCGAAGCGATCGAGGCATCCAGAAGGTTTAATGACCAACTATATGGCTGGAATTAATTTTCTGGCCATATAGTCCCGGCCGTATAGTTGGCACCGCTACCACCTCCTCAAATAGTTTCAACCCGTGCAACTGGATCGGAGAGACGAGATACAGAACACCCAGAAATTGCCGAAAACATCGCCTCCTGAGTGAATCTGGAGGGGGAACTTGCCCAAGGGATCCATCTTTGCCCTACGCAGATTTCGGAGGCCAAGGCATCGATCTTCATCTTCATCAACCGCTGCACCACCATCATCTCCATCCATCCCATCTTCACCCCATCTAGATCATGTTGTAATTTCCATACTCGTTGTGGATTTATACAAGAACTATTCATTTACAATCGTTTCCATAACCATTGCCATGATGTTGATTGCCTCCATGTCTGAGTAGATCATTAGTTCTTGGGGAGATGGAGAAACTCTAGCATATGATTGAGATAATATAGAGATTATTATGTTATACATCATTATGTGTATGTGTTAATTGTCTTTGTTTTGATGTTGGGAGTTGTGCACCTCCTTAATATTTGCCTCTTATGGGGACACGATGAAGGGGATTACTTGTTGGTAGACGGAGGGATAATAGCACTTACCGTGACTATAAAGCTATTGTCATTCTTTACGTACTAACTTGGAGAAACAAGGAGAACTCATAAAGCCATGTCCATGCCATGGGAGAAATCCCTTAATAGCGGGATAATACGATTGATGTCGTTTATCTGTCAGCTGTGGTTTAAAAGGATGATGTGAGAAGTGGTTGCTGCCTATTTGTCCATATATGGAGCTCCTCCCACATACATACATATCATGAGAATATTTGTTATAATAATCTTGATTGCTTAGTCTAAATTGCTAGCGGTGTATCCACCACTCCCTAAGAACGCATTTTCCCCTATTGCGGTTCCAAGCTCTTTTACACACGCGATTCTTACTTTTTGCATTAAGTTTTACTTTACTTTCATTGCTGCAATCAATCAAAAACCCAAAAATAATTCTACTTTTCTTACATCTCAAAATTATTCCTTAAGTACTTCGATTAGTTTTAGTTAAAAGCATTTTAGTCTTTCGCCTACTGCTCCCTATGGGATCGATATCTTTATTTCAAAACTAGCTAAAAACGATCTGTGCATTTGCAGTCATCAGCGGTTAATGTTCCAGGGGAACGTGGTTGAAGTAGTCGAACTCGTAGCCGACCTCAAGGTCACGAAGCTCCTCGCAGGTCACCCCTTGCTCCATCTTCATCGTGCAGCAGCTCCGGCTCACGACATCCAAGGTACCCCAAGTGTGGCCCCTCATGGTTTCATACAAATACGGTGTACGATGACGACCTCCGCCTCCTTGATCCCTGCCGGGAGTGCGGAAGTAGATCTCCAGCTTGGAATCCCTGTAGCGCAACGGTGTGTTGTAGGTGCGTCATCTCTTGCGCGAACAGTCCTCTCTTGGGACCGGGCCAACGTGTGGAGACAACTATGTAGAGAGAGAGGGAGGAATTCTCTAAGGAAAATTCTTTAGAGAACATCTCAAAAAAAATCGTTTGTCTCATCCCACCAATGGGCACCCCTTTATATAGGCGGAGGGGTGTGTGCCCTCCCCTTTGGGTTTCCCGTGTGGGACTAAACAAGGGGGAGAGGGGGAGGTGCCATGGGCCCTAGGGCTCCATCGATCGGCTGGCCAGGGGTGGGCCCCACCCCGCGCACAGCCCTAGGCTGGTCGGGTGGGCCCCCTTGAGGCGGCTAGGCCTTGGCCCTTTGGCCCTTGGCCCTTCCCTCTCGTAGTTTTCCCTCATGGGCCATTTTTCCCTAGGAAGTTTGGCCCATTAGTGGAATACCCCTTCAAATTAGATTTTAATATTAATTACATTAATTAATATGTAAATACATATTACAAAATCAGATTTGACCCGAAACACCTTTTGGTTCCCTTTCGATTTCCTACGAACAACTTTGGAACTTTTCCAGAACGATCCTGGTTCTCTCACAGAACTTCTCCAATTTCCTTTTCTCTTTCATATGGTGATTCCAACTTCTAGAGGATCTCTAGCTCATCATACCCTTAAGTGTATTTCCCCACGGCTCGGAAATGGCACAAACATGATCTCGATCAATGATCAATAGCAGGACTGGGATGCCCATAATGACCCCTATGCATTCCACGATGATAATGTCGTTTGAACCGTAAATGTCGTTTCCCATTCCCTTTGCCACTTGATACCTAGTTCACCCGAGATTTGATCTACGGTATCTCCATACCTTCGTTTGGTCTCGTTACTAATGAACTTGTTTTCTTGTTCCCGTGTCATTGCATTCCATGACCTAGTCACATGCTTGCAAGCTTCGTTAATGCAACGTCACCGAGATGGCCACATATGCATCTATCTATTACATGGATTGGCAAATCCTGGTCTTGATATGTAGTCCTCTATGTGCCCCTTTGGGAAACCCGAGTGGCACCTTTTTGATCATCTAGTCATAGAATGATACTTGATAACCATATAAGCTCCCTCCAGAACGGTGATTTTCATTATCTCACAGTCTAAGGATTATGTTGCGAGATTTCCTTAGGTTATCATTAATGATGAACTTTGTAACTAGATCTCATTAAGATACAACTGGTTGGGTTGTTTGTCTATCACATTGTTCAACTAATGACATGACCTCATTGTCAATTGTCATAAATGCACATGATCTCGAAACCCTAGATCATCCTCATGACCAATGAACTAGTTTGCTAGAGGTAACTAGAGACTTGGTTTATTTACATACCACACGTGTATTAATGTTTCGTATTAATACAGTTATAGCACAGTACGAAACTATTATGAACTAATTGAGATATGACAATAAAAACCTATTTATTATATGCCTCTAGGGCATATCTCCTTCAGTCTCCCACTTGCACTAGAGTACAAATAATCTAGCTTGCATTTTACTCATCATAAACCATATGACATATGCGTTTATTGGTCATGCATGCTTGAGAGGGAGCATGACAACATTATGAGAGGGAGCATGACAACATTCTGATATATGTGGATAATATATGGTGAATGGTGTAATTGGTATCAATGATATTTAAGATAGTAAATATTATGTGAATGAAATTGAATAAAGCACTAGAACATTAAAGTCTATCGATATAGATCGATGTGTTTTATGAGCATTATAGTCAAAATGTTTCTGGTTTAGATTTTGAAGAAAGTTCAGAATGTCCCAGATTGGATTCTTAAGAAGTTCAGAATTGAATATGCAAGGAAAGATGTTCTTACTTGTAAAACTAGGTGAAACATTGGGTATGAGCAATGATGGTTTAAAAGAGGAGAATAGATATGATCTTCATCCCTATTCCTTAGTCATAGATTCTTCCATACAACCATGTTGTATACTTGACAAAATGTGACCCGTGTTCTTAGTTAGAAGAACAAGTTCTAAAGTGATTCATGAATAAATCACTAAAACAAAATTAAGCATATCCTTAATGTTTAGAGAAAACTAAGGATCTAAATTAATATTCAAGTAGGTGACTACTTCAGAAATGGCAAGTATGGTAAGTTTGGCTAAGGAAGTTCGACCTCAAATGAGTGTGTTTCTAGTATACATGACTACAGTGGAAGTCCACTTGATTAAACAATTGTCATTGTTTACACTGGAAAACAAAGTCTTACTCTACCGCCAAACATATACTTCAACACATTAAGTGATGAATGTCAAATTAGGTGACATTAACAATTTGCAAAGAACATATGGATCTGGTAGATACAGATCAGTGACAGAAGGTTTTCCATGAGAAAGCATGATCAAAAGCATACTATGTAATACTATGTTTTATGATTAGTAACAAATGCAACTAGATTATTAGTACTCTAGTGAAAGTGGGAGACTGAAGAAGGTATGCCCTAAAGGCAAATAATAAATGGTGTTTATTCTAATATCTCAGTTAGTTCATGATAGTTTTATATCATGTTATAACTGTATCAAGCAGAAACATTGGTATATGTATGGTATGTAAACAAACCAATTCCCTAGTAGCCTCTATACAACTAGTTCATTGGGCAACTGATGATCAAGGTTTCCTAATCATGGAGCATTTATACCAATTGACAATGAGGTCATATCATTAGTGAAAGATGTGATGTACATGCTTACTCAACATTGGTATTGCGACACAATCAAGTAACATAGTTCATCATTGTAATAATTAGGAAACAAAGTAACCTTCTCCTTAAACCGTGAGATCATATCTAATCACTATTACCCAAGGCTTCTTTGACTGCATCAATCGTCACCATAATAGGGTGATCATAAAGGTGTCTATTAGGTATTTCAAAGGGATATGTTGAGGCGTATGCATCAAGATCGGTATTTGTTCTCCCGCATGATGGGATGATATACTAGGACCACTCGGTGAGATTGCATCCAAGAAGCTACAACGAATGACTAGGTCATGAGGATGTGATATCATGAGAACAAGTTAAGTAGACTTGTCGATAATGAGATTGAACAAGGTATGATGATACCAATGATCAGATCTCAGACAAGTTATGTATCAAAGTAACAAAAGAAATTGGACTCGAAGTTTATAGTTCAAACATAAATAACACCGTGCAATGCACATGGGTCATTATGGGTATCTAGATCCTGCTAATGACCATTGACGTGAGAGGGGTCTCGATCATGTCTGTGAAGTTTCTGAACCGTAGGGTAACACACTTAAGGGTTCTTTGATGCCTAGAGATCATTTTGGGATCATCGATATCATCAGAAGAGATATGAGATAAACCGGAAGGGTTCTGGGTAAAGTCCAAGGTAGTTCGGAATGATCGAAAAGAAGTTTTTGATCATGAGGAAATGTTAAATATGTTTGTAATATTAAATATTGGAATTAATGATTAAAAATAATATTTAAATATATTTTGGGGGCAAAACCTCCCTAATGGGCCACTTCTCAGAGGGAACGGCCCATGTGGGGTGCAGCCGCCTAGGGAACCCCGCCCGGCTGGCCTTGGGCCACGCGTGTGGGTGGGAGGCGCCCGCCCGGCTGGCCTTGGGCCACGCGTGTGGGTGGGAGGCGCCCACCCGGCCGACCTCCTCCCCATGGCGTGCCCCCTCCTCCTTTAGTCCCACATTGCTAGCTGGCAAGTGGGGGTCCCTCCCCTTCTCTTATATAAAGAAGGGTCCAGGGTGAGGGGAAATAACAATAAATAATTGAGAAATTCCTAAGGCCTTTTTCCTTAGGGATTTTCCCCTCTCTATCGTTGGCTCTTGTGCTTGCAGTTCAAAGAAGAACCGCATGCATGGGAGATGACACCACTCCAGCATGTCGTTGGGTTGTTGGATTCTAGGTCTAGAATTTCTACTTTCACATCCCAGCTAGATCAGGGAGAACGGGATTCGTTGTTGAACTCCGGATGTGTGCGAGACCACGGAGGTGCTGCCAGTTGTGGGACCTAGACATCATGCGAGGAGCAACACGACGTTGAGGTCAACTAAGAGTACGACTACATCATCCACGTTTCTCGTGAAACGTTAAATGCTTTCGGTCTACAAGGGTATGCAGCAAAGCTCTCCCATTACTGTATTAACTCATAGATAGATCTTGACATGAGTGTTGCACTAGTTAGAAAAATTATTTTTTCTGCTACGAACCCCTTTAGATCCCTCGATCATTAAAAACTCATGTAAGTTCGAGGGTAAGTAGATCGGATCTAATGTCTCGTTACTAGCATCCCATAGATCAAATCTTGTTAGGTTCTTTTGTTGGATTTTTTGTTTTCCATGCAATGAACCCATTAAACAATTACATGCAAACTAAGAGGAGCAGGTCTGTGGGATATGCTGCGCTAAAACTGCATATGAGTAAAGTGTATAACCGCGTGGAATGACATTTCCCAGAAAATATGATGAGGGAAATGGGCTTTGCAAAGGGATGGATCCAGCTGATTATGAAATGTTGCTCGTCTATCAAGTATCACTTCAAGCTGAATGGGTCCTTAACATACAAGGTGGTTCCAGGAAGAGGGCTTCGACAAGGCGATCCTATCTACCCCTACATTTTCCTCATTTGTGTCGAAGCCTTCTCAAGCATGTTGAATCAAGCCGATGAAAGTGGGAAGCTAGAGGGGATTAGGATCTATCATGGTGCTCCGAGTTTTAACCATTTACTGTTTGTAGATGATTCGTTAATCCTTCTAAAGGTTTTAGAGGAAAGTGTGCATCACCTACAACATATTTTAAAATTGTAAATGGTTTTCTTGGGGGTAGACTATCAATGTGGACATGTCCTCCATTGTGTTTACCAAGAACACTGGGCTGGGAGATAGAAGGAAAATGGTGGCCTTCTTGCGTGTCACTATTGAAGGAATAAACGGAAAATACTTGGGCATACTAGTTTATATGGGGAGATATAGGAAACATACATTTACTTATATATAGGACCATGATTGGAGCAAAATACAAGGTTGGAAGGAGAACATGTTGTCCAAGGTGGGTAAAGAAATTTTGATTAAAGCATGTGCTCAAGCTATACATATCCTTGCTATGACTTGCTTTGACATCACTAAGATCCTTTGTGATGAAATTAATAGCATGGTTGCCCGGTACTGGTGGTCTCACCAAGATAAGGATAACAAGATCCATTGGCTCAACTTGGAGAAGTTAACTCGCTCAAAAAAGTAGGGGACCTGGGTTACAAGGATCTGTACTCTTTTAACCTTGCCATGCTTGCAAAATAGGGGTGACGCTTACTTACCAATCCAGATTCTTTATGTGCTCGTGTGATGAAGGCAAACATACTTTCCTGATTGTTCTATTCTAGAGGCCAAAAGCTATGACATCCTCTCCTGTGTGTGTCGCGACATTCTAAAAGGCATCGATCTTCTTAAATGGGGTGTTATAAAAAGGGTGGGTGATGACCCACAAGTATATGGGGTCTATCGTAGTATTTTCGATAAGTAAGAGTGTCGAACCCAACAAGGAGCAGAAGGTGTTGACGAGTGGCTTGGAGCAGGAATTCTCTATAAATACTTAGCAAACGGATTTTTAGGGTTTTTTGATAATGGAGATAAATAAAGTGCGAGTAAATAAAAGACAATAATAATAAATGCAACAAGTGGCCTAATCCTTTCTTTAGCAAAGGACAAGCCAGTTGCATTACTTAAGATGATCAAACGTTCTCGAGGACACATGGGAATGTCATCAAGTGCTTTCGCTTCATATAGTTGATTAATCTTCTTTAGTTTGATAAGTCTTTTGTGGGTGAACCTGTGCTAATGTACCGACCTTCCTAGGACTAATATATACTTGTGATTATACCCCTTGCAAGCATCCGCAAGTATATAAAGTAATTAAGATAGAAACCTAACCACAATTTTAAACTCTAAGATCCTGACATCCCTTGTGCAAAGGTTTCCTAACGGGGGTTCAGGTTTCTGTCACTCCGGCAAACCCTACGATTAGTAGCCAAATACACAATGTATTCCCCTAGGCCCATAAAGGTGAAGTGTCATGTACTCGATGTTCACATGACACCACCAGAAGAATAACACCACAACTTAAATAACAAACTATTGAATCTTTCTCAACACAATCCCACTACTAACAACATGACTTCTCCCATGTCCTCAAGAACTAAACGAACTACTCACAAGACATCATATGGATCAAGATCAGAGATGTTATAATGATAAGCAACAATCTAAACATAACAATAATTCAATGGTTCCACTCAATAGCATCAACTACAACAAGTAATCAACACCGGGAAAGTTTCCCCTAAGACCTATGCAAGATTCAACCTAATTGTTACATCGGTATGAAGTGGTGATGATGGTGCTGGTGGAGATGATGACGGAGATGACGATGATGATCCCGATGAAGTCCATCTTGATGGTGCTGTTGATGGCGATGATCTCCCCTCTCCGGAAAGGAATTCTCCTGGCAGAATTTTGTCTGCCAGAGAGATCTTTCTCTCTCTACAGTGTTCCACCCTGCAGAGGTGGCGAAATCTTTCTGTGGTCAACTCCCGGTATTAGGATTTCATGGGGATAATATACACTAAAGGGGACATCCAGGAGTGGGCCAGGGTGGCCACACCACCTGGTGGTGCGGCTAGGGGTGGCCCGCGCCAGGGGGTGGAGTGGGCCCCCTATGGCCCATATCCACTCCCCCTTCTGGCATCCTTCGTCTTTTGGAAAAATAGGATTTTTGATGACCCACAAGTATAGGGGGTGTATCGCAGTATTTTCGATAAGTAAGAGTGTCGAACCCAACGAGGAGCAGAAGGTGCTGGCTCGTGGTATGGATCAGGAATTCTTTGCAAATACTTAGAAAATGGAATTTTAGGGGTTTTTGATAATGCAAATAAATAAAGTACGAGTAAATAAAAGACAATAAGAATAAATGAAACAAGTGGCCCAATCCTTTATTCAACAAAGGACAAGCCGGTTGTATTACTTAAGATGACCAAACATTCTCGAGGACACACGGGAATATCGTCAAGTGCTTTTGCTTCATATAGTTGATTAATCTTCTTTAGTTTGATAAGTGTTGTGTGGGTGAACCTGCGTTAATGTACCGTCCTTCCTGTGACTAATAAATACTTGTGATTATACCCCTTGCAAGCATCCGCAAGTACAAGAAAGTAATTAAGATAGAAACCTAACCATAGCTTTGAATTCTAAGACCCCGACGTCCCTTGTGCAAAGGTTTCCTAACGGGGGTTCAGGTTTCTGTCACTCCGGCAACCCCTATGATTAGTAGCCAAATACACAATGCATTCCCCTAGGCCCATAAAGGTGAAGTGTCATGTAGTCGACGTTCACATGACACCACTAGAATAATAACACCACAACTTAAATAACAAACTATTGAATCTTTCTCAACACAATTCCACTGCTAACAACATGACTTCTCCCATGTCCTCAAGAACTAAACGAACTACTCACAAGACATCATATGGATCAAGATCAGAGATGGTACAATGATAAGCAACAATCTTAACATAACAATAATTCAATGGTTCCACTCAATAGCATCAACTACAATAAGTAATCAACACCGGGAAAGTTTCCCCTAAGAACTATGCAAGATTCAACCCAATTGTTACAGTGGCATGAAGTGGTGATGATGGTTGCTGGTGGAGATGATGATGGAGATGATGATGATCCCGATGAAGTCCAGCTTGATGGTGGTGTTGATGGTGACGATCTCCCCTCTTCGGGAAGGAATTCCCCCGACAGAATTCTGTCTGCCATTGAGATCTTTCTCTCTCTATAGTTTTTTGCCCCGCAGAGGCGGCGAAATCTTTCTGTGGTCGCCCCCCAGTATTAGGGTTTCATGGGGATAATATACGCCAAAGGGGAGAGCTAGGAGTGGGCCAGGGTGGCCACACCACCTGGTGGCGCGGCCAGGGGTGGCCTGCGCCAGGGGGTGGTGTGGGCCCCCTATGGCCCATCTCCACTCCCCCTTCTGGCATCCTTCGTCTTCTGAAAAATAGGATTTTTCATATATTTTCCTGAATTTTCTGATCTTTGCGAATTTCGCCTCCAAACAGCCCCTTTTCCACCAGAATCCTGACTGCAGCGGTCTATCCTCCAAAAGTCATCAACCATGCAAAAACAGATGAAATAACATAAGTATCATCTCTTAATATGAAATATATCAATGAATAACGATAAATTATGATATAGAATAGTGATGCAAAATGGACGTATCAGTGGGTGACAAACACCACTATGAACATCTGGGTTGACCCTTGGCTACCCCGTTTGTGGTGTAGAAGGCCTGCTACTCCAAAAGGACATACTGTTATAACGAAAACTAGTGAACTGATTGACCTAGGGTCGGGATCCTGAGATGCTGCTCTAGTCCGAGACACCTTTTGGCCACAACATCCCAATCTGATTATGCCCATGCCGATTTTTGAAGACCTTGAGGATGAATGGGCCTGGCATTTTTGAAGAAAAAGGTATTTTTATTGTCAAATCTGCTTACAGATTGAAACGCCAACTGGACAATGTTGCGTTGCATGGTCAGATGGGCAATCACTCGTCTCAACCTAGTTTTGATTGGAGCACCATTTGGAAACTTGACTATCTAGGGAAGATTAAAATGTTCATGTGAACATTTGCAACACAATGGCATACAACATCGCCTCAATCTGGTGAGAAGAGGAATGAAGCTTGATCCAATCTGTCCCATGTGCAACAAAGTAGATGAGGATTGGGCACTTCTCTTTCTAAAGTGCAAATCAACAAAAGATGCATGTAGAGAGCTAAAGATTGAGAAGGTGTGAAATGATCTGCTACTAAGTAGTGATGCCAAGGACTTCATCAAGACAGTGACCCAGCTTGAGCATAATCTCAAAATACAAATCATTGGTCTTCTTGGTGGTTATGGAAAGCCAGGAACAAGGTTGTTGCCGGGGATCACAATATACAATAAGGTTCTGTCCAAGACCTTGTTCGAAAATCATTCTCTGAATTTCAACATTTCTTCACTCGAGACAAAAAAGCCAAAACAACAGCTTGCATACTCTTGGTCACCACCCCTAGGTATACCTGGGCATTTTTCGGGTCGGGCCGCACAAAGCCTGCCCACACATTTCCTAGGCCCGAGCCTAGCCCGGCCCGACAGTCGGCCTTCAAAACCGGGCCCGAGCCCGGCCCGCCAAGTGCACAAATGTTCGGTCCGCGAGGCAGGCCTCTCCCTATTTCGCGTTTTCTTCAAGCCCGAGCATGGTCCGTGCACTCACCGGACTTAGATCTGAAGCCCGGGCCAGGATGCCCATGCCCAGATATTGAAGCAGCACAAAGGTTGTGGAGGAACAACTCCACCTTGCTACTATAATAAAGACAACACAAATGTTGAAGGAACCACTCCAACATGCCGGGCTAGATATCGCTCTAGGGGTGTGAGCTATATATCGCTCTAGGGGCGGGGGCTGTCAAGAGTTCAATCCAAAACTCTCAACGTACTAGATCTAATCCAAGATCTAAATCAAGAACACAAGGTTCCATTTATTTGATAGATAGTGGGTACATAGTACAGGTTCCATAGCTAGAGGTGAGGACCTCTATTTATAGGCCTCATGAGCCTCCACTACTTAGTTTTACTTATAGCTAGAAGGTTCTAGAGAATGCTACTTAAAACTAGGAAAGCAAACACAAACAACATGGTTGCAACTCACACTAGGACACTCTAGAAACTACTACAACACATATGACTAAAGGACCAAATTACCTAGAATATAGTAGAACTGTGTAGAAGCTAGTACTAGATTTTATTTCTATTTTATTCTCACTACTGTCTCTCATCATCCTCCCCTGGTTATTAGAACTCGATCTCGAGTTATCTTCATAGAGTGCTTGTTATGGATGATGAAGAGCTAAGTCTGCCGTATTGAATGTGTTGGATCTTCACGCGACGCTCGTATCTCTTGTTCCGTAGCATCCATCCTATTTTCCAATCCTTCCATTGTTGGCTGCAGCTTCGTCTCCAATAGAACACCAAGAACTGTAATGGATAAGAAAGGCTCTGATACCACCTGATGCAGCACAAAGGTTGTGGAGGAACAACTCCACTTTGCTGCTATAATAAAGACATCACAAATATTGAAGGAACCACTCCAACATGCTGGGCTAGATATCGCACTAGGGGCGTGAGCTAGATATCGCTCTAGGGGCGGGGGATGTCAAGAGTTCAATCCAAAACTCTCGACATACTAGATCTAATCCAAGATCTAAAACAAGAACACAAGGTTCCATTTATTTGATAGATAGTGGGTACATAGTACAAGTTCCATAGCTAGAGGTGAGCACCTCTATTTATAGGCCTCATGAGTCTCCACTACTTAGTTCTACTTATAGATAGAAGGTTCTAGAGAATGCTACTTAAAACTAGGAAAGCAAACACAAACAACATGGTTGCATCTCATACTAGGACACTCTAGAAACTACTACAACACATATGACTAAAGGATCAAATTACCTAGAATATAATAGAAGTGTGTAGAAGCTAATACTGGATTTTATTTCTGTTTTATTCTCACTACTGTCCCTCATTAGATATGCCCCTAGGGATGAGGTCAAGATAGATGTTGGTGGTAGCTTCTCCGCTGCAAACTGCTCTGGAGGTTGGGGTTTTATTATCTGCAATCTTAATGGTGTTTCTGTGAGTGCAGGGGCAGGACATATTCCTCAAGCTCTTGATGTTCTCCAGATTGAAGATCTTGCCCGTGTTTCCAGCCTTTGGTGGGCTCATTCCTGGGGCATGACAAAAAATCAGGTGGAGGCGGACTCCCGGATGCTTGCTCAAGCTATTAATGGATAGGACCTTCTTGTCAACGGACAGTTGATTAGGGAGATTAAGTACTTTGCTTCTCTAAACTTTATAGTTGTTCTCTATTAACTTTTGCCCATATGCTTGTTATTTTGGTGCAGACGCGCTTGTGACGGATGGTGCAAAGTTGTTGTAACTAGATAATACCCCGCGCGTTGCTGCGGAATATTTGTTTTAAAACCAGATTTGGAGATGCTAAGAGAAAACAGAGATACATTAGTCATCTTAACTACAACATGCAATAATAGAAAAGCCGCTGGATAACTCATTCACATACATTATATTTTCTATAAGGAAAAGACTAAAGATTTCCTTTTTATTTTTCTAACTTTGCCTTGTTTGCATACTTGCCTACAGGAAAACACAAAGATTAAAGAAATGTTATTTTCTTTGTCCAAATAAGAAAATAATCTCTGGTGGGAGGCAACATAGCCGACACCATGATGATCACACATCTTTGAATATTTTGTACTTATTCTCACACATAGTTCTGACGGAAGGCTCTGATGTAAACTGGCATTACTTATATTTTGAGCTCGACTATAACATTTGCAGCGAGGCAATGCAATGACATCTTGAACGAATAAGAGTTTATATTTCTTTGTTATATCCATATTGATATTGCAGAATAAATGGATGGAAAGGATTCCTTGCTCACAAACTTGATGATTAGTCCAAGAACCAATACCTCACAATTTTGAATCTTCAAGTTGTAAAAAAGATGATTCGCTGAACGGACCGGTGCGGAAAACAAATGGAGGAATAGACGCAAGACTTGCAAATTGTCTTCTTACAATATTGTAGTGTTCATGTACACTGTAACGTCTAACTATATGGGCGTCGATAAAACTGAATATGAATTGATGCTGGTCCTCCTTAGGCAGCTAGAAATAGTGAATGCGCATCTAGCAAGATGTATCTATCTGCTAATATTTCCATCAGATCTGTAACAACTTAAGGAGGAAGCAATATATCCGATATATGTAATTTATTGTGAGTAGTAATAAAGTAGGCATGTACACTCTATAGTCCAAGTGATCGCCCTTTCAGATGGCAATGATGATCTACAGAGACTTTTCCATTGAGGTGCTGAAATCAATTACGTGTGGAGGGTAACATAAATCATTTGATAATTACATGAATGCTATTGATATTGCATAATCTCATCTTCTCAAGCTGAAACTGATCATACACACCAGAGTAAGGGCGCTTCGCTGGTTTTAGTACTCTTCAAACTGTAAAAAACGCAATCAAAAGCATCAGCCAACCACTTCATTAACAATGGTTTTCTTTGTTTTGTGTGACAAATAGATACTTTGGTAGCTAGTGATTGGTCGAGATAAAAAATGGCCAATATAAAGAAATAAAAGATGAGTGAATTGCTTACACGTGATTGTCCCACTGATTTGGAAAAAATATAGAGCTTCTTTATTTCTAATAACTGTAATTGGGATAGTGCACATGATAATTTTCAAATAAGAAACCTGGGAACTGCACGACTTACACAGTGGACAGGAAAAAACCGGTTCAGTGGTAAGGACCTTGCTTGCGTTCGGATACCTATTCTGGTCTGCATCGGCGAAATGAAGCGGATATTAGCTGAGGAGAAAGGAAATGGTAGTCCGCTCAAGACGAATCTGTATACCGAGGTTGTACTAAAATATGGAGTAATGGAGATGGGCTACACCTCCTGCAATAACAAACAAATAAAACCCTCAATCGCGTCAGAGGGAACCTAAGCAAAACAAACCACATGAATCGATTTAATTCCAACCAAAACAGCAGGAGCTCACCTGTAATCCCTTATTGGAAGAAAGTTTAGCTGATCACACGGGATGCGCTGAGTGAGGAGACTTGGCGATGTGCTGATCGGACGATGACAACGACCTTCGGCCGGCCGCACGGCACCGACGATGACGACCACCGTCAAAGTTGACAGGGATGCCAACACCACAAAGATGACACATTGGGACGCGGGGCGTCGATGATGACGACATGCTGGTGGTGAAAGTATAGCTAATAGCAACCCGCCTCCGGCCGCCGTAGCCCCGAGCACACCTCGCACTGCTCTTGATTTCCCTAGACGATGGGGGTATCAGACACACCTCGCACTGCTCTTGATTTCCCTAGACGATGGGGGGTATCAGACACAACCATATCTTGTTGGGGACATGCCTTGACGGAGTGAAAGCGAAGGATTGTTCCATTGTTTGGATAGTCATGTGGACGGATGTTGGTTCAGCGACCGTTTATAGGAGGACTAGGGAGGAGGGAGGAGGGGAATAAAGAGGCAGCCACTTGATCATCGACCGCCCTTGATTAAACCTTGGTTGGTGCGTTTCAAATATGGGGAGTCGGGAAAGGAAGAGGAAAGTGCTCTAAGAGAAGACAATGCGGCTGCCCAACAACAGCCAGCCTAGGCTTGGGAAAAAAACCAAGCAGACTGTTTCTACTGACATGACAGACAACAGAGCAGTGCGGCATAGTTTTGGCTGACATGACACATATGCTGAGATGGATAGGCTGCATGTCAAGAGAATTACCTTAGTGGGGGCGAACTTCTTAGTTATATAGGACTCCTGACATTTGAACCGAGGAGCCACCAGAATTTGTAACATCTATTAGTGGCCAACGATTCTGCAATGCGCACCTGTTAATGGAAGATCTTTTTCATCTATTTTTTTTCTTGAACATGACGATGACTCATGCACCATAATATGTTATAATTGGTGAAACTGAGTGAGACATACATCTAAAATGACATCGTAAATGCTGAAAAAGGAATCTAAAATTGTCATATTATCTCCATTCCAGAAAATAAGAAAATTTTCTAAAGTCAAACATCACAAAGTTTGACCAAGTTTATCAAAAAAAGTCAACATCTATAATTCAAAGTCAATAACATTAGATACTTTCTATTATGTCTATTTAGTCTTGTAAATGTTATTAGTTTATTGTATAGATTTGGTCGAAGTTTACACTGTACGCCTTATTTATTTTTTTGGAATGGAAGTAGCAGGATATATCACGTGGTGTTAATAAGTTCATCCATGATGCTTATATTCTTCTTGCCATGCCTGAAATCAGGGAATCCGGAAATTTATCCTTTAAAAATAATATTAGGGGAAAATATACCACGTAGGCACCATTTCACCGTTTCCGGGGTCGCATCGCACTCTCACAGCCGCGCATCCCTCCGGCCTCCAGATCTCTTCCTCCCCCCCTCCTTCCCCGCTTCTCCCGCGGCGATGGTTGACGAGTCCCTCGACCCGCCGCCGGCGACGCCGCCGATGGTGGCGGCCTCCACGCCGCTCCTCCGCCCGCGGCGGGTGGCTTTCGAGTACGGCCTCCTGCCCATCCCCAAGCTCATCTTCCCGGAGGGCGCGCTGGCGCAGACCCTCTCCCAGCTCAAGGAGAAGCTCGCGCCCGCCGCCGCCGCGTCGGGCGATGGGCGCGTGGGCGCCGAGGCGCTCGCAGAGGCGCTGCAGATCCCTCCCGGCCAGGCGGCGCTCGCCCTCGGCATCCTCGCGGCGGTGCTCCCCGCAGAGGACCCCGCGCTAGGCGCCGGCGGGGGAGGAGGCGCGGACCTCCGGGACGTGCTGCTCTTCCTCTACATCCAGTCGTACAAGCGTCTCGTGCCGCGCCCGCACAAGGACTCCCCCGCTGTCACCGACGTCTGGCCCTCTACCTCCGCGTTCGACGGCTACCTCTCCGCCCTCTCCCCGATCCAGGTTAGGATCAGGACCCATTTGTACGTAATTTTGCTTCTCGTGTAGAATAGCTAAGAGCTGGAAGAATTATAAGCCACTTATGTTTGGAAATTGCCATCCATTTGAAAACTCTAGATCACATTACTATAAATGGGGCATTGAATCCATGCAACAATTGTACCTCGCCTTTCCATGAATGGACTATTTGACTGCGCCAGTGTGCTGTGCTCGACAAACATGCAGTGCCAACTCCTATCACGCTCATCGTGCGTTGGAAACCTAATTGAAATTAGTAAATTAATTAGTGCTACATGACTTGCAAAATTTCCTACTGTCATCAGGTACTCCTATGAAACTGATGTGACATGTTTGGTTAGACAAAGAGGATGACATGTTTCATCGAACATTTCCTTCATCGCCTTCAGTGCTCGAGCCACTGTATCCTTGAACATTTTACCGGGCTAATAAACTGTCAATGTATTCATGGAGATTTCTATGTAGGCAGAGTTTACAGTAAGAGGTATCTTGGTGGTGCTATCTGTCTATCGTTACACTTGTGGCCGTAGTCCTTCCCTTTGTTTTATGTTTGGACCATCTTCTTGTCTTCCAACATTGCGATTTTGGTCAGGCACCATGAATCTCTGAAGCTCGTCTTCTGTTTGCATAGCCTAGGTGTCCGAGTGGGCTTCAAACAGTCACGTTGATCTTTAAATGATGATGCCATGGGTGGGCACCCTGCCTTCCCAATGCCATCCTGTGCTACCGTTCATCTGCATTCCTAACAGCTGGAATTCTGACATTGATTCGTTTCATAATAAAAGAATATTGATCTGAGAAGTACTCAAACTGCAGAACCTGTCGTGCAGTAAAAATTGTGGCACAGAAGCTGCATTTGCAAGGAAACATCATTGCTATGATACCATGCAATCCTGGACTCTGGATAGCTAAATGGATGCATACTCTGAGCTGAGACATTTCTTGACTAGAAAATCCAGGTTCTCTGTCTTATGTAGTGGACATCATGAATGAGTGACCGCTTAAGTAATGCAGATTTGACAGTGTGGGAATTGAATGTTAGCTCTAAAATTAAAACTTGAATTGCCTCACTTCAATCAAGTATATGTTTGACTGTCTGGGTATGCAACTTATATACGTCAAATGCATTGAGAGCTGCCTGAATAGGGCTTATACAGCTGCATTTTTATTTGATATTTTTGCAGCAACCTGTTGTCTTGTACAACTTATATTTGCCTGAATAGGGCTTTACATGTTGTCTTGTTTGATATATGTTCATTTGGAGTTAATGATGACCCTTCAAAAGGGCGCTAATTGCCCCAGCTCCAGATCAGTAGTACCATATCAGCACACTTCTAATTTATTTCCTTTTGCAAATACAACCAGTTAGCATGTCCATAGTTTTCACACCATCTCCACTTGCTGATTACTTTTCTATTGTTTTGCAGCTTGTACGCAGTAATAGCCGTCGCTTTGTACCTTCTCAAGCAGATGAAGAAATTCACCAGTTATCTTATCTTCAAAAACATATGGCTAATATTCTTACTCTATTGGCCGATTCTGTTGAGGGGGAGGGGGATGATTCTATGGTATGTCACCTTTCCTCTAACATACTCTAAGTTATTTCCATGCATTATATGCTGATTATTCTTCATTCTTGACCTTTTATTGTTAGTGAGTCGAACTATTTTTGGGGGGATAGTGTGGCAGAAATAAAATATTTGTTGTACTGACTGTGGAGTTTACTTACATGTACCTCCAAATAGGTTATGACGTATGAGTTTCGCCTGTTAGGTGTTGACTGTAACCAAATATGAGAACTATCCATAGACAATATGTCTACAACAAATTATATCAAGCGATTGAAACAAAAGACCAAGTGTAGAACAACCCAGAGACAAATAAAATAAAAGGTCAATGATAACACTTAGCTGATCCAGACAAATATATGAGTGAAATCTCTTTCTGTGCAACTAAGAGTCGACGTGTCCTTACATTTGAGGACATTTTTTAAAGACATTGTTTCTTTGAATTTGACAAAGTAATTTTGTTTGGACTTCACAGAATCGTCTAGCTAGTTTTCTCTGTAATGCAGGAAACCTGGAAGACGACATTGATGTATGCTTCTAAACTTTGTCTATTTGATAGCTGTATCACACCAATTTTGTGCAGGTACTGACAATGGAGACTTTTGAGCACCTTGGATTTCTTGTGCACTTTTCGGAAGGAACGTCCCTAAGCCAGGCAGCCACATTTTTTGCAAATTCTGATCCAGACATGCCGGCTACTCCGGTATCTGCAGCTCAGGTCCATGATTGGATTTTGCAGAATATTGTTTCTTCATTGGAGTTTTATACCGAGAAATCGACAGCTAAGGAAGGGAGCCAGCAGATCGCATCTGATCTCGATGTTACCATGGCTGATGCCAATACAAGTCATCCAAGGAACAACACACCTACTGTTGTTAATCCTGCATTCCATAGAAATTCTACATTTGTGGAGGGTTTCTCCAAAACTTCTGTTGTCAAGCATGCATCTGATGTCAAAGGACATTCAGTGAAGGTATGAATTGTAGTTATAGTAGTATTAGTATCAAAATGCTTTGTTTAATTACTGGTAGCCATTAGCGAACTTGGATGTTGAAAGGAATGAAGAGATCTGTCCCTTTTGAATTCCAATATGTTTGCATTGTCCCACCCAAGATGCAATTTAGTGTTGATTAAGAAATCGTTATTGTGAAATCTAGTGTGATGAGTTATCGGGTGCTTGAATCTAGTCTGAGTGCTAGTGTGCCATTGTAAGCACAGTCGAGATGTTTTGATCACCAGATTTGTGGTGGAGCATTCTGCCTCTTAGAAGGAAAATAAATAGTACTCCCTTTGTTCGGAAATAAGTGTAGCATATTTGTCTAGATACATGTGATACGCATGTATCTAGACGTGTTTTATTGTATAAATACATGCGTATCTAGAGAAATCTGCGACACTTGTTTCCAAACGGGGGAAGTACTATGTAGCCACATCTGGATAATTAAGGAGATAATCATGCAAAGTTGCATTACTTACGTCAGGATATGTACGAGGTTAAAGCAGAAGAGAGGTATCTAGGCCGTTGATCGGATCTGGGGAGAACAAATATGAAATGTCTTTTCATGCTGGACACTCCAGAACATTCTCTACCCTCTAACTATCGGTGTTGAAATATGTTCCGTATTGTTCCAAGAGACTCCCACGTCTGTGTTCTAATGATGTGACCTCTTGTAGCTTCTTTGTCTGTTCAATGCTGGAGCCACAGTGCCTAAATTTGTCAGTATTGTTTAACACGAACTACGAACTGCATGTGTAGGTTTTGAACTGCCATGATTCTGTTATCTACATATTAGCACCAGTGAAGTATGCTACCGTGTATGGATGTTCTGATACTACTGTTGTTCTTGGTGCTGTTGGTAAGGTATGCATGTGATTTGGTTATTCCTTTCACCTTCTGTTATGGGGATCCAATTTTCTTTGATGTAGTTTGTGTCTTGGCACCAGCTAAGGCCTGCCATTGAAATATATTTTGTTTACGTGGTGTAGTGCTATTTAGTAACGTCTGAAGTTTTTTGCTCAATTCCAAATTTTTGTACACTTATTGTGCAAATAAAATACATTAGAGACGTTGTATGCCATATTCAGTTAGCACATTGTTTTGAAATCTCTCCCAGATTGTGAAAGAGAAGATTAGGAGCTGTCTAGTTAATATACCTTCTGTGAACCTTTGAATTGTATCTATAGTGCTAGAATATATATTTCTAAGCCCACTAACAACTCTAATCCTTTAAATTATCTATAGTGCTAGAATATATATTTTAAAGTCCAATAATAACTCTAATCCTTAAATACTACAATTCACCAAATTAATGCTAGATTTTCACGGGGATTACTTCAGCTTAATAATAGTATGTTATTTGTATTCTATTTTTGCTATTTCCCCCTCTACTCTGCTAATTAGTAATTACATTACGAACATAACATAATGTTTTGTGTTGTCAGGTTGTAAAGGTGGAGCATTGTGAAAGAGTGCATATTATTGCTGCTGCTAAACAAATCTGTATTGCCAACTGTCGTGAGTGCATCTTCTACTTGGGAGTAACTCACCGCCCTCTTATTGTGGGGGACAACCATAAATTACATGTGAGGTTCTGTTACTCCTTTTGTTGTGTACAGTTAGTACTCAGTAGAACTAGAAGGTATATGTTCTCTGCCACACTTGCAATGACTGACCGCTGCCTAGAAATTAAGCAGAATATGGTAGACAATTTTGTAAATTCTTGAGAATACATTTGCATGGCTAGCTATTATGTGTTGCTATTAGTGAAAGCTGAAGATAATCACCTAATAGACAATACTTCCGAGTTCTGAATACATCATAGTATGCAAGTTGTAGTTGGGGAAAGCATGATGGTCAATGCTGAACTTATTTGCGCTATCGTGACATTCTCCTTTCCTGTATCAACAGATTGCTCCATTTAATACTTACTATCCAAGATTGGGTGAGCACATGAGGCAAGTTGGTGTAGATCCCTCTACCAATAAATGGGACCAACCTTATGTACTGGGAGTCGTTGATCCACACGATTCATTGTCCCATCCCGCTGGGGTTTCTGATGTTCAAGCTGAATCCGCTATTTGTGTAGATCCTGATCTATTCACAAACTTTTTGGTATGTCGAGTATATAGTAAGCTAAACTGAGGCTTGTCTGTCTGTTCAGAACAGTTTTCTCCTGTATGAATATTTCAAAATCATGGCTATTTTCCGTCCACAGATTCCTAATTGGTTTGAGGATGCAGTGCAAGAGCCTACAAAATGCAATCCTTTTCCATTGCCTGAAATTTATCAGGCGTCACAAAGCAAGAAGGTACATTAAATATTTCTGCAATTTACTTAATGCTAGAGTTATCTAGTATGACTCGCATTACCATTATGGCCATAATGCAAATAACCGTTGATTTATTGATGTTATTTGGGTGCAGTTTGTTCACTTTCTTATGTATTACATTATTACTCCCTTTGTCCCACAATGTAAGATTTTTGGAAAGCTAAAACAGTTTGCCAAAGTGTATTATATTATGGGAAGGAGGGATTACTGTTTAGTATTCCTAAAAGTCACACGTCTCTGACATGCCATATCATCTTCAGCAAGCTGTTCTGGAAGATACTCAAAAAACTATCCGGGAGCTGCAACTTGATGAAAATAGGAAAAAGGAATTAGCAAGTGCCCTTCACGCACAATTCAAGGATTGGCTATATGGTAAGTTTTCATCTGTGCATTTTATTATTTCAATACAATCTACACCCTTCGTCTCATAAGATAAGATGCTATTACAACCAATACATGAGTATATTGGCTGTAATAACATCTTATATTATGGGACGGAGGGAGTACCTATCATTCCCCCCTTTTATATGTCAATAGTTACACTTGTTGCCTTATCTCCTTCAGTTTCAGTAGTTTCAGTATTCTAGTTCAGTACACCAACTAGTTTTATGTACTAGTGTATTTTTCATCAGTGCTCAATGAAGCATTGTACCTTACTGCTCAATGGAGTATTCTGATCGTAGAACTCATTCCGGTCTATCTTGTGCACTGAGTAATGGAAACAATGTCGGTTCATGTCTCCAGCTACAGGCAACATCCGCCAGCTCTACTGTCTGCAGGGCGACTAACCATGCCATGAGCTTGTTTCGACAACAGAAGTGTTCAAGTCCTTTCACCCTCTGCTGACCAGCTGGTGTGACTCTAGAAACATTCGGCGGTCCCTCGTCGAAGCTGACCTTACTCCCAGAGTACCGAAAGAAGAACGTATAAAACGGAACATGTGTTGTCTCTTTGTTTTCTTTCTTTCTGCAAAGTAGATCGATTTGTTTTCCCCAAAAATTGGCCCGTTTGCTTGAGGTATAGGTCGTTAGGTTGTTGGTCTCGGTTTCTTGGTGGTTGCACAGCCTTTTGGGGTCCTCCAGAAGTTCCACGAATATGTAACAGAGATTTTTAACCACTCAAAGCAAATAAGCATTTGAATCTCATCGTATTATTCCTTATACTACTCTCGAAATATCCAATACCTTCGCTTAACTATCAACCATTGTTGTAGCACATGCAAGTGCTACTGGGCGCTGCTAGGGCTGGTTGTCCTGAGTCTTGCTCTTTAACTGATGATTTTTTTTTAGTATCTTAATGTTCTGAATGGGTCACAAGGAATTACGCATAGATGTGCGTACTGCAAGACTTTAGCAATCCTGCTCACACCGTCAATGCGTCGTTGTATTCTTACATAGCTCAATGTTTATGTTTATACATTATTAACACCGTGTTAAAAAAATCCGGGGACACGCACAATATTAGTGTCTTGACAGCTATGCTGCGACACCTGTGCAAATGTTCATTTCTACTCCCTCCGTTTCACAATATAAGATGTTTTAGCTTTGTAAAGGGAGTGTATCTAAATTCTTTTTAGTATCTAAGTTCATTCTAAACCTAGATGAATCTAGACACTAAAACAAGTCTAGATACACTTCATTCATAAATCTAAAACATCTTATATTTTGAAAAGGAGGGAGTATATGGAATCTTTGATCGTTGATCCGCATGTGAACTGAATCGCAGAAAAATGGGCGGATTGGTTCACGATTTGGTAGCCGCCGGCTTGCCCCTATAAAAAAATCAACAAGTTTTTTTTTATCAAATCAACAAGTAATTTAAACAAGTTAAGTATAGCAAATAAATAATTGAACATTCAGATTTATTACAAGTTTATGAAATTAAACAAACAATTCAAAATGTTCGTTAACAAATAAATAAACAAACTAGTTGGCTCCTTGAGCCTCCACAGATGCTCCACCAAATCATCTTACAATTGGCTACGAGTATTTGTGTCTCGAACTTTCTGCCGCCTAGTAAGAAAAGTAGCAAACATGTGGCACTTGGTGGTCAATATCTGCAAGAGGACCTTGGCGAAAATACGGTTTAATGTCAAACACTGGAGTCTCTCGCTCGTTCTCGATGATCATGTTGTGCAAGATAACACAGGCGATCATGACCTCCCACATCTGATCGTTCGGCCAGGTAAGGGCAGGGTACCTAACAATGGCAAATCAAGCTTGCAGCACACCAAATGCCCTCTCCACATCCTTCCTGCAAGCCTCTTGCTGTTGAGCAAACCAAGCTTTCTTTTCTCCAGGCATAGGGCTTGAGATTGTCTTCACAAATGTTGACCATCTTGGGTAGATGCCATCTGCCAAGTAGTATCCCTTGTCATACTGGTGTCCATTGATCTCGAACTGCACTGGAGGAGCTCTTCCTTCAACAATCTTGGCAAACATATTTGAACACTGCAGCATGTTGATATCATTGTGTGATCCTGCCATACCGAAGAAAGCATGCCAAATCCATAGATCCTGCTATGCCACAGCCTCAAGCACCACACGACATGATCCTCTGTGACCTTTGTACATGACCTGGTGCGCGAATGGACAGTTCTTTCAAGCCCAGTGCATACAGTCAATGTTTTCAAGCATTCCTGGAAAACCCCGTGTAGCATTCTGTTCCATCCGAGTTGTGTCTTCTGCATTGGGTGTTCTCAAGTATTTCTTCCCATACAGTGCCACAATAGCCCTGCAAAATCTATACATGTAGTCGATGGCTGTGGACTCTGCCATGCGGAGGTAGTCGTCCTATGTGTCACCAGCAACTCTATATACAAGCATCCCGAGAGCAACCGTGCATTTTTGGATTGTAGAGAAACCAAGCATGCCGACGACATCTCTCTTTAGTTTGAAGTAGTCGTCGAACTCTCTTAATTCCTCGACAATCTCCAGGAAAAGCTTACGGCAAATTCTGAAATGGCGTCAAAATGTGATGTCGTCGTGCAATGGGTCGTCGGTGTAGAGCATGCAGTAGCCTTCCATCCTCTGCCTTGGTTTGCTCTTGCGCCGCCCAGGCTTCGAACCCCCAGCAGGCGGCTTCTCATCGGCGCCGGCGATCATGCCCAGGAGGGATGTAACGATCAGGAGATGATCATCATCATCGACGTTGTCTCAGATGCCAATAGCAACAACGATTTCATCGTCCATCAGAGCGACCACCATCTCTTCCTCGTTTGAATCCATGCCTTTGGCAAACCGTCGAACACCTCGAGGGCAGGGCGGTTGTGCGGCGGGCTTGGGGCTACCGGCGGGCATGGGGCCGGGTAGGGATGAGTGTGGGCGGCTCGGGAGGGTAGGGGGAGTATTCTCGGCGGCTGCGGCGGTGGCTCTAGCGGGCTGAACTGTAGACGACGAGGGTAGCAGCGTCGAGTGGTGGTCGCTGGGGATAGGAAGGGTGGGTGGGTAGGAACACGATATGTGGGAGACTTTCGTAGCTATGTGTCGCCAACAAGGCCGGCCCGCGTTGTTCTCAGCTCCATCTGGCGCCCCCGCTTGCCCTCCCGTGGACTGGGTTCGGCCTGGGGATGCCATATAACTAAATGGGTCGCGCAGGCGCCAAAAACATTTGCGGGGCACGACTGCACGTCATTTTGGTCGCCGACACACCCCATAGGCCTTTGGGGGGCCCTTAGGGACCCCGAGTGGAGATGCTCTAAGCGTGCATCTAGCCATGCAGCCCGCTCGCAGGGTCCACGGGAAGTAAATGCATTGCCTTTCGCTCTCTTTCCACCATGTTTACCCTAGCATCTCACATCTCTCTTGTTCCACTCGATCTATCGTCGGTTAATAAGGCCGACATGGTTGCCGTAGGTAGAGAGCATACCCGTGAATACTAGGGCGGTGGCCGGTGGAGAATCACAACATGGAAGATGTTCATTTTTTTAGACATGATTGCATGAGCGCTCTGGTATGTTTTCTTCCTCAACTCCGGCGGTTGGAGCTGGCGTCTAACTACCACAGATGGCGGCCCCGCGAGGAGATGAGGAGGAACACTACTGCTAGGTGCTAGCTAGCCGGTACCTGAGCGAACGGAGAAGACATCAACATTGGAAATGTCCAAACCGTAGGCCCACCTACCAATTAACCCTGATTGGAAACAACACGAGGCGGCCGACAATGAAGCTAATATTTGCTAGACTCGCGAATAAAGGCCTCTCTTGTGCTGGTCCAATGGAGAGCCATCGGGTCCGTGGGAGCGCCTTGTCGGAGCGTATCGCACCATCCTCATCCCTTAATAGGAGAGGTCAGGGTGTGCACCTAAACGCAACACGAGGACTCTAGGAGAGCGGTAGGCGGACCGTACTACACATCTCCTCTCTGCCCCTTCCCCTGTTAGGTTGAGAGTCGACTCTAGGAGACCGGGCCACCCCCGAGGCCTCTTCGCCGGTGTTACCGGTCATATACAACAAAGGGAACGCTTCGGAGTAGCTAGGTATAGATCTTGTAGTGGCTATATATATGTTGGTAGTAGGCAGTTTGCCTGGTAGAAGGAACGGATCTCCGGATCTCGCCTCTAGATCCTTGGAGCTTTAGGGTTCCTTCTCCTCCCTCTTCTTCTCCGGTGGTCAGAGGCGAGAGTGGAGGGGAAGACCACGTTCCCTTGAATAATTTGGGCACGGTGACCTTCTTGCAGGTGTTGGAGCGGTGCGGGTGCGACCTCTTCCTGGCCGGCCCTAGAGGTGAGGGGGAGAGGCGTTGCTTCACAGCGTGTTGTGCGCTTGTTTGGCTCCTGTCCGGCCGTGGTGGTAAGGAGGAGCTGAGCAGCGGCAGGCCTTCTCGACATTGACTTGGTGGTCTTCCCCTCTTGTGGGGTGTTGTTGTTGTAAGCGAAGCAGAGGAGCTGGTGTGCTGCCCCGGCCGGCCTTGGTGGCGAGGAGGGGAAGTCTACTGGCGCCGCTGCTCTTGCTTCGGAGCGTCAACAGTTTTGGCTTGGGAAGCGCCATGGAGCTCATCACGCGGCGACCAGTGTTGTTGTCACGATCTACGGCCAATTTGGTAGCCATTCTAGATGCTAGAGATGCGTATTTTCAACCTCCAAGACGGAGACATCTGCTGGAGTTCCTCACTGGCATTCCTCGCCCTCTCGCCACCAAGTGGTGCGTTGATGACCCACAAGTATAGGGGATGTATCGCAGTATTTTCGATAAGTAAGAGTGTCGAACCCAACGAGGAGCATAAGATGTTGACGAGTGGCTTGGATCAGGAATTCACTGTAAATACTTAGCAAACGAATTTTTAGGGGTTTCTGATAATGCAGATAAATAAAGTGCGAGTAAATAAAAGACAGTAATAATAATTGCAGCAAGTGGCCCAATCCTTTCTTTAGCAAAGGACAAGCCGGTTGTATTACTTAAGATAACCAAACATTCTCGAGGACACATGGGAATACCGTCAAGTGCTTTCGCTTCATATAGTTGATTAATCTTCTTTGGTTGGATAAGTGTTGTGTGGGTGAACCTGTGCTAATGTACTGACCTTCCTAGGACTAATACATACTTGTGATTATACCCCTTGCAAGCATCCACAACTACAAGAAAATAATTAAGATAAAAACCTAACCACAGCCTTAAACTCTAAGATCCTACACTCCCTTATGCAAAGGTTTCCTAACGGGGGTTTAGGTTTCTGTCACTCCGGCAACCCCACGATTAGTAGCCAAATACACAATGCATTTACCTAGGCCCATAAAGGTGAAGTATCATGTAGTCGACGTTCACATGACACCACTAGAAGAATAACACCACAACTTAATTATCAAACTATTAGATCTTTCTCAACACAGTTTCACTACTAACAACATGACTTCTCCCATGTCCTTAAGAACTAAACGAACTACTCACGAGACATCATATGGATCAAGATCAGAGATGAAATAATGATAAGTAATAATCTGAACATAAACAATAATTCAATGGTTCCACTCAATAGCATCAACTACAACAAGTAATCAACATCGGGAAAGTTTCCCCTAAGAACTATGCAAGATTCAACCCAATTGTTATAGCGGTACAAAGTGATGGTGATGGTGCTGGTGGGGATGATGGTGGATATGATGATGATGATGATCCTGATGAAGTCCAGCTTGATGATGGTGTTGATGGCGATGATCTCCCCTCTCCGGGAAGGAATTTCTCTGGTAGATTTCTGCCTATCAGAGAGCTCTTTCTCTCTCTGCAGTTTTCCACCCCGCAGAGGCGGCAGAATCTTTCTATGGTCGCTCCCTGAGTCTTAGGGTTTAGAGAGGATTATATACGCCAAAGGGCGATGCCAGAAGTGGGCCAGGGTGGCCACACCACCTGGTGGCGCGGCCGGGGGGACCCGTGCCACCAGGTGGTGTGGGCCCCCTGTGGCCCATCTCCACTCCTCCTTCTGGCTTCCTTCGTCTTCTGGCAAAATAGGATTTTCCATATGTTTTATGGGATTTTCTGATCTTCGCGAATTTTGCATCCAGACAATGCTTTTTCCATCAAAATCCTGACTCTGGTGGTTCATCCTCCAAAAATCATCAATCATGCAAAAATAGATGAAATAACAGAAGTATCCTCTCTTAATATGAAATATACCAATGAATAATAGTTAATTATGATATAGAATAGTGATGCAAAATGGACGTATCAACTCCCCCAAGCTTAGACCTTGTTGATCCCCAAGCGAAAACCGAGCTCAATAAACATGACCACAGGTTTATGGAGTGAAGTGTTGATAAAGAGAATACGGACAAGAAGCATCACATTCATCAATACACAAATCATAATAGAAAATAACTCACTATTATATAACTTAACTTGCAATGAGTAAGGGAAACACAATAAAGATGCATAAAGTAAATCATAATTGATAATGACAAACTTTTGTTCTTGGTCAGAAAACGGTTAACAAATTGCAAGAGTCAAATTTAATGGGGTTTTCAATGATAGCTTTCAAAGTAGTATTCACTTAGATAAGAGCAGTGTGCAAAACAAGGGACACAAGAAACAAGATTGAATAAATCGTCATATGGGTGATTGAATCACAACAACTCAAATGCTTGCTTGAGATAGAAAGGAATAGGTTTACTGACTCAACTAAAAGGTGAAAAAAGGCCCTTCGCAAAGGGAAGCAGGGATTTTCAAGTTTCATAAAGAGCCTCCAAAAATTATGGTACTTACTAGCTTTCATCTCTCATTGCCCCTATCATAAGCATCTTGAGGTGATTAAGGTTAATGTGAGAAAATATGAGTTATATGCTTGACAAATTATAAGTTAAGAGTCCCATGCCCCTTGAGTACGAGTACCAGACCTCATGCTACTCAACTTTGGTCTCCGGTAAGTTCTTGTCATTGTAAGTGTATGTGGATCATAGAGAACCACCAACGGGGTACCCCTTGCCCCATGACACATGAGCTATCCCATATGAAAATGACAAGGCAACAGACAGTGAGCATCTCAGCGATCTTTTTATTTGCTATTTGCATAGGTTTTTATTGAAGATGCTTCATAGAATGCCACTATGGTTATGCTTCAAGTTTACACCATGATTAGGCATGGCTTAGGCTAGCCGCCCAGGCGTTTCTCTAATACATATACAAACTCCATGAGCTTACAAGCCTCCATTTTATTTCACACCGCCGACATCCATAAACAAAAGAACATGATATCAACTAAATAATAAGTGCAATGTCGAAAGCGGACCCCATGCTAGCATGGTTTTTCTAACTCCCAACTTATAAAATGCAAGCATACAAGCTTTATAAGATAGTCACAATGGTTCAAATTTATTAAGTACAAGAAAATAAAGTGTGCCATCAAGTTTGTGAGAGCTTTAATCACTAGTTTTCACATAATAAGTTTAATTTGGAAGATAAATAAAACTCGAGAATTTACTTGAAGTAGCAATGATGCTAATAGGTAGATATGGTGGACACAAATGGCATAGGTTTTGGTTCAAGGATTAGATGTACGAGAAGCATTCCCTCTCACTACAGGTTTTTGGCTAGCAAGGATGGGTAGCAAGCAATAAGAGTTGAAGGAAACAAACAAACATACAACTGATAGAAACAATCATGCAATCTCCCTTGGAAGCAAAAAAGATCTAAACTAGAGAATACTAAGCTTATGAGCTAAACAAGAAAGAAATATGATAAAATTATATTAAAAGTACTTCTCTCTTTTCCATTCAATCCTTAAATAATGTTGCTACTTGCTAGCTCGTGGTTGATGTAGAGCCCGTTAGGAACCCCAAGAGGAAGGTATGATGAGCACAGCAGCGAGTTTTCCCTCAGTTATGAGACCAAGGTTTAATCGAACCAGTAGGAGCAAGGAAACACCCCAAAGGTGTTACTAGCTGAGCTTTGGCAAGGCGCACTACCGGTGCTAGTAGCAACGTGGAGACCTGCACAACACAACCACAGAACTTTGTCCCCAACTTGCGATGAGGTTGTCAATCTCACCGTGTTTTGCGAAAAACAAAGGATTAAACCTATCGAATGGAAAGAAGTAAAAGTTTGCAGAAAGTAAACACAAAGCAGTAAAAGATTGTAGACTATATGTAAAGTAAAAGGACCGGGATCCATAGTTCACTAGAGGTGGCTCTCCTTAGATAGATAACATGTTGGGTGAACAAATTACAGCGGGGCAATTGACAAACACCGAGAAAGCAATACATGCATATACTAATCATCTTGACTTCTCTGAGACTTGATCGGGCATTACAACATAATACATAGATCGCCATCCAACTTCATCTATGACTAATAATCCACCTTCAGGTTATCATCCGAACCCCCTCCAGTATTAAGTTGCAAGCAACAAATTATTGCTTTACGAACTGCGTGTAAAGTAAACAATACGATTGTTCTATGAACAAAGGATTGTTGTTTTCTCCCTAGTAGCAACATCACATCTAGTACCTTAGAGATTTCTGTCACTTCCCGAGATTACCAGAGGCATGAACCCACTATCGAGCATAAATACTAACTCTTGGAGTTGCTAGCATCTACTTGGCCAAGATAGCTACTAACAACAGAAAGCATGCAAGATCTCAAATAACAAAGACATGATAAAATCAATAATCAATCTGAAATAGCATATCAATATCTATCGGATCCCCGCAAACACAACATGTATGAATTACAAATAGATGATCTTGATCATGAATGGAGCTCACAAGATCTAAACATGAAAGCACAAAGGAGGAGAAACCAGCCATCTAGCTACTACATGGATCCGTAGTCCAAGGATGAACTACTCACGCATCACACCGGAGGCTTGCATGGTGATGAAGAAGGCCTCCAGGATGAATTCCCCTGTCTGGCAGGGTGCCGGGAAGAGCTTCAGATCCCTCCCAATCTAGGGATGGATATGACGGTGGCTACAGACTCTTTCATGGATTTTTGATCGGGTACTTAGGGTTTTCGTCTCGAGGGCAACTTATAGGCGGAAGGAGAGGCCGAGGGGGTGCCGGGAGCGGCCACACCACCCCCTGGCGTGGGCCAGGCCTGGCCACGTGGCCAGGTGGTGTGGTGGCTCCCTAGCCCTTCTCCGTCTCGTATTCTGGCACTTGATCCCTTCCAAAAAATAGGCACTTTGGCTTTTGTCCCGTCCAATTCCGAGAATATTCATTTTCTGACTTTCCTGGAACCAAAAACAGCAGAAAACAGGCAGCTGGCACTGTGGCTCTTGTTAATAGGTTAGTCCAAGAAATCATATGAAAAGTACTCCAAAGTTGGAACAAAACACAAGAAAGTGGATAAAACCAAGCATGGAACATCAAAAATTATAGATACATTTGCAATGTATCAACATCCCCAAGCTTAACTCCTTCTCGTCCTCGAGTAGGTAAGTGATAAAAATAAATAATTTTTGAGGTGATATGCACCATCAAAGACTTGATCAAAGTATTTGCAAAATACTCAAAGCTGGGATGATAGTACTTCAATCATAACATGAAAGACAAAGTTCTAGCTATAAGCAAAGAGACTATGATGCAACATGAAAAGGTACAAACAAAAGATTCATGAATAACATGCTTTGCAAGACGTTTGTTTGTTTCACATAAAGAAAACATAGTATTCAGCTTGTCCCTCAATAGAGTAGAAAATATAAATGCATAGGACACCTTCAAAGTTCATAAGAGTGACTAGATACAATAGTTTAAAACAAGCAATATCAAGTTATGGATCAATCAACTAGTCTTGGGACAATGCACATAGAACTAAGAATGGCCACTATGCTCTCAAAGTAGGTGCATAAAGATAGAATGTGGAGACTCAATATAATGGTGGAAGAAAGGCCTTTATAAAAGGAAGTAGGGATTCAAGTCTCATAAAGAGCTTCCAAAAATTATGGTACTTATAGCTTTCAGCTCTCATTGCCCCTATCATAAGCATCTTGAAGTGATTAAGGTTAAAGTGAACAAACTATGGTGTACATGCTTGACGAAGTATAAGTCAGAAATCTCATGTCCCTTGTATACGAGGGCCGCTCCTCATGCTACTCAAGTTTAGTCACCGGTAAGTTCTTGTCATCGTAAGTATATGTGTATCATTGAGAACCGCCAACGAGGTACCCCTTGCCCGATGATACGGAAGAATCCCCATATCAAAATGACAAGGCAAGCAGACAACGAGCATCTCAACATTCTTCTTATTTACCATGGGAATATGGTGCTTTTTTCTCTCTTTCCTCTTTTCATAGTATCTCTTTTTTCTCTTTTTCTCTTTTTTTTCTTCAGTATAGGACTCTTTTTTTATAAGAAGAATGCTTCATAGATAGCTCATTATGGTTACGCTGCAGGTTTCCACCATGTCAGCATGGATTAGACCAGCGGCCCAGGCATTTCTCTAACACATATACATAACTCTATGGACTTACAAGCTCCCCTTTCATTTCACACCGACGACATCCATATACAAAAGAGCATGATATCAACTAGGTATAAGTACCAAGTGCAATGTTGAAAGCGTTCCCCATAAAAGCATGGTTCTGCTAATTCCCGACAAATAAGTGCAAGCATATACAACATAGAAGACACAATGGTTCAAGTTTATTAAGGGCAAGTAAAGTAAAGTGTGCCATCAAGTTCGTGAGAGCTTTAATCACAGTTTTTTCAGAACAAGTGGAAGGTAAACAAAAGCATGAATATACTTGGAATAGCATAAGCTAGTAGGTAGGTATGGTGGACTCTTTGGAATAACCCTGTTTGGGGAGTTGGATGCATGAGTGGAACTCATACTTTGTTGTGGAGGCTAGCAAAAGACTGGGAGCGACAAACTAAGAGAGCAATAATGGCCATAATCATGCAAAGCGACAAAACATCATTGATCAAAGCATAAAGTGATACTACAAGTTGAAAACTAAAGGATCATAAATGCTATGGTGACTTGAGACGGTCATAACATGGTGTGAGCATGTGCCAAGTCAACCCAAATAAAGCGTCAAAGGAAAATACCACTATACTATGCTTTAATATGCTAAAACAACGCATGATTCATCCAAGGCACATTAAGCAATCTCAATTGTTTATAACAAGTCATGCTACAGCAAAGAATACTAAGCATAAAGCCAAAACAATATCAAGCATGGCATGACAAAGCATAGGCCACAGTCAAAAACAAGCTCTTTTTACCACAAAAGTATGAACTTTTTCTACTCTTTTCCAAATCAAACCAAACTATTTGCAAACCAAAGTGTGAAAGAGGGGGTCCAACCAATTTATTCAGAAAACTAAGCAAACCAAGCAAACTAAAAACCAAAACAAAAACGAAAAAGTAGACGCTCCAAGAAAAACACAACTGTGTATGAAACAATAAAAATGAAGCGTTTGGAAGAAACCTGAGATTTTTATTAATGAAGAAGGGGATGTCTTGGGCATCCCCAAGCTTTGACGCTTGTACTTCTAGGATATTTCTTGGGGTGACACGCGTGGCATTCCCAACCTTGAGCTTTAGTCCATCCTTCATCTCATTACTCATTTCTTCCATACACCTGAAATTTTTCCTTCATACAAAACTTCACACAATCTCATTAGCAACATTAGTGCACTTAAGATAAATAAGTCTCAATGTTCAGTTCTAACACCAAATAAACTTCCATTAGAACACTAGCTACTGTAGCACTTCCCTCAAAAAGCTCAATTCCCCAAAGGAACTTAAGAAGAAACTAACAAGAAGCAAATGCAGAAAATGACAGAAATCTGTCAAAACAGACCAGCAGGTAAAGACGAACTTTTAGAAGACCTTCTGTTGCTCAAATCAAAAAGTGTTGAACTAACGAAAGTTAGATACCAACCTGGGGCAGAAGTAAAAAAAAGTACAGCTCAATCCGACGTACAGACCGCTCTCAGGAATTTTTATGGTGAAGCACAAAAATCTGTTTCGGGACAGCAACTTTCCCAATCATTACTTCACTCTCATTAGAGATTACTCTTGGCACAAAAAGCAAATAAAAAGAATAAGGAGAGGTTATTACAGAGGTAATAACTTCCAATAGTTATCTAAAACTCTTGGGTTATCTCCCAACAAGTACTTTTCTTTAACGCCTTTAAGTTAGGCATGAAAATTTGAGAAGATGCTCTCATAGGAAATATGAATTGAAATAAAAGAGAGCATCAAGAAGCAAATTCAAAACACATTTAAGTCTAACCCACTTCCTATGCATAGGAATATTGTATTCAAATAAATGCACAAAGAACAAAGTGACAGGCATAGGAAGATAAAACAAAAGTAACTTCAAAACTTTCAGCACATAGAGAGGTGTTTTATTACCATACAAACTTCTACAACCATATTTTCCTCTGTCATAATAATTTTTAGTAGCCTCATGAATAAACTCAACAATATAACTATCAGATAAGGCATGCTTTTCATGATATACAAGCACTAGAGCTTTATTATAAACATTTTCATAAGAATCCTTGGGAACAGAACATTCACCCTCCTTTGATAAGCATGGGGGACAATCAAATAATGTAAGGGATAAAGAGTTACTCTCATTAGAAGGTAGGCATAGGTAGATCCATTCTTCCTCCTTTTGTCCATCACTCTCCTCCTCTTTTTCATCTAATGAGCTTTCAGGTTCAGAAATTTCTTCTTCCATGGAGGTTCTAGCAGGCGGTGGTTCATCTATTACCTTAGCAGTCATAAAACTGTTCCCAAATAGGAAACTGAGTGAGATATCCATAATGAAATAGTGATTGGAGCAGAGCTAGTCATAAAGGCAACTTAAGAAAGGAACTAATTTTTTTGTGTTTTTTGAAGAACAAAACAAGCAAACAAAGCAAAAAGAGACTAAGCAAAACAAAAACAACAAAGTAAAGAGATTGGTTATGAGGGACTCCCCTTGTGAAGATGTCCTTGACTCCCCGGCAACGGCGCCAGAAAAATCTTTGCTAGCTCGTGGTTGATGTAGAGCCCGTTGGGAACCCCAAGAGGAAGGTATGATGAGCAAAGCAGCGAGTTTTCCCTCAGTTACGAGACCAAGGTTTAATCGAACCAGTAGGAGCAACGAAACACCCCAAAGGTGTTACTAGCTGATCTTTGGCAGGGCGCACTATCGGTGCTAGTAGCAACGTGGAGACATGCACAACACAACCACAGAACTTTGTCCCCAACTTGCGATAAGGTTGTCAATCTCACCGTGTTTTGCGGAAAACAAAGGATTAAACGTATCGAATGGAAAGAAGTAAAAGTTTGCAGAAAGTAAACACAAAGCAGTAAAAGATTGTAGATTGTATGTAAAGTAAAAGGATCGGGATCCATAGTTCACTAGAGGTGGCTCTCCTTAGATAGATAACATGCTAGGTGAACAAATTATATCAGGGCAATTGACAAACACCGAGAAAGCAATACATGCATATACTAATCATCTTGACTCCTCTGAGACTTGATTGGGCATTACAACATAATACAAAGACCGCCATCCAACTGCATCTATGACTAATAATCCGCCTTTAGGTTATCATCCGAACCCCCTCCAGTATTAAGTTGCAAGCAACAAATTATTGCTTTACAAACTGCATGTAAAGTAAACAATACGATTGTTCTATGAACAAAGGATTAGTAGCAACAACACATCTAGTACCTTAGAGATTTCTGTCACTTCCCCAGATTACCAGAGGCATGAACCCACTATCGAGCATAAATACTAACTCTTGGAGTTGCTAGCATCTACTTGGCCAAGATAGCTACTAACAACGGAAAGCATGCAAGATCTCAAATAACAAAGACATGATAAAATCAATAATCAATCTGAAATAGCATATCAATCTCCATCAGATCCCCGCAAACACAACATGTATGAATTACAAATAGATGATATTGATCATGAATGGAGCTCACAAGATCTAAATATGAAAGCACAAAGGAGGAGAAACCAACCATCTAGCTAGTACATGGATCCGTAGTCCAAGGATGAACTACTCACGCATCACACCGGAGGCTTGCATGGTGATGAAGAAGGCCTTCAGGGTGAATTCCCCTCTCCGGCAGGGTGCCAGGAAGAGCTTCTGATCCCTCCCGATCTAGGGATGGAGATGACAGCGGCTATAGACTCTTTCGTGGATTTTTGATCGGGTACTTAGGGTTTTCATCCCGAGGGCAACTTATAGGCGGAAGGAGAGGCCGAGGGGGTGCCGGGAGCGGCCGCACCACCTCCTCACGTGGGCCAGGCCTGGCCGCGCGGCCAGGTGGTGTGGTGGCTCCCTGGCCCTTCTCCGTCTCGTATTATGGCACTTGATCCCTTCCAGAAAAATAGGCACTTTGGCTTTTGTCCCGTCCAATTCCGAGAATATTCATTTTCTGACTTTCCTAGAACCAAAAACAGCAGAAAACATGCAGCTGGCACTGTGGCTCTTGTTAATAGGTTAGTCCAAGAAATTATATGAAAAGTACTCCAAAGTTGGAACAAAACACAAGAAAGTGGATAAAACCAAGCATGGAACATCAAAAATTATAGATACATTTGCAATGTATCACTACTGACCAGAGCTAAAATTTCCAAAACCAACTAAATTTACCTAATGATCCCAGAGTGATACCAATACTAACAACAAGATTAATCATATAACATAAATTGCAAACTAAAATAAGATGTGCAAAAATTAAATGATAGAGCTTCTCATTAATATTCCATAATGTCAACTCACACCAAGGGATAGATAGATATCTAACTAGAGGGGAGATACTTCCACAATGCAAACATCCTATATGATAACTTCTCTATTCATGATATGACTCTACTAAAAAGGTAAAAATATGAAAGATAATGATATGATACCGCGACACTCCCCCAAGCTTGGAACAAACCAAGGGGATGCTAAAACGTGATGACGAATTACTCATTCAGCGATGGTGATGTCCTCTTGATAAGCTTTTCGATCAATTCCTTCAAATCCTCAATCTCAAAGGTGAGAGTACAAATTAACTCCGAATTTTTCTCAATGCGGTTCATGATCATGTCAGGCTATGAATCCCAGCCCTTGCGATTCTTTCCCCACTCTTCCTCCTTAAAGTATTCTTTTCCTACATGGTTAGAACGAGGCAGATCCCAATTGGAGGGTAATTTTTCCTTGGGCATATTTTGGAATTGCTTCTCATGAATAAGGGTATGGAAGGGATTCTTGGTGCGTGGAGGAGGTGACCGTGAAGCCAAGCAATGGCGCGAAACCATCCCTCTAGTGGACATCCGTGCAGTCCTTTTGAACTTGGCAGGATTTGCCACCACTCCAATGCTTGCAATGGTGGTGTTGGTGTGCGGATGCTGGTCTTCCTTTGCTTCCTCTTCAACTTCACTCTTGATCTCCTCCTTCTGCTTGGTGTCTTGGAGATCATCTTCTGCAGGCTCCTTGCCCTTATCGTTGGCGGAGACCATCGTGCTTCTAAACTTGAAAATAGTTTCTGACAGAAACATATCAAAATGAAAACACGACGAGAACATGATATACGGACCTCGGGGATCCAGGGGATTATATATTACAAAGTTAATCAACAAAAGGAAGGTACTGGGAGAAAACGGGTCAGAGATGGGCTCCGGGGTGGCCACACCCCCTGGTGGTGCGGCAAGGTGGGCCCGCGCCACGGGGTGGTGTGAGCCACCCGGGCTCCGTTTCTATCCCTTTTTCGACTCATTATTTTCCATGTTAGATAAAAATTGCAAAACTATAAATTGAAAAGTTTTTCGCGGACCTTTTCTTGCCAGAACTGTTACCTATTTGAAAATGGACTCTGCAGGTTTCTGAATTTGGTCTTTAATAAATTCTTCCGGAGTCACTACTTGAATAATATCAATATCTTCATTGTAAGAATCTTCAAAAATTCAGTGCTCGAGTCTTTTGACCATTTTTCATCTCATTACATCATTTTCTCCTACCACTTGAAAATTTCTTTCATACAAAACTTCACACAATCTTCATTATTAACATTAGTGTATGCAAGATAATAAACCTTTAGGTTTAATTTCAACTGAAATCCATCAAAACATAAGCTACTAAAGCAACTCCTTTTGAAAGCCCAAAAAGAATTAAAAAAGGAAATCGATTTAAGAGGCAAATGCAAAAATGGCAGAAATTTGTCAAAACAGACCAGCAGGTAAAGATCAATTTTTTTCGAAAATCTTCTATTGCTCAAATGAAAAAGTGCAAAACTAACGAAAGCTAAATAATAAACTGGGGCATGCACAAAAAAAATACAGATCATTACGACGTTCTGGGATTTTTCACGATTTTTTACGGTGAAGTACAAAATTCTATTTTGGGACAACAACTCCCCCAAATCTTACTTCTCTTTCATTAGAGGCTGATCTTGACACAAAAACCAAACAAAAAGGATAAGGAGAGGTTATTACAAAATCAATAACTTCCAGGACTCAAATAAACAAAAATAAACTAAAAGCAAAAATATATTGGGTTGTCTCTCAAAAAGCTCTTTTTTATAGCCATTAAGATAGGCATAATAAATTTCAATGATGCTTACATAAGGATATGAATTGAGGTAAAAGAGAGCATCAAGAAGCAAATATACATATATTTAAGTCTAACCCACTTCCTATGCAAGGGAATTTTGTAAGAAAATAAATTATTGAAACCAGAGGCTACTAGCATAGGAAGAAAAAACAAGTGCAACATAAAGACTTTCAGCATAAAGGAAGGAAACTTAATATTATTGAGATGCATAGAAACACTTTTCCCTCTCTCATAATAACTTTCAACATCATGAATAAATTTAACGATATAACTATCACATGAACCATAGTAGCAATGATCACTAATCCTGACAGAAAACACAGGGACACTAGCTTTCCTAGTTCCATTAGGATGTGAAACAATATTAGAAGTATCCTTACAAAGGATAATGTGCCCATCTTTTACATTTTTAGAGATAAAGTTTTCTCAATTGCTACTGCAGGTTCAACATCTATTTGTTCATCAGGTTCTACAACTTTATTTATACTTTTGTTAACCATACCAGTTATCATAGAATGCTCCTTTACCTTAACAGGGAAAGGTATTTTCTCGATGTAAGGTTCAGGTAAAATATGATCAACAGTATAAACTTCAGTATTTCTAGCAGGACCACAATTAACAATATCTTTATATGGTGCATGATACTTGTTCCATTTCTTTTTTAGGAATTTCAATATAAGGGCAAAAGCCGTAAAACAATTTGCAATACTTTGAGAATCAAGACCATAAGCATTACTAATACTATGAAAGTCATCAGATCCCATAAAAAATTTAATGCATTCATAATCATAATTTATACCTGACTCTCTTCGTTTATCATTCTCCCATGCTTCAGCATTGTCTTGAATACGGTCTAGAAGATCCCATTTAACTTCTTCTTCCATACGTGTAAATGTTCCAGCACAAGAAGCATCCAATAGATCCTTATCATGAAGAGAAAGCCTTGCATAAAAGTTATTGATAATAATATTATTAGGGAGCTCATGAGTAGGACATTTGAGCATTAGTGACTTCAATCTCCCCCAATCTTGGGCGATACTCTCTCCATCACGAGGCCAAAAGTTATATATTTGATTCCGATCTTTATGAATCTCACTAGAAGGATAAAATTTGGAATAAAAGAGAGGTACAATTTCCTCCTATTCAAAATATTGGCCATTCTTTAGCAACTTATATCATTCCTCAACTCTGCCTTTCAATGATACAGAGAATACCATTTTCTTAATTTGATCTGTTGTAATACCTGCACACTTGAACAACTCGTATAATTCGTGTATAAAAAGCAAATGATCACCGGGATGGACAGTTCCATCTCCAAAATAATAGTTATCCATAACATGATCAACAATTTTTGTAGGTATTTTAAAAGGATCAATTTTAGCAGGTGGTGGTTCATCTACTACCTTAGCAGTGGTGGTAGCATTCCAAAATAAGAAACTAAGTGAATTATCCATATTGAAAATAAAGTAACAAGCAGAAATAAACAATACTCACAACAAAAGTTTCCTTTACCAGTTCCACTCTTCAATAGCGCTTCACTCCCCGGCAACAGCGCCAGAAAATAGTCTTGATGACCCACAAGTATAGGGGGTGTATCGCAGTATTTTCGATAAGTAAGAGTGTCGATCCCAACGAGGAGCAGAAGGTGTTGACGAGTGCTTGGGTCAGAAATTCTCTATAAATACTTAGCAAATGGATTTTTAGAAGGTTTTGATAATGCAGATAAATAAAGTGTGAGTAAATAAAAGACAATAATAATAATTGCAGCAAGTGGCCTAATCCTTTCTTTAGCAAATGACAAGTCGGTTGTATTATTTAAGATAACCAACATTCTCGAGGACACATGGGAATACTGTCAAGTGTTTTCGCTTTATATAGTTGATTAATCTTCTTTGGTTGGATAAGTGTTGTGTGGGTGAACCTGTGCTAATGTACTGACCTTCCTAGGACTAATACATACTTGTGATTATACCCCTTGCAAGCATTCGCAACTACAAGAAAATAATTAAGATAAAAACCTAACCACAACCTTAAACTCTGAGATCCTACACTCCCTTATGCAATGGTTTCCTAACGGGGGTTTAGGTTTCTGTCACTCCGGCAACCCCACGATTAGTAGCCAAATACACAATGCATTCCCCTAGGCCCATAAAGGTGAAGTATCATGTAGTCGATGTTCACATGACACCACTAGAAGAATAACACCACAACTTAATTATCAAATCATTAAATCTTTCTCAACACAATTCCACTACTTACAATATGACTTCTCCCATGTCCTCAATAACTAAACGAACTACTCACGAGACATCATATGGATCAAGATCAGAGATGAAATAATGATAAGTAACAATCTGAACATAAACAATAATTCAATGGTTCCACTCAATAGCATCAACTACAACAAGTAATCAACATCGGGAAAGTTTTCCCTAAGAACTATGCAAGATTCAACCCAATTGTTATAGCGGTACAGAGTGATGGTGATGGTGCTGGTGGGGATGATGGTGGAGATGATGATGATGATGATCCCGATGAAGTTCAGCTTGATGATGGTGTTGATGGCGACGATCTCTCCTCTCCGGGAAGGAATTTCCCCGGCAGATTTCTGCCTACCGGAGAGCTCTTTATCTCTCTGCAGTTTTCCGCCTCGCAGAGGCGGCGGAATCTTTCTGTGGTCGTTCCCCGAATCTTAGGTTTCGAGGGGATTATATACGCCAAAGGGTGATGCTGGAAGTGGGCCAGGGTGGCCACACCACCTGGTGGCGCGGCCAGGGGGACCCGCGCCACCAGTGGGTGTGGGCCCCTGTGGCCCATCTCCACTCCTCCTGGCTTACTCCGTCTTCTGGAAAAATAGGATTTTCCATATATTTTCTGGGATTTTCTGATCTTCGCGAATTTTATCTCCAGACAGTGCTTTTTTCCATCAGAATCCTGACTCTGGTGGTTCATCCTCCAAAAATCATCAATCATGCAAAAATAGATGAAATAACATATGTATCCCTCTTAATATGAAATATATCAATAAATAATAGTGAATTATGATATAGAATAGTAATGCAAAATATACGTATCATGCGTCCTCGACGGAGAAAGAGTGGGCGGAGCTGGAATCTGACCGACGGAGGAGAGGCCTAGGGGCCTGATTGCTTTTTTTGTTTTTTCCCTAGGATCCGAGCTGTAAACTTACGGGCGTTTCCTATAGCTCAATCTTTCTGCAGGGTCCTATATGTAAATGTGTATCCACCGCTTTGGAATAATTAAAGCTGCTTCGGGGGTCCTTCGTGACCCCTCCTATGTTCAAATAAAATAAAACTGGAGAGGTCGGTATTGGAGGCCAACTGCACACGAGCAATAGGAGAGGTCGGTATTGGAGGTCGTTTGCTCGCCATTATTGCAGAGATTAGGAGAGGTCGGTATTGGAGGTCGTTTGCTCGCCATTATTGCAGAGATTGTTTTCTGACCTATCTGACATGGACGTTAGTATTTTACACACGGTACACATCAGTACACCATGTATTCATTTCTGTATAGCTTCATGTATCTACTCGAAACATAATTTGGCTCAGATTGCAAGGCCTATTGAATGGTACAGATATCAGGAGCATTTGAGCTCCAGAGCCAAAATGCCACGCCCGCCTCTTTGTACAGGACAACTAAAAGCACATCAACCTAACAACAGTGCAAAATATACTCACTCGGTTTCGTACAAAAAATGCGGGTGGCCTTTTAAAAAACCTAGTTGAATGCCCGTGCGCTGCTACGGGTTGATTTTTACTACTCCATCCCAACTGATAAATAAACCTAGCCTTAGTTCTCCTAACTAAAATTAAAAGTTATATTTTTATTTGTACAATTAGGGAGCACTCAAATTAAAATTGCCGCTTCAATTTTCTCCGATATTCTAGTGGACTCTCTAATTTTTACACGCTATATATCTCACAAACCTATATTTTTCATATTTTTATAATTATCAAACCGACATATACAATGATATCCATATAACTGATTAAAACTATATAAAATTAAAATATTAACAATTTAAAAATATTTTAGTTTTGATCTACTATTAGTTTCAACCTTTTTTGATCATGTTAGCACATAAAGCATAGATCTTTTCCCAAGCGTATAGGATTACCTGTAACACCACACCGAGCTAAATGGTTGTGCTTAAGAAGGGCATAGACACGACATAATTGAATGGATGGACAACATCATAGTGTATATAGCAAAAGTCTGAATATCCGGACTGACCCGTCATGAGAGAATTTTTTTCTGGAACAGAGGCCTACTTGATCATGCAACAAGCTTGGATGGCACATACACAAGCAGCTCCATACAGTCATGCACCATGCACCGGAGCTCCAAAGTATAGCTCCTTGAGAACTGGGCATCGCTCAGTTGGCTAGCAGGGAGAGTGCTCTTGAGGAACTGCATCTCCAGTTGTTAATTAGCATGCCTGATTTAACAATGCTCTTGCGTGGCATATGGCAAGGGTGCCGACAATGGAAGCGGCGACATGATGTGCAAGGTGCAGCACGGAGCACTGGGATGCCCTCTCCTTCTTGTTAGGGAAAGATCCGCATGCGGTGGCCGGAGCACGATGGAGATGCCAGGCCTGGAGACATCATTTCGTCTGCCTTATTGATCGATATGTGTAGTTAGGCCTGTAATTCTATAACCACCACGCGATGTGTACGAAGTGGATTAGCGCGTGCAAGCAAGGCGATCATCCGTGCGCTCTTCCGCTAATTCACCATCTAACGTAGGCAGTTTTTCTCCCCGCCCGTCTCTTTTCTCGCTAAAATAAAGCACGAAACTAACTCTGTATTTTCTTCTCCTCAGTACGCGTCACTGCAGGGAAACCGTAGCACTTAGGGTATGTGCAATATAGTTTAGACAGCTGTCTGTAATACACTTCTAGGTCATCCACCGACAGCACTAAAGACAACTTATACAATGGGTCGTCGTCTTGGTTGTCTGTAGTGTTAGAGCAAGTGCAATAAGATCCAGTTAGCGGACTGTAAGACTTAAAATAGTATATTTATGTCTAGTTGGAAGAGAGAGAAAATGAGTGGGCTCTTGGTTAAGAGCCCGCTGCAGCACGTGTTTCTAGGCACTATGCGAGAGTGTAAAGTGTGTCATGTATTAATAAAAGGTATATTTTTATCTTTATATATTGTAGATGTTGACTATTAGATTGGCTATAGATAATATAGATATATTTTATAGCCGGCAGCTGTACTATTACCCACTAGTGCACACCCCCCTCTAACACCGGTTTGGAGGGCCCTCTAACAGCGGTTGTAGAACCGCTGTTGAGGGTTCGGTGTTAGAGGGTCCCCCCCCCTTTAACACCGGTTCTTATACGAACCGATGTTAAAGGGTGGCGCACGTGGGGCTGCCACAGGGCTCAGGCCCCCCCCCTTTAACACCGGTTCGTAACACGAACCGGTGTTAAAGGTTCTGTGCCGCGGCAGGAAAAAGAGATAAATCTCTGCCGCGGCAGAGTTCTGCCGCGGTAGAAAAATGGCCTAAATCTCTGCCGCGGCAGAGTTCTGCCCCTGTCCCGTTCTGGGCGTATTTCTGCGGCGCGGCGGGGATGGGGAGGAGGGGGAGGGGGAATCGATCGGGAGCGGTATACACATACATCGTTTTCGGTACATACGAGTACATGAATAATTAAGCAACTATTATTATACACAACATCGTCATTGTGTGGTATTCTCCGTAAACGTTGAAGCATCAAGTACAAGACAAACACGTTCAAGCATATATACAACGTTCATTTTGATGGATATCTAAAGAGTTCTCCGCCAGGCGTGACGACCTCATCAAGTATGAACCCCGCCAATTCCTCTTGAATGGCTCGTATGCGGTCAAATGGTAGGAGTTGGTCCCGCATCCCGTTCGATCTGAATATATATGAAGAATGGGGTCAATATATATATAAGAATAAAACTCAACACAATTGATGGTAATAAAATAATGTTGTGTACTTTGTTTACTTACTCTAAGTTGTTCTAGTGCGGCTTGGCCCGTCGCACATATCGTGTTGCGAATGAACTCGCAAACATAGTACCCACATAAGTTATTGCCGTGTCCCTGATGCGCGCACTTTACGAGAATAGAGAGTTCAATCAAAATAATAATCAATAAAGCATGATATAATAGAATTGGAAGCAGAATCAAAGAGATACGCAGACCTAGCTAGCTAGTATTACTTACATTTTGGTCTACAAATTTTAGTTCTTCTGACCATTCACCCACGGCCCTGCCCGTGAACCTTTTCCAAACCCTGTCCGGCAAAGAAAATGGATAAAGGAGTAATTAATTACTTGTTGTCACGAAAGTTGCCGATCTAGTGCGATAATATGATTGAAATTACCTCTGGAGCATCTCTCTAAAGTCTGCCCATAGCTCTTTTTTTTCGTAACGAGTTCATGACAAGGACTTTTCCTGAGTCAGGTTGAATGACTAGCAGAATAAAGTGGAACCTACGCACGCATAACTCATCATCAGTTACACTTAACATCGAGTAAGCCAAAACAGAATGTGTACAAGAGAGGGTAACAGTACTCACGAGAAGTTGTAAGGCAATAGTATTTCCCTTTTGGTTTGTTGTCTCAGTAAAGATCTTAGCAATAAATCTTCTGTTTGCCCGGGTTTGGTTCTTACCACTTCTTCATGAACTCTATTTGGGTCAACGAACCCAATGTCAAAAGGTCCTCCTTTCATGCATTCCATAACCTTTTTCCTGCATAATAGTATATACATATATGGTGAGCATATATATATACATGCAATTAATGAAGTGAATGAGATGAGATAGAAAATACAGAAATAGTACTTACACACAATAAAGGCTGATGGCAGCTTTGTCGAGTTCCTTCTGATTGAATAGAAAATGCAAGTCTTGAATGTTAAAGTCGATCTCGTCGTCTCCGCACAAGAAAATCTCATCTCTTATATGCGCCGTGATCCATTCTTCCTTTCTCGTCTTGCAGAAATCAAGGCACCACTTGTGCAATCTTCGCATCTTTGTTGGTAGATTCTTGAGCTCCTCTTTCTTGACGAGATTCTTCCCATACTTCCATGGCTGTATGGGGTTGGCATCGCATTTGGGCAAGTTGTCTCCCATGATGTTCAAGTATGCAATGTAAGTCATCCCCATCTCATTGGCCTTTCTTTGTAGCTCTGCCTCGTAATCATTTACGGGAGGAGCATCCCGTGTGTCGAACACTTGGAGCGGGGCACATGATTGGTTTTCCTGCTCTCCGAGCATGGGAACTGTTTTCTGGGGTGCTGCATGACTACTACTTTCAGTCTCCCTACGGCGCCTTGCATCCGCCTTCAAAATCTGGCGCTCGTAGTCCGGCACAAGTGGGGTTTCAGGTTTCAAAAGATTTTTGTAAAACTTCTCCACCACCACCGGATTTATTTTCTCCTTTGGCTCGGCCCGTCTAGGTGCAAAGAATTTCTTGACCTCTTCTTCCGAGATCCTATTGGTCTCCTCATCGCTGTGATTCCACGGTAAAACCGGCAATGGCTCGGCAGTGGTAAGTTCCACCAGCTACAGGAGGTAAGGCATAGCCGACAGCCACCTTAATGGATAAGCCTATTAATCTCACATGCAGCTCAGCGTGTTCGCTCTCCGTGATCTCATCCACGGGGTATCGAGGACCCGCCATTTCAAGCGTGGGCTGCACATTCTCCGTGGAAGCCACGCTGCTTTTCCGCGCAGAGTCTGGGCCGCCGGTAGATTCCAATGCAGGCTCTTCGTGCCGCTGAGATGGGCCGGTAGCTTGATGGCTCTGTTGTGCATTCACTTGCGCCTGCAGCGCCACAAGTGCATGTTCTATCTGTGTCATCCGCTTTGTACGCTCTTTTTCTTTTCTGCCGCGCCATCTGTAAGAGTTGCTCCACTCGGCAAACCCATCCTTCCACGTCATACCCCCTGTGCCTCGTGCATGTCCAGGGTGTTCTTTTTTACCGATGGCGCATGTGAGCTGGTCATTCTCTCTGTCGGGATGGAAGGTCCTGGCGGCTGTTTCCTCGTATGCCGTGATGAGTTCAGTGACGGGTTTGGCAAGGAGGGTTGGGAAGATACACAATCCTGTTTCTGGGTCCAACCTTGCCTCGATTCCGTAGAACCAAGTCTTTGCACGTAGGTCCCACCCATGTGTCTGGGGTGTGATCCCTCTGTCGCGCAGGGCCTTCTCAGCTTCCTCCCACTTAGGCCTCTGAGATATGTAGCCACCTGACCCTGTCCTCTGGTGATATTCCTTCTTCTGGGCATTTAGCGTATTGGTTTCTGACCTCTTTGTAGCTATAGCACCTCCCTTGTATGCCACAAATTCGCGCCAGTGAGGTCTTATCTTCGCATAATATGCGTCTTCGAAATCTGGAGTCTCGCGAGTTTTGACAAATTTGTTCAATTTTGTCTTCCAGTTGCGGAAAGCGTCAGCCATCTTCTTTAGAGTCCACTCTTTGACCTTTTCCTTTATAACCGGTTTGTTTTCATCCTCCTCTGGCGGAAGGGTGAAATTTACCAACAGCGAATTCCAAAGCGTTTCTTTGGATCTTTCATCGACAAAGGTACCGTCGCCCTTCTTTGGCTTATTCCAATATTCAATTATGATTGGGATTTGGTCCCTAACAAGAACTCCAGCCTGACGTACAAATTTGTCTGCGGCCTTCTTGGGCTCCATCGGCCTGCCATCAACACGGACTGCTTCGATCGTGAACTTTGCACGATCTTTCAACCGATGGCTCGCGCCTCGCTTGCTCTTTTTCGTAGAAGAAGATGGTTGCTGGCTAGTCGATCTAGAGGGCTAAGAGAAGAAAGAAGCGTTAATTAATACATGTAGATGAAGATTGTTGGTGGAAGTCAGCAGAGGCTTAATCAATGCATATACCTCGCCGGACTTTGTAATCACTAAATTGCGTTCACTGGAGTCTTCATCTTCTCCATGACTACTTGAGCTGTCATCATGTCCCTCTAAGTTCAGATATTGTGAGGTGTCCTCATCGATAATGTTCTCCATTATTTCTTCTTCTTGAAGGTTTCTACTAAGTGGATCCATAGTTTCTAAAACAATAATATTATCTAGAGTAAGAGAGTAAACATTCAAGTGGACTTGGATTCATAGACAAATATACATATTATTCATACAAAAATACACAAATAAATACACAAATGAAATTAAAACCCTAAGGATGCTTGATCATTTTAAACGAGTTCCGAGGGGTCCAAACCCTAATTCGGAGAAATCCCGGATGCATATGAGAGGGGCTAGCTACAGTGGCTGACCGGAGGATGCTCCAGAAAGCGGCGACTGGCGGCACTGGAGAGCGACCTAGGGCGCGCGAGGTAGCGGGTTCGCCTCAGCGTGATGCGGCCTACCTAAAACGGGCGACGCCACTACCTAGGGGTCACCGGAGCGACGTTAGCGACGACAGCCAGCGGCGGCGCTTGCAGAGCAGCGAGGTGACGACCCTAAACTAATACTAACTATAAAATACACTAAATAACCCTAAACTAAATACACTAAACTACACTAAATAAATAACCCTAAACTAAATAACCCTAAACAAAATAAATAACCCTAAACTAATAACCCTAAACTAAATAAACCCTAAACTAATAACCCTAAACTAAATAAACCCTAAACTAATACTAACACTAAACTACTAATACTAACACTAAATAAACCTTGCAGACTAAATAAACCCTAAACTAATACTAACACTAAACTACTAATACTAACACTAAATAAACCTTGCAGACTAAATAAACCCTAAACTAATACTAACACTAAACTACTAATACTAACACTAAATAAACCTTGCAGACTAAATAAACCCTAAACTAATACTAACACTAAACTAATACTAACCCTAAACCTTGCAGAGCGGCGGCGACGGGGGTGGCGGCCGACGCGGGCGCGCGCGGTGGCGGACGGTGCTGGCGCGACGGGGGGCGTCGACTAGGATGGCGACGGCTCGCGCGCGGGAAGGGGGCGACGGCGCTCCCGCGGGATGGCGACGGCGAGGGCGGCGACAGCGAGAGCTGGACGGCGAGGGCTGGATGGCGAGGGCTGGATGGCGCGCGCTTTCGATCTGGCTGGGGGAAAGAAGGAAGGGGAAGGCGCGTGTTATAACCCCCCCCCCATTTAACACCGGTTCGTGGCTAGAACCGGTGTTAAAGGGGGGGGGAATTCGTTTCGTGCCCGCACACCCCCTTTAACACCAGTTCCAGCCACGAACCGGTGTTAAAGGGGGGGCATTTATTTCATGCATTAAAGGGGTGAGGGCATTTATAATTCAAAAAATAGGATATGAATTTAGAAAATTCATATCTTATTCATTTCAACTCAGAAAAATATGAATAATATATCATAATTTTCAGAAAAATAATATCTATCCATTCATGTAAAAACATTTTATATTTACTTTAGATGAAAATTTTCAAAATGATTAAAACACTTACATATAAATTTTGATTATTCAATTCAAACAAAAATAAATTGTCAAATCCTAAAACTTTGAACATAAGAAATATTAAGCATCTAAAAAGGAATCTAACACTATTTTATTAGAGGAAATCATATTTTATTTTGTATTAACATTTTTGAATTGATTGGATATTTAAATGCCGCATCTTTTGTATACACTTGAATCTGACAAAGCCTCGCTCAACTTGCATTGGATTTTTGATAAAATAGCATATTGTGAACCTAAAAATGATTTTTGTAAAAAGTCATGAGCATCGTATCATGTACCTGTAGTTCATATCTGACCCACTTCCTACCGATTCGGCAGGAATTTGTCTTTTTCACCAGAGGTGGACGGAAAGGTTTCAGATCCCCCTGTTGGTACATTGTCCATATAAGGTGGTCTAGTATTTTTGTAAAATGTGGTGGTGGTTTTTTGAATTAGCCATTTGGTGGTTGCTTCACAAAACCGTCCGTTTTTATGCTCGGAAAATGGAAAATGCCTTTTTGGTGCGATAAAAAGGAAAACTTCCTCTTGCAACATTGTTTGCCATGCCATGATGCACATGTATGCACAATATGGCCATATTATCACAAACTATGCCTTGATTCTAGCCATAACATTGGTCATTTGACCCGAAAGCCAAGAAACCTCGAATGAGATAGGTCATTTTGTGAAGGAGATAGAACTGGAATTAAAATACAGAATGCAACTAATAGTAAGTTACATAAAGCACGACTGAAAATTAAGATACATAAAAGAACTGAAAATTAAGATACATGGCCAGATTAAGTAACAATCGGCCGAACTTGTTTCGGAATGTTGGAGTGATTCAGTCATGCTCCTGCCTACACCTGTAATACTCGCCACTGTAGTCGTCGTACTCGCCGCCGCCGTCATCGCTGTCGTCGTCGGGGTCGCCATAATTGAACCTTGAAGGCTAAGTACGCGTGGGCTGGACTTGAGGGTAGCGCAGACGGGGGTTAGAGTCGGCGATAGTGTCATAGGCCATGACGCTCTAGAGAGTCCGACCGCGCCACCATAGCCGACGGCCGGCCTCGTTGAAGTTCGGAGGAGGTGGGCCGTCCTCCTCGTGCCTGGCGAGCGCCCTCTCACGCCGATCCACGAAGAAGGCTTCCCAAGTAGGGAAATAGTCGGGATGCCATCTGGGATTCCTCCGCTGCTCCGGCGTGAGCTCGAAGTAGTAGTGGTTCGTGATGGCCATCCGGCGCGCCACACCTAGAGGGACAGGAGGAACCGGCACTCCTCCGGCGCTCAGCATCCAGCCGACGGGGACACAGTAGCCCGGCGGGCAGGGGTAGTTCGAGGCGCAAAGCGCCTCCGCCTCCCTGGGGGTTAGTGCTACGGTGGAAGCCATGGGAAAGAGTGATGAGGCTGCAGATATGAGTCTAGAGATGTGTAATGACAATGGAGGCCAACCCTACATATATATATAGTGAAGAACTGGCGGGAAGAACTGGAGGGAAGAACTGGCGGGAAAAATGGCGGGAAGAAAAATGGCGGGAAAAAATGGCGGGAAGAAAAATGGAGGGAAGAAATAGAAGGAAGAAAAATGGCTCATTTAATACATATACTGTTAACAGAAGAAATATGACATTGATTTCCATGTTGAGATACATATGTGTGCCAAAAATGGCTCAATTAATACATATAGTCAATCTTATGATCGCGTCGGCCGTAACCATGGAGTATCAACACCGTTTAACAGGATGGTTGGGTCAGTCTTCACTCTGAAGGGCGGAATTTTTTCTCTGCCATATTTATTATTCCCTTTATATTCGACGAGAAGCCAGACGGGACCTTGATACTGCTCAGGCATTCAAAAAAGATTTCCTTCTCTGCTTTGGTAAGAGCGTAGCTGGCAGGAGTTAAGTGGCATCGTTTACCCTTCTCGTTCTCAGGATGCATAGGCTCTTCAGGGTCTTTCAGATGTTGCTGGTCCTGCCGTGCTTCCGGTGTATCTTTTGTCTTCCCATACACTCCTAGGAAGCCTAGCAGGTTCACGCAAACATTCTTTGTCACGTTCATCACGTCGATTGAAGAGCGGACCTCTAAGACTTTCCAATAGGGTAGGTCCCAAAATATAGATTGCTTCTTCCACATGGGCGCGTGTCCGGCATCGTCATTCGGAATAGATAGACTGCCAGGACCTTTTCCAAAGATTACTTCTAGGTCCTTGACCATACCAAATACCTCCTCACCGGTACGGAGGACAGGCTTCCTCCGGGGTTCTGCCAGACGTTTGAAATGCTTGCCTTTCTTTCTTACTGGATGCAGGTTCGGAAGAAATCGACGATACCCTAGGTACACAACCTTCTTACATTTATCCAAATATACACTTTCAGTCTCATCTAAACAGTGTGTGCATGCATTGTATCCCTTGTTTGTCTGCCCTGAAATGTTACTAAGAGCAGGCCAATCATTGATGGTTACGAAAAGCAATGCTCGTAGGTCAAATGGCTCCCCTTTGTGCTCATCCCACATGCGTACACATGGTTTGGCCCACAGCTGTAAAAGTTCTTCAACTAATGGCCTTAGGTACACATCAATGTCGTTGCCGGGTTGCCTCGGGCCTTGGATGAGCACTGGCATCATAATGAACTTCCTCTTCATACACAACCAAGGAGGAAGGTTATAGATACATAGAGTCACATGCCAGGTGTTGTGACTGCAGCTCTGCTCACCAAAAGGATTCACATCTGTACTTAGACCAAACCTTAAGTTCCTTGCGTCACGTGCGAAGTCCGGGTACTCTCGCTCGACTTTTCTCCACTGTGACCCATCAGCGGGGTGTCTCAACATCGGTCTTTCTTACGGTCTTCCATGTGCCATCGCAACAACTTGGCATGCTCTTTATTTCTGAAGAGACGTTTTAACCGTGGTATTACAGGAGTATACCACATAACCTTGGCAGGAACCTTCTTCCTAGGGGCCTCGCCCTCAACATCGCCAGGATCGTCTCGTCTGATCTTATACCGCAGTGCAGTGCATACCGGGCATGCATCCAAATTCTCGTACTTCTCACTGCGGTAGAGGATGCAGTCATTAATGCAGGCATGTATCTTCTGCACGTCTAATCCTAGAGGGCAGACAACCTTATTTGCTTGGTATGTACTGTCGGGCAACTCATTATTTCTTGGAAGAAGATTCTTCATTTTTACCAACAACTTTGAAAATGCGTTGTCAGTCACACCGTTCTCTGCCTTCCATTGCAGCAAATCCAGTGTGGTACCTAGCTTTTTGTGGCCATCTTCGCAAGTTGGGAACAACAATGTTTTGTGATCCTTTAACATCTGCTCTAGCTTCTCCTTCTCCTTTTTAGTTTCACATTCTTCCTTTGCATCAGTAATGGCCCGACCAAGATCGTCATCAGCGGGCCCATCTGCTGCCTCTTGATCTTCATTATCTACCCCCGTTGCAGTATCATCATATTCAGGATACATATTATGATAGTTGTCATCATCCTCTTCTTATTCGTTGTCTTCCATCACAACCCCTTTTTCTCCGTGCTTGGTCCAACAATTATAGCTGGGCATGAAACCGGATCGAAGCAGGTGGGCGTGAATGGTTCTGATATTTGTGTAGTGTTTCTTGTTCTGACAGTGAACACATGGACAACACATAAAACCATTGTGACCACGGTTTGCATTAGCCACAACGATGAAATTTTGGAGGCCCGTAATGTACTCGGAAGTGCGGCGGTCACCGTACATCCATTGCCGGTTCATCTGCATTAATATATAGTATATATCAAAAAATAATAGGGAGATGACCATTTATATATATACTACATCAATGACACATGAAAGGATAGTTGCCGACCTCGACCGAGAAGGAAAGAGCAACGAGAAAACTTATTTTGAGCTCTCGGGCATTTCACCGAACACCTCTTGTGCATACGAAAAAAACACAAACTAGCACACTTCACACCCTTTTGCTAGGCTCCAAAATGAGATAGTGAAAAAATGGAAGAGTGGGGTGTGGGCTGCGGTGTCTTATATAGCTCCCCCCTTTAACACCGGTTCAAGCCACGAACCGGTGTTAAAGGGGGGGGCTGCGCGGGCCACTGGTGCAGGGGCCTTTAACACCGGTTCGTGGCTTGAACCGGTGTTAAAGGGGGGGCTCCTTTTTGCTGCACGAGCCACGCTGGTACAGCCCCCACCGGTGTTAAAGCCCATTTCCAGGCTCAACCAAAGGCCTCGTTTCCACTAGTGACCCTTGCACTTACGGTGGAAAAATTATCTTGGAAAAATCTTACCTAAATACACCACGGTTCCCCACACCCATCACCGCGGCGGCGACAAGAAGCTCCAGGCGGTGGGAAACAAGATGAGAGAAACGTGGAAATGAGACAAAGAGCAAAGGCTAAATCTATCTAGTTCCTCGCTACCACCTACCAGCACAAGCGGAATTAATTTACCAATGGATCGTTCTACCAGATCAATTTATTTAGGGTCGGATGTAATTTTTTCCTGGGAACAGACTTTTTCCCACTCGCAGTTCCAGGCCAAGTTTTCACGTTCAGTCGAAGTTTGAAAAACTCGGTAAAATTTGAACGAATATAGACGATTTTAATTAAACAACGTCGAGTTCATACATAGTTGGTCAAATTCGGACATATATCCGAATTTTGACCAAATTAGACTAAAAGAACAGAGAACAGTAAAGCAAATTAATATGCCGACGCCGGTGTAGATGCCGATGCCGCCGCCGCTCACATGTCGAAGTTGCGGTAGAACACCAGGTAGTCAGGGTCGGCCTTGCCGTCGTCGTCGTCGTTGCTCGCCGGCTGCGGGGGGCGTGAGCTGCCCTGGCCGAGATCGTTGTCGTCATTATTGCAGAGACTGTTTTCTGACCAATCTGACATGGGCGTTAGTATTTTACACACGATATATGTCAGTACACCATGTATTCATTTCTGTATAGCTTCTTGTATCTACTCGAAACACAGTTTGGCTCTGATCGCAAGGCCTATTGAATGGTACAGATACCAGGAGTATTTGAGATCCAGAGCCTCTTTGTACAAGACAACTAAAAGCACGGCAACCTAACGACAGTGCAAAATATACTCACTCGGTTTCGTACAAAAAATATGGATGGCCTTTAAAAATAATAATTATACTACACACAAAGTACGAGGTCGAGATCGTTGGTGGCTCAGTAACACAACGCAATAAGAGCAAGAACAATAGTGTAGCTAGCTACCGGCTATATGTCCTTGCCATATCATCAAGAGCACAGTAAACAACTACTTATACAATAGGCTGGCTATTAGATTAACTTTAGTGAATATTTAAATATTAGACTCTAGCATTGATATGGATGCATGCAAGACTCAACAGAATTTGAATTTAATGCATGCAGCCGGTCCAAGCGCTAATACTAAGCTGCATGTGGGCTACAGGGTATTGTTTCCTGCGCTGCCGCCGACGGTAGATGAAGCACCCGCTTCAATCTCCCCTACTTTCTCTCACTTCCAACTAGGATTTTGATGACGTGGATTTACTTATAGCCTGCTGAGTTGGATCTATTATACCTACTCTAATACTTGCTCATATGGCTCGACTTTCATTTAACTACTCCGTATTTGTTTATCTTTTCCCGTTAGAAATACTCCTAACTAGACAGAATAGACGCGCTTCGCCGCGGCACCTGTATGATGTTCTGGCAATGCGTGGTATGTTTAGTACACTCGCGATGGTTTGTTCTAGGCACTATAGGTGGTACGCCCGTGACTATTTATTCTATAAAACTATATGCACAATATGTCTGATAATCCAATTTACACTAGTAGAAAATGGGCCTTTGGTTCGGGTCATTAGTCCCGGCCGTGGCTGGGGCCGGGACTAATGGTCCGAACCAGACGGCCCGAGGAGGCCGAGGCACTTTGTCCCGGTCCGTAAGGAACCATTAGTCCCGGTTTGAGATACAAACCAGGACAAATGGGTCTGGGCCGGCGCGCGTGCTCCTGGCAGAACCTTTAGTCCCGGTTTGTATCTCAAACCGGGACTAATGTCCTGGCGCTATATATATGCACCCAGCCCTCCACTCTCTCCTTTTTTTTCTATGTGAGAAGTGGGTATAACTTTGTGCTAACTTTTTTTCTTCATATGCACTAGAGGTGTTTGGTGAAATGCCTGTTAGAGCGATGCCACTTGAGTTCACACAAGACAAAATATGATATGAGGTGCCAGAGCGACACTTAAGGTTTCTCCTCTTTGTCTTCAAGTGTCCTAAAAGGTTAGCAACTATTTTCTCGTTTTGACTGCGCGGTACTAATTTAAGCATCGTGATTGCGTTTGATATATATGCATGGTTGTATGATGCAGATGAGCCACCCATGGATGTACAGTGACCGACGCTCTGACGCTTACAGAGAGGCGTGCGTTCTTTTCGCCTTGTGGCCGAGGCGAACAAGCGGCGGGATGGTTTTATGTGTTGTCCATGTGTTGAATGTCGGAATGAGCAGGCTCACACTTCCTCAAGAGTCATTCAGAGCCACCTGCTTCGGTCCGGTTTCATGTCCGGCTATAATGTTTGGATCAAGCACGGAGAAAGAGGGGTTATGATGGAAGATGGCGATGAAGAAGAGAACGATGATGACAACTACCGATCTATGTTCCCTGAATACGATGATACCACAGTTAAAGATAATGAAGAAGAAGGGGGTGAAGAACGGGAACCAGATGAGCCCGTTGATGATTTTGGTCGGGTCATTAGTGATGCAAGGCGAGACTGTGACACAGAAAAGGAGAGGTTGCAGTTCGAGCAGATGTTACAGGACCACAACACATTGCTGTATCCAACTTGTGAAGATGGCCAGAAGAAGCTGGGTAGCACACTGGAATTGTTGAAGTGGAAGGCAGAGACCGGTATGACTGACTCGGGATTTGAAAAGTTGCTGGTAATAATGAAGAAGCTGCTTCCAAGAAATAACCAATTGCCTTCCAGTACGTATGAAGCAAAGAAACTTGTCTGCCCTCTAGGATTAGACGTGCAGAAGATAAATGCATGCCCTAATGACTGCATCCTCTACCGCGGTGAGAAGTACGAGAATATGGGTAAATGCCCGCTATGCACTGCATTGCGGTATAAGATCAGAAAAGATGACCCTGGTGATGTTGAGGGCGAGCAACCCAGGAAGAGGGTTCCTGCCAAGGTGATGTGGTATGCTCCTATAATACCACGGTTGAAACGTTTGTTCAGAAATAAAGAGCATGCCAAGTTGTTGCGATGGCACATGGAAGACCGTAAGAAAGACAGGATGCTGAGGCACCCTGCTGATGGTCGGCAGTGGAGAAAAATCGAGAGAGACTTCCCGGACTTTGCTGGTGACGCAAGGAACTTATGGTTTGGTCTAAGTACCGATGGCATGAATCCTTTTGGGGAGCAGAACTGCAGTCACAGCACCTGGCCCGTGACTCTATGTATCTACAACCTTCCTCCTTGGTTGTGCATGAAGCGGAAGTTCATTATGATGCCAGTGCTCATCCAAGGCCCGAAGCAACCCGGAAACAACATTGATGTGTACCTAAGGACATTAGTTGATGAACTTCTACAGTTGTGGGCCAAACCAGGTGTACGTGTGTGGGATGAGCACAAACAGCAGAAATTTGACCTACAAGCGTTGCTGTTCGTAACCATCAATGATTGGCCTTCTCTTAGTAACATTTCAGGACAGACGAACAAAGGATACAATGCATGCACGCACTGTTTAGATGAGACTGAAAGTATATATCTGGATAAATGTAGAAAGAATGTGTACCCGTACAATCGTCGTTTTTTTCCGCCCAGTCATCCCTTAAAGAAGAAAGGCAAGCATTTCAATGGCAAGGCAGAAACCCAGACGAAGCCTGTCCCCCGTAGTGGTGCTGATGTATTTGGTATGGTCAAGGATTTGGATGTAATCTTTGGAAAGGGTCCTGGAGGACAACTCACGGTAGACCTTTCGGATGAGCGAAAGTGGTTAGTTACATGCCTGGATGAGCGAAAGTGGTTAAAATAGTACGGTGGGGCCCGGGGACACTCACGGTAGACCTTTCGGCCGTCCTAACCACTTTCAGAACATCGGGACAAGAACGAGCGGCGTAATCGGCAGGCGAAGGGATCAACTACATACACAAGTGAGTATGTATGCAAGCCACATACAACAGTTCTCAGAGCCATTCCATCTAAAAGCAATAGAAAATATTGCAACGCCATACGACAAGATTCAAATATCCTAGATAGAGATAATATTTTAGGATAGCTCCTCATACATCAAACATCAGAGTATCAGGCGGAAAACAAAATCCAAGTACGGATAAGAAGCAAATTGGCATAAGATGCCACATAAATAAACACATCCCGCCCACAGATCTCACGGATCCCCGTTCCCGTAATCTCTACACCGAGTGATCGTTGCCAACATCATCCGTCTCCTCCACCCAGTATCCATCTTGCGGGTACACTTGTTCATCTGAATCAAATAATTTATCGTGTGAGACCCTAGGGGTACTCAGCAAGTCTTTATGCCTCTAAAGGGGACACAACCTAGGGTGACACAATTGCAGCAAAAGATAATATCTAACAAGTCTATAGATACTCGCTAACCATCCGCCTAACCAATGATAGACAGATGTCCGTGAATTAAGAACAACAGTTATAACAATATAATTAACAGATCCATCCTCCTCGCTTACCAACGAGGAAGCGGACGAACAACTCGATCCGTTGGCAGTTTTATTAACCATTCCATGAGTATTGCACTATTTAGTAGTCAGGTACTTAGTCAATTTAAAAGCGGTACTTTAGTTACACTTGTCTATGATCGAGAAACTGTGCTCCAAGTCGTCCATAACCGCGGACACGGCTTTCAGAAAGATTTACCCTGCAGGGGTGCACGAATAGCAACACACACTCGATCAACCTTGGAAAAACCAACTCAAAACCCAACGAGGCATTCACGACAAAGCAATCACCGGATTCGTAAATATTTCAGGGGGCCACCCCATTAAGCTACCCGCAACGAAGTTGGCCGGCTCCGAGACGGACCCAAGGTTTGTGTCAATGGCTGTAAACGACTGGGAACCCGAAAGTGTGACTGGGCTTGTCGATACCGTGAAAACATTCCACGATCCAAAACAGTACAGGTGCTCCACGCACAATCTTAAGTAAAGCGGTAACATGGCATAAGTACATGATAGTAATAAAGCCCCAAACTACTTTGTGGCCCCAATAAATAAGAATGAATCAAGCTCTGGCTCAGGGGGGTCCATAAGGCCTCCCGGATGTGGATAGTGCGAATAGTCAAGGAACAGGAATCAAGTACTCGGTGTCCTACGGGACACAAGTGAGCATGAAAAACCAAATAGCAGATATTGCTCACCGGTGCCTCTTTCATTAGTTATCCCATTACTATTCAGGCTATGTTGTTTAGGTACCTCGTTATTCATCAGACACTCACATACCCTACACATGCTTTTCTACGACTCGCATGGCTCAAATAACTCCTGTAGTAATGGCTCATGGGATGGAGGAACAAGCTTCGGTGGGGTTTAAAAGTAAAGGCTATGCAGTACTTGGGATTCAATTTAATGCAATCGTGACTCAATGATGCAAGAATAAGATAGAGGCAATAGGTACTATATGTATGCAAGCATGTGGTAGTGCTTGCCTGGTAGCTCAGTTGAAGCGAGAGATGGATCTGGGTAGAACTCCTGTGATTCCTGATAATTCTCCTGCTGGGCGTCTATTCGAAGAAGAACCAAACAAACAAGGGCCAACATAAATAAAGTGCACAAGCATATGAACAAAATGCTACAAGCAAAACAAGCATGCTATGATGAATGATGCACAATTTACATGGCATAGCATAGCATGGCATGGGTGAGGTGTGGGGTACAAGAATAAAGCATTTTATTAAGTTTTTAGTCATGTTTTGCTCCCATATAACTTGCTATCCACTTAATATTTATATGATGCATGCTGAAATTCATATCATGGAATGCATAGACAGAACGGACTCGTCGCGCTGATCAATTTAGGCAAATTATTTGTCAAATTTAGAGTTATAGAATTAAAGTTATTAATTAATTAAGGAAAGGGATTTTTGTTGCAATTAAACAATTTCGAAATTTAAAGTGGTCAAACATTTATTTGTATGGCATATTTGAATTCCTCACCTTTTTCTGATTCAAAACATATATTGTTTGCATTATTTGGATTTATCAAAATGGAGTTGAGATTTAAGTATGGTTTAAGCATTTCCTAATATCATGAAAAGTTTATTATCTTCCAACATGGCACAACTCCAAAAAGAGGTCCTATTCATGTTCAGAATTTCAAAACAATCAAAATTGATGTTTTGAGTACTTCCCAAAATAGTACAGGACATAAATTAAAATGTGGTCAAAATATTCAGGTTTGAAAGAAATGCAGAGTTTTGTTTAAACATGTTGTTTTTGACTGACTGCCAAGATAGATCTATTGGGAATTTGAAGTTTTTGATAAGAGCATAGTTGTAGAGGGGGATGAGCTCTACAACCTTGGTGTTGACAAGATTTTCCAAAAAATAACGGAAGTATGAGTTCTGGAGTGTTTTTGGAGGCCATCTGCTAACAGGGAAAAATTGGACTGAAGAGCTGTTAGTTTTCTCTGTTTTTGGATTGATCCTGGAGACAAATCTGTAAAGAATTAGGGTTTTGCGTAGAAGAGGAAATTTTAGAGGAAGGCAAGATCTACAACTTTCATGTTTGCGGCCTCCACAGATTCGGAGTGGAACATGATGTTCCAGCAGGGTTTTGACAGCAAGAAAAGTTGGAAAACCTTCCTCTGAATTTTCTGGAAAAAAAAAAACGATTCAGTGAACAGAGTTTTCGGTGAACTTCGGCGGATCACCGGGAGCAGCTCAGAGCTCGAATTCCAGATCGGTTTTCACCGGTATGATGCTGGTTGTACCCTTTACATTTTCTTACAAAGGCTCAACACCGGAGGAGTAGCAGATCGGCGGGAAAAACGCGAGGAACAGAGGCTGCCGGCGGTGGCTGTGCTGCTGCTACTGCTGCCTGTCAGATGCGCGCGGTGTGTTGGCGAACTGTCTAACTGACGGTGGAAACAGAGCCTTCTTTACAGAACACCAGACAAAGGTTCTCACATCTAACCATGATGGAGGACTCGAATCTTGATGAAATTGGGACAGGAAAGCGAAGGAGAAGAGCGGGGAAAGGACGGGGTTCCTCACCTCGATCGATTCCCACCGAGGATGGAGCTGACTGCAGATGGAAGCGACGGTGGCAGTGCACTGCAGCGCCCTGGCACGGTACAGCAGGAAGACGACAGGGAAAGGCAGCCCCTGGCACTTCCGGGTCTGCTTCGGCTGTGCACTCGATGCGGAAGTCCACGGTGGAGCCTCTCCGCTACTCCACGGTCTCGGGCGGCCACTGGGTCGACGGCGGGAAGCGGCGCACTCAGATGGCCATGGCAGCGGCGGAGGGGAACCAGAGGGGAAAAAATGATGGGCGAGCTAGGGTTCTTGTGGGGCTCAGGCTGCGGCCTTAAGGAGGGTCAGCCTGGACTGGTGACGAGGATGATGGCAGGAGGAAGGCCACCCTGCTCCGTCTGCGTCGGTCAGCGCTAAGGGGGAAGACGGAGGGAAGATACACAGTAACGTCGTCGCTGTCCTCCTGCGCGAAGCGGTATGGGCCGAGCGAGAGAAGAAGGTGGGCCGGTGGCTGGACTACCAAGCTGCTAGCGACGCTGTCTGCGGCCAGAGTTGCAGATTGATGCCTCTCCGAACCTGAAGTTGCACGCTGCTGCTGTTGTGCACGCACGCACTGGGGACAAGAAATCCTGGATCGGTTTCAAAAGACCAAGGAAAAAAATAAAAGGCTCAAATTTGGAGGCTAGGGTTTGGGAAGGTGGAGGAAAAAAAGAAAAAGAAAAAAGTATATAGCCTAAAATAGACTAGATGAGACTAGTTTTAGACAAAACTTTAGGCGGATTTAGTGTCAACTTCTGCTTTTAGTTAAATAGGGAAACCTTTTGTAATGTTTAAACGGGCCGAAGAATATATGTGACTAGATAAAAGGCTTAATATCACAAAAGATCTAGATATGGGAAGATAGCGTAAAACCAAAAGGGTTGGTTGGAAGGAATTAGAGAAGACCAAAAAAATGAGTATGAACACTATTAGATGTGTAGACAACAATTAGAGGAAAGATTTGAATACGAGCAACCTGGACACATATGGTAGAAATACAATTTGATGTGGTAGAATGGTACGGCACAAGCATATGGATAGATAGAATTCAAATGATAGATAGATATAGTTGAAGGTTAGCTTGATGGGATTACCAAAATCAAACAAGAACAAAGCTTAAAGAATTTGCGATCAGGAAAAGAGCACATGAGGTTGCTTAAGATTTTATGTAAGCTAGCATAGCGTCAAGATCACATGGCCAAGATTTGAATTGAAACAACACAACAAACAACAAAAGAGATTAAGGTGGAAGATATAGGGTTATTATATCATGTGAGGGATAGAAGGGTGTTATTATTGCATGTCCCATGCATGAATAGTAGATGCCATGTTTAATTTGTGAAAACAAAATAAACCCCATGGCATTTATTCCCGTGCATCTCCAAAATATGGATCTAAGGCCAAGCCAACAGAACTAAAATAGAATTAAGATGGATGTTCCATGTGGAGTAGATGGAGATGATCATATTTGAATATAATTTGGGACATGCTAGTGTGTGTGTTCCACTAGGTGCATAATATCCCCAATAATATTCCAACATGAGCAAATATTTCAATACAATCCATATGGAAGCTAGAAAGAGGAATGACACTCATAATGCATATAAAGGTGGCTCCACATATCAATAATGTGAAAACAACATGATGCTAATATGAGAGCATGTGGAATTAGAAGTGGACCCATCCCAACCCACATGAGCTAGATTAAATGCCAAAATAAAATGTAAAAGCTCATGGATAATTAGGATGGTGGAATTATAAGGTGGTGACAAAGAAAAGGTGATGGAGTTGAATAAAAGATATGCCCCCAACTCAACTTGGGCATCAAGCATTTATCAAGAACCAAATACAATATATCAAGAGCCAAATACAATTAATAATGCATATGAGATAAGAACCAAATGAAAAGGGTTTTATATGATGCTCAAATGCAAGGTGGCATGATGACATGAGCATGATATAATTATGATGCAACAATTATATGTAGGAAGTAGCGATTATAATACTAGACCATGTAGCATTACATATGTTAGACAGATGGGATGCTACATATATCTGGATAAATGTAGAAAGAATGTGTACCCGTACAATCGTCGTTTTCTTCCGCCCAGTCATCCCTTAAAGAAGAAAGGCAAGCATTTCAATGGCAAGGCAGAAACCCGGACGAAGCCTGTCCCCCGTAGTGGTGCTGATGTATTTGGTATGGTCAAGGATTTGGATGTAATCTTTGGAAAGGGTCCTGGAGGACAACCTGTTCCGAAAGACCCCATTACCGGACACGCACCCATGTGGAAGAACAAATCTATATTTTGGAAGCTACCCTATTGGAAAGTGCATGAGGTCCGCTCTGCAATTGACGTGATGCACCTGACGAAGAATCTTTGCGTGAATATTCTAGGCTTCCTAGGCTTGTATGGGAAGTCAAAAGATACCCCGGCAGCACGGGAGGACCAGCAACATCATAAAGGACGAGACGGCAAGCATCCAGGGCAGTTTCAAGGGCTTGCCAGCTACGCTCTTACCAAAGAAGAGAAGGAAATCTTTTTTGAAGTCCTTTTCAGTATTAAGGTCCCGTCTGGCTTCTCGTCGAATATAAAGGGAATAGTAAATATGAAAGAGAAAAAAATTCAAAACCTAAAGTCTCATGACTGCCATGTGCTTATGACGCAATTGCTTCCGGTTGCATTGAGGGGAATTCTACCAGAAAATGTCCGACTAGCCATTGTGAAGGTATGTGCATTCCTCAATGCAATTTCTCAGAAGGTAATCGATCGAGAAAGTCTATCAGGGTTACAGATTGATGTGGTCCAATGTCTGGTTAGCTTCGAGTTGTTGTTCCCGCCATCCTTCTTCAATATTATGACGCACCTCCTAGTTCACCTAGTCGAAGAGATTAGAATTCTCGGTCCTGTGTTTCTACACAATATGTTCCCCTTAGAGAGGTTCATGGGAGTCTTTGTTCATAACCGTGCTAGACCAGAAGGAAGCATCTCCAAGGGCTATGGAACAGAGGAGGTCATTGAGTTTTGTGTTGACTTTCTTCCTGACCTTAAGCCGATTGGTGTTCCTGAATCTTGGTATGAGGGGAGGATGACTGGAAAAGGCACACTAGGAAGGAAATCAATGGTATTTAGGGACGGACATTCTTTCACTCAAGCACACTACACAGTTCTACACAATTCCACCGTGGTGGCTCTGTATATCGATAAACACAAGAATATTCTACGCTCCAAAAACCCGGGGAAGCCTGAAACCTTGATTAAAGGGGAACATGAGAATAATTTTGGCAATTGGTTGCAGACACATCTCATGAATAACACTACTGTTGGAGATGAGTTGTACTCGTTGGCCAGGTTACCATCTTCGACTATATGTACTTTCCAAGGGTACGAGATAAATGGGAATACATTTTACACGATCGCCCAAGATAAAAAGAGCACCAACCAAAACAGTGGTGTCCGCTTTGATGCAACAGATGACAATGGGCAGATTGACACATATTATGGGTACATAGAGGAGATATGGGAACTTGACTATGGACCTACTTTTAAGGTCCCTTTGTTTCGGTGCAAATGGGTCAAACTGACAGGAGGCGGGGTACATGTAGACGAAAATTACGGCATGACAACAGTGGATCTCAACAATCTTGCGTACATGGATGAACCATTCGTCCTAGCCAACGATGTGGCTCTATGTGAAGGACATGTCTACCAAACCGAGAAAAAATAAAGATAAGCAAAAGAGTACAGAATACGATGAGCCAAAGCGCCACATAGTTCTTTCAGGGAAAAGAAACATCGTGGGAGTGGATGCAAGACAGACATGTCAGAAGATTACAATAAGTTTCATGAAATTCCGCCCTTCAAAGTGAAAACTGACCCAAGCATCCTGTTAAATGATGAAGATTCTCCATGGCTACGGTGTAGAAGAAAACCACAACACTAGATGTTGGTGATGTGTAATAATGTATTAAACCTTTTATTTGAGACATAAATCTATGTAATGTATTAAACCTTTTATTTGAGACATAAATCTATGTAATGCATTAAACCTTTTATTTGAGACATAAAGGTCCCCTTTCATGTAATACAACTTGCTCAATCAAACTAGACGTTGACGACCGGGTTCTGAGCCGCGGTAGGTGATCACACAAAGAGAAGGAACCATCACAAGACAAGGAACCCACAAACACTAAGGATACATAGCACAACTGAAAATTAAGATACATAGCACAACTAAAAATTAAGATACATGCCTAATGGTTGGAGTGATTCAGTCATGCTCCTGCCTAGCCCTGTAATACGCGCCACTTTAGTCGTCGTAGTCGTCGGCGCCGTCGGCGCTGTCGTCATCGGGGTCGCCGTAGTCGAACCTTGAAGGTTGGGCACGCGTGGGCTGGATTTGAGGGTACCGCAGGCGAGGGTTATTGTTGGTCGTGTTGTGGGCCATGACACTCTGGAGAGTCCGGCCGTGCCACCACAGCCGACAGCCGGCCTCGTTGAAGTTCGAAGGAGGTGGGCCGTCCTCCTCGTGCCTAGCGAGCGCCCTCTCACGCCGATTGATGAAGAAGGCTTCCCAAGTCGGGAAATAGTCAGGATGCCAGTTGGGATTCCTCCGCTGCTCTGGCGTGAGCTCGAGGTAGTAGTGGTTCGTGATGGCCATCCGGCGCTCCACACCTAGAGGGACAGGAGGAACCGGCACGCCTCCGGCGCTCAGCATCAAGCCGGTGGGGACGCGGTAGCCCGGTGGGCAGGGGTAGTTCGAGGCGCAAAGCGCCTCCGCCTCCCGGGTGGTTAGAGATACGATGGAAGCCATGGGAAGAGAATGATGAGTCTAGATGTGATATGTAAATGGAGGCCAAGCATACATATATATACTGAAAAAATGGTGGGAAGACAGAGGTGGGAACCGGTGGAAAGCGTGGGAACGCAGTGGCGCGGGAAACTTTCATCCGAGGTGGGGGCTCAAACCGGGACAAAAGATGGGGGGGCCTTATCTGGGGGAGGCTTATCTGGGAGGGCCTTATCTGGGGGGTGGCTAACATTTAGTACCGGCTGGTGGGTGCAACCGGGACTAAAGGTGGTTTTTGTGTCATCTAACAAAACTGTCGGTGGGATAAGGACGCGTGGGTAACCTTTAGTACCGGGTGGGGGCTCAAACCGGGACTAAAGCTGTCGGTAGGATAAAGACGCGTCGGTGGACGCACTGCTCGATGAGATAAAGCATGTAGCGCACGACGCCATGTCGGAGGAAGAAGACAAAGTAGAAGCGGCGTCGTGCCTATAAAAGGAGCATCGATACGCCATGGCAAGCAACTCAACAAGCCAACATGGATGGAGAGTTTCATCCCCATGGATGGAGGAAAGGGTTGGGAAATCTCCCGTGGCGGAACTTCTCGAAGATGCCCTTGGTGCACACGCCCTATGGCATCTTCGGAAATTCCGCCTCAGAAAATATTTTCCTGCTAGCCCATGAAAGACTCCATCTCCGCCTCCCTGGGGTTAGAGGTATGGTGGAAGCCATGGGATAGAGTGGAGAGAGGCGGAAGATATGAGTCTAGATGTGTTATGGCAACGACCAAGCCAACATGGATGGAGAGTTTCATCCCCATGGATGGAGGAAAGGGTTGGGAAATCTCCCGTGGCGGAACTTCTCGAAGATGCCCTTGGTGCACACGCCCTATGGCATCTTCACAAGTTCCGCCTCAGAAAATATTTTCCTGCTAGCCCGTGAAAGACTCCATCTCCGCCTCCCTGGGGTTAGAGGTATGGTAGAAGCCATGGGATAGAGTGGAGGCCATGGGATAGAGGCGGCAGATATGAGTCTAAACCCTAAACCCTAAGTCAGAGGAGGGAACCCTAAACCCTAAACCCTAAATCAAAAACCCTAAACCAAAAACCCTAAACCCTAAACCAAAACCCTAAACCCTAAACCAAAAACCCTAAACCCTAAACCAAAAACCCTAAACCCTAAACCCTAAACCAAAAACCCTAAACCCTAAACCCTAAAGGGGCTACGACCCGGAAGAGAACGGGCAGGAAAAAATAAGTCGGGGTAGATGATCCGGGGCCCCCGGTCTAGGGTTTCGCCGGAGGAAGACCACCTGAGCGTCGGAATCACATGAAAATGGCAAAATGGTTAATAGTTTGACTAGTTAGAATAATTATTTTATAAAACAAAAAATTGATTTGAATCACTTATTCAAAAACATGCAAAATATAATAGTTAATGCATTTTTAAATTGAAAATAGCAAAATGGTTATTAGTTTCACTAGTTAGAATAATTATTTTATAAAACAGAAAATAGATTTGGATTAGTTATTCAAATTCAAGAACTTTTCATGTTGAAATTTTTCTCAAATTCATAAGTATGCAGAAACTGTAAAATTCAAATGTCTAAAAAATATGCTAATTGAATTTTTTTTAAACAGGCGCGCCCCTGGGTGAAATTTTTGAAAAAGGGATACGCACCGGGACTAAAGGTGTGGCGTTGGCACGCGCCTGTTGGGCTGGGCCGAAAACCCTTTAGTCCCGGTGCGTTATACGGACCGGGACTAAAGGTCCCCCACTATACATTTGGCGTGCCTTCTTCTCCCCGCACGCCCCTTCTTCTCCCCGCGCGCCCCTTCTTCTCCCCACGCAGAGCACCCCCCACGCGCGAAGGACGACCTAACGCCGGCAGGCTGCCCGATTCTCCGGCCGCCACCATCCGAACCGCCGCCGCCACCGCCCCCAACCGCCACCACCACTCCAGCCGCCGCGCGCGCCCCCGCCAGAGGTACCCCGCGCCCCCTCCCCTTCGCTCCCCTGTTCGTCTACGCGACGGCGCGGCGGCGCCGGCACTGTAGGCGAGTAGGCCGGGCCGCCCCTCCCCTTCGCTCCCCCCGCGCGCGCTGGCCGGCTGGCGCCTAGCTGACTGGCTGGCTTTTTTTGTAGTATTTAGTTGTTGTAATATTTAGTTGTAATAGTATTTTGTATTAGTGTAATATTATTTTTGTAGTATTTTGTATTAGTGTAATAGTATTTCTGTAGTATTTAGTAGTTGTAACATTTAGTTGTAATACTATTTTTGTAGTATATAGTTAAATTTTTTTTGTAGTGTAATATTATTTAATTTTGTGTGTTATTTAGTATAGTGTAATAGTAGTGTATAATTGTAACATTATTTAGTAGTTGTAATATTATTTAGTAGCTAGTGTAATAGTAGTGTATATATTAGGGTGGTAGTGGTCGCGGGCCTCCGGACTTAGGGTTAGAGTGGTGGTGGTCGCGGGCCCCCGGACTTATGGTTAGGGTGGTAATGCTCGCGGGCAGCCAGACTTAGGGTTAGGGTGGTGGTGCTCGCGGGCCACCGGACTTAGGGTTAGGGTGGTAGTGCTCACGGGCAGCTGGACTTAGGGTTAGGGTGGTGGTGCTCGTGGGCCACCGGACTTAGGGTTAATGTGGTAGTGCTCGCGGGCCCCCAGACTTAGGGTTAATGTGGTAGTGCTCGCGGGCCCCCGGACTTAGGGTTAGGGTGGTAGTGCTCGCGGGCCCCCGGACTTAGGGTTAATGTGGTAGTGCTCGCGGGCCCCCGGACTTAGGGTTAGGGTTAGGGCATCAGTAGAATTTTGCTATTGTTTAGTATTATTGTAGCAAATTGCTTGTTCATATTATTGTTTAGTATTATTTTATGCAGCAATATTGAATGAAAAATGTTACTGTGTGCATTTTGTAGAAAACTATGGATCCAATCCAGAGAGACCTAGCACAGGAAGAAATTCTCGAGGATATGATCAACGACACCCCCCATGTTGATCCACCCGAATCTCCATCGATTTATCTGAACCCCTCCGGTGAGGGAGAGGAGGTCGACCGAAATGATCAAGGAGAAGCCGATGGCGAGGTATATATATGAAGTCTGGTGATCAGTAGATGCATTAACGGAGTTGTATATATATATATATAAATTGACGAATGTTTCTTCTCTTAGGCCTCCACATCGAGCAAAAAATATTCCAAACGAGGCCTGGCCAAAAAGTTGGACGCATCTACGCGTTATACAATTACGAGGGTATCACCACGGGGTGAACCGGTGGAACCCGAAAACGCTAAAACTGTATTTAAACAACAATGCGGAGTTATGGTTAGGGATCGCATCCCGATCACCGTCCGAGAGTGGAATAAGACCAAAGGGGCGAAAGAGGGTGAGTATGTCGCCGACAGGTGCAAAGAGGGTCTTTGGAATGACCTCATGACACATTTCACCCTGCCAGAATGTGAGGATGATGCCGACACAGCTGCATTGAGGAAGAAAGTCAAGCAGTGGACTCTTACGAAGATGGCCGAACTATTCAAGAACTTGAAGAAAGCATTATGGCAAAAGTATCAGAAGACGAAGAAGACTCCTAAATTTGAATGCTATCTAACGAAGCAGCAGGCTAACTGGGATGCATTTGTGAAGTACAAGGAGTCACAACCTGCTATGGAAATGTCGGAAAAAAACAAGAAAAATGCCGCGATGAAGAAATATCACCATCACCTGGGGCCAGGGGGCTACGCGGCTGCCATGCCAAAGTGGGATGCTAAAGAGAATGAGCTGCTTGCTAAAGGGATCACTCCAGAACCAATACGCGAAGAATGGGATCTGAGGGCAAGGAATTGGTTCCTTGGGCATGGGAGTGAGTATGACGAAAGTACAGGGGACCTTATTTGCAGTGACGGGATAAGGATACCCCGGGATACATGGCAGAAAGTGGTGAAGGAGATTAAAGCGGGGACAACAAAGTTCCGTCCCGATAGAGAGAAAGACTTGCTGACAAAGGTCCTCGGGAATGACGAACGCGGAGGACGTGTACGAGGCCTTGGCCCTAGTTATACGTGGGAGATGGGGTTTCCCAAAGACAGAGATACTTATAGGAGCCGACAAAGAGCAAAGAGGCGACGGAAGGAGGAGGAGGGAGACAGGTTCACCGAGTTGCTAGGAACACTTCGAATGCATCAGCAACAGATTGATGAACTTCGAGGAGCAGCGCGCCTGCAAGATCCTGTACTCGATATTGCCGCCGTTCCATCTCAGCGGAAAAGCAGCGTGGCTCAATCGGAGGTCCCTTCTGATGATGCACGTATGGTAGATGGCGGTCCCGGCTACCCCGTGGATGGAATCAAGGAGCAGGCATCTTGTGAGCTCCATCAGAAGGTGAAGAACCTATCCATCAAGGTGGCGGTCGGATGTGCTTTACCTTGTCCACCTGGCGCACGCTGGCATGGCCGTGAGATTCCAGCTGGCTATGCTAAAGTTGGTGTGGATGAAATCGCAATGGGGTGGGACTCAATGGAGCTTGACATCCCTGGACCTGAAGGTGAGAGGACACTCGGAGAAGTACAGGGTGGTATCATTCTATGGGACAAGAACAACATCAAGCTTCCAGGCTGGACGCCAAAGCCAACACCGCCTCCGAGTGGTCGCATGTCACCTTCACCTCCATCACCTCCAAGAAGCCCAACCCATGACTACGACCACCATAGCCCGAGTCCATCTCGATCTCCGCCGCAGCCTCCGATTAGTACTAAACGACGCAGGAGCCCAAAACGACAAATGTCGCCCCTCCCAAGAGTACCTCATAAGAATCTTTCTATCAGACCTTATGATCGTACTGACGAGGAAACCAACATGATCGTAAAGGCCGAATGTGTTGCGCAGCTTCAAAAGAAGAAACCCGAGCCCGCCCCGGTATACACCGAGAAGCAAAAAGCGTATGCACTTTCTTTTCTGAACACAAAATCGCAATATGACTTGCACCATAAGCCAGATGACTATCGACGCACACTTCAGAAGGAAGTGAAGAAGAGCAAATCAAGTAGAAGTGCAAGTGGGAGCAAATCATCAAGTCAAAGTGCAATCGGGAAAAGAAAGGACGTCCCCTAGCTCGGGGAACAGGCCAAAAAATTGATCCCACGCCTCAAGGTGGTATCCCATGACATTCCCCAGCAGAATATGGAAGAAGCTGCGAAGCTTGCGGCCTCTATGAATGTGTTGTTGAGGAATTGCTAGGTTCCCAGGACGACAAGTTACCCAAGGCTTAGGTAGTCCCTACATATGTCCCAGGGAAGCCTCTGGTCAGCTTTGAGCAGTTCCAACAACTGCCAACACAAATGTGTAGTTTACATAAATGGTACTTGAAAGCCGTAAAGGAGGAGAGAATAATGATCGTGGCGAAAGTCCCACATGACTACTACTTCCGAGAAGAAGAGGTCCATGTTGAGTTTCCAGAACTCTTCTAGTTATACACTTTTGACGCCCTCGACAAAAGTCTCATGAGTTGCTATTGTCTGTAAGTTGTTGAATTCATTGTCTATATATAAGCTGTTCATTTTTTCAGTTGTTCAGTTCATTGCATGTAATTATCCTAATTATATCCTTTTGTACTCTATTATTATGCAGAATGAAGATCATGGAATGTAAAAGAAGGTCAATCTTCAGTGTTGGGTTCATTGACCCAGATAAAATACATTGTCGGACACTAAAGGATAAACCCGAGGACACACAGGAAAACCTTCTAAGGTTTCTAATGGAGCAAAATTTCTGTGACCACATACTATTTCCTTACAATTTCACGTGAGTGTCTTACTCTATTGTACACATTCTCTTTTGCTTACTCGATGTTAAGTGTAATTGATGAGTTACTGATGTATATATAAACGTGTACAGTTTCCACAGGATTCTCATGGACATTCAACTTGATAAGGGAAGAGTTGAAGTCATGGACCCATTAAAGAGACCCCTGGAACGGTTTAGTGACATGCAGGACATGCTTCAGAGGTAATTTTCGCGCTACAGCGGTCTCTTTCGTTGATTTCCTGAGATATCACGTAATAAATAACTCATTCATTTTTTTTACCGGGTAGGGTTTGGAACCAGTTCAAGAGTGCGGTTACGGGTGATTTTATTGAGAAGCTGACGTTTAAGCCGGTCTCGGTAAGTAGTACGCGCATTTCTTTACTTCTAGTTTCAATACAATTATGATGCTGGATTATTATTTTGATTGAATTCTATTCTCGTAAAGTGCGTGAGGCAGCCACCGAAGACGAATCTATGTGGATTCTACGTTTGCGAGTTCATTCGCACATTTACCAGTGAGCTGAATGATTATAGAGTCGATGTAAGCAATACATTCATAAGATTATTTTTATTACCGTCACTTTTTGTTATCATGATTGATATTCATATTGATCTCTTTTTCTTATATAGTTCGAGAAAATGCGGGATCATCTCCTACCACAGCAACGCGTAGTAGCAATTGCTGAAGAACTGACAGGATTCTTGATGAACGAGATGATAGATGACGCCGGAGAATTTAGTGTGAATAGGCGCCGATGATCCCCGACCGTGTAATTGAATAGACGGGCTCTAGTCCCGATAATTGTGATCTTTATGTGTAACTATCATGTATATATTTGTATGCTCGATTTTAAGAGAAGTTATCTTATGTATGCACGAACATGTACGGCATGTGGTAGGGTAGAAAACTATTTTGAAATGAAAAAAAATACAAATTGAATTCTCTGCCGCGGCAGAGAAAGTGCCTAAAATTCTGTCGCGACAGAGAACCAATTGTCCTGATTCGTAATACGAACCAGGACTAATGGGAGGCACCCAGCGCCCGCAGAGACATCCACATGGATGCCCATTTGTCCCGGCTGGTAAGAGGGCCGGGACTAATGGTGGGCCTTTAGTCCCGCCCCTCCAGTCCCAGTTACCAGGACCGGGACTAAAACCCCTTACGGGCCGGGACTGGAGGCCCGTTTTCCACCGGTGTCAGTTCACAAGTGCAAATGAACTTATTATTCAAGAAAGTATTTCAAAACATCAAAAGAATTAGAAAAAAAATAGCTACATGTATATTTAGACATTCTATGTTTGTACACACCTTTCTTGGAAAAAATATTATTTGTGTCATGTGTAAAGAACACAAATTCAATGCTCCAACATGATTATTTTTGGATAATTTTTTATCTTTTTACACAAGTCACATAAAATGGTATTTTTTTCACAATTTTTTTCTGTAAGAACACAAAATGTCCAGATATACACGTATAATTTTTTTTATTAATTTTTGACATTTTAAATTTTGTTTATACTTTTTTCATAATACGATTCATATGCACCCATGAGCCAAAACACCTTCTCCGTATTTTTATTGTTGTTGTGTTCTACTGGCATATGTAGATGTAAGAAGATAGCGGTTCGATCTATGCAAAATGGGTGTAGGTACGCCAGTCAGTACGATGATCATACATGTTCGGAACTATCGTTGTTCTTTATGCTGAATAGTTATCATATCTTTACTTAATTTAATCTTAAAACCACCGTGATTGGAAGCGGTGGTGGGCTCTTATGCCGCAAAACAGAGAGGGGGATTGGGCTAGCGGCGCCACGACGGGAGTAAGAGAGGATGCGGTAAAAACAACGATGCGTAAAGCAGGACGTGCACGCCTCCACCACACCCACGAAGGAGCCCCACACGGTTCCACACGTCAATGTAAAGAGTATAAAAATGGACCCACACGAAAGTGTCACGTTTTTAGCAAACAGCCTCAAAATGCTTGCATGTGTTCAGGTTTAAGCTTATAGATAACTCCACCACACGACAAGTAGGGTAGGGATGGCAGTCTGGCGCACATCCTACCGGTGCCTGGCAGTATGGGCGCTCGATCGCATACCTACGTGTTGTGTGCTGTTCTGTCCGCCGCCAGCTCGGCGCCGATCGTCGTCGGTATGTGTACGTTGGCCGGTGGCCGGTGTCGCGCGCGGATCACGGAGGCATTCGGCCTCCATCCAAATGTTCGGTCGATTGGATCGGCCAAGGAAGCTAGAGAACAAGATCGCACTGGAAGACGTTGGCAGTGGTTTCCTGCCACGCCGGATTGTACCACGTGCGTACGCTGGTCCACAATGCTGTGTTACGGCTAACACACACACACACAGGGTGTGTATGCATGTATGAAACCGTTTCTTTTTCAGAGATATATTTAATGATAAACTAGATAAAATACTACTCCCCCGGTTCTAAAAACAGATGTCTCCAAGTTTTCCAAATTTGGATTTATCTACTCTCTCAGTCTCAAAATAGATATCGATTTTTTTTTCTAAATTTAGATATATCTATATACTTTCCCTCCGTTTCATAATATACGATGTTTTAGCTTTGTAAAATGGGTGTATCTAAATCTCTTTTAGTCTGAGTGAATCGACACACTAAAAGAGATATAGATACACTTTTTTCACAAAGCTAAAACATTTTATATTATGAAACGGAGGAAGTACTAAACGGATGGAGTAACTAATATCAATGAGCCTGAACATATCCAAAAGGCATGCATACTTGTGCATTATAAGTTAGCATGACTTCATTCTCTCTCTCTCTCTTCCTTCACTACAGTTGCTGAGAGGCTTCTTGAGAGTGTCGGGCCAACCCCTGGCCTGTCTTGCCGGTCGAGATGGGAAGAGGGGAGGCGTCAGGTAGCTAAGGTAGGTAGGAGTTGCGGCATCTTGCCAGAACTGAGCTATATGCCTGGTAGTGAGGGCGGAGCTTGAGATCGTGCCACCAAGATCCGTTGAGTTGTAGGGCTCCTTCTCCTCGTCCTTCTTCTCTGGCGGTCAGAGGTAGGGGTGGAGGGGAGGACTGACGCCTCTCTGAATAAATCGGTGGTGGCGACCTACCTGAAGGTGCTCCGAAGTGGCGACAACGCGCTCTTCTGGCCGGCCGTGGAGGTGAGCGGGGGAGCCACTGGTCTGTATCAAGCTGCGTGCCTGCGAGATTCCTAGCCGACCGAGGAGGCGAGGAGGAGTTGATCAGCGACGAAGCGAAGGCAGTATCCACATGTGGGTCTTGCCCTCGTATGGAGGGGATTGGTTTGTTGGAGCTTCAGTACCAGGACAATTGGCTTCCTCTTCTACCAAGTCGTCGTGGTGATGGAGCAGCAGAGGAGGGTTGCCTCTTCCTTTCCTGTCCTGGAGCTCCTAGAGAAGTTGGGTGGCGTGCTCGATCGTGCTACCCTGATGCTGCGCGTGGTGGAGTACCAAGCGAAGGCTACGGTGCCAACGCTATCCTAGGCCGGTGAGGCCACTCCATGCTTGGGAATGACCGAGCTTTTTCCCCCTCCAGATTCTGAGGATCTTCTTTGATCTCGGCGCGGGATTCACTGCTGGTGTCACCCCAAGTGGCGTAGTCCCCGATGGTGGCTCCAGTGCCCATGCCTGGAGGTCGCAAGCGAGCGGCAGAGGAAGACGACACAGACTTGATTGCTTTCCTTATCTTTGTCATGGGTTCCTTTTTTCAATATTAGATGTCTTATCTTTAAGTAGCAGATTCTGTAGGGCTATAGATGTGAGGGGTCTCTTTGTAATTTGTACCTGACGTTAATTTATTGGAGCATCCTAGCCTTTCGAGGTGTTTTAAAAGAAAAAAAAAGCTAATTCATAAGCACTCGTACAGCCCTGTACTAACGGGGCAGGCGAGGCAGCCGCCCCGGGCCCCCGAAACCAAGGAGGCCCAAGCCAGGCTAGCCAAGGCATATGGACCGAGATCATTTTGCCGTTAAACACTTAGTTTTTCGTTCGTGCAGTTTAGGGGAGGAGGACGAAGCCTTCTGCCATTGGTTATACTGAGCGCTTTTTTCTTTTGTCAGCTTGGGCATTTATTTCTTTCATTAGCAATGAGAGGATTAAGTGGGTGGAGCCGGTCCAATATTTAAACTATGCTCGACATCCCACACGAGACTAATATGAGAAGTCACCATCAAAATAATATTCCAAAATTTAAGATATTTTAACTTTTGTGAAATGAACCAATCTACATATAAAAGTCGTCTAGATACACATAAAATTAGAACATCTTATATTTTGAAACAGAGGGAGTAATCAATTCACCTCAATCCTGGAAGACAAGGTTTAAGGGTGATTTTGGTTTATTGGTCCAGATACATCCTTCACCCTTTTATGGAGAAATTTTTTCTCGCACACCAGCTTGCCGCGCGCAGTGGTCTTTTGGGCCGCGGCCTATAAGGCGTTTTTTGTTTTCTCTTGTTCTGTTTTTTCTTGATTCTTTTGTGGTTTTCAAAATCGGATAAAAGTGTACGGATATTATTCAAATTTTGAACAGATTTTAAGTCTGAATGTTTTTAAAATTTTATTTGTTTGAAATCTGAAAGCTTTTTAAAAAATCAAATCTAAACAATTCGAAATTTGATTTCTTATGTAAATTTGAAAAATTTCTAATTCTAAAATAATTTCAACTTTGAACAATTTTTAAATCCAAACCATTTTCAAATTTGAACAAATTTCAAATCTGCACATTTTCAAATTAAATTTGTTTTGAATATATTTCAAAATCTAAACATTTTGAAAATCTGAACAAAATTAAAAATCGTAGAAATGTTTTAAGAAAGAAAAAAGTAATTTGAAAATAAAAAAAAGAAAACAGGAAAAAAGAAACCAAACACAAAACCGCCCATAGAAATTCTAGAGTTGTCATAATTTGTCATTTTTGCGTAGGCCAGGATGCAAAGTATTTCAGGCTGAAAATTTGCACGCCCATAGAAAGTCATTAACATCTAGAATTTCTCAAAGAAAACCATCTAGATCTTTTTGGAATTTTTGTGAACGAATTTCACTAAGGGCTCCATGGTGCCTGTCCTCCAAACTCATTTCCGTTATACTGGGTCTTTTTTTTCTTTGGTCAGCTTGGGCATTAATTCCTTTCACCCCCTAAAAAATATAATCCTTTCATTAGCAATGAGAGGATTAAGTGGGTGGGGCCGGTCTAGTATTTTAACTCCTTGAACTAGGCTTTCGCTCCGCTTGATAAATAAAGCCACACGGTCAAACCGATACATAGTGATGAGAATTTCTTCTTACAAGCAGATCAAAGATAAAACTACTAAGCCTAAGAAGCATCTAGGTTGCGACGGAGGAGGACGAGACTAAGGAGGCTGGAGCTCCACGACAACGCCTCCAAGAAGGTAACGACGCTACCAGCACCGCCGCCGCCGAGACCACAGGGGTCTAGGGTTTTCACCCGAAGCCCTAGGGTGAGAGTAGAGAATATCATTTTGCAGCCCGAAAGTTGGGGTGTCCAGACAACGCGGTACCCAAGTTGCTTACAATCAGCTGCGTTGCCCAAAGTTGGCGTGCCAAATACTTAGAGGGTCTTTTTCGGTACGAATTCAACTTTACGTTTTAATACAAAATATCAAGCTAACGGCCGTCAAGTTGGGCCCCCCTGTCAGCTTTCGCCGTTATGTCGCTACCGTCGTGGCTGCCATGTAGGCTTGCAGCGTTGGCGCATGCATCCTTTACGCATCTTCTTCTTCCTCCGGGGCGGCAATCTGTGGTCGCGGCCATGGTGCGGAGCTAGGACTTGGACGAACCTGCTCGGCCCGGCTCTCCTCCCCATCCCGAATCGGAGCTCGCCCTCACCATGGCCGCACCCATGGCACGGCGCGGGGACGGGAATTCATTCCCGGATGAAATCTGTCACCATGCCGACCATGCTCGGTCCTGTCGGCCTCCTCCATAATCCGGGCTCGCCGTCACCGTGGTCGCACACGCACCAGCCACGGCGCCTTCCTCTCCGAACCCCAAAGCCACATCCACCCAGTTCGGCACAACGCCAACAAGGTAAAAATGCATCAAGTTTTCTTCTCGTGATTGTAGAAAAACATGTATGTACCGTGGCCGTAGCATACTCTAACAATGTACACATATGTTGTTTACTATATTTTCATCTGAAATTAGTAGCTCCGTGATGACGAAACATGGAGAACCTAAATGAAATGATGATGACGACCATGTTCTGGACTTTGCATTGCATCAACAAGTGCTTGCTGACGAAGCATATTACCAAGAGAGTGGAGTTCATCAGTCATTGCCAAAAAATATGTGAACAAATCAATGAGCGATTCAATGCAAATACGCGCAGAAAAGCTAGATCCATGTCATCAATCATCAATAGGTGGCACACTCTAGTGACGCGTTTAAATGCGTACACCATGTATCATTTACTTGAAGTGGTTGTTATCCTGAGCAAAAATGCCTAGTATGCACATTACCTTTGTATGTTCTATGCTGCAATTCTGTTGTTATGGGCGTGGAAAGAACAACTGTGCTTCACTGAATATTACGCAGTTAGGCCTAACTTATTCTTACACAAATAAGCACAACTTAGTCTTTACACAAATAAGCGTAACTAATGATAAAGATAAAGACAAATGGTTTATCGGATGTGCCAGTATGAGCACTAGGTCCCTGGAGCTGGTGGTATCGTCAGAACGGACCAGAATGTTGTGTTTGGCCATCTGTCATTCTCCATCAAATCGTACGACCCCAGTGATGAGCCAATTGTAGCCCCCCTCCCCCGACGTGGATTCGGCTCTAGGTCGGATCTGGAGTGTCAACATGATAGGCGCGTGAGTGTGCAGCAAACACACAGTCTGCTATAAACACTGGAAGTGTTGGCACCTCAGCAACAACACCAGCATGTTCTTCCTAGACTCCGGCAACAGCCTCATCAGGTATTTCGCCAGCTTCACCAGCAGCAGCCTCAACAGGTATTTCGTCAGCTTCACCAGTAGCAGCATTAGCAAGTATTTCGTCAGCTTCACCAGCAGCAGCATCACCAAGTATTTCGTCAGCTTCACCAGGAGCAGCAACAACTAGTTCTTTGTCAGCTCCACCATCACCAGCAGCAACAGCAATAGCATCAGGAGCTAGGGCTGCCTGAGCAATTACAGGTTCAATATCTCTAGAGGCTCCGACAAAGAAAGGGTAGTTGATCCCAAGAAACACAGATTGTCCCTTCAGATTTCTGACTCTGCTCCAGACTTGCTCTACTATGTCTTTGGATGGGCATGCGGACCTCGAGAAAACGTCACACCGCATCGTGGGGTATGAAGAAAGTTGTGTCCCCATATGTTCTATTGTATCACCAACGCTGTTTAGAGCTCCCCTGATATGAATCCACATGAGTTCAACATCCTGTTTCGTGTCGCCTCTGAGAGGTGCCAAGAACCAGTGTCGTGTCCCAAGTTCAGCATCTGCTACTGCATCTTCGATGACCGGAGCTGGAATGATGTGCGGGGCTGTGTGGGTACCTGCGTGTTACTTACAGTCAGTAAGCAGAATTTTGAATGGGATTTTACATGCTATATGACACCATGACTCACCCCAAATGGATGGCTCCCAAACACGCACGTCGCTTCTAGATTCAGTGACCGCATAAATGCATTGCAGTGTGTACGAATAGTAGCTGGAGGTGAAGACGGCGTCGACATACTTCTCCAGCTGCAGGAAGTCGTCGCGCAAGACTATCCATTCCTTGTCTTCTGGGCATATAATGAATGTGATTGACTTGTCGAACACCGCTAAGAGGTCGTACTCCTAGGTATTCCACGCCTCCCGCGGTCTATGTGGGAGCTGTACCTTCAGGAGCTCAAGTTCTGCCATGTTGAACCTGTCAGCAAATTCGAAATAGGCCGCGGCCACCCGTTGTTGAATGTAGTAATGCTGACACCCTCCAAAGATGGCAATGTAAGTCTCAACGATCTGAGACATTTTTTAGAGTTCAAGTACTCCCATTCTAGGATAAAATGACAAGCCACTCGCCGTTGCCACCCACCCAGTTCTGGTCATCTTCCATTTCTGTATCTTCTTCTTCCTTGATATTCACCACTACTGATTTCGACCACTTATCCAGCAGCATCAGTTTTGCATGAATATTCTGCAGAGTTTGTTGTCAGTTGGTACAATCACCTAGCATGGATTCCATTGCAAATACAATTTGACAACTGGACCTTCAGATTAAAGTACACAAAATATCGCCTAAATACGAGTGTCTCCTCAGATATCGCCTAAATTGTGCATGTGTCACTACGAAGATACCCAATATATGGAGTCGGAGCAGAGCCCCCCAGAACAAACTCCTGACGATGATCATAAACAGCTCGGGGCATAATAGCCTTAAATCGTCTAATCTCTTTGTTTTTATTTTAGGAAACAAAATATCACCTAGCATGCATTCCATTGCAAATCGAAATTAACAACTCGTCTATCACCTAAAGTAAGACTGTGTCACTACGAAAATACCAGAATATCAGGTACGAGCAGAGCTTCTCCTGTATAGAATAGTCTTAAATGGTTCAATTTGTTCAAACTACGCGTGCACACAACACGTTCGACGAAAGGAACATAGGATTCCGATGAGAGTTTAGCACATATGAATCAACGATATGACTAAACCAATAAGCAAGATACTGGAACTTACATTGCCATCACGGTCATTTGGCCATTTGCTGGTATCGGGGTAAAGAAGGCCTGGCATGCTGAACGGTTGTTCGTCCATGTCCCATATCGTGAAGCGGTAGCCAGGGATGCAGCGAGCGAGGCAGCCGGCAGAGATGATGTCCAACCCCATGGCGATCTTGTGCATGTTCGTGGTGCTAAGGTTCGGCCATCCCCAATCCTCACGGTGGCGGTCGCCCTGGCCATCCGCGTCATCGTCGCATGCCTTTCGCTTCAGTCTGATGCTACCCCAAGCTCTACCCATAGCGACAAATGGAGCTTGGAATCTGGTAGATTAATGGAGGCGTTGTGCTAAGGAGGCGGATGGATTCGAGAGGGGATGGCATCAGGGATGGGAGCAGTTGTTCGAGTAGGGAGTGACCCGGTGAGGAACCGCCATCGCCGTCGGTTCTCGTCCGCGTGGAAGACAAGGAAGGGGGCGTAATTATTGAGGGCGCGCACCGGAACCGTCTAAAGGAAGTGAAAAAATAAATCATAAGAGAGAGAAATGTGCGGCCCGCCTGTCAGTGAGTGAAGGTCGGCACGCGCAAACGTGACTACGTTTGACTTGGATCATGCATGGCAGACCTCGATTCCACCGCATGCAAGTGGCACAGAATAAATTTTAGGCAGTGCTAGCATCGACGTGTAAAACCGTCGTTTTTCTTCACCTTCACCCTACTAAGAACAGTCGTGCACCATTCCAGATATTGGTAAGGACGGTTCCAATCTTTCACTTCTCCGTCTCATTTCCTCCTCCACGGCCTCATCGTCTTTCTCCTCCACGGCCTCATCCATTTCCTTCGCCATGACATCGCCCTCTTCCTCCATATCCTTTCCCTCTTGCCTATAGTCATGGACTTTTCGGACGTCTGAAACGACGGCAGGCAAGTGACTGCGCACTTCGACATAGAAGTACATGGTGGGAAGAAGATCAATGTCGTCTACACCACCGATCCTGTGACGGTGAGGAAGACTCTGAGTAATTACACGAGTTGTCTGCGGTTCGAAGAAAACAGGTTCGTAGGTCTCGACCTCGAGTACAGCCACGATCACCGTAGGATCGCTGTGGTGAAACTCTCCATGAAGGGGCACGTCCTCGTATACTAGCCTTTTCGCGAGAATGGGGCTAACGAGATCCGGTAGACTTTGCTGTCTTCTTGTTCCTGAACCGTCTGTTTGCAAAAGTTATTGCTATATTATTTGTCTGAATTCATTTTCATGCAGGTGGGGCAAAAGCATTAGGGATCTGTTTCATGACTTTCTCGTGAACCAGCACATAACATTTACTAGTGTTGACATCATGAATGACACTAAACTGCTTGAAAGCCCGACTGTCAACATTAGAATCCCAAAGAAGTGCAGAGTGGACATCCAGGAAATTTACTGGATCCCAGGGCCGAAGGGCGGCAGGACCGGGATGGCCGCTCTTGCCTCCGAACTCATCGACCCGTGATACACTGACATGAAGGGCAAATTGCCGAGATGTTCGTGGAGACGTTTAGGGCACGATTACTAGGAGGATAAGCCGCTTTCTAAACCTAATCTGAAGTATGCTACAATTGACGGATATGTTAGCCACGAGCTGTACCGCCAGATTGTAAAATCTCGTTCTAGGCATCGCATCATTGAACCACCACCAAGGCAGGTTGTTTACCCCAGATGTCGGAGTGTAGATGAATCTACAAGCCGGGGCAAGCGACCAAAGGCATCCTGGGATCGATTGCCTTCTTCGACATGCTGGGATGTAGACTTTTAGTGCATGATTGTTGTGTTTGTATGGGGCTTGTTATGTTTATGAAAACATGTTATTTCAGAAGTACATTATGTGAGCAATTACGAACTGCTGTGTATTACCTTTGTCGAACTATAATCTGGGTTTGGTTATGACTGTATCCTTTGTTATAATCTGGGTTTGGTTATGACTTATGATTGTATCACACCTTATGCATGTCAGTCCTGGATTCTGCCGGATGCAAATGACACAGATAGAATTTGTAAGAATGAATGTTGAGCATACAAAAGGGGGAATGTAATTCATACAGGTTAAGTAGCTAATAACACAAGGATCATACGAGCTTGGTTCTTACACACAGAATGCTTAGAAAAGACATGCGAGATAAAATACAGGCGAGATAAAACTAGCAACGAAATGCAAAACTAGTAGTGGTAAACAACACACTCACCCACCTGCTAGATCCTGTTGAGCATCTCGTAGCAGACATACACGTCCCTGGCTGCGTACTTGATCGCATCATAATCCAGGTGCCTCCACTCCCATCGATCGTGCAGGTGCTTCGGGAACTCGACTTTCATGCCGGCGTACTCGCGGTCGATGATGTCGGCAGTGAGTCTAGCCATGCCGGCTTTCCCTGTATCGCCATCCGGGTACCTCCACAAACGTTGGAGATCGACGTGATTGACGGCATGAATGAGGAGATCCCGCTCTAGCTTCGGAGTGTCGTTCTTAATGTCGACGTTCGAGAAGTAGATCTCCCTCCTGTGTAGGAACTCGCGAAGCTCCGGGCATACAGATTTGGCCCTACATACATGGTATAGGAGGCAGTGGTTGCACATGGACAATTGCAAAAGCGCCGCCCTCTTTCTATCTCCGGTATACTCAAGGTCAAGGCCGACGATCTTGTACCTGTCCATCGGCTCCTATAGCCACCGCTCGTACATTGCGATGACCTTGGCGACCTCCGCTGATGCATTTGTGTGGACGACCGTCAGCTTGGTGGTGCCATGGGAGGTGACGGTGTACTCGTCGGTGAAGTCGCTCCTGTTGCCAAACTCGCTGCATGGCAGCAGCTAATGCGACGGCGGTGGCCTAGGGTCGGTAGCGGTGGCTGGGACTGGGCGTGGCAGTGGAGTGATCTATTGCGGTGGTATGGCCCGGCAAAGGCGGTGCCTACAGCAGCGTCGATGGTTCTTGCGGCGACGGCGGAGGGCGGCGAAAGGAATGAGTTGGGGATTTTTGCCCAGTGATGTGCTGAGGAGACAGAAGTCGATGCTTAAATTGCGTTTACCAATATGGTCATACCCATGTGGAAGCAAGTTTGGCCGGGCGAGCACCGTTCGTTTCCAATCCTAGCGATTAAATTCGGCGTCCGTCCCGGTAGGCGATGGGACAAGTGTGCGACGTGGCTTTGGCGTGGCAGAGACCGGTCACGTAGACCACCGTCCCATTGGCGATCCGCAGCGGGTGCACGGTGCTGACACGATGTAACGTGACATGACAGAAGGAAGTGTACAGCTATCATTCCTAACAAGTTTAAGAAGTGTAAGCATAGACAGGGACCTAGCATCCCTGCACCCCGGGGTAGCTGCCCAGCCGATCAGGCCTGCCGATTGCGCAAAGCTTGCAATTTCCTTTCTTTAATTTGGTGATTTTGTCTAGAATTTGTCAAATTGAAGCTCGTTTGCCCATGCTTCTATAAGTTTCTGTGTAGGCCACCTTTGTAAGCATGCACGATCAAGCAACTTTGCAACACACGTGTCGGTGGAAAGCATTAGGTTTCAACGCACCACATAGTTTAGGGATTTAGAATAGCTACATTGTGGAGCTCTAGCCAAATTGCATGGTAAAGCCAAATTCATCTTTTTGTCAGATTTAGCTATAACAACATTGTGTCTCGTTTGTCCTCACTCTTGCCCTCCCGATATTGCATGTGTGTTCTTTTAACAACCCACATATGGATCAACCAGTGTCATTGCATGTGTGTTCCTGTCATGAACCACATATGGATCCACCAGTGTTCATTGCATGTGTGTCCTTTCCACTAACCACATATGTATCCACTAGAGTCATTGCATGTGCGTTGTTTTTACAAACCACACATGGATCAACTAATGTCATTGCATGTGTGTTCTTTCCACAAACCACATACGGATCCACCAACGTCATTGCAATGACATATGGATCCACTAGAGTCATTGCATGTGTGTTCTTTTCACAAACCACATATGGACCCACTTGAGTCATTGCATGTGTGTTCTTTCCACAAACCACACATGGATCAACCAATGTCATTGCATGTGTGTTATTGTCACAAACCACATATGGATCAACCAATGTCATTGCATGTGTGTTCCTGTAATGAACCACATATGAATCCACCAGTGTTCATTGAATTTGTGTTCTTTCTACAAACCACATATGGATCCAGTAGAGTCATTGCATGTGTGTTCTTTTCACAAACCACATATGGACCCACTTGAGTCATTGCATCTGTGTTCTTTCCACAAACTACACATGGATTGACCAATGGCATTACATGTGTGTTATTGTCAGAAACCATAGATGTATCAACCAATGTCATTGCATGTGTGTTCCTGTCAGGAACCACATATTGATCCACCAGTGTTCATTTTATGTGTGTTCTTTCCATAAACCACATATGGATCCACTAGAGTCATTGCATGTGTGTTCTTTTAACAATCCACATATGGATCAACCAATGTCATTGCATGTGTATTCCTATCATGAACCACATATGGATCCATCAGTGTTCATTGCATGTGTGTTCTTTCCACTAACCACATATGTATCCACTAGAGTCATTGCATGTGTGTTCTATTCACAAACCACACATGGATCAACCAATGTCATGGCATGTGTGTTCTTTCCACAAACCACACATGGATCAACCAATGTGATTGCATGTGTGTTCTTTTGAACAAACCACATAAGGATCAACCAGTGTTATTGCATGTGTGTTCCTGTCATGAATCACATATGGATCCACCAGTGTTCATTGCATGTGTGTTCTTTCTACAAACCACATATGGATCCACTGGAGTCATTGCATATGTGTTCTTTTCACAAACCACACATGGATCAACCAATGTCATTGCATGTGTGTTCTTTCCACAAACCACATATGGATCAACTAGTGTTCATTGCATGTGTGTTCTTTTCCAAAAACCACATATGTATCCACTAGAGTCATTGCATGTGTGTTCCTGTCATGAACCACATATGAATCCACCAGTGTTCATTGCATGTGTGTTCTTTCTACAAATCACATATCGATCCACTAGAGTCATTGCATGTGCGTTCTTTTCACAAACCACACATGGATCAACAAATGTCAGTGCATGTGTGTTCTTTCAAAAACCACATATGGATCAACCAGTGTTCATTGCATGTGTGTTCTTCTCCACAAACCACATATGTATCCACTAGAGTCATTGCATGTGTGTTCTTTTCCACAGACCACATATGTATCCACTAGAGTCATTGCATGTGTGTTCTTTTCACAAACCACACATGGATCAACCAATGTCATTGCATGTGTGTTCTTTCCACAAACCACATATGGATCAAACAGTGTTCATTGCATGTGTGTTCTTTTCCACAATCCACGTATGTATCCACTAGAGTCACTGCATGTGTGTTCTTTTCACGAACCACATATGGATCCATAAATGTCATTGCATGTGTGTTCTTTTCACAAACCACACATGGATCAACCAATGTCATTGAATGTGTGTTCTTCCCACAAACCACACATGGATCAACCAATGTCATTGCATGTGTGTTCTTTTCCACAAACCACATATGGAACAACCAGTGTCATTGCATGTGTGTTCCTGTCATGAATCACATATGGATCCACCAGTGTTCATTGCATGTGTGTTCTTTCTACAAACCACATATGAATCTACTGGAGTCATTGCATGCGTGTTCTTTTCACAAACCACACATGGATCAACCAATGTCATTGCATGTGTGTTCTTTCCACAAACCACGTATGGATCAACCAGTGTTCATTGCATGTGTGTTCTTTTCCACAAACCACATATGTATCCACTAGATTCATTGCATGTGTGTTCTTTCTACAAACCACATATGGATCCACCAACGTCATTGCATGTGTGTTCTTTCTACAAACCACATATGGATCCACTAGAGTCATTGCCTGTGTGTTCTTTTCACAAACCACATATGGACCCACTTGAGTCATTGCATGTGTGTTCTTTCCACAAACCACACATGGATCAACCAATGTCATTTCATGTGTGTTATTGTCACAAACCACATATGGATCAACCAATGTCATTGCATGTGTGTTCCTGTCATGAACCACATATGAATCCACCAGTGTTCCTTGAATGTGTGTTCTTTCTACAAACCAGATATGGATCCACTAGAGTCATTGCATGTGTGTTCTTTTCACAAACCACATATAGACCCACTTGAGTGATTGCATGTGTGTTATTGTCACGAACCACATATGGATCAACCAATCTCATTGCATGTGTGTTCGTGTCATGAACCACATATGGATCCACCAGTGTTCATTGTATGTGTGTTCTTTCCACAAACCACATATGGATCCACTAGAGTCATTTCATGTGTGTTCTTTTAACAACCCACATATGGATCAACAAGTGTCATTGCATCTGTATTCCTGTCATGAACCACATATGGACCCACCAGTGTACATTGCATGTGTGTTCTTTCCACTAACCACATATGTATCCACTAGAGTCCTTCCATGTGTGTTCTTTTCACAAAAAACACATGGAACAACCAATATCATTGCATGTGTGTTCTTTCCACAAACCAGAAATGGATCAACCAATGTCATTGCATGTGTGTTCTTTTCCACAAACCACATATGGATCATCCAATGTCATTGCATGTGTGTTCCTGTCATGAACCACATATTAATCAACTAGTGTTCATTGCAAGTGTGTTCTTTCTACAAACCACATATGGATCCACTAGAGTCATTTCATGTGTGTTCTTTTCACAAACCACACATGGATCAACCAATGTCATTACATATGTGTTCCTTCCTCAAACCACATATGGATCAACCAGTGTTCATTGCATGTGTGTTCTTTTCCAAAAACCACATATGTATCAACCAAAGTCATTGCATGTGTGTTCTTTTCACAAACCACACATGGATAAACCAATTTCATTGAATGTGTGTTCTTTCCACAAACCACACATGGATCAACCAATGTCATTGAATGTGTGTTCTTTCCACAAACCACACATGATCAACCAATGTCATTGCATGTGTGTTCTTTTCCAGAAACCACATATGGATCAACCAGTGTCATTGCATGTGTGTTCCTGTCATGAATCACATATGGATCCACAAGTGTTCATTGCATGTGTGTTCTTTCTACAAACCACATATGGATCCTCTAGAGTCATTTCATGTGTGTTCTTTTCACAAACCACACATGGATCAACCAATGTCATTGCATGCGTGTTCCCTCCACAAACCACATATGGATCCACCAGGGTTCATTGCATGTGTGTTCTTTCCACTAACCACATATGTATCCACTAGAGTCATTGCATGTGTGTTGTTTTTACAAACCACACACGGATCAACCAATGTCATAACATGTGTGTTCTTTCCACAAACCACATATGGATCCACCAATGTCATTGCATGTGTGTTTTTTCAACAATCCACATATGGATCCACTAGAGTCATTGCATGTGTGTTCTTTTCACAAACCACACATGGATCAAGCAATGTGATTGCATGTGTGTTCTTTCAAAAACCAGATTTTGGATAAACCAATGTTCATTGCATGTGTGTTCTTTTCCACAAACCACATATGATCCACTACAGTCATTGCATGTGTGTTCTTTTCACAAACCACACATGGATCAACTAGTGTCAATGCATGTGTGTTCTTTCCACAAACCACATATGGATCAACCAGTGTTCATTGCATGTGTGTTCTTTTCCAAAAACCACATATGTATCAACCAAAGTCATTGCATGTGTGTTCTTTTCACAAACCACACATGGATAAACCAATTTCATTGAATGTGTGTTCTTTCCACAAACCACACATGGATCAACCAATGTCATTGAATGTGTGTTCTTTCCACAAACCACACATGGATCAACCAATGTCACTGCATGTGTGTTCTTTTCCAGAAACCACATATGGATCAACCAGTGTCATTGCATGTGTGTTCCTGTCATGAATCACATATGGATCCACAAGTGTTCATTGCATGTGTGTTCTTTCTACAAACCACATATGGATCCTCTAGAGTCATTTCATGTGTGTTCTTTTCACAAACCACACATGTATCAACCAATGTCATTGCATGCGTGTTCCCTCCACAAACCACATATGGATCCACCAGGGTTCATTGCATGTGTGTTCTTTCCACTAACCACATATGTATCCACTAGAGTCATTGCATGTGTGTTGTTTTTACAAACCACACACGGATCAACCAATGTCATAACATGTGTGTTCTTTCCACAAACCACATATGGATCCACCAATGTCATTGCATGTGTGTTTTTTCAACAATCCACATATGGATCCACTAGAGTCATTGCATGTGTGTTCTTTTCACAAACCACACATGGATCAAGCAATGTGATTGCATGTGTGTTCTTTCAAAAACCAGATATGGATAAACCAATGTTCATTGCATGTGTGTTCTTTTCCACAAACCACATATGATCCACTACAGTCATTGCATGTGTGTTCTTTTCACAAACCACACATGGATCAACTAGTGTCAATGCATGTGTGTTCTTTCCACAAATCACATATGGATCAACCAGTGTTCATTGCATGTGTGTTCTTTTCCACAATCCACATATGTATCCACTAGAGTCATTGCATGTGTGTTATTTTCACGAACCACATATCGATCCACCAATGTCATTTCATGTGTGTTCTTTCCATGAACCACATATGGATCCACCAATGTCATTGCATGTGTTTTCTTTCCACTAACCACACATATATCCACTAGAGTCATTGCATGTGTGTTCTTTTCACAAACCACTTATGGATCCACCAGAGTCATTGCATGTGTTTTCTTTTCCACAAACCACATATGGATCCACCAATGTCATTGCATGTGTGTTCTTTTCCACAAACCACACATGGATCAGCCAATGTCATTGCATGTGTGTTATTTCTACAAACCAAATATGGATCCACAAATGTCATTGCATGTGTGTTCTTTTCATAAACCACATATGTATCCACTAGAGTCATTGCATGCATGTTCCTTTCATGAACCACATATGGATCCACCAGTGTTCATTGCATGTGTGTTCTTTCCACAAACCACATATGGATCCATTAGAGTCATTGCATGTGTGTTCTTTTAACAAACCACATCTGGATCCACCAATGTCATTGTATGTGTGTTCTTTCCTTGAACCACATATGGATCCACCAGAGTCATTGCATGGGTGTTCTTTTCCACCAACCACATATGGATCCACAAATGGCATTGCATGTGTGTTCTTTTAACAACCCACATATAGATCAACCAGTGTCATTGCATGTGTGTTCCTGTCATGAACCACATATGGATCCACTAGTGTTCATTGCATGTGTTTTCTTTCCACTAACCACATATGTATCCACTAGAGTCATTGCATGTGCGTTGTTTTTACAAACCATACATGGATCAACTAATGTCATTGCAGGTGTGTTTATTCCACAAACCACATATGGATCCACCAATGTCATTGCATGTGTGTTCTTTCTACAAAC